>JAUMHF010000002.1:6906466-7111767 GCA_032359275.1 Microctenopoma steveboyesi | reverse complement strand
ATATATAAAAACAAGTAAATCCTGCTTTCTGGTCGGGGAGATTGGTTTAAGGTTCAGCATTGGGCAAATCGGTCAAAGGTTCAGCATTGGGCAAATGGGTCTAAGGTTCAGCATTGGACAGATGGGTCTAAGGTGCAGCGGCGCGCGGCGCCAGGCACCTTCAAAGTTTCCCCAGGAACTTTCTAGTTTTCATTTACTCTTTTCCAAGAAGTGAATCCAAGCACGACATTTTCTTTAGTCATTCCTACAGACAAGTCAGTTAAATGTTCTACCCTGTCAGAAATTATCTGAAGCAGCCTTTCTTCTGTGTTACCATTAAAATAAAAAAAAAAAAAAACATAGATGATACACAGCTCTTAAACAAGTTGAATCCTCTTTCTTATTAGGATTTTTAGTGGGCTACATTTACTCAACTGTTGAACTACTACAGGCACTATTTACACTGTCCTTAGATACCCATATTTGATTCAGTCAAAAGTTGGCAGCCAACTTGTGCTACTATGTACTGTTCTCTTGAAGAGACCATCTTCCTATAATCCATTTTAAAAACTGACAATAGTTAATGTTTGATCAAGTCTACAGGAGTAACTTGTGACTCAACAGTTGTGCTGTAATGGGCTTTTTGCTAGTACGCTTAATTTCTCTTTGAGCTTTTCTGCTGTGCATTGGTTCATTAACTCTAAGTTTTAATGTTAAGATCTTTCATTCAGCAAAGCTTTTCAGAACTCTCAGCCATGTGTTGAGGTCTTCAACACAGCAGATGGAGATGACTCAGTTGTCATTTGGTCATGATTTGCTCTCATTTATGTTGGGTAATTATTAGGGGTGTAATGGATCACAAAAGTCATGGATTGGATCATTATTCCGCAGCCAACAAGTACTGTATTTTCTGGACTATAAGCCGCCACTTTCTTCACATGCTTTGGATCTTGCGGCTTATTTCTATAACGGTCACCAGGGGCGCGCTATCAAGGAAGCGTGATAGCAAGGCAGACGGTTTGCACCAGGTAACGAGAGCAAAAAAAAAAAATTGACTGCTGCGTGATGATGACGAAAAAGAGGACGGCACAATGACAAAAGAAGCCGTTCGGAGGCTGTTTGATTCTGACACTGATGAAGAGGAAGAGGAGTTCATTGGTTTTGAGAGCGACAACAAAGGAGAGAGAGTGGCTGACGAGGCCATTCTAGGCCTGTTGGTTTCCGACACTGATGAAGAGGACTTCAGTGATTTTTAGTAAGCAGGAAGAAGACGACGACACGAAGATTAATGACTTTTCTGGTATAGTAAGCTGGTTATTTTAATGCCGTAAACGACCACGTTACCGCATCTTTAGTGCCGTGTTGGCACTTTTCGGAAAAGATGCTGCTTATTTTGTTAAGCAGCCCTGTTACTGCACCTTTACTGTCGTGTTACAGACGGGCACTTCTCTGTCACATCTCTGTCTCTCCCCACAATCCCCTCTGTGGTAGCAGAAACTTTGCGGCTTATATATAGAACAATCTGTAGTTTCCCCCAAATTTAACTGGTGCAGCTTATATTCAGGTGCGCCTTATAGTCCAAAAATTACGGTAGCAGGTAAAGGCGCGATGGCGTGGAGAAAGAGCCATCTAGTTAATTGATCATGTATGGTGTCCCTCTCTCAGATGGGTCAAACAAACAAAACAATGAACTGATATACTTTGTCCCAAGAAATATTCTGTATTTTTGTGTTTAAATTTCAACATGTAAATCTGCCACAGAAAGTCTGTGTACATGGGCATCTTCTGGTGACAGGTCATACAAAGCATCGATTGTTAAATTATTCAGGGAAAACAACTGTAATTTAGTGTTTACTTTAGTCTGGGTAAAACAGGGTTGAAAACCATGGTAAAAATAAGCACCACTCTCCTCTATGAGCTGCTGGGAATCTGTCCCAGTGAAGTGCACGCTTATCATAGTTTCATCCACATTCACAAAACTCACCAATGCTCTCTCCAAAAGTCGTTATTTCAACGTTCCAGACTGTAATCTCGACTGTCTAAAAACATCTGCAGTGTCTGAGCTCGCTGCCACCTGTCGACTCACACATGGGCTCGCCTCTTCTGTTAAGCTGTGATGTTCAGCTCGCAAATGCCTAGGGCTCATGGGAAGTAGGCTTCTTTAAAGGGTGTTATAAAACTAATATTGTATAAACAACAATATAAGATTGATTTCGAAAAACCTACTGTGCTCATCCTAACACACCGGGGAAGTTGTTCGACATATTATTTAAGGAGGCTGTGTTTGAAGGATGCAGTCTTTGCTGTATATACACTTATATGTGCCTTCAGATTCTCGGTTGTATTTTTGTATTTTTTTTTTTTTTGGGAACTGGCACTATAAAATTTGTTCAGCAAAAACAACAACGCTCAGTTCAATTTGGGTGTTTAATTAATTTGCCTAGAGAGAAGGGAAGACGCACATCTGCTGACCAGTAAGCAAGAATATAAGGAGTTATTTGTTTGATGCGGTTTTCATTTTATAAACGTGAGTCAGTGTCCAATAGCAAGCCGTAATTAGAGGTTCATACAATATCATTAAGAGCTTCTCTAATGACTTTGTCTGTATTTAATTTTTTAATCAATGTGGTAAATATTTACTTACAATCAGAACATTGCACCACTCATACACTGAAGACACTACAGAGGAATATTCATCGTAATTATTCCAGATTTGATAATCTAATTGGAGCTGAGAAGTCAGTTGGGACATACCAGGTGTGAAGCTCAATGAAACATTATTTGTCACATTTAGGATGCTCATACATTTGGAGAATATTCATTTGCAACATGACTCTAAGTCCGGTGGGGTGAGGATCAGAGTCTTCTCACGAGTGGCTTATTTTTAGCTGATGTAATTTTAGCCTCCAATAAGCATTGTAGGTCACTCTCATGTCCCAAATGCTGGACATATAATTGTGATAATAATAACCAGTGGAGTTAACAGTGAGGTCGGTTGGAGCAAACTGTGTCTAGCATTTATTTCTCTAGATTTCATATTCTGACATTGATCAAAACAGATGTTTTGATCAATGTCAGAATATGAAATCTGTGCTCTTCGTGTTACAGTAATGGCATGTCAGGCATCAACCAGATGCACTAGTTTTCTATCTTTATGTAACTACATGTGACTGAGAGTTTAGGATTTCAGACTTTCAATTCTAAAGGTCCTGTGCCATGTTCTCCACTGTTAAGTAATCAGTAAGGAAATATCAGCCTGATTTTGTCTTTTCAGTGTTGGAAACCAGAAGCCAGTAACACAAAAATCTTTTCCCAAGTACTGCCATCAGCTAAACCTTTTCAATAGTCAAGAGGTGTTGACTTTTGTTTATTTAATCTGTTTTCTTTGTTGTAAATGTAATTATATTTCGTTTACTGTTCTTTGAATTCTACCATTGGAAAATCACAGAGCTCTGTGGCATGTTCCTCCGTACCAGCTCTCATGGTACCAGGGGGCACCAGGGGGCTCCATCGGGTCAGACTGATGTGGTGCAGCAGGGGGAGGGCGCGTTGCGTCTCCTTAATCTCCACCAGACATGACAACTTTATAAAGGCACATTAATCCACAAAGAACAGGCTCTCTCTGGAGAGAGCTGGGGGCATTTTTAAAAGCGGGAAGCAATGTCGACTTACATTGGGCAACACTCTCCTGAGGGTTTGAAGAGGTTGATTGTTCTTCTTTCCTTATTAGTGACAAATAAAGAGACAAAGAAATGACAGTGTAAGGGAAATGGATAAAGAGGAAGCTGCATAAGGGCAGTAAAGAGTTTTTTATTTGACCAGAATGGTTCAACCTACTGTGGGGTGGGCCATTCTGTCATGATTCTATGAATCATCTTATTTTCTATCGTTCACAAGTTCCTTTATCTATACTTCCGACCATGTCCTCGAATCACTCTCATAATATGGAATAGAAGTGCCACCGTGAGAGTTGTGAGGTTTTACTCTCCATACTTAAAGTCCATATTTAAACCATATTACTGGTTTTTAGATTATGTGACTGAATGACTCGATGTGCAACGTATATTACTCATGACATTTCCCTGATATTATTAAATAACTTTTCACACTTTGTCAGACAGTTTTGGAAAATGCAAGCGTTAACTCCTTTTTTATTTATTTTCCAGCAGAAATGTTACACTGTGAAATCCTAAGCTTTTACAGACAACAGTAGAGTAATCATTTTAAGAAGACGATTTGCCATACACAAATGCCTTTTATCTTCATGCACAGTGCTACAGAAGTCATCAAGTCCCTTTCCAGATTTGTAAGAAAGTCCCACTGGTGTTCAAAGAATCAAGATGAAGTTGTGAAAACAGCAAGTCCCGCGTATTTAAAAAAGAGGCTTCCTAACTTGTATAGGAATTCTTTACGCTCACTAAGCTTTTCTCCTGATTTGACACCCATCAGATTTCCTTTTATCAGGCGTGTCTTGCCTTTCAGATTCCATTACATAAATCAACAGCACACCTTAGCTCTATTCATTTATTACATCAGGTGGGAATCTGACAGATCATTTAGGAATACAATTTTTGTTCCATCAAACTAAAACTCAGACTTCACAAAGTCAGTAAAACAGATTTTCAGCATTGAGACAAGTAGCATAATTTGATGGAGATTTGAATGTCTGACCAACCCCCCAAACATAAACGTAAGAATTATTAGTGCCCATCTCCTGCCAGTTTGTGTTTGGCCACCACAGATGTATAGAGCTGTCAACGCCTGATGGAAACTGTCGGAGCCAAAAGCAAACATGAGGACCGTCAGTCCCCCAGGTGCAGCCAAGTAAACCCATTAACTGCTTATAGAGTAGTTTATGGTATGTGTATCGTCTCTTTTATGCCATCCACAAATGAACCACAAACTAATTTACAGTTTGTTTGGCTTTATAGAACAACCACTAAGGAGCCAAGACCTCAAATCAGGTACCTTACTCATTCTGTAACTAATGGTGGGAAATAAGGTGGAAACTTTGTGGTAGAAGTAGTTAGAAAAAAGATGCAGATTCTGCAGTTGTACTGCAGTTGATATTTTATGTAAAAATAGTGTTGTATATCATATAGTACTACTGAAAATCCAGCCTAAGCATTTCACTTGTGGTATTTTGACAAGTCCACAGTATTTCATTTTCGGGAACTCATGCATGATACTTTCTGACTGAATTCTTCTGTCCTCTCTCAACATATGATGCCCAACTGTACAAATTATTTGAATCGCCAGAAGGTGTTTGATTTATGCTGAGTCTGACTTATCAGCTCCAAACAGGCCATGTAGCTTCTCTCTTATCATCCTACCCAGCTGCTTGCCGAATTTCAGCATGTTTTTGAGCTCAGCCCCAAATGTGATGACAATAGTCATGAACGGAACACAAAGACAAAAAACTGCCACTTGCAGCAAAATGAGAGCCTCGCCCTCTCGCCTAATTTTTTGTGTCAGATTCTCCCGCAGTATGTTTGACAAGAAGGGCTGGCAGCTTTATGCCCTGGCCCAAATCAGGCTGTCGTGGGTGCTGCCCACCCCGACCCTGTCACACAATTAGCTTTCTGCTTTTCAGATAGCTAGAACAAAGGTGAACCCAGGGAGCTGAGGCTGTATTCATTCAAAGTGTGTGTGTGTGAGAAACACTGATGACTCTAGGGCACTTTCTTGACCAGAGGAGTCGTTGGCTGTCAGTAAACATCACTGTCTCCCTCCCCACTAATGGCATCTCCAGATTGTGCTATAAGGAACAAAGGCTGGTTGTATGAGATACTGGAGGAAAAAATAGAGTGACCCCATTAGGGCTGCAGGCTGTGGTTTGTGACAGTGGCTGTAGACCTATAGAAGTGTCATGACAGATATGAGCCAAGGAGCAATTATAGGGTGATGTGCTTGAAGCTAAGCTGGCGGTTCCTTTTGACAAAATTGAGAAAAGGTGTCGAATAAATGGCACAATCACGTGCTTGTACACACAGACACATAAAACAACAAAATGAAATGTTCTGAGGAGGAACTTTCCTGTGGCTATTGAAATAGATAAATTCAACTGACTGAGCTGAACATTGTCCTAATCACTTTCCCATGAATTAATTTTAGTTATATAAGAAAATTTGCATTATCTTTCAGTAATCAATCCTAAATGATAATTTTTGTATTACTGTCAATTGTAAAATATGGTTTAAACAGCGGGAGTGTATTGACTTGATCTTCATTCTGCCTTGGCTGCTGTCAGAGCCACTGGTATGTAAATTAAATGTGTTTAACAGATAGTGTGTTTTTCATGTGTGACCTAAACACTTTAAGACGGTGACAAAGTATAGCTGCATTAATCATCAGCTTTTTTTTTTTAAACTACAGTTGATAATTATGAATCCATAAAGTAAATTGTAATCAAAAACAGCCTAGTGCGATGTCGGTGGTCCTCTGTCTTTTTGCCTGCAATCCTAATATCTGGAATTGTTATTGGCTGTTGCAACCAAAGCTAATTGGATTAAAAGACAAGCTTATTTTCTATTTTTCCCCACTACCATTCATTCTTATTATTTTGAGAAGCACATACATGAAAAATGACTGACAGTAATGCTCAATTTTAACAGTTTGTCTCTGCCTTTAGTAATCAGACTTGATGGTTTGTCACCTTTGGCTAAAGTGTCACTGTATCGGTCCTTATGAAGCAAACTGCGATTCATTGTGTTAAATGCCATTTCTGTTTTGTTTTGAATTACTTTGTCCACATTATTAGGACAAGTCTTGGAATATTATGTGCAAAGGCGAATTGCTGAATGTGTCATGTTTCTGCAAAGCATTGCAGGAGCACAATGCTTGGCATTGGCGTTGTCACACTAGATCTCTGTCTCCATGACACTTGGAGTCAAAACATGAGTTTAGAAATGCAAGCCCTCCCAGTGTCAAGAAATAGTTATATTTCTGTGATGGAACTGCTAATGATTTTTTGACAATTAGAAACGTTATAGAATATTTTTTAATGAAATATTTAGCACCTCGATATTTGACCTTTTTAGTTTCTTCAAAGGCAGAGAGGTATTATCTCTACCCTGTGTTTCCTTGGTCACAGCATGTGTGCGGCCATGTGTCTACGTTTTCTTACAGAAGCTGCAGAGTCCCACAGGTTTAGCTGTAATACCCTGGTTAATTCCTCTGCATGTCGGGTTATTGCTGTCAAATCTCCTGTGTCCGTTTATCCCCATTTCTGGCCTATTCTTAATTTTTTTTGTTGGATTTATTGTTCTGTATTACAATCGATGTCCCAACCATCAGCATACATAAATGTTTAGATCGAAATACAAATGGATATTGTGCCCGTCAGAGTGGCTGACATGTGTAAATATGTTTTTTTCAGTCCATTTCTATGTGCTATTTTTTAGCCGTCATGTAAGTGACTCCACCAACTTTTAATCCCCTCTTTATTTTTAATTTCAAAGTTGTGTTCATTACATTTACAAAAACTGTTCACACAGTCTCTACCCACACATTTTGTTATTTAATTTGAACAGTTGGCTACGCAGCAGTAAGTAAAAAAAATCACCCTAGTTGTCCAGCAGAATTTGTCATTGAGTTTGTGAGGTTTAAGTAGCAACTGATCATCAGTTAATCACTTCATTTATCATGTCCACAGTGTAAGAAGTGAAATTCACATAGAACAAATTTAGGATGGTATAACTGTTATAATATTTATGAGTTATACCGTTTATACAGACGTTACAGCATTACCATCTGGTTTTTACACAACCAAGTTAGTGACAATGGGGACAGAACTGTAAACATTTAATTTACAGCACATATACATTGAATACAGAAATGATTTACACCCCAACAACAATCCTCTCTATATAAACACCACCCAGTGATCACAGAAAGGAGTAGCCGTCACTGACATGACTTCATTAAATAGACCCTTGACCCCTGAGATGCTGGGTTGATCTATTTCTTCTTTACTTCACCAGAGAATTGAGATCCCACACAGAGATTGTAGCTGTGCTATCTCCTTATCTTTAATTTAGAAATGCAGTAGGACTGCACATGGGTAAGATGGTTATCCACAGTGCCTGTCTGTCTTGTCACGTCACACATGTTAGCTCTGAAAACCCTCCTTTGGGACCACATCATAACTGACTGTTACAGTACTTTTAAATAGTTGTCTTTGTCTTTCCTTTCCCTAATGACCACGGATGGGGGCGATGATGTCGGGTATGATTTCCATTTAGATACTCAGAGGCCTCAGAGACCAGACGTCGTAGGGATAACGATGAAAGAAGACGGTATCAAGGATTGTGAGAATAACTTGGCTCTGATAAGAGCATTGCTTTTTTCAAATGAGCATCCTCTTTTTTTCCCCTAAGAGAGCTGTATGTTTGCATTGCAGCAAATGGGTGAACACACAGGGGCAGGCAGGAGCAGCTCCCCTGCTCCCCTGTAGCTGCGCCTTGATCAAGGACACTTCTGCAGGGGTAGATCAAAGCAGAGATGCTCTCTCTATCCACGAGGCCGCCCTGCCTCCAAAATGACGTAGGTGGATTAAGAGGGGAGGTGCTCCTCGTTCAGTGTGACAGTGAATGTTAACTTGAACAGACTGAGCTGCCATTACTTTACAGCAAAAACACAACATGTCAAAACATAGTTGACGTCTGCTTTTATACACACGCATTATACCCATTGACCTGTTAAGTATTGATTATTACAGGATTTGTTTTCATAATCTGTCTCAGATTATGCTACATTATCAACTTTATTGGCCAATTTACTCACAAAGTACAATCATTTGTTAGTCCTTAAAAATGTTTGTGTATTTGAGAGATACATTAAATACAACTTTCTTGGTCTAAAGTAAAACTTATATGCAATGCGTCTTACAAGGAGCTATCACTAAGTGTTTTGCCCAAGGACACCTATGGGCTAGAAGTCTGGGCTGGGATTCAACTCAGCCACCGTCTGCATCCCAGTCTGATGCTTATTCCATTGAGCTACCATGCAATATTCTATTCGGTCTACTATTTTGTTGTTTTTTTTTAATAGTCTGACCTACTGTTTCTGATTTAGTTTGATTTCTATTTCTGCTCTGTGCAATTTGGAGTGAAAGGTGACGTTAATGTTGTGATATGATGAATGGCAAAGAACACACACGAATTACTAATAGTGTTTACTCTCAAAGTAAATGCCCAGTGCTTTCCAAATAAAATATGTTACTAAACTAAACTATAAAACATATCTAAATTTGCCTGTGCCCGCAGCACTGGAAATGTGTCCACCTATTTAGCTCCACTGCTTTGATCACGTTGGTGCCGTTGTCACTTGTGATAGTGACCTGACGCTCATCAAAGAGGTCCCATCCAGCTCTCTTAAGCATAAGGCTATGTTCTCTCTGGCGTGGTCCTTGGGGGGAAATGTCACGTTTGAAAGAAGCAGGTTCTCGTTTCAAACTCCTCGTGAACATAGTGCATAGTTAAATAAATGCATTCTTATACTTTTCTTTGTGCTGTCTGAGGTGCTGGTGGAAATTGGTTGCGTTGCATCTTGTTATAGCAACTTTGACCTCTGCCTATAATCAAAATATCGATATAGAACAGAAAGCATCCGTTGCCCCACACCCTGCTTTATTTTGTCTGGGTTCTGCTCACTCCACTAGCTTTAAGCATGGCTAATCCTGGCCCAGAATGAATCTCTTTTTGAGCTGGGGAATGAAACAGGTGAACAGCAAGAAGTGGAAATTCTCACTCCTCCAATGCGCTCTGGTGTGTGACACGAACCATCATGCCCGTAAATGTGGCGCAGAATGAGTTGGATATCTGACGGGCTGGTCACCGGTCATGGCCGATGAGGCTTAAAACGGGCCCATTCTAATCTTGAGCCAATCAGTCTGTGCATCTCTAGTGCTTTTATTTCTGTAGAAGACTCTGTCTGTAGTTAAAGTTGATACAAGGCCTGCCTGTCAGAATTGAGCTCTAAGAATGATGTCTCTAGAGCTTTTATCTTTGCTCTTTACAAACAATTGAAAGGCAGAGAAAACACTGCAATTTATCTAAGAGGAAGTGACTGGGATCAATAGGATTTTCATTACAGTTATGTTTTCATACAGCAGTAGAGCTCTGATGAATGATTCATTGAGGTTTCTATCCCCTCTCCCACCTATTACAAGCCTTGGCTCCCCAGGCCTGTCACTGCAATGATGCAAGAGTGGCAGGATGGGTTTGTGCACTGTGACCCTTTTCTCCCTAATACTACATCCCTAGTCGACAGCTGTCTGTTTTGTCATTGTAGATTTTAGGCAGTGTCCTGGCTTTATGGGGGCAATGCCAAAAGGTATGATCTTTCCGAGAGCTGAGTTTCGTTGAATTATCCCTCACTCTACTCCCACTCTGAAAGGTGGAGTTAAGCAGCTTACCTATGGCCCTGAAAGAAACACGAAAGCAGGGTTCATAAGTCAGCAAGGAATGTAGTGCCTACCCCCATTAACAGTGAAATTATTCTTTTTGATTATATACTTCGTGAGCTACAGGTGGAATATGGTCAAAAGAATCTGGGCGCTCTTGCTCGCATATGTTCACACACACACACACACATATATATACACACACTCCCAGTCATGACATATCAATCACAGCCCTGGTTTTATTATTCTCGAGCTGCTACTTCATCCTCTCATTAGCGTTAACATGTACTGTCACGGCAGACAGTGTTAAGATGAGACGCATTACAGAGGACACTGGTAGCTTGCACATCACAGAGGAAATGCTGATCAGCACCCATGACAGCAGAAAGTGTAGGTGTAAACCGTGGGTCTCTAAATCCAATAAACCTCCCTGTGATACAGCTGTGACAGGTCGGCCTGATAATACAACACAAAACAAATGGGTCTTACTCAGACAGGGCGCCTATTGCTCATTATGCCCTTGGCAATCACAGAACAAATGACCGCAGGCCCACAGGTCCAACCGATTCACACATAGCATATAGTCATTTACATTAACATAATTTATCGCACGTGTTGAAGCAGCCTAATATGTTGGTTAGTGGTAATTCTGTGTGTTATGGGAACAGAGTCTCTCACATCTTAGCATAGGATCATCACACTAGCTTACAGAGTTTGTTTTCTTTGCTCCTGCTCGTTTCTCATGTGCATCTGTGCATCGCTTGCATTAAGGTTTTAACTGTTAGTTATTATTTTTCTGCAGCTGGATGTGTTTAATGCTGCAGCCAGTGATCAATGATCAAGCTTTGAACTTCTCTTACTTCTGCACATAAAAACTAAAGAGGGGTAATTAGTTTGTGTTTCTACAGAAACCCATCGGTAGAAACAATTGTCCACTGCATTGTTTATATATCTCAAACCATCCCTATTAAAACTACTGGACTGTTCCAAGACTGTAATGACAGTAGAGGGGTGTTGAGAGTATGAAGGAGTGAAGCTAGATTATATCTAAAATTTTTTGATTCTGCTTATAAATATATCAAAGTCCAAATTTCATCTATAGCATATATCTAAATTAGTGAAATCAGCATGTTTATTGATAAAAACATAATAACACACACAAAGAAAAGGCACCTGCTGTAGTCAGTCACCAGACAAAAAAAATGCAGCTACGCATTCGCCAAGTAATCTAAAAAGGAGTGAAGTGAGTTTTGTAGCCTGTAGATTGACTTCAACGCCGTCTTTTCACTGTCTAAATCCAAACTGAACAAACAACCAAACAGCCCAGAATATGAATCAGTTCCCCGGCAAACCATGTGCTGTGTTTTCTAACTGAGGATTCATTTTCTTACCACTTGCAATACTCAATGTGTAAATGTTATTTGCATTGATATGCTCTTGGCTGCAGTCTCTCACCTGCTTTGTGTTAGTTAGAGTTGTCAGTAAATTGATAGCTCTCACATTGTAAAAGGGCTGTTGAAATATTGCATGTACAAAACATTTTTTTTCAAAATTAAATAAATTATGTTAATATTTATAAACCACAGCTGAAAACCTTTTCATATTCCTTGGTTTTTAATAAAGTTTTAGCCCTGTTGCTTTAAATAAAAATTTGACTATCCCTCTTGTTTCCTGATGATTTATTGTTAATTGTTTTAATTCTGGTAATATTCTCTTTTCATGTTATTGATTATCTTGTTTAAAGAGCTTTGGCAAACAGCATGTCATTTTATATATGCAATATAAATGAATTTGAATTTAATACATTAATCCATTTACCATGTTTGAAAGTTAACAACCTGATGATCAATTTTGGTTCTTAGTGTTTTGGTACCTAACCCTGGTCCTCAAGGAAGTCTGCCCTGCTTGTTATCTAACTACTCTTAAAGCAGAAATTATTGAATGAAATATTGAAAGCAATCAACAGATTATTCAGTAATCAAAACATATGCTGGCTACAGCTTTAACATGATTGTTCACATACAGCCAGGTACTTTTCAACACATTACAGACATTGAAATCATTCAGGTACCCCCATCACCTCGTATTTTCCAGGCTCAATAGCTCAACCAGTTCCTGTCCGTAGTGACGGATCAAACTGGAGGAAGTGTGCTGAGAACGTGTTGTGATCCACCGTTCTCTTCTGAATGATATCCTGCTTTAATGGGTTGTAGTTCATAAGTGATAGACAGTTCTGTTGCAGCAATATTTCACAACTCCCTTCATCTAAAGACAGGTGAAGCAGTAAGTTGATGGGAACACAATTTTTTCCATTACTGTCTCCCATTTAGGTTTCTGTGCCTCGGCTCATTGCTGGCTAGGACATGAACCCAACTTCTATAGGATCCGAGTCGTATAGTTAATAGGCTCTCACTGTTTTTGTCCTTTTTTTGACATCATTCGTCAAATAGTTTGATGAATTCTAAAGTTCTAGCAATTCCTTTTTCTGTTTCTTGCCACTAACCTCATATGGTGCTGGGTACTGCAACTGAATGCGTTTCAAATGTTTTGTAGCTTCCCACTACCTACGAATACTACGAATACAAGCACTAAATGTGCCAGATAAATTCTGAAAGCTGTTAACATTTAATCTGTGGTGATTTATGACTCGTGTTTATTATTTCTGTTTAAGTCTGGTTTTCTTATCGTGCTTCTTTGACAGTAGAAATTTGGCTGTTATTTGTTCTGATAAGCACAACTTTTGCATTTTCTTTCCATTGCCCTCCTAAGTTATTTCTTTACCGTTACCTTTCTTTTGGTGAGTCCTGTAGTCTTCACTGGAGGTAAATGGCAATAGGAGGCATAACCACATCTACAAGGAAACGCAGCACACCTCATTTTCAGAGGGGTTACGGGGTTTATTTTGCTTTTCCACCACAATCTTATCACTAAGTCTGTGACTGTTTTCTCTTTGACCTTATTTGAATTCTGAGATAAGCATCCCTCCAGCAAAATTGGACCAAATTAGTCTTTTATCTGGTGTTTTTAAGGGAATGCTTTTGTAACCGTGCCTGTCTGGTGAATGCGGGCTCATACAGTGTAGATGTGCTCAGCTGCTGGCTTGTCTGATTTGCCCAAATTCATTTTAGCTGTCAATGCTTATTCAGGTCACACAAGTGAACTGACCTCAGTCTGAATGCTTTTAATTCTTTATCACATCCTTCGGAGAAACACCAACAAATCTGTTCTGCTTGAAAGGGATTCCAACACATTAAGTTGTGTAAACAAATAGTAGAATTGGTTGAGAAGTGTGTAAGAGCTTAGCACTCCAGATTACATTATCTCATTTATCGAAATCTGTAAGGAATTTGTTTTTTTTACTGGCTGCATAAAATATTCAAAAGTCTGAAATGTATTGAGATTATGAGTCGAGGCTAAGTAGGAATGGCTTAGAGTACATATAATTTAAATTCTCTCAGAAGCAGAATGTGGGAATATCATAGCAATTATGCACATATTTTGACATTGCCATGTCTTATTATCAGAGCTGTGATCAGTTTATATTAAATTAAATCAGTTCCTGAGTTGCATTCCCTTTTATTTGAGACTTGTAATCATGTCACACGAAATACATGTGTTTCAGTAGATTGATGGCAGTTAATATGACAACTCGGGTGTCCTTTTGATCGAACTTCAAAATTCAGACTATGCAACAGATAATTTATGTTTCACAAAAGCTGAAATTAGTTAATAATTTAAAAAGAAAATAGTATTTTAAAATGTGTTTATTCAATTCAGAGTCATATTTCATGCCAAGCCGCATATTTACTGTTTCTAATGGATATGCCAGAATCATTGTTTCCTTTTATTGGATGATTAAGTAAAACAATTTAATTGTCTAAGACGGCGTTTTTCACTAATGTTAAAAAAAATGGCAGAATATTGAAAAATTACAAAAATAGTTGCGCCCCAAGTTACTGCCTATTATTAGTTAGAGTTTTATAGTCAGTAAGTTTTAACACGTAGAAGCAATTACATAATAACAATGTAAGATAAGTTAGTTTTTCCGTACATTGAGGCGTTTTAATCGAATATGACATCATTACACTGGCTGATGTGGTACGAGCGCGAGGCGATCCACCACCTTGTGCCAAGCACTTTCCATGTTATCTGGTGCTGAGCCATGGAATGAGCAGATAAAACAATTCTAAAGGGGAAATGATTCTGTCCGTAATCAGATTTATTTACGCAGCCCACTGAGGAAGATTGATGTCTTATCTGTGCCTGTGGATTTCAATTCTCTATGCTACAACGCAGATAAACAATCAGTCTGCTGTCTCCAGAGCTTTTTAATTGTGTGCGCGCGTGTGTGTGCTGTTTTGTGTATCAGCGTGTTTTTGACAACTGAGACAGTGACGTTTCAGAATAAAGTCACCATTTCCCCCCCTCACCACCTACTTTTCATGGCTGTTAAATGCCAGACATATGCTCTTACATCTTTGTGACTAGCAATTGAAAAGCGGAGCCCAAGCAGAGATCAAACCACTGCTGTTGCTCTTGTCTAGCTGGGAGACATGTTTTCTCCTTTCTCGTGAGTGTGAAAGGGAGTGAGCCACCATTTTGACTAAGGAGACGGCTGAATGTCAAAAAAAAATCCATGTTGCTTATACAGTTGACAGAATATTGTTGTTCGCCACCTTGAGGTTGTTTGCCTGTGTGTTTACAGCAAAAAATTAAATTTTATCTGTAGCTTATACAATGACTAAGTGATCAGCTAATATAGTTTGTCAGTGAGCAAAAGTGAAACACAGTATATCTGTATCACTAAGGGATGAGGAACTCATTACTGGTATGTAGGCCTATTATTCATGTGGAACATTATGTTAATGACTTAGTGTGCCATGGATATAGACTATTTTAGTATTTATATTATATAGTTAAGTGGGATATAGATGGATATAGATTTCAGTGTAGATTTCATGGTAGCCACTGTATTGGACAGTAGCCTCAGTCTGTTGCATTGGCATTTACTATGTCGTATTGGGAATAAAGAGGGAAAGCTCCACACAACCTAAAATAGGCCAGTCAAAGCAGAAAATTGGCATTACCTGCACACAATGGAGCTCAGAAGCTAACACACTGCACATTTGTCTCTTATAAAAAGCAAAAATGTTGATAGACAGCTCTCACATTTTAACTCAGATGAAAAGATTTTGTGACTTGTTATTAAGTTAAATTCGCATTCCTGCAGAATAAACCACCACAGAGCAGTGAGCGAGATCTGAGGGCAATTGCTCCCCCCCCACCCCACTTAGACAGCTTGTCTTATTATCTCGTGAAATGGCAAGGTTACCGTACCTACAGGTGCTGGGGGAAGTGAATGTGTTACCTTTTTATCTTTAAACCAGTCGACCTTAACAGGGAAGCACAGTAAAGTCTCATCAGACTCTGAAAATAATAAACATTCTCTTATGTACAAGTTTTGCAATTCTGCCGAGCGACTTCGGTAGGGAAATGGGAGAATGTTGAAACATATTATGTTTAATGGACCTGGAGAAATCCTGGGAAAAACAACCTTGGTTACCTCTGGCATTAATATAAAATTTATGAGAAGGATTTAGGCCAATCTCCTGCAGAGCCTTGAGAAGACGTTGCTTTTTCAGTCTGTGCACGTTTAGCATAAACCTTGTGCGTTTCCGTTTTCTGCAGCCACCTTGAATCTCCCATTCACTCTCTCTTGCTCTTGTAGTAGCAGTTGGATTTTCAAAATTTTTATTTTCTGTTAAGGAATCATAAATATCAAGGTCATTTTGTTTAATTAATCAAATTCATTATGGGCCAGTCTTTGTATGTGTTTTTTAACAGGATGTTGATTATGCCCTGTGCTGTGAAAAAAGTATTTGCCCCCCACTGACTTATTGTTCTTGGATATTTGTCAAACTAAAATTATTTAAGATCATCAAACAAATTTTAATAATAGCAAGAAGATTGCCACCTTTGGCAATCAAGTGTTAGAGATAACTGGCACTGTGTCTTTTTATTGCCTTTCATTTGCAGAATAGGATGAGTTTTGAGCATGAATGACCTGTTTGAGGTCACAGCATTTGATTTAAGTGCGGGCCTTGACTAGGCCACTCCAAAAGCTTTATTTAAACCCATTCAGAGGTGGACTTGCTGGTGTGTTTCAGCTCATTGTCACACTGCATAATCCAAGTGTGCTTCAGCTTTATGCCACAAACTGATGGCCGGACGTTCTCCTTCAGGGTTTTCTGAAAGAATGCGGAATTTGTGGAAAGTTGTCCAGGTTGAAATTCAGTGTTAGTTTTTCGACAGATGTAACAACAACAAAAAGTCAAAGTTTTGTCTCATCAGTCCACAGAATATTTGCACAGTAGTGAAATGAGCCTTTGTATTGTTTCCTGAATTTGGATAACTGTGTCTTGTTGGAGTCTCAAAGCCTCGTTACTAATGGCTTTGTAGCCCTTTGCAGATACATGTCTAATGCTTTGTTTAGGTTTATTTTCTTACTGTATTCTGATTACAGGATAGCAATTTGCTGGATGAGACATTATGATGTCATTTGGTTTGGCACTTTATAAAAGAGGTGTTGGAATCCAGATTATTCTTTCCCGTGTACAGTGGTTAACGTGTATTTCCAAAATTGCCTATTTCATAGAAATGTGTTTAATTCATGTCCTTGATTCTTAGGTTTTTTAATCTTGCTGCTATTATTTCTTTTTGGTTACTTGTTATTAATACATGTCAGAATTGTAACTTATGAATTTTCGCCTCATTTGCATTCATATGAAGGCTGTAATAGATTGAGCCATTTCCCCTGGTACAATAGTTGGGCTATCTGCCTGTTAATAGGAGGGACCTTTTTACAGGTGAGGCAACTGTCATCTGTCTTACTGTGATTCATGAATTTTGTGAATGGACTCTAATGAGCAGCATATTTCAATCAGTTTAAGGATCAGGCACAGGGCTCTTTTCTCCTCCTCCTCCTCCTGCCTTTTGAAGGTAATAGAAATTATCAAGCAAATGGTATAGTCCGCTGCCTTTAGTAAAACTTCACAAAGCTTCTTTTTCAACTCTACTACTAGAAGAGTTTCTCAGTGAGACACTATGTTTTGAGGCCTTGATAAGTTTGAGTAAGGCTTTCAGATGTCCTTTTTGTTTCATTTAGAGGAGATTATAACTTCTCAGTTTGTTGAAACTATCAACGTGATAATGCAGCTTTATTACTAAAATGTCATGTCATGATTAAATATGCCTGTTTATCGAGATGATCACTGATGTACATCGTGAATGAAGCTGTATGTAAGCGAGTATGGAAAGAAAGTGCTAGTGTCCCCATATGTACCTCACAGAATTAGCATTTCGGAGAAAGGCCTTCATATGTCATGTCATCTTGGTTGTAGCAGCATGAGGCAGCAGCTCTGGTAATATTGAAACTATGGTATCACAGTAATGATTGCACTGTGCTATTTTTAATTTATCTGAACTTGGTGTACTGTACATGAGCACCATTTTTAGTTCTTAGTAGTCATAAATAGCTCATCCTACTCACTCATCACCATCAGTTCCTATTATCTAGAACACAAAATGGCTACTGTCTTACACTTTGTTTGCATACTGCCTGTGCTGGATGTTTTTGTGCTCAATAGGTAATAAATCCAGCCTCGTTAATCAGAGAACCTTCCACGGTTATGAATATAGTCTAACTTGGCCTCTGTGCGCAAACATTTACCCAGGTCTTGTGGACCATGATGCTTCTGTTCCACAGAGACAAAATAGGGATCAGGACCCTCAGTGGGGTTTCTCTGAGCTGTTGGAACTGGTTCAAGGGTTTGAGCTTAAAGCTATTATTAGGACAAGGTGTATTCTGTGGATTTGCTTTACATGGGCTCACAAATTGCCAGTCAGCCTCGACTAATTTCCGTGTTTTTATTATCAGAAAGGCCGATATTATGAGGAAACATCATAGCAAAAGATAGGCTTTCGTAAAAGTCCATACTGATTTAGCATTTGAATAAGCTACGGAGAAGTTAAGCTCACCTGTCAGCCCTCCACTTTCAGTATGTGTACCATTTAACCTATTCAATTTGCATGCATTGCAACCACTATCTCGCAATGTTTATCGTGTCCTAATATGCTTTTTATTTAATTAGAAAAATGCACTGTCTGTTTCAGAAAGCAGGAAAACAGTAAAGTAAAGTTAATTGCTTTAGAATAAAGAGAGGCTTTTAATTAACCTTGCAATAAAAGCAGTCACACCACGGCTGTAGATCTTTAGGTTAAGAACAAAAAGGGAAAGTGATTTAATATCACAAGCTTCTCTTTATTAAAGGCATCGAGTCTCCTTAGTGTAATGCCTGAGTACAGAATGAGCATTAGGGCGATGCAGCTCACATGTATTTACATCTGTTTAAAATGGAAAGAAGGAACGAAGACTAGGAATTGTTTGTTCAGAAATAGTGAATTGCCCATTAAAAGAGGGGCTGTTATTGTGTCTAAACTGATGTTATTCTATTGAGTGTCTACTAATTTTCATATGTGAGAGAAACATATTTTCACCACAACTAAAAATGTAGGTAGCAGAGCGAGGTGAATACAAATTACACCTAAACTGAAATTAACTGATAATGAGAAAAGTTACTACTATTTGTGCAATCGCCTGAGATGACTGTGTTGACCAAGCTTGACCGTATCGTCCGATCAGCTGAAGGACTAGTGACACTGACAGGACTGAGGACATAATAATGTCCATAGCTGATGATTTACCAGACTTGAAATCCCTTCAAAGGCAGCAGGTGAATATTCATGCTGCGCTGATTTCTCTGTGGAGCGTCTTGGATTCCTGAGAGGAAGAACACAGCTCCTACTGAAAAAGTTAAATTTGGTTACACAGCTCAAAGTATCTTGAACATGAAATGAGCATAATAAATTGTGTATGGCCTAGTGGGAATAAGCACATGGGACCTTTGTGTATTATGAAAAGTGATTTCTCTAATTCACAAGTAAGGTTTTATGAGGTTAAAGTAAGTGAAGTAGTACGAACTTTTTCTGCTAATTTAATGGAAGTTCGGTCAGAAAAAACACTGCTATTGTCAGCCCACAATGTAACCATCTGTTCAGTCGAATAGTTATTTAGTTGGTATTCAGGCGATGGATAAACAGCATAAAAGCAGGGAAAATCCCTCAACAGACTACTTGGTGTACACCTGCTTCTTGAGGTTTAGAAAAGAAAATGGTTCGTAGGTTGATATGGTTCCTCTGGTGAATTAGAATCGTATTCAACAGGATGCTCTTTACTAATATGTTCTTTGCAGCGGGAGTTGGGTTAGTAAGAGTTTATTGAAGGAAGAATGTAATAAAATTGTCTTGAAAAGGAAATCTATAGCCTTGTTAGGACTCCCTCATTGTTTTGTGATTTTTTTTTTTGTTTATCAAGTAAAGAAAAAGTGGGGAAAAAATGCCAAAACATGGTGTGGTCTGGGTGGCAAGGGTAAAGTGACAGCTGTGTAAGTGTTTTATTATCAGCTAATGCACGTCATGTAATCCATGACACTGTCTGTATCACATAATTTAATGACTCGGCGTTTGATTCTCCAGATACAAGCACAACCTCTTTTAATGGCATCTCACAATATATTGATTAGGTTAAACCAAAAAAAGCTCTCCATAGTGAGGTCAGCTTCAAATGTTCAAATGAAAGCAAACTTTGGAGATGCTATTTATGAACTGTGTTCCTCCCACATGAATATCCCGCAGAGTTCTGTCACGGGCAGATTAAAGGCATTGATTCACAATGGAGGAGAGGGGTAAAAATAAATGCGCTGCATAATATTAAGTCAGGGGTGGCACAAGAATCACTGAGCAGGAGCATATTTGCTTTGTTCATCACATCGAGTTTCAGTCAATGGGGCCAATCTGTCCCCCTACAGATGGTTTGAGCGGAGGTTTGCCTGGGTGCACAGGGCAGGTGGATTCAATCAAGTCATCTAATGGAATGTAAATCTAAAAGGCAGCGGGACCCAGGGATCACATCCTGCATTTAGTCATGCCCTTCGCATGCCGGCTAAGTGCAGGTGCACATCAGATGACACCCCAGTGACACTGGGGAGGAAGCGGTCACCTGCAGAATTGAGCAGTGTAGGTAGAGAGATGAAGGGAGAAAGGTGAGATCATAGTCGGGGTCATTGGGACCTTGTGTGAGCTGGTGCGCGACAAACAAACCTTCACTACTTCAATGCTACCTCTCATCAGACTGTGTGTTTTGGTACTTGAGGTGAAATGTAATTATCTGCCCTTTGGCATGGAGGCTTCAAATGATCAAGAGGTGGAAGTCGGTCAGCTCTATGTGGATCAGAAACACCAACACTACGGAGGCCTTTGCTGCCTCTAGTCTCTGTGTTCTGAATATCTGGGCCCACTTCAATTCTTATGGGGTCTGTTTATCCTGCAATGCTGATAGCACAGGATCGGAGAGAGTGAGTTCAGGACAGAAAGAATGCTCCTCTGGTGTTGAAATGTCTCCTCTGAAATGTCTACATTTACGGTGGTGTATCTGTGGCACAGAGCACCTAATGTGGCACGGATGGAGTGCTTAGCTACACAGCTAAGCACACATCAAGTGGTAAGAGGCAGGAGCTGAGCCTGCTAGACATTTACAAGATAAATATTACATTCTAGACAAGAACTTTGCATTTCTAAGATGTAGGCGGCACAGAATGTTTTCGTAGTGGCATTTCTGTCAGAAGAATGCTGCAGTCGTTATGTATCTCCACAACTATGCTGACACGAGTTGTCTTGTTTCTCGAAGAGGATTCGCTATTTGGGAGATCTTTTAGTTCTGACTAAATCTCAGCTGCAGTGGAGTGATGGACAGATCATCCAGTGTGTGTGTGTCTGGATTTCTCTCCCAGTGACACTGATTGGCAACTTACTCTCCTGTGCGGACATTCCTGCACCTACTTTCACTGTAAACTACATTTTATATGGTTTAATTTTGTACTCTCTGTGGCATTTTAACTAAAACTTTGTGGCATTTTATCTGAAATGTGTTTTACAATATTCTCTATTACTGTTTATATTGTTTATATATAGGTTATTGCTGAATATGAATTTCAGGAAAAATAGAAAAAGTCCTACAAGTCACCTCCAGTCTGTCAACGATATTCAGAAATGTGACTGGTGACTAATACTTAATAAGCAGCCATACTTTTTCTACTAAATATGTTTTTGTCATTTCTGTCCCAACATGTAAAGAACTGCCAGCCTCATCAGGCTCAGTTAGGTCGGTGTTTCACCAGTAAGAAAGGGCCTGGGCAAAAATGGCATCCATGGCTCGTCTCACATTTTCCAAACTGATGAGACATAAACCTGATACAACAGCTAAAGAAAACACAGCAACAGTCACACATTGTGATGATAATGTGATGGTCTGGAGCAGCTTTGCACCTTCAGGACCTGGACTTGCCGAAAGTGATAGAAACATGAATTTTGCTCTCTGCCAGAAAATCCAAAAGGAGAATTTCTGGACATCTGTTTCTGACCTCAAGCTTAAGCATACTTGCTTTATATAGCAGGACAATGATCTGACACATTAAAAAGTCCTTCTCTGAATCCCCCACAGATAAAAAAGCAAGATTTTGGAGTGGCGTAGTCAAAGTCTGGACTTGAGATGCTGTGGCATGACCTCATGCTCGAAAACCCTTCACTGTGGCTGATTTAAAACAAGTCGGCAAAGAGTGGACTGAAATGTCTGCATAGCAATGTGAAAGAGAGTCGTTGTCAGTGATCACAGAGACTTTCAGTTTAGGTTGTGGTTTAGAGGGCAAATACCTTTTCACATAGGGCCAGGCAGGTTTGGACAACTTTTTCCCCTTAGTAAATGAAATCGTGACTTTAAAACTGCATTATGTGTTTACTTGAGTTATCTTTGTGTGATATGAAACTTCATTTGATGATCTGACTCATTTTGGTGTGACCAAAACTATATGCAAATAGAAAAAGGAGAATGGAACGGGCCAAATACCTTTCACAGCACTTTAACAACCCTGAATTTTCTGCATAATCTATAAGGAACAACGGCTTGCTGCTAAAAAAAAATACCTGTTCTCATGGGTTTCAAATAAAAACTCGGATAACATTACTGTCAAGTGTATTTTCAGCACACATGCATTTCCATACGCTTGAAGTCAGAATCTGCTTGATTATTATTCAACAGTCACCGCTTTCCAGAGTTTCCATAGAACTAATTCAAGGATTAATGCGTCCTTTTAGCCCTACCAGTAAATGTTTAGGGTTTGAAGGATCTCAGTGTTAATTGCTCCGTTTCTTGCTCAGTCACTTCATGTGAAACATGGTGGGGTGTAGAGGTCTCTAGAGGCCACGACTGGGGTTTGAGCGTATTAAAAATGAGATTTTGAACTGCCTATGAAATAATTTCTCCTTAGGTCTACTGCACTGCCGTTGTTAAAATAGTAATTAAGTATATGTATTATCATAAGGAGTTGATCAGGGTTTCAGAGAGGGGCTCTTCATGATTACATTTACTAATAGCTTGAGTTGCATTCAAATGCACGCTTACGGCAATATGCATCATCACCTTTTAATGGCAGAAAGTGATACCATGTCTCATACTTCTTCATTGTCCAACCCCACCGTGTAACTTTGCAAAGTCTCGGGGTCATTGGGGAATAGGGAGAAGCACCTAAACTTGCTCAGGGTTTGATGGCTGCTGTCATTCTTTAGGTTGAATACTGTCCTCCTTTAGCATTTATTTTTAGTTAGTTAAGTGTCCTGTCACTCGCTGCTGTATGTCAATTAACTGGAGTGTCCACGAACGACTTTGGACAACATCCAGCTTCTTAGCTGTTCAGCTGGCTCCATGCCAGCATACTGTGGTTGCCGGTGTCCAACCAGGAGCAAGCACAGCAGGTAGATTGGTCCCAATGTACATTCTTAGTCAGCATGCTACCGAATGCCTATGCTAATGTCCATATGCTCACAATTGCACTTGGCCCTTGTCTCTCCTGGACACAGAGCCGCTATTCAGACATGTCATTCCACAGCCATCAAAACCTGGCAGGTTCAACTGGGACACCCTGCATTGTATGCATGTATGCCTGTGCTTAAGTGGTATTTAGGCTCAGGTTCAGTTTTGAAAAAGTACTCCCAACGTTTATTTTTTGTACTATATGTAAACATCACAGGTTAAACAGGTTTCTCTCACCAACCCACGTTTTCCTCACGTACACGGTCACTGTTCGAGTCAAGATGCTAGTTCTAGTTGCATGTGTGGAACAGTCAATGAAAATGCATTCTGAACACTCCGGCAAGATAGTCATGTCCAGTGAAAATGTGGCCTGTAATTGGCACTGTGTCATGAAAATGTGTGGATATCGAAAGCACACCTTTCTGAGCCCACAGCTTCTTTTATCCATTTTGATTATGTTAAATGTTCTCAAAGTAGCAGGAAAATCTGTTATTTCAAAAGGGTCCTGCTTTGGTATCTCTCAGCCACACAGTCACACAGTACCCAGGCTAATAGTGTTGTCAGAGCTGAATGTATTTCTCGTTGGCTGATTGCTGAGCTATTATAATTTGATCCATTTGAGTGTTTCATGTTCCAAGTTGTTTAACTCTGTGCCTCCTGTTGGTCTTTGTGCAACCTTGATACAGATGCAATTCACGGTTTTGCCAGTTTCTGCCGTAATAAATTTGAAGAGCCAACAAACCTGGGGGTGCTTTTGAATGTAAAAGAGTAGTAGCAGAGTAGTGTTTTGTGATGAAGTATTGCTTGTAATTGCTCCAGAAATCTACTCGGTTATCATAACCCTGGTAAAACTGATTTGTTTCTTTCACTCCTGTTTCTGTGTACGAGTGTGTGTTCAAATAATATCACACATATGCAGCCTGCCACAGTTTGGGTATTAGTGAATAGCCCTCGAGGGAAAATATTTTATTTATTGGAGAAAGAGCCGCATTCATCTGCTCACACATGGCTTCTCTGTGCATATTATTCCCAACGGCCCAGTCAAACAAGGTTTTGCTCATTCAGACCAGCACTTTCACAATGGCTGTCTCTGGGCTTAATCACTGCACTAAACAGACTTTGTCATTTTTCTCCTTCAATTCAAGCCGATTCCCCGTATTCTTCAATCAGCTGTAGACGCGTGTCCAGAGATCACAGACAAACCCATGAAGTGCCCATCCTCACATGAGAAATGCCTGTCATTGATCTCCACTGCAGTATAACTCTGTGCCCGTTGGAGTTGATCCTTCACTGTTATTCTACGGCAGCAGCCATATGGTTAGAGCTTAGTGCCACCTGCCTCTGGTACTAACCAGAGAAGATGGGGAATACGATGCCGGATAGGGGGCGGGGGGGGATTGGCAGGTTCAGATGGTGTGAGAGCAGCAAATCACAAAGTCTCCAAAGTGACTTAATGTACTTCCTTTGGTTGAATGTGCAGGGATACATGCTCTACCACACCACACGAGTGCCTTGGCTGGAGCAGAGGCCTTTCAGCACTGGAACTAAGGTCTATGACATTAGCAAGGTTATATTATGCTGTATGCCTCTGTGCATTTCTGCTGTTACTGTGGTGTAGTCTATCTTTGGTTCTTATTTATTCCATCTCTGCCCCTAGCCCATGAAAATAAACTGAACTGAACTGACTGAAAAGCAAAAAACTATAATACGCCTTAAAGTAGTGTATAAACACAAAGCGCTTAAAAATGAATCATTCTTATTTGCAGTTCAGCTTCTTGGCATATAGTTATTTATACCAAATTGCCACCTGGTATAAAAGCCATCTCTTGTCCTGACATGTTCAATCTTTATAGAAGAGGTGTGTTTTTTTTCTTTCTTTTTTGGTAAAGAAAAATCACAGCAGGATTTTTTATCTCAAAGCAACATCAGTCGGCAGCATGATGGGTTGGAAATATTTCTCCTCCGCCTGTGTAACCAGATAAGATACAGTAAACAATAAAGGTACACATTTCCATATGTTTAAATGATTGTGTGTCCTGTTTAACTGAAGATGAATTGTCATGCGGTCTGTTTGCACAGTGGAGTTTGGTGCTTGAATAGAGTTGTTTATGTATAGATCTTTGTCTAACATTTAATTATCATTCATCTTGACTCTTATTCTCTATACTCCCATTAACATGCTCAGTTATCCTATTGTCTTCCTGACTATATTAAAACTGGATCATGACCTCTTGCAACAGCGTCGCGTCCCGAAATTTAAGCTCAATCAATACTGGAGGCAGCAAGCTGTCATTCAAAAGACAGTATCGGTACTGATGTATTAGTATGTGTCAACTCTTCATTGGTTATCAGCGTCATATTGACAAATTCACTCTGAAAGACAATAGTGAATGTCAAATCAAGGAAGTGTCCTTTTAGCACGCAGCTTCCCGGTGTAGTCGCAGAGAGGCAGCTTCTTCAGGCGCTGATGTTACTACAGTAACGTGTCATTAAAGCAGCTATCGCTGGACAAATCTCTGTTATTCAATTTGAATAATATAACCCGGCGTCTAATAGGCATTTCTGGAATCTCATGGCTGCAGATGTATTCTACACAATGTCTGCAGCAGTAATGAGCACAGACTCCTGGCCCTCCTAATTGCTTGCCGAGCCTCAGCATGGCTCATCAGAGAGCGGCTTAAGTGGCCATCACTACCCAGGCAAGCGAGAGGCTACGGCTAGCCCTGTTCCTGCCTGCTCGCTTTCACCATGATGGTTGCAGAATAAATAAGCAGCTCCATTCATTCTGCATTGCTGCCACTAATGAACACTGTTTAGCCTGGAGGTCTTGATCATTGTGTCGCACTCCATCTTACTGTGTTTGGTGTGTTTGTAACTGCAGTTTGCTGGTGTTGTTCCAGTGTTTGGTCTTTTTTTCTAACTGTTAAGCATCAATGTAATGAAGTGCTTCCTGGTTTTGCTATTGGGGTCTCTAGTGCAAAGCTGACTCGCTGGGAGATAAGTGTCTTCAGCTGCTGGCAATCAGTTTATTTGCCCTCTAATGTTGAATACGTGTGTGGAATGAATAGCGGAAGATGTGGAAAGATGGAAGCTGAAATTGCTGTCTATGTGCATTTCTGTTTTCATTGAGAAATTATCCTTTCACTGGGACTACACAACTCTTTATGGACCATTACACTACTCTGAAATATACAATCGCACACAGAGCAATGCGTGGAGCCTATTTCAATACAGCCTGTTAATGTTAAAACATCAACAAGGAAATGACATGGCTTTTCATTTCCACACTCGAACAGTTAGGAATCGGTATTAGTTGTTTTTAGTTTTCCTGATAAGAGATAAATTATGCCACCCTGACTTTCTATTTTTATGAAGCAATGGTCTGTGTGTTTGAGTGTGTTGGGAGAGGCATTCCTGAACCTGCCCTTGGAAAAGTTGCCACAACCACACATAATGCAGTATTGATTGGTGCTTAAATCAGTTTGATAACAGCTTTGTCAAATCAGCTCTTTTAACAATCAGATTAGAGCTTTTAGCACAATCGATCGAAGGGATTCAAATCCACAAGATGACAGTTACAGAGGAACACACAACCGAAGCCTGGCCACCCAGTTGAAAATGATCCAACACGGTATGCACAGTCATGTTCACGGTTGCGTTTTTTAAAAAGGCTGATACTTCACAGAGAAACAACGTGAAATCACTTTCTGGAACAGAAGGGCTTTATTTAGCGAGTCAGTGGTAACCAGCCTTGTGACCTGAGCCACTGCTCGGGTAACAAACTCCAAAGGTTTTTTTTTATTACAGTACATTAGAAAGATGTGACAGCTTCATCTGCATATATCTGAAGATAACGGCAATTATTCTATTCTATGTGCTCCTGGACAATTGGAGAATATGCTACAGAGATCCACTGCATGTCCACGTCTCCCAGAACAATGCTGTGATATCGATTGTTACAGCTGAATCTGAATTAATGTCATGCAGCGTCGACACCCAGATGAAACAAATGCCAACTGATATGCCATGTACAGTAAATAAGGATAACCCTACAGTGGCCAGACCATTACAAAATGAAACGGACTTGGCAGAGGTTTGTGGCATTTATGCTTAAAACACAAGGTGTTATGCCGTTGCATCTATTATTCTAGCGTGCTCGGTTAGCATACATCTGGGATAAATTAAAAATGCCTTTATGAGTCACCACATCAGTTGGAAAAGTGGAGCTGGGGAATGAAGGTATTCACTGGTAATTGCTGGTATTCTCTTTATTCGATGTTGAAAGGTACTCTCTTGAGCTATAATTCTGGTTACCAAGTCAGCAAGAGGCGACGGTGAGACTCGCTAGCTTCTCTCCTGGGCTTCCTAATTGGCTTTGTTATTACAGACCTGTGCAGGGTGAAGGCAGCGAGAGAGAAACTGGGATTTGGTATATAACGCAGAGCTTTCAACTGTGACCCTTCTCCCAGAGTGTTCACAGCTGCGCTCTCTGGAGAAGGTGACCTGGCTTTGCATCCTTTCCTTCACCTCTCCCAATGGACCAACCCCCACCCGTCTTGTCCCACCCCACTCGTTCCTTTCCTCTCAGAGGTCATTTTCTACACCATCATGGACTCTTTGTCTCCTCTCCCTTTTTCCTCTGCACCCATCCGTTTGGCTCAGCAGGGAGTCGCTAATTCTCTCCGCTCTGCGAATTTCCACACTTTTCCAGTGTGGGATGCCAGCATCTTTTCAGTGCCTGGTTTTGGCATCACTACCCCTCCCAACACTCACACACATGCATATAAGGCATGATTTCCCACACTGGCTCGACCCCAGACTCACTGGGCTTTTAGCAGTGAGAAATCAGGGGGGCATACGTGACACTCATAACAGAGTAACCCTGTATTATTTTGGCCCTTGCCATCAAGACATTTGACATATTTACTAACAGTGATGTTCACTGAACAATTCTTCTTTCAAAAACCTTAAGAAAAATGACTTTCTGGCAGTTGTAGCGAGCTCTTAGTGTGTGTGTGTATGTGTGTGTGTGTGTGTGTGTGTGTGTGTGTGGCATTCAAGTGTAAAGGAAGCAGGTGGTTTGCCATGTTAAGCCCACACAATATGTGCAATCAACTCCCTGTTGTAAGTTCTTGAGCCATTTTCTATTACAGCTTATTGTCGTTGGCAGCCATGACACATTAATTTCACATTGTCTATACCAACGAGCCACCTTACCTATGAGACATGGTGTGGGCATAAAATAACAAAGCACAGAAGATGCATTTTTAATACTACTTTCCAACTACATGGATTTCTAAAGAGCTTTCAAGTAGACATTAGTGTACATGTGGCTTGATTATGCAGCATTAGGCTATTTATTACTAGGAAAATGCTTTTGAGCTGTCACAGCTAAAGCTGTCTAGCTCCTTGTAAACACAGCTTTGGAGTCCATTTGTGGAATTAAAGTTGCAAATAAGCACTCCAAGAACAGACCAAGAGGGGCGTCAGAAACAAGATAATGATTTCGCCCTGTTTTAATCTTTCTCGTGTGAGGTATTAAGTCATTTTTCAATAAAGCTATAGGCTCTATAAAATATGTATTTAAATAATAAGAATAAGAATAGTAATAGTGGTATTACCAACAGATTGGCATTTCGACTTTGGGTCAGCTCAAACCTTTTATAGCAAGCTTTTTTCTTCAACCCCATGAAGAAACAAACCTCCATTAAAACCAGAAGAAACAGCTCTGATCACTAAAGTCACAAGTGCTGTCAGCGGTAATTAATGGACATGCTGGTGACAATAAACTGAGAATGATGGGCCCTGGCTTCAAGTGGAAGTCTGTGTAGATATCATGCCTCCAGTGAATAGTACTGATGTGCATACAGTCACATCTGCAAAATCTGAATGTAGCTAGATTTAAGATGAAAGGCAAATGTTTTGGATTCCCACTTGTTTAGGTCCCATGTTGCTGGATTATGAAGAATCAGCACTGATTTGACAAGGTCTTAGTTGTTCACGTGTTGTGGTACACGCTCATTTAGTTACAAAAAGCACACTACACACACAATGTGTAGAATATCATACACTTCTGAAAACATATCTTTATATATAATGTTTCTAAAATCCTTTTGTAATTAGATTTTTCTATTTGTTCTCCTTTTTCACAGTGGCTTCCCTCTGCCACAGCAGTGAAACCAAACACAAAGGTGAAAGCTATCATCTGGAAAGCACTCAGCGGGGCCAGAAACTTGATCAAATTTCAACCGGGAGACATTACAAATACAGCATAAGTCTTCATTAAAGAAGAGAATGGCAAGCAAATCTCTGTAACATATGGAAACAGGAGATCACATGATAGAACTCAGTACAGTACAAAAGCAGTGTGGTGGTAGTGGATGGGGTGCTGTGGTAGATAAGACCTGGTTTTAGGTCATCTGCTCCATTTACAGTATCTGTCTTGTTAATCACAACATCTCATTAGCACATTCTTCAATGTCTTCAGTGCAACGGAAGATCTTCCATTAGAGGCGTGTACCTTTGGATAAGTGACAACAGGCGTGTCGCATATCTTTCACACTTCCTTTAAATTTCTCACGTAGGAATGCATCATTTATTGAGTGCCACACTGTTATCCAGAGAATAGGTTTGGTGCCTATTGTACAAGGACAGTATTTAGAGCAGGTCAGCCTAAAAAAATCAATGTCCACTGCTTCCAGAAGAATGACATGTTTTTAAAATGAATATGCCAAATAGAGCAAAGCCAATTGTTCCTTTTTAATAGGGCTAATGGTTGGTGTAAGGTTTTTTTTATTTTATTTGAAGTCATTGTGTTACATGTGAATAAATGAAATAATAAGTGGGGTAGTGTTTTTACTGCCATGTAACATTTCATATTTTTTTATGAAATACATATCTATTTTTATAAATTAATAGAACACCAAAGGCTAAGATCAGAAATAACTCGTGACAGTGATATGACAAACAATCATATTATCGATCTAATGTTTGCCCAGATATATTTTCTATAAGCATTTTGTTGCTGTCTTGCATTTCAGATGAGTATAAAGTCTTAGAATCCTACACTGTGTCTTTAAAGGTTACATTTTACACTATTAACTAGATCTTGTTAACGTTAATTAAACTTTTCATCCCAAATAAAGAGCAATTAGAGAGAGAGATAAAGGTAAATTTTAAGTGTCTTATTTTACATAAACACTTGAGGCAGAATTTATCAAACCTTGTTTTCCAACTCAACATGTCTTACACCGCGCTACCCTCATCATGAATAATCGAGGGAATTTGTGCATGGCATTTGGAAATCCATTCAAATGAGAAATTAAATATTCCATTTTCTTTGAGAAAATCTCCTGCATATATTTGTTGTGCAGAAAGTAAATTGGTGTGTATATCAGCTCCCAGCGGTGTCGTTGTCCATGTCTGTTCAGAGAACTCACAGCAGGAAACCTCATCAACATCATGGTACTAATTTGATTTATGGCACGGTGTATGGCACTGCTTTGTTTGAACGGGGCATATTTATCAGCAGAAAGAGGGAGGAAATGAATTAACTTTACATTTTTAAATGTAGACACACTTTCATCAGAGAGCATCAAAATACTATTTTCTTTTCCTAATGCTGCAGCCATGACCATTCTAGCTTGCAGTAATGCTGTCTGTGGGGAAGGAGGTTAACATGCAGAACATGTGAAGACTGATTGCATTCTTATGCACTGAAGCACATTAACCAACCTTTGCCTTCCCTTGGAAACTATTCATATCCCTTTTTTGATTGTTAAATTCATGTCAGGTTTTTGTTTTGTTTTTTCACAAAGCTGAGGCCGTGTACACTCAACAAGATTCAGTTTTTTTCCCCGACTTAGAGCTGCACAGAAAACTGAGAAGCCTCAAGGCACAAATGCCGCCTTGTACAGTACATCAGATGCTTTTGCGCATGTTTGGGCATGACTTTGTCAGTTCAAACACAGAGATGTATTCTTACTCTTATACTGCTTATGTGACATTTAGGTATTTATTTGCAACACTTTAACTCCAGACTGTCCACAAAAACCCAAGCATTAATGCACAGGCAGAGTTTGAACAAAGATTTAATTAAGCAGTGCTTTAAAAAAATCAACAATGCTGCTAAATTTAATTTTTAGTGGTTCCTTATAATAGTCAAAATCAAAGTTGTGGGTCTTTTGTTCTTAATGATGTGTGGTTTTGATGTACAGTCAAAGTGGAGCAGAGAAGCCCGTCTTTTGAACTTTTAAAAAGCTAATTATCTTTTTCTCTGCACAGTCATTGTTCTTAATAAGCTATAGTGTGTAGAGGGGCTTGCTGGCTCTTATTTTGTGGCTTAAACAACATTATTCTATGTTTTCTTTTTCTTTATGGACCATTAGTGCATATAAAGTATTATGTATGTGAAGTACCGAACAGTGTAGGTAAAATTGAATTAGTCAGAAACTCATCTCACTCATACAATGACCTTTTTTATAGGCTACCCAAAATTGGAAAGGAATTATTTTTGTCCTACTTTTAGTTTCCATAGAAGAATAATCTCATAAGTCTCATTTGAACGTGTCTATAAATAGTAAGGAACTGCAAATACAGTAGATTAGAAGTTCAAGCTAAATCAAAACCACAACCTGCAGTTTGAAATGTATCCGTAAGAAACTAATCATGTCGGGTTTTTACTATAAATGAGATCCAAACATTTTAAGTTTGATGAAAAAGTGAAACTGGGAACTAATATTTGAAAGTGCATTTCAACTGTATATTACAAACTCTAACCGTTACCATGCTGCAATATTTGATCACCTTTGCACATTCACTCATCCCAGCTCTTCCTACCATGCTTCCCACACAGCCACTTTCTCCACATCATTTGCAATCCTATCATTTTCTGTGCAACAGTTCACAGCTCAATCGAAAATGAAATGGCAAAGAGGAATGGCAGTGTGACACACTGCAGTGTGCTGTAACGAAAGCACATCTGTTGAGGCTTTCTTGCTTTCGCTAAATACTCCCATGATTTTTTCTTTTTCCATCTATCCAGCATCACATAAAAATTATGTCCACAGCAACGTCAGTATAGCGACGTAAGGATGGACTGTTGAGTTTGTAGCAGGTCAAGATTGCGACATAAAAGCACAATTCTTCTGTGCGATGGTACCAGTACACAGGTGATCTCAGTTCTGCATGTCGATAGTGTTGTGTTCAGCTGAAAAGATAAGTTCCTTTATGATGGAGCTGCACGCTCTGTGCTGCTCTGCTCGCTGGGCGGTGGGGCTGTTTCAGGACAGAGTCTGTGAGCAATGCCGCATGCTGACTCTCATTGCAGCCGATTACTTATCTATTGATTGAAGCCAGCGTTGTGCAGATGGATGCTTTTGTAGTGTGACAAGTGCTTTAACAACCCCGGAACCTGGTACTCCTTAACGCCAATCTGGGTCCATGTTAAATAATGTCCCATCTCTAAGTCACCAGGATTCACTCACAGTCAATCCCAGCAACGGAAAAGGAATCCATCTTGATTGGCTGTCTTCAGACCAAAAGATCTATGGCTGCAATTACATGTAGCCACTCTCCGCTACAGCTGGTGAGATGTAATAAATAGCATTAAGAACTGTGAAAATCCTTTAAATACACTTTCCTCCTTCTCTCTCTGCTTGACAGTTGGAAAGAGCAATGAATTGCCAATGATTGTTGCAAGCAGCCTGTGAGAAGCAGAACGTTGTTTCTACTACTTATCACTTTCACTTAAGCCGCTCAGGAGATTCAGTCACATATGCACTCAGATGTGTACATACACCTACTCACACAAACCCCATAACATGGTGCCAGCCTTTTTATTGTTCATACTAGGCAGCAGATAAACCAAAGTGCAGTACAGCACCCGGCTCTTTGTCCTTATGATGCCTTCTTTCACATGAAAATATACCTTGAGTCACTGAGTGCTCTGCTCACTCATGTACTCCTGCTTTTGAACATTTGAACTAAATGTTTTCTTCATTCCTCCTGTCAGGCTCTGGCACAAGTCCATCACAGCTTCCTAACAAGTAGCCTTAGGCCAGCTAAGTCAATCAGTTGTATAATCTTAAAATGTTAAAGGCTGACACAGCCCGGATGAATGTTTCAGATGAGTCCTGACTCATCTGAAACTTCAGGCTTAATCTGGTTTTATACCGAGCTGTAAAACAGCCTTAACTGCACTGGCAGCCCTAACATTTTATTTGTTAGCGTGAGCCATCGCTGATGGTTCGCACCAACAGAGCTTTTATCAAGTGTATTTTTAACATATCCTCTGAATCTCCACAGTAATCACCAGCGTCTGCGCGGCCTTGCTCTCTGCGGTCTTCATGTGTCGTCCAAGCCAACAAACCATATGTGTGTATGTTTTTTTTAATAGCTTTAAGTTGATCTTTTTTCCTCGAATGAAAACAGACCTGGCGACAAAGCAGAAGCTGACCTCGTAACGCCTCGTGGGAGCAGGCAGCTTGACACCCGTATCATCTCGGATGCTTCAGCCTCAACAACATTTTCATACCATCCATACCCACAACAACACGGCTTTTCTTGCTTAATCTTTATCTCCTGCTGTCAGAAGCAACACGGCCGGAACACTAACTCTCATGTCTTTAGCTTCTGACATTTCTTAAGGCGTTTCCACCCTAATCGTCCTTCTTTGGCAAATAAATGTTTTTGTGAAATTTAGTCTGTGGAACAAAATTATCTCATTTGGAAACATCCTGGGGAACTCAAGCACAGTTGTCGGTTTTTCCACAGTACATTTCTTTACTTGACGGAACTGAACCGGACACACTGTGATTGTATTTCAGTAACTGTTAGCGGTGCTGTTTTCATAACTGTTTATTTCACAGTGAAGATGTCAAATGTGTTGGTGTGAAAAAGACAAAGAATGTACAGTGTTGTACATATTGTCTGAACTGGCTTTGCGCTGTTAGCCCTTTTATTAAATCTTCTAATTCAAGCATTATTAATTTTCTAACAATTCCTACAGGGATTCAAAGAAAGAGGATACTTTTTTTTTAATGAAACATCAAAGCAGCTCATTTTCATAGAGCAGCCCTTTGGCGCAGAATCCACAATAGAATTTCTGTGTTGGTTCAGGATGTTATTGCTTTCTCGTCTCATTTTTATTTTTGGCAAGATTACAATTTCTTTCAAAACTCTCTTTCTCAAACAATTTTGTTCACTCAAGGGTGCTTTCCATTTGCACTTTAGCAAAGAGCAAGAACCAACTCCCTCCGAGACTGACTGGTCCTTCCCTAACCACGTGAAAATAGCCTGGACACCGGCCTGCCTATAAAAAAAAATACAGTGATAACTGAATATCCTGCTGAACTAGACCATTTGCCATCTCCACTTTTTCATTTACCATAGATTCGCCTTGATGACTTCCTGCTGAAAATCAATGATTCGCTCACTTTTAAAATAGCCGCTCCTCTGAGGGTGTTGGCTAGGTTCTCCCAGTGGCAATGATTTCAATCAAGAGGCGTGTGAATTCTAGGCCTTCAACAATAGCATGGAACACTCTGCAATAAATTGGACAAATAAGTAATTTCTGTGTAGAGGATAGATTTAAATTGATTCACATTGTGACCTCTCGGCACACTACATGCATTGTCAGACATGTGCTGCATGCACACAGCGGTCAGCCTCTTTACGTGCGCACATATTCGCTCGCTGTTTGCAGTGTTTTCCTTTCCGCTTATGTTAGCTCAGCATAGCGAGAGGTTGAGGCTCTCTGCGATAGAATAAGGGGTATTCTCGTATACATACAGGCATTTAACAATGTTGACCTTTATCAGCTGGCCCTGCATTTGCACTGATAGTAGCACATAGCGTGAGAAGGGGAAATGAAAGGAGGGAGAGAAACGGCAGAGACTGTAGTTCTATAAATCTGTTTAGGGTTTTGGAATATTGTTCTGCAACGACACACAGTTTTGGTTGAAAATATTCATACTAGTAGATTATAGTTCATAATAATAACAACTTTCTTATTTTTGACATTCCATCAAATCACATTAGCTTAATTGTAATAAAGATCAAAGTCATTTTTAAAAAGGCCCTGCCAAAAGTTGAACTTGTGTTTTTAAATACCAGACAGCCGTTATCACATATGAATGTGTTCATTAGGATTGGATTTCTGTTGTCTCTGACTGGTATAAGTTTACATCCTATTAAAAAAAAATGAAGCATGTCAGAGTCTCTTCAATTTTCCTATAACCATGTGAGTACTACCCACGTGTCAGAAACCATTGGGATTGTTTTTAAGTCGGGCATCTGACATGTTTGTCTAAAGGGCACATTTGTACAATTAATTTGACAGCTAAAGGGATGCAAGTAACGTTGCTTTAATCCCTTAAAGCCACTGAAAAGTGCAGGCAGTTTTAATCCCATATTACCATTGAAATAAGAATGTGTTATCCTGCTGGACTAATCTTCCGTCTTAACCAACAACATGTCCTGAATATGCGTAGACCTGCTTAAAACTGGATGTGTCTTCGCTGGACTCTTGTTTTTCTTCTCTGCTGAGCTGACAGAAAACGTATGATATGATGAGCAATGACATGAATGCAGAGGAGGATTACCAGCACAAGTAGCCTTGATTACGCTTACCAAAGGGCCCAAAGAGAGCTCTGTGCTGTCTTCTAGGCAAAAAGGGAGCCGTCCATGACTCCAGTTTATACCAATTAGGTCATGGATTCTTAACCGTGGATCTGAGGCTGAAGTCTGTGGCTCTGCAGAAATCTTGTTGCAGGCTTGGTTCTTTTTTTATTTTTTTTTTTTAATGGATGACTTGCTGCTCCTAGCCAGGTGGACGCGTAGCAGTAATAAATGTGGCCCAATATATCATCCGCAGCACATTACAGGGGAGCTGGGGTGATTATTCATGCCGGCAGGGGCATGAACAGACCTTTCAGGGGTTCATGGGCTCAAACTTTAAAAAGGGCGTCTCCCTCATCTTTCTCAACAGGGTGGTTAGAGTCTCCTTCTACCTGTGACGTTTCTGGTTCAACTGAGATTGTAATGCATTTGGTGAAATCCGCAGGATCAGACATGGTTAACAGAAAATGTGCAGTTTTATGTGTTTCCAGTTGATTACTTGATGAGTGTAGATTGTTCTCACATATTTATCAAGGATTTGTTTGTTCTCACGCACTTACTGTAATCATTGAATTCTTTAACCTTAATCATCAATGTCAAACACATCAGCATGCAATCTGTAGTGTTTACACTACACTGGTAACTCTTCGGACTGCGATCGTGCAGACCGTGCTATTAACACTCACCAAATGTTAAATCCCAGAATTAGCTTCTTACATGGGTGTAATCAAGACCGCAATTACCGTACTTCAGTCAATCAACTTTTCTCCCCAGCAGCCACATTCTCAAAGTTTTTACTTCTGCAGTCATTTATTCAAGGACCGGGGGATGGCGGCCTTGTGAGCAGCGGGACGCACAGTGAAGGTAAATGGGGCGTTATCTTTGAGCAGCCTGTGTTTACTGTGCTCGGCTATCAGGGCACACACAGGGACAGATGAGACACAACAGCTGGTCCTAATGCGTGTTGGGTAGAATCGTCCCGGCCCAGTCACAGCACATCAATAGACCCATACGTTAGCTGACAGGGAGATCAGTAAACTGTGCTCGTCCAGCAGGTGTCGTGGGCCCGGCCCCAGCACCGTTGATAGGGAAATAGGCAATCTGTTTTCCCACTGGAGGGGTATTGGAACTGGGGTGGAGGGAGTTGGGTTGCCATTGCACATCACAACTCTGATCCTTCAGAACAAAAACCAAAAGCCGTTTCACGCAATACATTCACAACCTCGAGCAGAACCTCCTCTCAGATAACTGCAGGCACCAGCCAGGTGATTTCTGGGCTGAAGTTCAGTCTTTCTGTCACATGACCCGTCCTCATTGGACAGATATCTTTGATATTAAGTTAAAATTACAATCGTAACTATGTAAAGTCATTATTACATTCTCCATGGTTGGTTTTATCATTTTTAAACTAAGAGTTGAATAATAATAATAATGCCAGGTATTTGCTACACATACTTTTTACTGGTGCAGCAGATCTTTTGCCATTTACCCTGAAAAATAAAATATATGCAGCTCAGACAGGATAATAATCATTATACATTTAATACAAATGTAAATTAAATTGCATAACTAAAGCAGCAAAGAGTTGGAACAGATAATACCACAGTCTTTTTATCAGTGTGGTTTCATCATTAAATTTGGAGTGGGGGGGGTGCTCTTGATACTAAATCTGAGAGCTGTGGATGCAGTCAGCTTTTATCTGCTGAGACACGGTGACAAGTCCTTTAACGATTCCATCATTTGTCCGGGGATCTTACAAATAGTGAAAATAACATGACGGTGCTGTCTGTGAAACATAATCTTGTCTGAAATATCTTTATTTTGCACTTTGTTGTTTCCCACTCCTTCATTCCTTTGAATTGAAGAGTTGTTTTGTCTCAGTAAATGCATTATTATTCAATGTGCTTAAAACACGCATAGATTTGTCATCATTATATTAATGAGCTTCGTGAGTACAACTACAGGTAAATAAAGTGTGTGCTGATACCCACATGCTGGAAATGTGCCACAGTACTGTACATCTCTCTTATTTGTACATACAGTGCATCCTCTCTTTGGATATTATACAAGATCAGGGTTGTTTGCCTGTACAGATTGCCTAATTGCTGAATCAGCGGTGTATTGAGTCTGCATTCTTAGATACTGTTTTTTTTTTTTTTTTCCTGACATAAGCACTCTCCGCTCTGGTGATTAACTGCATTAAACATAATGAGCGTGAAAGCGAAACAAAAACAAGTGTTTGCTGTTATGTGCGACTTGTTGGAGGAAAAATGTCAAACCTTTGTCAGTTGCAACGTGAATGAGAGCTGGGGGACCGATGGACTGAGCATGGACCGTGCTCACGGGGTGATTCATGAGCTGCAGTCTACTCTCTCAGATAACTTAAAATACAAAGCCCCACCTGCCTACAAAACAAAGCATTTGAGGAGCTCCTCTTAGGGCAGAATCACAGGCGCCTCAGCATCGGGTGAAGTAGAGTCAAACATTCCTTTTAGCGTTAATTTGCACACACTGTAGTTTGGCAGACTGGCTCTAGCCCTGAAGGACATTTCTCTTTGTTGTTACAGTTGTTGCTGTGTTCTTTTCCTTTAGTAGTTCACATCTACTTTATTATACTTGTTTTGGCCTTGTTATATTTTATTGATTTGTTTTAGTCCTTAGTCTGTCTGATGTCTGCTTTTAGATGTGTTTTTTTGCCGTTGCCATTTTACTATAAGCTGAGTTATACTTAGGTTGTTGGCTAATAAAATACATGCAAATAAAACTGCTTCAGTGAATGGAAGGTATTTTTTATTTAGCGAAGTTGTAGATTAGAAGTCTCGCCATACTTCTTTGAGCTTAACCTCCCTGAGCTAAATATCAAAGTAAAATATTTATATGATATTGTTATTTAACCATTTGAACTGTATAACTATATGAAAGTAAAGTCCATTATCCTAAAAGCAATGCAAAATGTTTTGCTCGTTTTTGAAATGGTACGTTTAGTATTATTTCAGGATTGTTTCAGGATAATGGCCGCGGAGAACAGCTACTGGAGCATTGTCTTAAATCTGTGTCCGCACTCTGAAAAGAGTGGCAGGTTTCTGCCTACGTTTCCTCCAATGTGTGGGTAGACCTTTACCTGGAAGCCAAACTATGTCCTGCTCTACAGAAGGAAATGGCACATTATTTAGACAGGAACCATCTTAATGTGAAGCAGGGCCTGTCATGCTAAATTTAGTAAGACTAACATTTCCCTCTTCCAAATTCTGAATTGTCATTAAAAGCAATTCATTGGGTGGTTCCTTTTGAACACAGACTGTCAGGGCTGTCGCCTGCCTTGCATTTTAAAGTAGTTCCCAAAAGAACCTTGAATACCACTCCATTATCCAAATGACATTCAAATGCTCTGAGTGAGCGTATAGTTTCAGACTTCCATTTTCCATGTACTTTTACAGTCAAACCAGAAGGGCCCTAATTGCAGTTAGTCACTGGGACTCGTTTCTGTACCCTATACAAGAAAGAACAGGGTGACATGCTGACTCAATTTAGTGTTCTTATTCATTTAGATAATGATCTTTCTTGCCTTTAATGCACTTCCCAACCTATTCTTCACACCTTAGTTCACATTGGTCGACAGTCCTGATGCGATGTCTCCACTAGATGCATAGCTTAAATTCTATTGGTGTATTTTCCCAGAGCAAAGTGCCCATTTTCAGATATTTATTGCCAGTCACATAATGCTTTGCTATTGTTCATGCACATTACTGGGTTGGATGAGGAAGCCATTTCTGTCTCTGTAATATAGAGCATGGCCATCAAAGCTTTTTTATGGATTTTGGAAAGCAGGGAGGAGGAAAAACCCCGACCAGCTATTGTTGAGGGAACTCAGGAGAGAGGTCGACTGAGCTCAACATGTATACTGTAATAATAAAGTAAATAAGCTGAGTTTGTCCTGTGTTTCTTGTTTTAACAATACACAGATGACAGATTGAAAAGCACAGGTCTCAATGGAATGATCTCAAGGACAGCTTAAAGAATGTGTATATTGTGCATGGAGCCATAACCCCTTTGTTCATGTGAGTGAGCCACAAGAAGCTGATCGTGTTTCCACCGCTACAGTTGAGCCTGCTGTATATTGTGTTAGAACTAATCAGAATACTACTCTGTGCCACTAATGTAAGAGTACTGAACTGCTAATTCTCCAAAAACAGGCACATTTATGTTGATAATTTTTCATATTAGGACTTTGACTATAGTCCACCCACATATATAGATATATGTGGGTGGAATCATATTGGTGTCTGTTTGTAGTTTGTCTATTTCAGTAAATGTGCCACATGCTCACGTTTTAACCTAATGACCACCAAAACTTCTATTTCATGTAAACAGCTGCACAAACTCAGCATGATGAGCTTTTTAAAATGTTATTTGGTTATCTGAAAAAAAATGCTTTATTACATCTTTAGGATCACAAGATGTAAGTATTTAGAAAACCTATAAAATAACACGTCTACGTCCACTACACACACACACACACACACACACACATAAAAATTCTTATGAAAATTATCCTTGAGTGTGAATGTGAATTGTTGTGTGCATAAATATTACTCAGTGAAATTAAATGCATAATAGAATGAGACTAGAGATGAAGGCGAAAATTACCAGCACCCTCTGTACAATGAGAGCAGCTCGCTTGTTATCAGATGGTGCACGTCGCCTTATTTGCGGTGAGGTGTTATTAGCAGCGTAACGGCACTGTCCCACCTCATCACATCATCCGTCAGATGATCATCAGTTGCTGTAACAACCCAGCAGGAGAACGCCTGTGTGCTGCTTATCTGGTTCAGACACACAGCCTCTGGTCACCGGGGGAGGAGGAAAGTAACCAAGTGCACGGACTATAGTTTGAGATGTTCTAGTTTGATTTCATTACATTTCTGAGATTTATTTTCTGCTGGTTATCACTGTAATCTCAGGTTATGTCTCATTGCACTGTACATGTAATAATGCACCAAGTACATTGCCCAGCATCCGTATTTTAGGTTAGTTCATTTACTTTTGAAATACAGAGTATGCTTGAACTCTTGTATTATGTTGATCGCTTCACTTACATTGATTAGTGATTTTAGAATTTCCATGTGTTGGTGACCAGTTGTTGTTTTCAGTATTTAGAGAGATGGATCTGGGGCCCAGTGCCAGAGACATGAGAGATAAGTCAGATAGTCCTGAGAGACGGACTAACACATTTGTTGGTTTAGGTCTTTTTACTAAATGGGATTTGTTGTGATATGATTACTAAATTATCTATTAGAACCAGCCTCATCCTTTAAATACTATACTTCCACCATTGGGAAATAAACGGTGTATCCGTGACTGAATTCAATTGTTCCTCCTGCTGATAATATTTCCTCATTGTTTTTAATTTCCCTCAAGATTAAATGCTTTAAAATATTATAGCATCACCAACGTGCTATTTATTGTTGAGCAGGGTTAAGGCTGAATAAGAGACATGTGCTCAGGTGTGCGATACCTTTTCTCCCTTTTCTGTTTTTATACCAACTTTAGTTCTGTTAAATCAAATGAAGTTAGACTTGCTTGGAAACGTCTAATTTCCATTTTATTTCTGTCTTCTGGAGAGTGAATTTTTCTCCTATTTTTTTTTTTTTTACTTTATGCGCAGTCAGCTGCAGCAACTGGAGCAGCACTGGTCTTCTTCAGTGCGCAGGGTTGTATGTGCTAATTATTTTTTGTCACTCTTAAAGTGCACGCCTAGGTGAGGAGTTGTGCAGATTAAAGGAGCTATTACCATTGCACAAATAAAGGCCAAGTAACGTGAGTCATTCTCAAAGAGGGGAATATTCATTAAAGTGAGGAGGCTAAGCTGTTGAACCAGCTGCCGTCACTGGGAATCTGATGGGACATGATACGGATCAGTGTTGTTTTTGTATATTGCATTTGTTGGTGTTAATGTACAAATGTGCCTGTTGTCGCGCAGTCAGACCTTCATCTTTTTTACCAACATTTGTGTGTCGTTTTACCGCCTCAAATTGTCCAAAGCTCATATTCATTTATGGAGGCACATTAACATGAAGTAGAGGAGGAGGTGTGTCTCGAGTAATGAAAGTAGAGCTTCTTCCAAAGCCAATTTGTATTCATGCATTGCTAAATCAGACTGCAGTATGTCTTTGCTTTTGGTTGTTATGTCAAGAGGACTGGCGTTAGGGGGGGTGTGGTGAGGGATAGGGGAGAAAAATCAGAAAGCTGTTCAGGTTGAAATGAGTTTCCCCCCCTCTGTTCACTGCTTCTGCCTTCAACTGATACCCTAAACACACAGAGAGTTCAGATGCATTTTGGTATGCTTTGGAGGAGGAAGACATATCTGATAACCAGCTCTGTCTTTCATTTCACACTTATCTGCATAATTCCCAGTTACATTTCTCTTTCAGGTCCGCGGCCTCGGGATCCGAGTCTTTGCCACTCGTGAACATGTGACAAGTGGTATCCACATTTGTATTTTAATAATGCTGTCTGTATTTGTTACGGTTGTGGCGTTCAATATTCATGTTGTGTTTATGAATTATAGAGGCTGGAGTTGACATCTGATGGAAGTCCGAAATATGCAGAAAAAGAAGGATGAATGAATTTCGTATATTCGCCTGTGTTTTCACGGCTCATCGTGTAAGCGAAAACAATCTTTACTCACGCTAAAGAAGGCGATATCCATTGCTTTGTTAGCGCGTGACTTCTGCACGGATTTCCATGAGATTTGTTACAGACATGCATGTTTCAAGTTAATTTGACATCAACTGAGAAAGATGCAAAACGAAAAGCAAAGCGCCTCTCAAGCCAAACGCCAGTTTTTTATGAAGCTTAATATCTCAAATTTCCTTAACTTCTATTCTTAAGTTCAGAAACTAAATTAAGATGCTCTTTTCAAAGCATAAAAAAGCAATTCATGCAACCCGGGCTCACAGCGCTCACATTTTTTACCACATACCACAACATTTTAATTGACTTAAAAGTCAACTTTTGAATGTAGATTTAAAAAAAAGCTCATTCACTTTACTTAATGTCTTTATTTATACCAACGTGATTTCACCAGAAGTGGTCATGATTTGAGAAGCTAAGTACCACCTGTCACAGTGGTTCTCTTTAAACCGAGGGTTTCATTTTCAGTGGATTTCCTTTGTCTTTGCCGTGTACTGTGAGCGAGCCCAGTGGCATGTGTCACTGCTGCAGTAAGCGCTGGTGGCTTGTTAAATCGAAAAAAGTTGGTGTTGGCTTTGTGTTGCAGTAATTAGAGTTGAACAGGTGATGCTTTATCTCAGCCTTGTTATGGATCATGTTTTTGTGTTGTGTTGTAATTCTCTGTCTGATGCGGAAGAGCTTACATGCTAATTAGATGGCGCGAGTCTTCCCCCATTTGTTTCTACCCGGAAATGCGAGGAAGGTAAATGGTTAGACGACGACGAGGAGGAGGAAGAGGAGGAGAAAAGATCTGACAAGTTCAAAGTGTCACAGGGGGCTTCACATTCACAACAGTTAGTGTCAAAAGCTTTTGGAACCGAGTGAATAACTTTAAGGAGCTTCTGCCGACATCAGCAGTTATATACTCTCCCGTCGCCGGTTTGTCATTTGGCCAAATTGAATCTGTTTTCTGAATGGTCCCTAAACTGGCAGGGTATTTTCTGGGAGGACATGTGCTGCGCAGCTGGCTGAAAGAGGACATGTTTTATCTAATTGTAAAGCTCTCAAAGTAACGCCGTTTGTAATATGAGAGATGGGATGTGGAGCGAGTTCCATTCCAGCTCTGAATTGCTATTTGTAGTGTTTTGTTCGGTTTTCCAGCATCATAAACAATATAGATTACCAGCGATACTGGCATTCTATTATTTTAAGGTTTATGGCTCTTGATCATTATGGCAGTCTGCCTCACTTTCTGCAGTTTGGATTGTTCCACTGTTGTACGATGCAGTATGTGAAACCTCATTTTAGCTGCAGGCATATCCAGTAATTAAAGGATTAACTTGGTAATCTAAATTGTCTCTTGTCTTTTCCTTCCTCTCTCCTCCCATTATTTCCTAACACCCATTTCAAAGATTTAAGAATGCTTCCTTTCATTTCTCTTTCTTCCCATGCCTGCGCCAAGCTCTGTAATCAACCTGCTTCCGAATAACCTTGTTTCCGGCTAAGCGTAAGGAAACGACAAATCCATGAGCATGTTCGTGCCTTGGATGGCAAAGACTGTGACTGTGCCTGCCCCTTCTGACAGATCGGGGTGTCTTCACTTCCTTTGAGCATAGTGTGTCGTTATTAAGTCAAAATGTGTTTAAATCTCTGAGATGTGTTTAAATCTCTGAGAAAAGCCCCTAGTGCCAAACAGGTGAATGTTTGAAGAACTCGAGGCATTAAGACCTCTTGAGACAAATTCAAATATTCAAATTCAACAATCTTCTGCAGAGAGTTTTTTTTTTATGTTCTGCAGAAATGTTCTGCACAATTTGTCAGTGATTGAACCACTGGCAGACAAAACAGATTGACAGGCTTCTTCACACGGGAAACTGGATTGCTGGTCTAATCATATAGAAGTGAATGGTAACAAGCTGTCCGCTGTGGTACTTGGGTAATGAATCTGTGCAGCTTCCACAGTCTGCCCATCTGAAACACTTATCCTGTTAAGGGTCATGGAAGCGCTGGAACCAGGCCGAGCTGTCATGAAAGGTGTGCTGCTCTCCGGACAGTTTTTCTCAGGGTTACCGAATAGAGATGCACACAGACAACCGTTCACATGCACACCATAGGCAATTTTGAATCACCAATTAACCTAACTGCATGGACTACTGATCTTTGGATGGTGGGAAAAAATTGGAGTACTCGGAGAAACCCTACGCAGGCACAGGGAGAACATGCAAAACTGCACACAGAAAAGCCCCGTCGCTCTTCATTCGAACCAGTGAGACTAGCAGACAGGAGCAATAACCACACCACCACTGCTCCGCCCGTCTTAATGATGCCTCTAAGAATAGAAATGCTCTTTGTGAATCGCAGTTCGGACCGCATAACTATCAGAGGGATACATTTGTCTCACATTCACACTCGTTGTTTGCATAAGTTCAACCTCCCAGCTGTTGAGCTTGGTAAACATGACTTTCAGCCATTTATTCACGCACACTTGCACAAGCGCGCACATTTCAACAGACAAATGTACTCGCACACAAGCAGCTTCCCTCACTTACGCGCAACTCTGAAAATGTCAGGTCTTTTACGTTGACAGGAAGTTAAAATGGACTCATAGGTTTGTGCCTTTCAAGGCTGCGTCGTCTTGAAAGGCACGCTGAAGCGAAGGTGTCGGGAAGTGTCAGCGCCGGTGGCAAAGGTAGACAGCACAAAATTGCTTCCCTGCTTAGCCCCCCCCCCGCTGAGATGTTGCTTCAAATAGATGACAGGAAAATTTAATAAATAAAAATCAACAAAGCGGAATAAGCAGATGTGTAAGCTCTGTTCAAAGGTGTGAGGCTCATCAATAGTGTTGCTTCACACCATATTTACACAACTAACAGCTCCGCTTTTGCTTTTTTACTGTTTAACGACACAAGTCAAAAGCAGAATTTAATCATTCAAAGCTGCTCCCCGTTTGAGTCGAGATGATTTATGTCACCGGATTTTGATGGCAGTTCTCTAATGCTGATGATGTGACCTGAGTAGTATGGAAATATTCTCAGCAGAGAACACTGCAGGCAGCTTGTTATTAGTATCCTGAATTAATAAATGCACACAGATGTGCCGCTCTGCATCAGTGTACATGCTTAACAGCCAATTTTCTCTTCGTTTAAATGGGAGAAGGTTGTAATAACATCACACGTGGCATGTGTGGGAATCATTTACATATTCACCCGCGTCCTGCTCCTCTGTCTGTATTTCAGTCCGTGATGCAAACATCATGTGATAAAGTTTTGGTTGCTATGGGGGCCATCTCTTCTTCATTTGATGCATATGCAGTTGAGTGGTAGCTTTTTCCATACACGGTGTTCTTTTTTTTCCACGGGCAGTGATTGATTATTTCCTAGACCAAGGTTAATTTGTCGGTGTTTAAGGATGCCTGTGTAAACCTGCATTTTTGTTTGTGTGCATAATCCTGCATCTCTCATCGACTGAGGGAAAGATAAATCTACTTTTCCTTTTTATTCATTCATATAGTGTAATTTGAATATGTTTTTGTATTTGCTGTGTGTGTGTGTGTTTGGTAGTGTTTTTAGCATGCTTGTTGATAAATGGTTGTCTCATTGAAAATTTTAATCTGAGTCTTTATTTATTCTGGAGAAGTACATATTAGTCATCGCTCCATATTATATATAATGGTGGATGGAGGCTTTTTCGTACCTTTTTGTTGAACGTTTTGATGACTTCCAATGTAAATGTTATGCCATTAGCATTTCTAACTCTATGTAAACAAAAAAAAAAGCCACTTGAGCAGTCACTCTGACGAACAACATCAACCAACACAAGTTCGATCTTGGCTTCGCTGATAATGGCAGCTCAACATGAAATGGTTTAATATTCTTGATAATAATTTTAATTGAATTAATTTCTGAGGACATTGTAAGGCGCTGATGGTGTCATAAAACACTTGTTATAGCTGCTGTTCATCACAGTGATGTAAATTATGCTCAGTGATTGCTCAATGATGCTTTCCTTTGGGGACATGACATTGTAAAAAAAAAAATGTAATTGGCTCCAAAGGGCAAACGAAGTGTTGGTGCCATGGGGGAGAAACACAAAGCAGGGTTATTTTCTCTCCAGCTATGGTTTTTCGCCCCGCTGACACCCTCATACTGTCGCACATTCAGCAGTTCTGTTCTCCGAGGAGATGATAAGGAAGTGGAATTAAAAAATAAATGCTCATTTTACAAATGGCAATAACGAAAGTCGACAGTATGAGGCACACTGACGGTAGCAGAAGACAAATGAGGAGTCATGAAAAATTTCCTTTAAAAATAAGACTATTAATACCCAAAAAGATAGCATCTCATGAAAAATGATACAGTAGGTGACATTAAAGTAAAAATCTTTATGAAATATTGAACATGAATGGTAAAAAAAGACATTCACAAAGCTGCAGTGTTTGTGAAAATCCTGCATGCTTTGTAAAATGCAGCGGTTACAATAAGAGAACAGTTTCCGATTTTTGAGCACTTTTCAATATTGCCTCATAACCACTTCATTATGTCCTTCTTATGGATGTACTTGGCATCGGACTTGGTCAGCTGGACAGATGAGACACGGGGGTCTGTGTGCAGAGGGAAATCTGCCCTGGACATCACGGCTCAGCACACTGACAGCTGGTGCACCTTGTTGTATTTATGTGTGTGTTTTAGGCTGAAGTTGAATTTTCATCTGGAGACAAATGCAGCTGCAGACAAATATCAGGTCACGACTTGATGAATTGTTTTGAAATGTATAATAATCTAAATTCATCTGTTTTCTTCTTAAAGTAAATACGTAAGTAATGCAGGTGGCCACGTGGTTGCGTAATGGTTTTTGGGTGCCGGCAAAACATCAAACATGTTCTGTCAATTAAAGCATTTTCATTGGCTGAATGATCAACAAGGAAAGCATTAGCATCCAGTGTTTGTTTGTGTGTGTACAAAATGATCTGGCAGAAGACTCAGATGCATTTAACAATTAATGGCGGCTTCAGTCAATCACATTCAGTGGGATGTAATGCACTGCCTATAGTACTGCTGTATGTCTATTTGATTTGTGCATTGACCCACAAGAAGTCTGTTAAGTGGGCGATACTCCCTTTGTGTGTGTGTGTGTGTGTGTGTGTGTGTGTGTGTGTGTGTGTGTGTTGCACACACATTGACTTTGAAGTACACTGAGTCGTGACAATAATCTGAGCCAATTTACTACGCATCAGCCCTCCATTATGGGTTTGATATAAAGCAGTGCGTGACTAGAATGTCCTGCCATAAAACGACAATTTACTTCTCTAAAGAAATTACGTGTTTAACCTCATTAACCTAAAGTGCATGCACTAAAATGGAAGGATAACCTCCACCACAAGAGCGCACACACACACACACACAAACACAAATTGGGAACATCATCATAAGTTGAGAGTTCATTCTGAATGTGACCCCTGCAAATGAGAAGCCAGCAGCGAGTTAACAACATCAGGACTTCATCAAGCTGTTCTCAGAAGTCGTCGGGTGTCTCGGGTGGCTTTGGTTACACTCTCTGTTTCAACATCGCCTGTCCTCTATGAGATGATTAACCCAGCAGGTGTGAGGTGAGTCTCGCCCACTGTTTTAGTGAGCTGTCGTCCTCAGTCTGCGGGGAGTACAGAGGGTCAACCTGGCCGGCTAATGGTTGTGGTTACAAAGCTGGAAGCCCATTAGAAGAAGCCGCCATCATTAGGACCAGCACACTTTCAAACAATCTGACCCACTGGTCCCATGCTGTTTATTAGCAAAGTTTGTGCTCTCCATAAGAGCATTTATACTTACTATTCATGGTGAACCGTGGCCGTTTCTTCAACACCACAGGACAAAAAGCACAAACGCATATGCATAGTAAATAATGTTAGGCAGTAGGGAGCTGCCATGTTAATGACGTTTCTCTTCTGCAGATGCATTGCAAAAAGAAAATTTGCTTGTAAAATAGGGGAAAAAAGGCAACGTGTCAGCAAGTGATGTATGCCGTTCCTTGGACACAGAACATTTAGTTTTCATTAAGAGTTAAACATGTACACGAAACATTAATGGGGTTCAGCAGCAGCAGCAGCAGCAGCGACGTGCTTCACTGTATCTCATCCTGATAAATTAACAACTCAGCACACAGAGGCAGAAAGTGGGTGAAAAAAAGACATTATTATAATGTGTAGTGGGGGAAGACTTGACAGATAATGTCTTTATCCAAAGATTTCTGTTTATGACGCGACGTAAAATTATCCCTGACCCGGGCATCGGCAAACTGCTAGGATGAAGGAAAGCTGGATGAGAGTGGAGGCAGAGGAGAGAAAGGTCAGCATGAGTGTTGCTGTTTCATTATGAGAGATGTGGACTCCCGTCCTGTCCTGCTGCACAGGGAGTGATGGAGACAGTTGTTAATGCCTGGTCTGTCAGCCATATTGGATTCAGGGCAGTAAATTAATATTACACTCCTTTTAAAGGGGTTTTTATTTTGGGATTTACTGGTCTCCCCTGAGTGCTGGCGGTGTAAAGAGGTTATTTCCCTCTTTCTACTCCATTCTGTGTCCTCCTTGCCATCTCTCGCACGAGGCCCGGGATGCTTAGAAAGGAAGGAGAGTTCGCTGAGGAAGAATGTGTGTGTTTCGTGGGCTTTATTGTGTCATTCAGCTTTCGCCTTGAACATTTTTCAGCTAGTGTAAAAGTGCGCTTTTAAATCATGTCCCTTTGAAGGACAGCTCCTGTATCATAGTGGAGATGTGAAGAGTGCAGAGAGAAAACAGATCTCCTACTATATATGTCATACACAGTTCAGGAGGAATAAAGGAATGTGTTTTTAAGTTAACTGGCTGTCTAGTTGTCAGTCATCTCTGCCTCTCGCCCCGTCTCGCCTAATGTGTGCGGAGTTAGAGTCCTGCTTGAAGAGCCATATAACACTGCATGGAGTGGCCTGGTTGCTGAGATGGGATTTATGGCTGCCAGTCCATCAACGCTGATGTTAAAGGGCTGTGATTAAGAGCTGGAGTGAAGACACGGACTGCACTACCCTCCGACCCAGCCAAGAGCAGACAAGGCCGAGCTCTGTCACAGCCAACTCTCCTTCATACAGCCCTGTCACTGTTTTTCACTCCGTCTGTCCATCTGTGTCTGTGTTCTGCTCTTTTTTTTTCCATATGCATATGTATGAGCAGCAATTCACCAAGGACACTGAATCTCTGCGTTAGATATTTGGCGTCTGCTGCCGTTTCACTTACTAGTCGAGCAGTGAAGCAGGAAAGGTTCTGCTCCTGTCTTCATGACAACTTGAAAACTTGAAAGCCCTTTCAGGTTTTCTTTTTTTTCTTCCGTCGGCATCCCTCTAAAATATCTGCTTCTTCTCTTCTCCAAAGGTTCTGAGCACACCGCCACAGCAACGCTTCCCGCTGCCTTCACGGATCTGTTACCTCACTTCCTGGTTGAGCCGGAGGACGAGTACATTGTGAAGAACAAGCCGGTGACGCTGACCTGCCGCTCCACGCCAGCCACGCAGATCTACTTCAAGTGCAATGGCGAGTGGGTTCACCAGGATGACCACTTGATTGAGCGGACTGTTGATCCATCCACAGGTATACAAAACTAGTCTACGTGATTTATCTTAATTTAATTTTGCATTTTCCAGCGTTTTACCTGTTTTTGGCTGTGAATATGTGGCACGTGCGTGTACATTATGCAAAGTGTTTGCATGGGGAAACAAAGGTTTGCCATTTCCCTGTGATTACTGTGCTCATTCAGGCTCTTGGCTCATCCCAGCCTATTTAGCCTGCCAGTCTCATAATAAGCACATTGGTTTCAGTCTCAGAAATCTTCTTGATCACCTTGGAGACCTGTTTGTTTTTCTCTCTGTTGTGCTGCGATCCCCCGCCTCCGCCATCAGTGTCATAAACATGTATGACACTGATGTGGTGTGACTCAGCAGCGATCTGTAAATTCTAACCACCCATTCACAGCCTGACAACTGATAGGGAATAAGAAACGCAAGAATGACAGGTTTTTCTGGGCATGCACATGTTAAGTGAGATTTGTAGCTATACGTTACAAACGTATGAGAAAGGACACTGCACACCACACAGAAAATATTTACACAGTCATCAGTGGCTGCACACAAAAAAACACCAATTAAATCTAAACCTAAGCAGGGATGCATTTTTTTTATGCACACATCGTCTTTTTATTGGAAGCTTCTGGTCTACTAGGTTTGACATTAACATGCAGCAGCTCAGTAAATGTAGCAAAAAGTTGTCATAGAAATGTCACAGGGGTAACTGTCAATTCAACCTGACGCTTTGATAGGGAGGGATTTCTGATCTAGTTTACGAACAAACACAAATATTCTCCCATATTGAGGCTTTGATTGGTTTGCATGCTGACTTCCTCTGCCATCCCTGCTCCTTTTTCCAATGAAACAAAAAACGGATTTGTTTTTCTGCTACATCAGTCACTTTGAGACGTGGCGAGCGATTTTAAAGTTTAGTTCTCTGTGGTGCGAGAGTTGTTGCCTTGTACCGCAGGAGTCAGAGTCTCGTTTGAGTCGATGTTCTGTGAGGATTCTAGCTACAGGTGAAGGAACCAAATGCTCTGTGTCTTCTTCATATCTCTGTTTTCACATCGTGTCACAACCGCGCTGTCACTCACATGTTGTCTTCACTTCTGACGTTTGGTTTGTTTTACCTTGTGTAAGAAGCACGGCCGTGTTGTGCTGGAGTCATTTTGGAGTCAGGCTCTATGAATAATGGAAATAGGAGAATGAAAAGTGAATCGCATTTTGTGTTATGGAAACGCAAAGTGAATACACAAGGGATCACTTGTGGATTAGGACCATTAGGAAGAGACTGCCAGTGAGTTAATGCTGATACAATTTGATCAGTTCCCAACACCATCTTCCATCTTGTGTTGTTTCATTATCAGTTCTGCTCTCACAGTTTCTCACAGTTGTTGAGGGAAGTGATGCAAAACAATCCTGCAGAAAGAAATGTCTTTTATAATGGTGATTTATTATAATAACGGATACAAGTATGTGAATAATTTGACTTTGTACTTTTCTTGTGTAACAGTCAGCATTCAAGATTCAAAACACTTTATTAATCCCAGGGGGGAATTGTTTAAAGGTTTATGTGCACTTAAACTGCCAGGTAACGGTTTTCTTACTGAAAACAAGAAAACCTAGTTTCTGTAAACAAAGTCTGGTAAATCTGGTTTCCCCACCGAGATTTCTCCTGGTTTCTCTACTGTATGTTGCACGTTACAGTTGAATTTACACATGATAACTAGTTTTAAGTGCAAGGAAAGGAAAGGAGCAACATGGGAAAACAAAAAATTGTATTTGAACACCAAACTGCAAAGTAGCTTGTAGGACCGCGTTCTGTTTCATTCACTGCATATTTGACCAGAGTTTAAAATTCCTGATGATGCTGCGGGTTGAATCAGATTGCCCGATGCCGAAACGGATTACTGCAGTGCTCACGGGTTTTGTGCATAACATTGTTCCTCTCACTAACGTGGTGTTGACGCACATTTTTTAGGCTACATAATTTAGAGGTTTGTGCAGCACAGGAAGTGGTGACATTGTGGAGTCGGCTGCTTAAGTTTGATACAGAGAACAAGAATTTTGTTTTGTCAAGAACTCGATGTGCCCCATAAACTGTTTATGAGAACATCACATTACCAATGCAACATTGCTCTGCCAACATTTAATGCTGATGGACCATTTGCCATGTGCTTACGAGCCGTAATACTCAGCATTTATTTGTCTGTGGAACAAATCTGTCGTGCTGGGTGCTACGGATCCCTGCAGTGGCGAAGGGGCTCTGTCTTTACAAACCCTGTGAAGTTCCCAGGCCTCCTCGCAGCTATCCCCATCACACTGTGGTGCTGCTGCCTTTGATGATAAATGTGTCAAATGTGGGTCTGTGCCGTTATGAAGGACACATGGTCGTCCAGAGGTATTGCTGCTCTAAGGTACCCGCATCGATCTCTCAAACACTTGTGCTGTTTAATGTCAGCACTGCCCTGAGGAGTTTACTGATAGCTTCCTCTAATCCCCCTGCATGTGAGGCACACGCATGCAGCTGTGATAAAGCTCTGTGTGAGTGTGTATTTCAGTGTGTGTGTGTGCAGGACAGGCTTGTCTGGCTGTCCTCTCACCTGGTTGTCACAGTCTCGCTGGACTCTAAACTCGTACCTGTTGCCAAGCAACCAGGACTTCAGTCCCACCAAACGCTGCCCGGTATCAACATTGTGCCTTAAGGAGAGAGAAATGAGGGAGTTTGGGGACATGTCCAAGTTGACGGAAATTGATTGACAATTTATACGAAGTGTAATAGTGAAAAATCACTTTCTCCAAATGGCCCATTTCTCAAAGAGAAACTCTGAGAGGTTTCCAACCTCACTCTTAGTGGTTGTCTTCTGCTCTCGCAGGCTTTGCAAGCAGAAACATGATTGTTTTCTCTATTAACATAGACGGAGATGTAACTGCGGACCCCTGTGACCAGTCAGCAACAGTGTAGAAGCTCCTCGGTGTCGTTGGCTGCCATGTTCAAACTAATTGGGATTCTGTTATGTAAATAAGAAGTCGGGCTACTCATAGTTAATCTTCCTAATTTCACCAATAATGGATGGAGAAGTATTGGAAATGGCGTTTAGTCCCCAGTGACTCTGTAGAGTCAAGAGTCACTGCTGAAAATGATGTTCAATTGTGCTGCCATCCTCTGTTCAGTATAAAAATCCTTTTGTTTTCAGCCTTTGATGGATGAGCGGCCCATCAACAACAAAGCACACGTACTGTAAATTTTGATTAGGTACAAAAAGGTTTTTATAATATTTCACATGTAAATGTGCCAATCATTTTTAATTAGTTTATAATGAGCAATCCTATTGAAAAATGTAAACAGTTTGTATGATTGGGTCCATTGGCTCACCGCTGCATGTGTAAAGGTAGATTATTCATTAATTTCATTAATTAGGAAAACAGCTGTTCAAACCTTGCTTTCACAAACCCTCAATTTGCAAAATTGTCTTCATCCATAAAGTAACAATATTCAATCAGTAATTAAATCATGTTAAATGAAAATTGAGGTTACGTTTTTTTGACACCTTTATTTAACTAGAAAGAGTCGAGTCACAAACGGCATAAAGCAGATTAAACACAAAAATGATAAGATGCTTTATACAATGATTATGGAGTTTATGGGAAAAAACTATGACAAGTTCAACCTACTGAGACACATTCAAGAATACATCAGCATACAGGGGACTTTCTACTGCAGTAATTGGAATTCAATGAAACCAAATAGTCACAATTGTAAAAGGTTCCAGGCAGATTGAGCCGTACATGAAAGCTCCTTAATCCACCTCAAGGTGTATACAGCATTAAAATAAACTGCAGCAACATGAAACAGAATTTGACCATGGTGGAAATATTATTGTGCTACAGCTCTAAATCTACTGATCACAATAACGCTTCTCATTTCTCCATGCATGGACGAGCATTATAGCAGAGCACCATCAGGTAGAGCTCCCTGTAGCATCTCTGTGTGACTTGTCATTATTATCGTGTTTGCATTCATGTGATAATGTACCTTTGAATTAGCAGGTATTTATTTCACAATTTTAAACTAAATTAAATCTTTCTTTGGTTTTGCAGAAAATAATAATATATTGAATAGATACTGTAAAATAACATACTGTAGACTTTATAGACAGTTGTGTTTATGTTGCTCACTCCTAGTTATGAAATAAAAATTAACAAGATTCATCCGTCTGCATTTACATTTATAATTCTACCTGCAAGTGAGAGAAAAAGAGATTTAGATTCTTATGTCTGCAGCAATTAGACTGCCTGTTTCCAGGTGCATGCCTGATCACCAACGTGCTTTAATCAACCTTTTTGTCAGCTGCTGTGATATCTGCACTGAAAAAGTTGAGAGAATCCCACAGTCCTAATAACGTTTTTAATTACTATAGGATATTGAATGGGAAAACAAACCCATCAAAGACAGTGAAACCATAATCAATAGTCCCTCACCTTCACGTGGCAGAACCCATTTGAAATAATATCAGAATGTGACTGCTTTAGTGATTACGTGGTCTGGCCCAGCACAGCAGAGGCAATATTCAGCGAACTCCATCCATGTTCACTCCCAGCAGTCTCAGGAAAGCGTCAGAGTAACTGGAAGGGTTTAAATTAATAACGGACCCAGGTCTGAAGTGACGACATGTTTCAGTCAGGCTGCTCAGTATTCAGAGCTCAAGCAGTGGAAAACATGACATGTGGATAACCATCTACAGCAGACGTGACCTCTGCCCTCATCGGACAGGTCTGTTTATTGAAACTGATTCAGTGCAGGAAAGACAAAAGAGCCGCTCCTGCCAACTGTGTGTGTGCGGCACAGTTACAGTTAGACATACTGACACCCCTTAATGCTGTGCGAACGCCGCACACATCCACACCAGTGCTCCTGCACACACTTACACACACGAGGCTCAAAAGCCTGTTTGAACATGGAAAAGGAAAGAGATGTCACAATTTGTCCTTCCCCCCCTTGGTATCAATGTCCGATATCGATCTATCCTCCTGTCTATCGGTTCTCATTACCTGTCCTCAGTAACTTATCTCAATTGTTATAGCTCTGACTGCTTCCAAAATCCCAGCCGGCTCTGTGTCTCTCCCTGGTCATCATCTTTAGAGCAGGAGAAACTGAGAAGTCTGGTGAGTCCTAAAGTAATAAAGACATATCCCCTCCGAACAAATCAATGCTGACAGTGTGTTTGCATAGATTAGAAGATTCTCCCAGCACTATGATTTCTCATCAGAAACATGATGAAGAGAAGGGAGATTGGCATTTGAGCAGAGAATTGTTGTATGGGCCAGACTGATTTGATTGTGTTTGCATTTCATCTGCCAGCATTGATGGAAACGATTTTGATCCGCGCGTCGCATTGTCACCTCCGCAGCGAACCCTCTCAGGTGGAAAATACATGCACTTCACATCCCTGTTTCAATAAACCTCGGCAACTGCCTTATAAAGATGAGGGGAGATTATATTTTCTCTGTTGATTGAACCGGATATTGACAACGCTTCTACAATGAAAACAGAAAGTGATGGAGAAAATAATCAGAAGTTACGCATGTGCCAAGTGCTTTCAGGGTTTACAGTGGAATTATACACACGATATTAATAAACTTGTCATAGCCCCACATATATCATTTGAAACCCCTATAGAAGAAATAACTCTGTCCTTTAACGTCACGCTTGACAGCACCGGCTCCTGTCCTCTGACAATCCTTTGAAATCTAAATACCATGTATGACGTAGTCTGTAAATCTTTTAAAACCATCTGTCACTTTGTGAATTGAACTAATAATGTGTTGTGGTGCCACAGGTCTAACCCTGGGTGTTCCAACAGCGGGGATTCATTTGTATAAAATATGTATTTTCTGATTGACTGGATCCAGGATTGTGTTGTGATGACATATTTAATTTCTGATCTTAAGGGGAGATAAGCTAGGCTTAGCTGAAATGATCTTCAACCTTCAATTTAATACCTCAATACTTATCTGTGGCATGATAGCAGCCAGTCCTCTCTCTCACACCAGCTTCAACCTCCTCTGCCCCTCATGGCCCTGTATCAGTCAGCAGCGAGGATATAGATGCTAAACTGCGCCGGAGACATACTCTCTGCATCGCGTTTAGTAACGTCTCAAAGCAGCATGCAACCTCACTGCCATCGTGTTGGCATCAGAACAAAGTCTTCCTGATGGTTCTAAGGTCGTACAACAGTGATTAAACATCATCTTTAATGAATTATTGAAGAACACTCCTGCTGCAATTTAAGCAAATCCAGACAGGCCCGGGAGCCAGGACCTAATGAACAGAAGGAAATAAGAGAATCAGAGGGGAAGAGGACAGTATACTTCTAAAGGAACAGAATGGCCTTGTACCACCTGCTAAGCATCGATCAGTAGCCAAAGGGACCAATTGATAATGCGTTATTAGCTGCTTCTCCATAATGGGACTTGGATTTCATCCTGTCCTTGATTGCAGGACGTAGAAGGAAGGATTTGGCGATGAAGCGCTGGAAAAACAGATGGCAAGGTGAATTGTTCCCGTGACACATCTGCCAGCGCGTTCTATTAGGATTCCCAGGCAGGTCAACCCTCTGTGTGTGTGTGTGTGTGTGTGTGTGTGTGTGTGTGTGTGTGTGTGCGTGTGTGTGTGTGTGTGTGAGTGGAGGCAGACCTTTCACACTCCTCAGAGGAAGAAGGGAGTCAAAGTGGATTTAATTGAAGGCTGTGTTTGTCTGGCCTTGAGACAAGCTTGATTTGAGCAGGGGGACTAAAGGGAGGAAGGCAAATTTAAGAACGAACCAGCTGTGCTGATTGATCTCACCGATAGACGTATTCAAAGGCTACACTTCTTAGTGTCTGACTTTATGTAAGTCATATTTTTATTTGGAAATTTTGAGTATGTAGAATATGTTCCTTTGAAGTTGGTCTTGACACACAGGAATAATGAATTTCAAAACTAACTGCAATTAGTGGAACAAAAGTGGGAAAAAAAATGATAATTACCATTTGTCAAACAACAACGCTGGCGTTCCAGTCTCCCACGCGCACAGCCTTTGTCCTCCCACCAAAACAGATCCCACGTCAGCCTTGCGCTTTGCTTTCTCTAAAGTAATTTTGTCAGTCTCACAAAAGATGTGCCCTTGCTGGAAGTTGGAATACCTTCAGCAGTGTTAGTGTTTTCTCCTCTCACAACAGTTCAAGTTATTTATGTACCACGTGTGGTAACGACAGAGATGTTATCAATACGGCGCTTTGAGCCCGCGTTTGTAGGATGTGTGCAGTGCAACCAAACTGTTTATGTCGAACACATCATGAATCATGAGTAAATATTTAAATAAGCGTAGATCACCAGTTCTTATCTGTTCCCTGGTGTATATTAGCTTACCTTCGCAGTTGGAATGCTAACAATTTTAAAATCCTCAAGTAAAATGCATTTTAAAGTCGATTTCCAGAAGCGCACGGTGGTTTTTGTGCCATTCTGAAAAGCATTTTAGGTCCTCAAAGGGTCATGGTAACATTTGCTCAGATCCGTCTACTGTAGTTCTGAGCTTTCTGCGCCTCAACCGAGACATATGAATAAAATGGGCTCTCTATGTTGCAATAAAATGCAGCACTTGCTTCACCCAGGCCACTTATATCACCCTTGTGCTGAGCAAATAGAGGCCAAAGTTGCAAATGTGATTGGATTCCACAATGTGCTACAAAATGTGCCATTTTAACACGGTGGGATTCAGAAAAGAGCCAGTAAACGCTCTACCTGCTTTGCTTTTTTGATAATAGGCAATGAACTTGGATATTTTTCTCATTTTACATTTGCACTGTAATGTAATTTTATCTTTCAACTTACCTCTGCTTCCTCTGGAAATGAAAGATGTGAGTGTTATGCTGACAGAGGGAGACAGAGTGGGAGTTTGTGGTGTCAATCAACACCTGCTCTGTTCAAATTCGTTTAAAAATAGTGGAGCTGGGAGGTATAGTGAGGGAGCTGACAGCTAAATAGTCCATGGAGATTTTTGATAGGCAGAGGCTGACAGTTAAGGCTTTGTGTGTTTGGCCCCAAGGAGACGCTCAGTATTAGTAGTTATTTTACTCACTCTTCGAACAAACATCAACTCGCCGTTCTCCTTTTTAAACTAGAAGCTGCAGGGCGTCGTGGGTATGATGTGATAGTGGTGGCATGTTGAAAGGACTACTTTATGCGCTGAGGAAAGAAAAATAGCTAAATCTCCTCGCGGAGTCTTGTGTAAAATATAAAAACGAGTGGAGAAGATTTTCCCCGGACATGTCACAAATAAGGGGTTATATGCAGGTGAGGTACTGTTTTTTTAGAACTAAAGGCATCTAAACCTGCGTAGTTTATATTGTACTTTCAGAATTCATCTGTAAGTGCTCTTCAACGTCTCTAGTCAACGTATAGCGCGTGAGATGCGTCTCTACAGGCAGGCGCACTCGAGCTCGGTGAGTGACAGAGTGAGGAAATAGCCATAAGTGTCCACCTCGTGTTTCAGGTAATAAAAACCACGGTTGGTTATCGGCGTGTTCCAGCCCACACAGAACACTCCTGGGCTCGGCATTGCAAAAAAAACCCATCATCCTCATCATCACCAAAAAAAGAAAACGCAGAGGCAAAGCTGCATGTGTCTGAGGAAACCTTTTCATTTGAGTGGGTGTTCAATGAGGCATGCTGACAACAAGAGCACAAGTTCTGGTCTGTGCGCCATCAGGAGGATCTGGAGAATTTTATGTGAGTCAGATTAATAATTAATCCATTCACAATGTTTGTTTTCATATGTTTGTTTTTTCCATTTCAAGTGCGTTTTAAACATTTTACACAACAATTAGAAAATTGACTGTTGGTGAAAATAATTATTGGATGCAGCCTTAGTTTTATCTCATAATTTTCCTGTAAACCTGTTTAAATAATCCTTTTATACAACTTTTTTTTACAAGCAGGCATATACACTATATACTGTACATATATCTATGTATATATAGATATATGTATAGATACATACAGATATATATATATATATATATATATATATATATATATATAGATATTTATAAATATCTATGTGTGTATAATGATGCAGCTTTCAACATCTGCTCTCAACCACTGATCTCGATCCAAGTTCAGGAGTCCAGCATCGGGTTATTTATAAAGTCCACAAGTCTCTGTTATGCATCTACACTATTAATAATTAAATCAGTCACATTTGAACAAAGGAATCAATATTTAAAGACTTGATTTGTGCTTGGTCTGCAGTGCTTCGTGCCTTCCTGCATCACATCATAGTTGTTCCTGAACTTAACAACATATTCCACATTGGAAAGAGAAACATGGAAAGTCAACATCATGTGACTGGAGCACGTGGGGGATTGAAACAGTTCACAAACACAGACTGTGGATATTTTACTAGTATTATAATATACCTTCTGTTTTCTACACTACTGAATATTTTGCATATAGTAAGATTTTTTTTTCATTCTACCTCTTCATTCCTTCTTCTTTTAAGTGGTTGCAGCAAATAACCTGGACCCTGAATTGAAAATCTATTCTAAGCTTCATTGTGAAGTTGTTCATAAAATACAGTTTTATTTTCTTGATGATGTGAAGCTACATAGTTTGTCCATTTCCAGCTCCTGTTGCCTGTTGAGAAATGCTTGACTTGGACTTGAGGATGTTACTTCATCCCACACATCTTCCGAGATTGTGATTCAGACACACATAACACTGTCTTCATCGCAACACGGCGCTGAAAAGAGTCTAAGAACGTTTAGATTTGATTCTTAAAGTCAGAGTTTATGAGATTGTTAACATCCTTAACAACGGAGAAGTCTTTTTATCCAGTCCAGAGCTTCATTCTCTTTTCTCTTTGGTTAAGTGTGACGATGTTCACTTATAATATTTTTCTTTACTTAAAAAAATGTTCCAAATCTAATTGTGGAGGGTCTGCTGCTTTTAAAGCCTTGTGTGACTCAGACTCTATGAACATCATTGCCGGCAGCGCGGAAATCTAAAAAAATTAAAGGTTTCTGAGAGAGGCTCACAATTCTAGGCGATCAGTGAATTTAATTTACTTCCTTTTTATACACCTGTTTGGTATATTTTCATTTATTGGAATTTCATAATTGCTGCCGCCTTTGCTGGGCAGAGTGTAGGGAGTGGGAGGGCTGAATGGAGCAGGGTGGATTGATGCCGTGTCTCATGTTAGCAGTACCTAACTTGTGTGTATATATAGTGTATTTAACTATGCGAGTGTTTAGAATTAAACGTCACTAGGCTATTGGCTTTTAATAAAAGAGTGTTTTAAAGTGTCCATTTAAATTGCAAAGGGAAATATTTATACATATACAAATAGTGTTTTGTATAAGTTACAGTATGAGTTGTTGTCAACAAATAAAATGAATAAATGTGAATTTTAGTATGTTGAAGTACTTCAGAAGTGTGAAAAAGAGTTTTGTATAAAGACTTTCGTAGCCGCTCTGTTCCCCCAGGCTGTTTACTGAATGCTGTTTGTTGTTAGCTGAATATTTACATTCGCCCACACACCTTCATTGGATTACCCAAAACCTCTGCCTTCTAACTCAGGCAACACTGCCGGCCAAAGGCCCAAGAGGGACCAACCGATCGTGATGAAGGAGGGCAAAACCCTAATGCAATTTGTATGGCGTAGAGCACTCAGCAACCAGATGGGAGCCAGGCTGACATACCTGAAAGAGCTTTCCTTATTTACTTCAGCGCCCAAGGCCATGTCAGACAAGGGGGAGAGAAACATGTTAGCTGGAGCAAATTAACATGGCTTTCATGTGTAGAATAACGTATCAGATCCTCCCACTGCAGAGTGTAATGTGAGCAGAACCAGGAGCGCTCAAGGCCTTCACCTCTGACATGTTCTTATTCGAGCTAGGACAAGGTGTGTGTGGGAGATAAAGGAGCAGGTTCCAGCCGCTCCCAGCCTGAAGACTTTGGCGTCTAGAGCATGCTGTTGTTGCCAATCATCAGGGTCAGGAGAGTGAGTAATTACAGCCGGACCCGTTGGTAAGGGCGCTGTGGTAAATCACAGTAGCGCTGTGCGTGTATGTGTGTGCACTATTATGGAAAGGTTAGGCAAACTAATTATGCGCGCACGGGCGGCGTTAAGGGAGAAATCAATCGGTGGCTGACGACCAGATACAAATGCGGAATCAACAAATGAATGTGAATCAAATTGTATTGTCTGTGTAAGTATCAGCTTCGTGATACAGAAAAGTTGCGTGCATCAATTCATTATCACGTTCCGAACCTGTGAACACCTGCACACTCATTTCTGTCTCAAATTTGAGAGTCAGTTATGTATACCGCATGGTGCATTTTTGTCAGATCCTGTGTGTTGTGTGACTGACAAACGTGGCAGTGAAATTTCTTGCAGAGTGAAGATTTCGGTCTCTCGGGGCACGTGACGTGTGGAAGCCGTAATTCCCTCTTACTACTGAGCTCAAACTTTTTCCACATGAAATCTTATCCCAGTAAAGTCTGACAAAAAATGACGGATGACCCTTTTATGGGACCCTTTAAAGCTTTTTAAACCCCAGTAAATATTTATTACTCATTTATTTGTCATTTTCAATGATTCGTTTAGCACCTTTGTTGGAGTGCTTAACATGAGCAACAAAAGCACCTTAATAAAAGAATTTTGAAAAATTCAAAGCACTGCAATACAAACATTTCCAGTAAAAGCTTTATAAAGATTTTACAGCGCAATTTACCAAACGAGTTTAGCAAAACCAGAACTGGAATGTTTCTAAATAAAATAATTGTGTGTGTTCCTCATGATTTAGGTTTATTTTAGTTAAGTAAAATATTAGTAAACTACATGACACTATGAGTAGTTGAGTAATGAGTGGTAGAAAACATTTCTGTTTGAAACCATACAGACCTGCTCTTCCTCTCACTTCATAGCAAAGCAGACTTTCCAATCAGAGATGTTGCCTCATGACTTTCATTAGTTTTCCTCCTATCCTTCTCACGCTGCCATGAAGGCTGTATTCGAGTCTCCTTGGAGTAGCATTGAGGTGAACCTAGCGGGATTGATTGGAGCGCTACCTGCTCGTCTGTTTGCCGGCCATGAATAATCTGTAACGACATTCAGTGCATCAGCAGGGGCCTTGCGATGTGCATTCATTGTAGAAAATGGACAGCTCAATCAAAAGAAGCTCTTGAAAAGCTGGTCATAACCAGAGGCAGAGCCTTGACCCAGAACGCTGCTCCACTGACTCCAGTCACAACCTCACCAACACCCACGAGTGGGAGGCCCGAGTACTGTATTCCCTGTGAACCCTGGGCTTCTGTTTGCCTGCCCCTCCCTCACCTGTTCTAGTGTCTCTTGCCTTTTAATAGAGCTATGCTTCACTCAGAAGGCCACGTCATCCTTGTTGGGAGACAAACGCTTATAGCACCACCTGCCATTCATGGCGCCCATCGTCGGGCAGCGCAGTCCACCCATCATCACACTTATTTCCATGGTAATAGAAGCCTGAAAACTAGATGACAAAGCACTTATGTCCTTGGCACCGTGACCTGGGTTTAACTTTCAATTTTTTGCACCCAGAAATATAGTACAGGTTGTCATGCACCTGTGTTTTCAGGTCCAAAGTTGCTTTTGATAAAACCTCCTCAGTGTCAGAATTTCTTTCATGTAGGAGAGTAATTGGTCTGAGGAAGAGCACATTGTTGGTCTCTTGAAAGGATGCTCCGGACTCTGGTGATGCCGGTGATGACTCTGATGCCACGCAGTGCAAAGAAGAATGGCTGGACGAAATGAAACACTTAAAACCTGCTTTTGACTGGTTTTCAGGATGTGCAGACGGTTCATTCTCAAAAGTGTTCATCTGTGATGTCTCCCCTCAACCACTGTGAACTCTGTCCCTTGAAATTGTGCATTCCCCTGATGTAGAGTCACCAAACCCTAATCCCCTTATAGCCACTGATGAATCCCAGCCACACAAACAGTAGGGATGCCTCCTAATTGAATTTCCTTGGTCACAATGAGCACACACTCAAAACCTCCAAGTTCCAGTCCTCGCCTTTGATAAGCAAATGACCTCTATGGAATTGAGGTCACAGCCTGTGAAAACAAGAGTGAGGGAGACGGAAAAAATAAAGTCCCACACTCAGACAAGCCCAATATCGACTCACCAAGGATTGAGTCCAGTGATGTTTACGCTGTGTGTGTTGAGCCTGTGTTGGCTCAGGAGGGGATTCATCCTACACACACACACACACACACACACACACACACACACACACACGTGCAGGGAAAGACATTTTACCTCTTGTCTCTCACACTGAGGCTTCTTCCCCTGTTTCTGTTGGAGTTTATGTGTAAATAATATTCTCTTTGCCACAGATCAGAATAACACAGAGTACAGTAAATCATGTTGTGTCCTGTGGACCTAGTATTAGCTTACATCATACTATGTTGCCCGAGGACTTTTGGAACAAGCTCCATCATACGTAAGGTCAGTTAATTCATGAGTTCAGCCACTCTGCATCTCGCCCTCTCTTTTTACTTCATGTTTTCTTTTGTTAAAACCCAGGAAGGCTTGAGGCAGAACTGTGTCTCTAATCCTGGATGCTTTTATGGACGCTCCTTTTAGATGCTCTGCTGCCTTACACACAGTTAGTTGATTAACAGTCATTTTCATTTTGATTTATTTCTAAAACATTTAAATGCAGACAAATGACTTCTAAATGACCTTTACAAGAAATATCTATTTATTTTAGCCAACTCTGTGTTTCTGTCAGTCACAAATGCTTCGTGTGACTCGTCCAACACATCAGACTCATCGTAAGCTAAGAAATATTCAGGATTAAAATGATATTGATACTAATATTGATAAATAAATCGTACATTTAGCTGCTTGTTTTAATCTTATGAATACTCAAGCACAAAGGTAGAACACCTTTAATTAAATGACAAAGTAAATGAAAGAAAATGGTACAACTATTGTGTAACTGACCACTTTCTGTACAAAAAAAATGAGCACCTCTTCATTTCAGCTTAATGTTAGAAAGCTTGGAAACATGTACTGTAGCTCACTTACATTGAGGTTTGGGACGTAAGCTCAGTTATATATGGACTACAGGTGAGACCAAACGCTGGAGGAATAATGGCGTGTTTTAATTACAATTGAATAGGAATGTTAATTACCGGTACATGCTCGGCATCTTGCAGAAAAAGTGTCAATTTCATTGTACCCTTTTTAGTTAGTAACACCTTGGAGCCAGCTGAGCCTGCTGGTATAAATCGATATTGATATAATTAAGTCACAAGTGTGTCAGTGCCCGTTTCCAGAAAGACTCATCTTCGTATGAATCAATAGTGTAGTAGCTGTATCATTTCTGAGTGATGTTTATAAAGTTTTTTTTTTAACTGACAGCCATCCTACAGGAGTAGAGTTTGGAAAACAACAGTAAATAGCCACCTGTCTGATCGGTATTAACTGCTAAAAAATTACAGTCCAATTTTGCTCACAAAGTAAGGAGATTATATTGTCCTACTTATTAATTGGAGTGAATTTGTACAGAGTGACTCGCGACAATGTTACTGGAAGGTGTCAGACACAGAAAGCAGGTAATTATAGAGACAGGAAGAGATAAGGAAACAGAATGCAATTACCCTGGCAAGCAGAGCTTCAAATTGCTCTTCTTAGGTTTTCCCACCTCAGGTTGCTACTGTGCATGCTTTGGATCTCCATACAGATCTTTATTCCTTTCACCCTCTAGCTCAGAGAAGAAGGTAGGTTGCCTTAATCAAATGAATTTCTGCTCTAAGTGGAGCCCGTCAAAGCTCTGAACGAGGCTTATTGCTGAATTTCAAATGTGTGTATTCAAATGTAGTTTTCTTTCTATGTAACTGCTGTAAGCTCAGTCAAAGACAGGGCCATCAGATGTTTCTGTCATTCTTCACACGCAAAACTGTAGAGATTTCTCAGAATTTAGCTTCATTTAACTTTAAGATGTGAGAACATGGTGCAAACTGATATTTATTTCGGTGTTTTTTCCCCCAGTTTTTTGGTCTCTCTGTGCATTTATACCATTGATGCAGTTGTGTCCTTAAATAACGCACATTGGAGGATCCTTAATACCGAATACACACACACACACACACACACACACGAAAAAGAATTCCCTCTCCCTGATCCTGCTGCAGATTTAACTTGCAAATGTGTATTTATCTATAAAAACTGACTTTCCTGCTGCATTAGACTTATTATTTTCTCATTATCCTCTGGCAAACTTTTGATTTAGGGTCTGTAAAATGTAACGGCAGCGGTAACAACTGTGCCTGTAATTACATATCCACAGAAGTCATGTGTTGTTTGTCTCCTATACGGCGAATGTGTTTTTCGGTTTATAAGGGAAAAGCCAAATGCTGCCACATTGCTGATTTGAAAGAGAAAGGAGTATTTCTTCCGCTCCATTTGTTCATTCTCCCAACTGCCCATTTTGTTACTGTAGCCATTTGTTTTAGCTTTTAGGCGCTTGCTATTAGCCTATACTACACACTCCCACTGCAGGCATACAGACGCACGGCTAGAAGAACCAGACAAGAGCCAAAGAGAGAGAAAGAGAGGGAGAGAATAAACAAGGGCGAGTTTCTCAACAATCCAGCCTCGTATTTCAAATCAATCAAATCTTTTTGACACTTCTTTCCCTTTGTCAGAATGATAAAATCTGGTGTAAACATGCAACATCCGTTTTTCCATTACCCGACCCGACATATCGGGGCATGTTGGTGAAACCTTGCACATAGCATGGACTGTTGTTGACGCTTGGAGTGGGTCTTCGGGGCTGTGGATTCACTGCACATATATATATATGTTCATGTGATTACATATAGTAAAACCCTGCAAATGTATGTATTAATACACGGGGGGCTTCCGCTGACCCTCACAGCTACTTACCGTTGTGTGGCTGCTGGTAATGGAGCCACACTGATTACACTCACACAGGTCTCTGCAGATTCATGCACAGTTTGTCTCAATTTGTTTACGCATCGCGTTCACCATTGCAATACATAATCTGTAAGTGCTTTATGTAATTGCTCTATAGGCTTGATGACCTGATAGGTGCCACTTAGTCAAGTTTCAGTTCGCTTCAGCCTGGATCTGGAAATGATCATTGCAGACAGATTAAGTGTTTGAGGGGAGCGTACGAGTGTCACAAAGGGCTTTTATGTAAATGGAAGTTGAAGAGTAGTTCCCCATTGAGACCCAAATACTTAGCGCTGGATGTGCTACTCCGTCAGTTTCAACGAAATGTCCTCTGAGTAAAACTGTTCTGTGTTCATATGAGAGGTTCAACACCTTGGTGCCTCCAAAAATGACCCCAGAGAGAAGGGATAAGACGGCGAGACAGCTGGAAGCTGAAGGAAACCTTGGCAATCTCTTCATCAGAACGAAAGAGTAGAATACATGGTGGGGATCAAAACAGAAAATATTCACCTCTAGATTACACAAAAATGAAACCAAAGATGTCTTCACAAATATCAGAACAGCTTCTCCCAGCTTTGTTTAGAGGAGTTTGCTTTGCTTTTCGTCTTGAAAAGCAGTAAAGCCTTTTCTGCACTGCATTACAGCAGCATCACTTATATGAACACTGTGCTGAGAAAGCTCCATAGATTGTGAACTCTTCCTCCCTCCTGGATTTAAATACGGGGAAGTAGGTTGCGCTGAGTATTTTTGGTTTTTGGAGTCTTTGTTTAGCACTTCCTTTCTCTTTCTCAACTGTTGCTGTTTTAACGCCCTCCAAATTACACCAAGGATAGCTGTGAGGCACTATTCTCATTTTCCTCAGTTAACAAGCTCTCTGTTTATATATGATTACGATTCTCTGCTTGTTTATTCTGCCTGGCTCTTTTAATTTACTTTGCCAGTTCAAGGTACAAAATGCACCGAAGGATTCAGTTTAACTCCGTTGTTTTCTTTTTGACAACAAGTGTTTACGGTCATTTTGTAGTATGCTGCCGTCAAAAAAAAAAAAAAAGCTGATGGGAATAAACCTGCTCTAATTCGAATCTCCTGTGTTTGCTTTGCAGCGCTGCCAGTCATGAAGGTGACAATTGAAATTACCAGACAGCAAGTGGAGAAGATATTCGGTCTTGATGAGTACTGGTGCCAGTGTGTTGCCTGGAGTACCACCGGAACCCAGAAGAGTCAAAAAGCATACATTAGGATTGCTTGTGAGTGCACTTTCAAGTGATCGCTGTATTGTTCCAATGCAAACGCCGGCTAACAAGGTGCTTACATATTGCTTGTCAATATGTAATAAGAGGATATTAACAAAATAAGTCTTCCACTTTAGGTAGTTAGGGAGGGACTAACTTTCATTTATCAATTAGCCCTAAGGCTATTATGGTATAATACACCAGAGTTTATTACTGTAATTACAATTTAGTTGAATAATCTGCCTGTGATTCTGTGCATGAGAAGAAAATACCCGACCCGAGCGTGGAGAATGAGAGAGTGATGCATCTGCTTGAAGGCAGTGTTTAAGAAAAAAGTGGAACACTAAATTCGAGTATTCATGAACATATTTTTCACTGGATACAGTATATCAGCAATGATCCCTATGAAAGTAGCTGGAATAAAAACAGATTTGAAATTTATTGCTGTGCAGCAATCATAAATCTGTCTAGGGAGCACAGACACATCCCTCGCCATAGCCTCAAAAGCTTTATTAGAAAAGGCCATTTCACATTTGAGTATTTTAAAGCATTCTGCCTATTAATTCTCACATAAATATGCATTATTCCAGACGTAGCTGAACACAGTACTGCCTCTAAACCACCAGACGTTTTGAAAACACACATTCATTATGCCAGCCTTTGTTTCAGAGCTCGACTAAAAGTGAGTTGGAAGCCAGATACATACATATCCTTTGATTTCCACAGTGGTTCATATCTACAGTATTTTCACACACACACACACACACAGTTCATATGCAAGTAAACTGCAATCATTATTACATTTTTTCATGGTTCACAGAAGAGTTAAATGGGACATTTTTGAATTTATTATGATTTTTTTTAACAAAAATATGTTTCCTGTTTATAATTAGATCGTTTGGTATGTATCAACATATGTGTGACTTGTCATTTAGGCTATGTGTGAACATATGGTCATTATGTTTAGGGCAGTTGTCATCAGATTGTAATTGTATATGTGGTTGCAGATTTATTGTATAGAGAAATTGCCCAAATACATTTGAACCTTCCAGCACCTTTACATCTCATATTTACTACAGTCCCATTGTATCAGTTCTAATTAAGCTGAATGTCATGACACCCTCTGCTTGTCTTTACATTTCTCGCAGTATGATTGGATGGGACAGGCTTCGCATCTGTTCTGAAAAGAATTTACCGGCAGCTCACAGCCACACCCCGAAACCTCTCACAACACCGTAACGTAGTGCTTCGCTCTTTGTCGAAACCCAGGGCGAACATTTCACATTTGTGCAAACACACGACCTCTCAGCAGCCTGTCAGACTCATCAAATACAAATAGACCTGCATTTATTTCCCTCATAGGAAATAAGTATTGTCAATTCTGCTTGTATAATTCACTGCCTGGGATTAAGGGCAAATATATAGCAGGACTTGGTGAAATAGTAAAAGTATTCAATGAGACGTAATGTGTAGCCCAATGCAGTCAGCCAGGCTTGCAGGAGCTCTTGTCCAGGCGTCTCGGGGCTTTGTTTTTGTGTGGCTGCTCCAAGCCCTCGTACAAATGGAAGCTAGAGGCTGGCGGGTGCTGGAGAGAGGAGAGTGGGTGGGAGGGGAGAAGTGAGGGGTAATGCAATTGCTTCTGCTTGATGCCGAGCCCCTCTGGCAGCAGACAAGCATCTCTGAACCAGCCAGGCAGCCTGTAATAAGTAACATGGTTGGTGCCACCGATCCCCATGTGGCTTAGGGGCCAACTGGAGTGCGACATGCTCAGCGAGGCTATGGGTGGATGTTTCAAGAGTGAAAAAATTTAGAAATGTTACTAGGCCAAGTTTTGTGGATAGATATGTTTCATTCAAACCTCACAAGTGCCTACAGATATCCTTATTGGTTGTGTTTCTTCCACCAGACCTGAGAAAGAACTTTGAGGAGGAGCCGCAGGGTAAAGAGGTGGCATTGGACCAGGAGGTTTTACTGCGATGCCATCCCCCCGAGGGAGTGCCACAAGCTGAGGTGAGACACGGATACAGAAGATATTTATAGGCCCCCATCTAGCATCCGTTTACCCTTTCCTCACCAGGAGGACAAAGAGCATAAAGTGTCTCAGCATCAGCTCGCCAGCATCTCATGCGGCTCCACCAGGGAACACACATCCCTGTACAGATAAATTACCCCTCTAATTATTCCCCATTATTGATTTATTATCTCTCTTACATCTCTGAGAAGCCGTATATCACATCATCTGGTCACATCACTCAGGGTAGGCTCGGAGGCTTCACTCCCCGTTTGGCATCTCTAAAGGCCTATCCATAATTAATGGGTCTATTTGCCTCACTCTCGCCCTATCTTTTCCTCTATCTCCCTGTCGCCTCTACATGTTCTGGATCTCTCATACGCTCTTGTTTCTCTCTCTCTCTCTCTCTCTCTCTCTCTCTCTCTCTCTCTCTCTCTCTCTCTCTCCCTCTCCCTACATATCTCTCGCTGCTGTGTTTCTGTGTTTAGAGGAAGGACCAGACTGGGGCCAGGTGTTTCACCCTGTCTGCTGCATTCTCTCAGTCCCAGATAGGCACTAACTGCTCTAATTACAACACAAGAGGAGGTTAGGCCAACCACTAGGACAGCCCGGAGACCAGAACCAGCAGACTAGCCAATCACAGCTTGACAATGTAGGGACAGCTTGCAGAGAAATGGGAAGGAAGGTGCCAACTGCAGTTCAGCAGAAAAGAACATCAGAGCATAAGTCACCACAGGAGAAAACAGGCAAAGCACACAAGAGGAAGAAAACACAATTATATCTGGCATTGCAACTGGCAGTAATACCAACAACAATGCTACCATACTGTAGCTACTCTTGAGACAGCACAAGGTCAAGTGAGAGCAAGAAAACACGCAAGCCAATTTGAAAGTACACCAAAACAGGAAGAACAGACGACCAACAGCTGCGAAGATCTCTAGCAACTACAAAATAAAAGCCACACAAACAGTATGGTGTATAAATAAATGTATTCTATTGCTTTCTCCGTGTCCCGTTTACCGAGCCATTTTCTGCCCCTAATTGTGTTTCATTGTCCTAAAAATGTACCTCTCTCCTTTTTTTTTCCATGTAAGTCTATCTGATCCACATCATGTATGATCCCTGTAGAGCTACCACAGGAGGAAACTGTTTCCATTGAAAGACAATTAATGTTTGCCCACTGAAACATATTTTCAGGTGGAGTGGCAGAGAAACGAGGATGTGATCGCCCCAGCAGGTGACCCCAATTTTTTCATCACGGCTGACCATAATCTCGTCATCAGAAAAGCCCGGCTGGCAGATACAGGCAACTACACATGTGTGGCCAAAAACATTGTTGCTCGCCGCAAAAGCACCTCTGCCACAGTCCTAGTCTATGGTAGGTGATCAATTCTTTCAGCAGATGTCAACTTATGAGAGGTCGCTTCGAAATAGACGATCCCAAAAAGAGTTTTTGCTTGCATGTTGCTTGTGTTTTCCACATTTCCACATTAACATCTGCATGTTGCTTTGCATGGGAGACACCTGGGAGCTCATTCTTCTTTCAGGTGGTTGTATATCAGACTTGGATTCATCAATATAATGTTAATGATATGACATCCGGTGTTATGCATATGTGGCATATGGTGACAACTTGCATAAGTTTAATCGTTTTTTTTCCCAGTGAGTAATGAATTACACCATCATAAACAACTACATAAAAAGATAGTAGTGTATCTGCACATTAATTAGCAAAACTTAAATGTTACTGGCACATTCTGCCAACGCTGGCAGTCCCGGATCTCGGGTCTGCCATCTTCCTCCTCCTCTGTAGTGGATCCAATATGAAAAGGGAAATTCAATTAACAGCAAACTGTAAATAATGACTTGGCTTGATAAGCAGACTGACCTTTATTAAAATGCAGAGAAACAGCATATTTTCCATCACAGAGGGTTCCTTGGGTACTGGCAAGGTTTTGGATACATTACAGATTGGCTTAGTTCTCAGCTACATGCAAACAGGAGATGAAAGTCGCATGGGAATGCATCATGAAAGCAAACTTTTGAGTATGTGCATTTAAGAAATGTGTAATATGTCTGTTGTGTCTGTTACAAATATCTGATACTATAATGTTCTAAAAAGTTAGAATAAGAATAGTTGTTTATTAAATTATGTCAAATGACAAAAACAATTTTTTAAACTGCAAAAAATAATTGTAAAATTTAGTGAGATCTAGACAATGTTTATACATTTATATGGGATTTGGGGCTATTTTTGTGAAGTTAGTACATTTGAAATGCATGGAAAATAGGCTATGCACTGCAGGTCTATACATCCCTTGTGAAATCAGCGTGTCAGTGGGAATTGTTGGAGGAAACTCTAAATTCAGTATCTTATTCAGTTCTCATTCAGGTTGTAGGTACTTGAATATTAATTACACTAAAGATTGCAGCTGCTCTATTCAGCCAACAAAAGCCCTCAGAGAAATCTCTCTGGAGATTTGGGTGAAGGATGAATTAAGATTCAGAAAACATAAGAAACAGGTCAAGCACGAAAAACTCTTGTATTGGTTTAGATGTATTAAAGAACGGAAGATGATTCTGTTTTTTACTACGTGCCAAAATATACCACCAGTTTGTTTGGACACTGCACATTAATACCTAAAAGTAAAACATGTCAAAACATAATATATATTGGATTCGTCAAAGAAGCCACTTCTTGCTTCGAGGCCACCTTCACACTCTTGTCCGGAACGGTTTTCAATTCACAGACTGCCTTTTTAAAGAGTTAATGTGTGACATTTCCTGCCTTCCTAATGTGCTTTAGATAATTTAGTTATCTGGTAGGGTAGTTCACAGGAAGGGTGAGTACGAAGTCAATAGCCTTATTTTTACTACAAATCTATATAACGGAAAGAAACACTAGAAAACAAAAGAGAAAAGGTCTGTCATTTCTTTAAGAAATGAAGATTAATACAATCAAACATCTCAAGATCTTCGAATGTATCAGAGCAAGTCGCCAAAACCATCAATCACAATGAGGTCTGCTGCACAGTATACATTTATTAGAATTACCAGCTCAGAAACTATTTATTCACAGCACTTCAGATTAGAGCCCACATATTTCAACATCCACTGTTTAGAAGAGAATACGTGAGTCCGGTCTTCGACAGTTGTTTTGGGCCAAGAAGCAAATGCAATGGATACCAGGGATGCGTCCAAATTTTATATTTTTGGTTCTAACTGCCATTTGTCCAACATGGAGAGGGATGGAGTGCTGCATCACATGACCTGGCATCAGGTCACCAATCACCTGATCTGAATCCAGTTGAGATGGTTTGGGATGAGTTGGGCCAGGGGGTGAAGCATGAGCAGCCAACAAGTACTTGACACCCCTGCAAGCTGCTTCAGGATTGTTAGAAAAACATTCCAGGTGACCTGATGAGGCTGTCATCAAAGCAAAAAGGTGGCTACTTTGAAAAGTCTGAAATATAAAACTCATTCTGGGTTGTATATAATATAACTAAGTATAATTTTGTAGTTCAACATATTACATAGTACATAATGTTCTGAAGGAGATCCAGCTTAAATAAGGCTGTATGGCTCTAAATGTAGTTATAAATTAAGTTGTGCATGTTAACGTTGAACAGTCTCAATTTAAACGTGCTAATTGGAGCATACAGTCAAAACACACGTCATTCTCTCCCCCCTTTCCTCCAAAATCCCAAACAGTGCAATTATTCTTAGTGTTAATTTATAATTGATTAACGAAGAAGAGAGATTCTGGAGTTAAAATGACTATAGTCACGCGCATTCACCCTGCTGTTGTTTTGTTTTTGTTTGTTTTTTTATTGACAAGTAATAATACAACCCAAGAGATTGTGGGCAAATGCAGAGGCGCATGCATGTGCAACCTCTTTCCTTCCCATCACAATTTGTGCTTGACAAGATGACAAATGCCAAATTACCACGGCAGTAATAATTGAAGTTAAATCACATTGGAAGAAGCCTCGTGCAAAATACGACCTGTTACTTCTGCTCAATTAGATTTCTAGTAGTCGAAAAGCAAACTTCAGCTAGACGAGAGCATCACAGTCCACCATGCTAGGTGATGCAGCTAGCTGTAGAAAGTAATAATAACTGCTACTTTTCAGAAGGGGTTCAACAGGGGGCCAGATGCATTTTAACAAGGCCTGGCTGGTGTGACTGCACTCTGTGCTAAGATGTAATCAGGGGCCGAGTTGCCTGGCAATTTACCTCGTCGTGGCGGGCAATCAATCGCATAAAGAGGGCAAGGAAATGATTCAGCCACGACAAGCACAGGAGAGAGTTAGGGGGAAATTAGGAAGGGAGTATGTACGGAGAAGGAACGACAGCACTGCTCAAGTCAATAAATCAGGAATCTCCGTATCTCTTTCCTTGATACAGGAAGGAGGTGATTAGAATTAAACTAGTGTGATTTGATGTAATCATCTGCTATGATCAAGCGATACAGCACAAATGATGTGCCCATAGACGGTTAACGTTCAGAACATGGGCACCGGTTCAGCAAGTGGCTTCAATAATAGCAATGCAGCGAGCAGACTTTTTGAACTGCCTGAACTCTCAGTCTCACATATGAGAGAGGAATAAATTGCAGTGTTCTCCACAGTTCAGAGAATACTTCAGTTTGATGAATGGCACGTGACAGTATGAAATCAGTGGTGGACGTGTGAAGAACACAATAAGAATTACTGGAACAACCTTGATGTATTTATTTTCCACTAGTGTGCTGGCATTTCTAAGCAGTAGGTCTTGCTTTTTATGCATTTATGACCATTAACATTGAGATTTAAATGGCATTTATTTCGTTACTGACTGTATAGGGACTATAATACAATTGTTCTGTGTAATGTCCTTGCTATACCTTGGTTCAGTTTGGAGGGATGTTTGAAATGTCCACGTTGCAGCAACTGTCTTCCTCAGAGATCAGATCAAAGATGGCAAGCTGTCATGTTATTTCTGTTCCCTGTTGAAGCCGTTTTGATTTCACTGCAGTTGGTTGTAATTCCAACTTGGACACAGGAAGCAGCCCCCTTTGCTCTTGCTCTTCCAGTAGTTCACCTCGCAGTGCTGAACCAAAGAGTGTAACAGCAGTCACTATTGTTCTAGACCAACACACCTCTTTCGTTAGTGCATGTCGGGTAATCCTGGCTGCTCTGTCCCCTCATCCATCCACCCATCCCTCCAACCTCCCCCCTCCCACACCCCTCCACCCCCGGCGCTGGTCTGACAGTCAACGGCGGCTGGTCCACATGGACCACCTGGTCGTCCTGCAGTGCTGTGTGTGGGCGTGGCTGGCAGAAGAGGAGTCGGAGCTGCACCAACCCCACGCCATTGAATGGAGGCACATCCTGTGAGGGGCAAAACGTCCAGAAAAGTGCCTGTGTGGCCACCTGTCCAGGTAACTCCCAGGCAACCCCGCTTGTCCTGTGGCGCTTGGCTTGCTGTGGCTTCCTTTTTGCCTTTTTTTGCATCTAAAAAGTCAGTTCATCTTTATTTTGGCTGCTCTTTTGCACCAGCTCCTCCAGGTGGTTTTTCAGATGTCAGTGCTTCAGTTGTTTCCTGCACAGTTAGACCGCTTGCACAGCAATGTCAAAGCCTATTAGTCGTCACAGTAAGTTCTCATCCTGAAAGTGATTTCTTATTATCGCGCTTTGTTCGCATATCTCTGTATCTTGCACTGTATGCAGACCCTGCTTTAATTTCAGAGACCTGTCTGCTTAAAGAAACATGGTCCCAGTCATAGCATTTTGTCAGACCAGCTAGTACATTCATTATGGTTTGCTGCTGAAGCTATGTAGTAAATACAGGCACTAAAAAGCAGAATTATGGGGGCCTGTGTGCCATGTTTATGTGTGAGAAGTTTCATTTGCCTGCCCGTTCTCCCATGTGAGAGAGGCAGAGTGTCCGGCCTGATACTGAGCAACACATATCGATCCCCGGTAGCCTGAGATGGAAGTCAAGCTCCTTCATTTGCAGTCCCACATTAGCCCCCTGACAGATAGTGAGAGAGGACTGGGTAGGAAAAGGAGGAGGTGTAAGGTGGAAACGGGGATAGAGACAGATGAAATCAGATACAGTGTAAGGAAGGCAGGAACAAAGCTCATAGTGAGCGAGCAAAGAGAAAACCGAGGAAGAAGTAGAGAAATCTTGAGTGTGTACAAGAGCCGGCTGTTTGGCTGCGAACAGATCAGTCTGTGGACATATAGCTGGGGCTCTGTAGCCATGCTGACCGCAGGAGAACTCTCCCACGCTCAGTAAATAGCAGAAAGGGAAATCCAACACCTCTGGCAATGACAGCTTCTCCCTGCCTGAAACAGGGGTTATCTTCCCCAGTGAATCAGGGTGTTGTGTTACGCATCTCTCATGTAAAGACATAACGAGATGTCAAGCGTGAGTGTAAGTACAGTAACATGGCCCACTGGAGTACAGCGGGAGGAAGACAAAGGGAACAGAGAAAGGCATAACGCTCCTTTAGGATGATTTGGGATTATTAGCGCTGGAGCAATGCGTAATGGAATTAAAGGGGTGTCCAGGGATGCTTGACATTCCCCAATAGCAAAACAGGATACTGACCTCCACAAGCTTACAGAGATTAATGTCAGTCCAAGCTGCTATTGTTAGACCAAACCCCACCCTCCTATCTTTCTGTTGCCCCAGAAAGAGTGTGTAATTTCAGCCATTAGGGTGGTGTAACAACTTGCACTGCGCCCCATGAACATAGTTTGCAGAAACATTAGGAGAAAAAGAACTCTATATATTTTTTCCCCTTGATGAGAGATGCTACAGCGACATGACCCCACTCACGCCTCCTTCCCTCACTCATTACCTGTCTCAGACAGAACATCAGTGGCGCAGACAGCCACAGCTGTCGGGACATGGAGAGGGTTCCCCTCAAGGCCAAAGTCCACCACACCAAAGCCCCAGGATGATAGGCTGTTATTTCCAATCACAAATGACGCGCCGCTCTATTGTGTACTCACCGACGTGCCTCTGAAGCCCACCAGGATGAACCGACCGCCCCCGTCCTTTGTCACCCAGCGCACGCACAGCCCAGGAACGGCAGCCCCCAAATACATCTGATTCCTCACTTTGATTCATTGAATACATGATTAGCGCATGTATGAATCATGAAGCCCTCGTGAGAGTCACGTTCGGTGACGGGGACCAGACAAGACCGGTGGAACGGAGAGCTTCTTTACATACTGCATAACAACTTTAATTATAACTGTGCTTATAGCCTTCCTTGGTCTAATCCACTAGATGCACAGTAGCTGGTGATTTCAGCCCATTTCAGGAGAAAGACTTTAAGAAGAATGAATTACATGGGGAGCTGTAATGCTGCAGATAGACATCATGTTATTTATTTAGACATGGCTGACATTTCGATTCACAAGTAGTGTTCTTTAGTTTTAAGTGAGAGCCTTGAGAGGCATTTTCTTCCACAGTGCCTTTGTTTTCAGCTATATTTTTAAAAATTTCCTAATTTAATGCGGGTCTTGTTTCAAGAGTTCATTAATTATCTAGACTCAGAATGTTTGTTGATTATTAGATCTCTAGTGTATTTAACTTACTTTGAAATGGGTTACAAAAATATCAAATAGTGTATGTTTTAGCTGCTTATTCTGTGTCATTTGTAGTTGCAGTCTTTTTCTGGGTAGTCTAAACTACACTGGCCTCTCAGATTTGCCTCACTGCTCCTTTGGGGAAAAGAAAGTGCTGTCATGTCAGTGAAGATTCACTGGAAACAAATCAATTTACATTTGCAAACAACAACAGACAGGTTGTGATTTGTCTCCGCATTGCCCAGTTCAGTAAAAGTTTGTATTTCTGGCTGAAATGCTGATGGCTCTGTGGCGTTCCACATAAAATAAATAGAGTGAAGTAGTTATAGTTGCAGGAGGAGGCATATTTTAATGCACATTCTTCATGTGAGCCTGGCTCCATCTACAATGGCCTGTTCAGCAGCAGAACTGTCTATTCACCATGACTCTAGCATCTCAATGTGAGCTCCCACCTCTCATCGGCAAAGTGTGAAGCTAGAGAGGCTCATCTGTATTTTTGTCTAAGTCTCCAAAGTGTTTAATGAGAGTGGGTGGAGGCCTGTGTGGCAGATCAGATGGGCTTCATACTGGGAGAGACACGGGGAGCTGTGGAGGAGGAGGCGGCTGAGGCTAAAGCCTGAGGCTCAGAGCAGCGCAGATCAACACTTGAGACAGCGAGTAACCAAACCATGCTGGAGCTTCTCTCCATTCCTCTCTCCTTCCTTTTCTTTGTCTTCAGCCCATCGTATCCTGCTGAAGTTTCCAACATAATTCTGCAGTCCATCCCTCACCCTTTCATTGACTCTGCCCCTGTGCTGACTTGTGGTCAGAGCCAACAGTCTTGGCAAAATGTCAGATCGCAGCAACATTTGCAACAAAGATACACTATCTGAGCCAACAGCAAATAGTTAGGCCCCAGTTTTGGAAGTGACACAGGGACACCTGCTCCTGCACAAATTACCTGAACTGTTGTTAGAGAACAGCAAACAACCTGAAGAGATTTCTAACTCGTGCAAATTATTTAAATATTGTACTGATCCCTCAGGCTCGCCAGAGGAGTCGTGAGAATTCTGCTAGATGGAAAATAAACAGACTCGAGGCTGGTGTATTTGTGTGTGGGTACTGTTTGTGTGTGTGTGTGTGTGTGTGTGTGTGTGGCCGCGCACATGTTGTACACATGCAAGTTAGATCCAATATGTCTACTGTCTGCACTGCTTTGGAAATAAGCATTTCTACGTCTCTGGATATTGTCAGAGATTGTTCTGGAGACGCCATAGTTTATCCATGGAATAAATTAAGGCTATGGCTAATAAATGGGACAGAAACACACATTAGTTCACCATGAAAAGAAGGCGGCCATCTGGTGATGGCCTTGCATCAGTGCTGTTTTTAATCATTGTGTGCCATTTGTTTTGGCTCGCCCTCGTCATAGCTCATTCTGTCTCATATTGTTCTAGTAGTTTAGTCAACAGAAGAAGTAGACTGTGCTTTATTCATTATTAATTGCACACAACCAAAAAAAAAAGTCAGAATAGAAGAATATGATTTGGTGATCACTCACCACACCATGGGTTTGTAGTTTTTCAGCCTTTAAACACTGAGATTAAGGGTGGTTACTTACACGTGTTGACAGGACAGTGGGAGCACAGGGGCAGCCTGCTGGTCTCAGTGGTACTTGTCTACCTCCTCATGTTCCCCTCAAGGACACAGAAACTATGGGTGTCCAATGATCTCAGACTGTGTCCGTCACCAGTCATTGTCATTTTGAACAGCAAAGCCTCAAAGAGGCCCTCCTACCGACCTGTAAAGAATGGTTGGTTCCTTTTGCTTCTCCCCTTGACAGCATGTCCAAATGGGGGCTTGCCACCGGGCTATTGTATTACTGTCCCTCCTCAGAGACCTGCCTGACCTAAAACCTGTGGTGCTGCATGATTGAAAATCAGCTGCGGTGCTTTTTGCTATAGCCCTAACAATCTCTTTCTGTGGATATGAACAGGAAAACTATGGCTTTGGAAAACTATTTTTTTCTGTGAGGTTCTGAAAATGAAGAAAAGAAGAGGTTCGGTTCTGGTTTCCACCTTAAATTTAAATAAAGGGAAATGAAATAAAGTGTCTGTGTTCTTGCTTCGATGCATGTAATGCATCAGGATGCTCTCTTTTCACTTTCTTCTATGAAGTCCAGACATGTCTTCATGTCTTCAAATATTTGCAACGTGTTTAAATCAGATAGACCATAAAGGACCTTTTATGCATCTTTGTTTGTGTTTGGTTTTCCTCCGTTTCGGGTCACACTGTTTCTGTGTCATCCACACTCTTCTCACGAGCGGCACCCTGTTTCCTCTCCAATATCCTTGTTTGAAAATGTTATTTGCGTGGCGGTTAGTCACGTTCTGCAGTGGAAAAGAGAAGTAGAATTTCATCACCTCATCAGGGCAGATGTTGATCTCATCTCTTTATTTCACAGTGGTGTGGATAAACTGAGGGGAAACATAATATATTCATTAGGATGTAATTCGCTATTCAATCATTCTCATTCCCAGCCTGGATAATCAGCCCACTGGCCCACGGATGGGTCCACTCAATGCCAAACAAGGACAATTATCTGATTGGTTCTGCTCTCTCTGCCAAATGGATCTGACTGCAAAGAGGCCTGAGCTCTGTCAGCATCCCACAACACACGCACACACACACGCACACACACACACACACACACACACACACACACACTCTCCCATCCTCCAGCAATCATTTGACGACTCACACAGACAAACAGGCGGACTTGTGTGGGAGCAGGGTCTAATTCGCACACCTGTGCCTCGGTGTAATACTCTCACGGCAGCCTTTAGCTCATTTTCCAATTGGGAATCACAGTAAAACCAAATAAAATCATTATTTGGTACAGTTATTCAATAATGTAGGGATAATGCCATGCACAACATCTCACCATCTCACTTCTGTTTTGTTTTGGGTTTTTTTTTCAAAGACTCTGACTTGCAGCAGGTCAGACTGGTTCTCTGGGGGTCATACCCCCTGAACTCTTCATTGCTAGGATTAATGAGCACTAAGGTTTCCTTGCCCTTAGGTCAGTTGGGAGGAAAGCTGCTCCTGTCATCGTGGCGTGCCTGTCCTCTGTGTGTGTATGTGAAGCTCTGGTGATTCTCATCTGGTCCCCTTCACCCTTACATTTGGGAGAGAGAGAGAGAGAAAGGGAGAGCCAGTGGCTTTTTTTCCCACGAGAGCTCATTACTGCTCTTTTTCCCCATTAGCCCTATGGTAACCTTCCCCAGGCATGGTGCTGTGTCACTCTCAATATCACTCCCAGCCATAAGCCCCCCCCAACCAAAACGTAGAATAACCCCCACCTTTGTGAAACGGCCTGCCTCTCTGTGTGTGGTAAAGCTGCTGATATTTCTTATACAGGGCGCATATTTGGAACTATTACTGGCCTATGTCCGTTTCTTTCATTTTGCTCTTAATGGTGGTGCAGTGTTTGAAGTTCTGGTGCAGCTGCAGGTGTAATGTACGTACATTCATCTTGGAGTAATGCCACCTGTATTGTGTTTTGCATTCAAACACTCTGTAAGTAATGTGGATGTTGCTACAGTAACGGCTTGTTTCACAGAGAGAGAGATCAAATCCAGGCATATTTGTTTCCTTCACTTTCACCAATTGTTGTGGGGTTTTTTTTGAAATTGAGAATATTTGGGTGCAGACCAAGCAGACTGGACAATTCATTACTACACTCTGCACAGATGTAGTTAACTGATAGTTGGGTGTGTCAGGGCACAGGACCAGTGGGGTTTAGTTTAGTTGCATCTGATTTCCATGTGGAAAATGAACAGTGGAGGCAGAATAGAGACAATATGGCTCTCTGCAGCAGTTGTACGTGCTAAAGTTTCCCCGTGCATCTGGTGGATTTGCATGTCTTCATAATGCTTTCCCTACCAGGTTTCCATTTCAGAGCAAGTGAATTTGCACAGGAAGGCAACAAAGTATTCTACCAGTTTTTCTAGTCTCAGACGCAAATACACTGCTGCTTTCAAACCACCGTTGCACCTGAACCTCGCCATGTTGAGTTGTAACAGTTCACGCCGCTTGCTAAAATAAGTTGCAGCTTGTTTTATTCAAACTGTTAAGAATTTCTTCCAATCAATATTTTCTCCCTGTGAGCTAAAATGCAAGTGTTTGAAGTGAATCAGTTTGAGCTTCTGCTGCTGTGTGTGTGTGTGTGTGTGTGTGTGTGTGTGTGTGTGTGTGTGTGTGTGTGTGCGCGCGTGTATTGGTGTTGGTGTTTCTGTGCACATGCTCACTCTCCTTTTTTTTTTTTTATTATGTGTATTTGCAGTGGATGGAGGCTGGAGCGAGTGGAGCAAGTGGTCCGCGTGCGGCGCAGATTGTTCAATGTGGAGGAGCAGGGAGTGCACCCAGCCCTCACCTGGCACCGGGGGCAAAGACTGCCAGGGAGTCGACCTCCAGTCTCTCAACTGTACCAGTGAACAGTGCCCACAGAGTGAGTGCACTACCGCCCACATACTGCAAACCATCGTCTCAATCGTTAAACTTCTTGGAACAAAAGGAAACATAGAGTAGCACAAGGTGTTTGAGCCACAGTATCAACAGAATGCAGTTTTTTTTAGGTGAGCAAATAAGTGGCCATGCATTTTAAAACATTTTAAAGTGAATGCATTTGTTTACGACAGTATTTAAGAGCTGTGGCTTAAATAGTAAGCTGTATGGTCTTGTCCCTCCAGCTGCCCCCCCAACTAGTAGTACTAGTAAAAACTAATCATCTCGTATAGCCTTTAAATTAAATATTATTTCAGAAAAAATTATTATTATAATATTAGGTCCCTCAACTGGAAACTTGGTTACGGCCCTTTATCCAACACTGCCTGCTTTCAGCCTTGATCAGATACACAAAGAAGAAAAAAGCAAAGAAAGTTATTAATATAGACTAGTTGTACAAAATTGGCATCAGTTATGCACTGAAGGGGATAAAAAGCTTTTTTTTTGTTTTTTCCTTCTTTGTGCTTTTTGTTCTTGAATTTGTTTTCACTTTCCACAAGAGGAACAGGAGTGTGCTGCTCTTCTTTTCATCAGATCGGTTCAACATTGTATATTTACCTATGGCATCAGCTTCCTGTGTTATATGTTGAGTACACGCTACAAAGGTTTTAGGTTCATTTCATGACATAATCGTACTGACAGATGAATCAAGTGCAAACTGCTGCTGGCTCATCCCTACCTGTGTGATCGGCTCTAATTAATGCTTTTATGGCACTCACTGCTAAGATGATATACCGCCTTTTCACGTGCACTGGGGCTGTGATGCTCTCTGACCTTCTAATACAGTTGAGAATGAAACAATCGCTCCTCTTATTAAAAGAGAGCCTCCTATGTAAAGTGTCACAGGTCAATCAGCCTTGACAACACACATCAACACACACGTTTAGGTGTGTGTGTGTGTGTTGAGATTCTTCTCATTGTGCGTTTGTGTTTATTTGAGCAAATAAGCTGTGATAGCTGTGTAGTAGCTGTGTTTTTTTGTAGAACAGCCAGTACTGTGTTAGCTGCTCCTCGTGTGTCATTAATAGGACATGTGCTGTCAGGATTGGCTCATACAGCCTGTGCCGGCAACTGAGTGGAAAGTGGCACCACAGGGTCCGCTGCCGACCAGATGGACATGAAGAGTTTCGTCACTGCCCACAGATATCAAAGACAAAAAGAGATTGCTGCTTCCTCTCCCGGGATGAGGTTCAGACTGGTTTCTCGTGGAAAAAAATGTCATGAATAGTGCACTGTTTAGTTGATCTGCACCCTAAACACTGAGTACAAATGAGGACTTGGACGATTATAAACTGAATTATATATTGTATCTTGATTGATGTAATCGGATACACGTATGTGAACGTTGCCCATACACGTGTCAGCTCTGCGTGTGAGCGAGTGCATGCAGTTTGGCCAGCGCAGCGAACCGGGGAGCTTAGTCGGACCATCATCAAAGGTCAGCAGCTCCTCCCCAGTGAGAGGCAAGACATATACACAAGGATGCCAGTCATTGTTCCCCACATGTGTATACACACACACACACACGCGCGCGCAGTCCCTCAGTATTTTTCCTGACAGGGCAAGGCGGTGCGCTGGCCTCTGAAGAGTGCCTGTCCCAATCTGTTTCCAGCAGATGTGTTTCCTTAGACAATTGCTGTGTGAAGTATTATAATAAGCAAAACCGCAAGATGGTTTTGGCTTGTCAGCAACTCCCATACTTCAACCATGTCTGCAGGCTATTAGCTGAGATGGAAAACTTCCCCCTGAAACAAAAGACATCCTTCTCTCCCAATGTAATCGAACAATGCGACTGCAGAACGGGCCGTGGTTACTGTGAAACATAAGATGTCCTGTCTTTAAGGACCTTACAAACATCTCCATATTCTCTCATTAAGACAGGAATGGCACGTGTGCAATGAAGTTATTGTTTTATGTATCGCAGCAGCTTTGTGTTACAGCTGGAAAATAAACAGATCTGACCCCGGCAGAATCATTTTCATACAACAAGTGAAGCCAAAGCGGAAGCTACATAATATCTGTGCAGGAAAATATTATATTTGCTGGCAAGATGCCAGAGCCAAAATATCAGGTGTTAGAGGGCACGAAAAGGATATAGGGAAAGAAGAATGGTGCTCGCATTCTCATGCACAGGAAATTAGGACAACAGAAAAACAATTATTTGGCTTAATGTGCGTAATGAAGGTAATGAACCTAATTTGCATCAGCATCCCATTTTAGTGGTGTCACAAATGATCGTCCAAAACCCATCAAGCTATTATTCTGTCTTTAGTCCTGTTCAGAATTTCAGAACTAATTTAGTAGCAAAGCGAATTGTGTTTTTGTCATGGCGGGGTCACAGTCTGTGTGAGAAATAGCGAAATATTTATTTGCAGCCATATTTCACGAGGACTCTCGTGGAGGGGTGGGGCGACTGTATTGTGGAGATAGTAATGGCCACGTTCACTTTGAGAGTTTTAGTAGCCATTTTTCCCTGACCTTAAGAACTCCAGTGTTATTCATCTTCAGGCAAGCGACTGGGATTGGCCATGGGATGAAATATATTCTCACATCTCTTGATGAATGCCCAGGGAAGAGGCGCGGGAGGCTGCAAAGCTTTTATTTATCAATGAAGGAGAGAGACAAGCACGGGCAGAGTGAGTTGAAATCTATCGGGTTCAAACATTGTGCAGACTGCCAATGCAGCAGAAGTTCAAACTTCTCCAGGAGCCAGGTACATTGCCTCAGAGAAGATGAATTAAAAGCCCAAACTGACCCATCTCGAGTCAGAAACTGATCCCTAATCAGCCAGCCCCGGAGCGAGTCTGAGGAGCTGAGCTGAAAACTCAGGCAGAAGGGAACAAACATAGATTGGCCCGGGGCCAACTCTGAAAACAGCTCTTCACATCCACAGCTTATCTTCAAGTGTCTGTCAATTATGACAAGAGGTCACACACAAAGACAATCAAAAGTTCTTAGTCAGCAATTACAGCAAGTGGAAATGAACGATGGCTGCAGAGAGGGAGAGGTATATTGGTAAAGTGTATGTGGAAGTGGAGATAAAGAGGGCAAGTTGGAGGGGGACCGGACTAAAGTAAAGCCCATCCAATTATAAAACCCGATTAGCTGTGTCAATTAACGAGTGATGGATGTCCTTTCGGTTATTGGCTGGCATCATGAAAATCAATGATCAGGGCCAGGAAGGGCTGAAAGAAGTTGTTGGTCAGAGTTGTTGTGAGCGCCGGGATCGTTTTGCCATGACACCTGGTGGGTCAGATAAAACTTCACTCAGTGATGCTCTGATAAGCCACCGGAGATTACAGATGGAATACAGGGAGAGAGAGAAAGTTGTCTGATATGTCTGACTTTATTGTCTGGGTGTAAGAATGGTGTGTGTGTGTGTGTGTGTGTGTTTGTGTGTAGGTGAAAAGGAGGAGCAGAGATACTGGATCTTTGCATCTGAGGTTAGCTATGTGCCTTTGGTTTGCCCTTAGAAAGTAAACAGCAACAGGCCAATTTGAGGCTATGTTTATCCAATCAGCAGAACCCGGTTGGTCTGTCTCCTTGCTGACGGGTGTTGTTTTGTCTTTAGTCAGACTGCACACCTCTCAGTAGACTGCAGCACAGGAAGTCCAAATATCAAAGCCTCACCTGGCCTTTGCCTCACCAAGACAATTGGATTTGGGAACTTTAATGAGAGGTTCAGCCATAGTCTCTTCCTCCTTCTTTGGAGCTCGTTGCAGAAGGTGTAAAGGTTTAGCCAGGCTGTTTACTGTTAAGCGCTTCTGTGCTTCCCCGAGGAGGGAGAAACAGAGAGGAGCCGGAGAGAAGCCCAGGCAGGTAAATGGGCGAGATGGGAGGTGAACGACGGGTGCATCTATCCCGTAAGAACGATCACGACAGTGTGTTCGCATGTGCAGATGTGCAATGAGACGGTAAGAACAAAAGAGGCTATCTTGTGTTTATGTTTATCTTCAGCCAGTCATTCACAATTGATTACATGTCAAGGGATCTCTGGCATTACTCAGAGCCGCCATACAGCTCGGCTCTCATAATCCCGCTACTTAAGGTATCAGATTGTACTGAGATAATCACCCATGAAATGGATTCTGGCATTGCTCTTAAAGACTTGGGTATGTCAGGCGGCTTTGTCCAAGGAAATGGATTTTTCAAGACAAAAGGAGAATGCAAGGACAAAGGGATATAAAGAGGTGGGTAGAGATAAAAAAGAGAGACGCGGAGAAACAAACAATACTTTTTTGATCATTACAGTTAGTTCTTCCTTTCTCTCACTGCGCTAACCTAATTGCGCTGTTCTCATGTCACAGATTTACTAACACCAATTCAAACTTGTCAAACTGGTGTTCCCAAGATTGAGTGACATTTATACAAGCGGTGGGATTAAATAAATGTGGAAAAACACCATGACAATCCGGAGAAATATGTTGTGCAATGCCTAGCAATAATTGATTTTGACACGAGCCGTTCTGACGCGTCGCTGGTGCTCACTGCTGAATGCATGCTGTCAGTCACACGCGCACATTCTCTCCCTGTTAATCATTTTTTTTTGTCGCTCTTTAATTCCCATTTGTTCGTGTCTTCCTGTTTCTGACCTCCTCCTTTTGTTGTCAGCTTGCCTGCAGCACTTTAACCTTTGCCGTTGTTCTCCATCCCTCAAAGCTGAGCAGCTCAATGTGTCCCCTCCTTGACTGTGTTCAGCTGACAGCGCTACGCCCCCGTGACTCCGTCGTACAATGGCCCTCCACAAAGGCCCCGGGAGCATCCTCCACCTCCGCCACAAAATTTCTCTAGCCCTTTGAGACAGCTGTAGCGAATCCCATTCTCCCGCAAAAGACACACACACACACACACACACATTACATTTAGACACAAATGCACACGCACATTGATGTGTGTCTGGGCATAGCTGTCATCTTCATACTGTACTTTTGGGAGGGATACACCTCTATACTTTTGACAAAGATAGACATTCAATAAGAGGTGCTAGAAGTTGATAAGCAAATCCTTCATTTTCCACTGTCTCTCTTGGGGGTGTTGTGTGCTTAGAGACAGATAAAAAGACAGGGGAGAGAAAGAACATGCTAGCATAAGATATATTTATCCAGCGCAGCAATAAAAAGAAACCTCGCACAGAAACGGTTTCCTTGTGGGTTGTCCACAGGTTTGACAGTGAAGCCTCGTTACACGAACACACTTGCATTAACATTAGCAAATATTTGATAACCTCATGTTCTGTCGTAACTCTGCATCAGACATTTAGAAACCGACTGTAATGAAGTAAAGCCAGCTTTAGACGATGTGCTGGACTGACCTAATGTTCTTTAACAGTAAAACCTATGCATATGAATTCATAAAAGATCAGGTTCGAGTTAATCAAATCATTTAATCATTTCTCTTGTTTTATGTGTGTTTTTTCCTGTAGCTGTGAGTGGGGCAGAAGATGTGGCGCTCTATGTGGGCATGGTGGCGGTGGCCCTATGTCTTACTCTGCTGCTCATTGTGGTGGTCCTGGTCTACCGGCGCAAGAAGGAGGGCCTGGATGCCGACGTGGCAGACTCCTCCATCCTCACCACTGGCTTCCAGCCCATGGGCATCAAGCCCAGTAAGCCAGGTGTGTGGGCACCGCGGCCACGCAGGCCTCCCCCCCACAGCAGTAGGACACTGTTCTTTGTTATACCCTCCTCTGTCCGTCTGCCCACCATGACCAGCATTCATTTACATGTACCACTGATCTGTGTTTGTTTGCGACTGTGGAGGTGGTTTGAAATTTGTTTAGTGTCCAAGGCGAGACGTGTTGTTATGTATGTGTGCGCGTACGTGCGTGTTCGCCACCACCTCATTGTCAGGAAATGTACCCACTCTGTTTATTGCCTGTGCAGAGTCTGTGAGGTTCACCAGCAAGTAATAGAAATACAACTGTCAGAGTTGGATGGAGATGAGGAGCTGGGTTGCAGAGCCTGTGATTCACAGTGAAAAAAGCCTTTATACATTCTGGGTGCTAAGCTGTATCTCAGTTCTGCTTGGAATTGATTGTGTGGTTGGTGAAGAAACAGACAGAGATGGGGGAGGGGGGGTGTTTGTATATTGTCAATAGTCTGTGCGTGTGAGTGTTCTGTTTTCTGCACCATGTGTCTTTTCCTGTGTTTGTTTTAATTTTCTGTGTGTGTTGCGACAGCTTTAGAGAGTGTGAGGTCTGTCTAAGCGACGTATGAACCTCCCTCATGCCACTCATGGGCATTCACTCATTCGCTTTTGTCTCTTTTCTTTCTTCTTCCTTTTTTTTATTAACAGAGAATTCCCATTTGCTCACCATCCAGCCTGATCTAACCACCACCACCACCAGTTACCAAGGCACCCTGCGATCTCGCCACGACACCGCTGGGAAGTTCTCTATGACCAACGGGCCTCTTCTGGACCCGCTACCTAACGGCTCACACACTCTGCATAATGGCAAGCTTAATTCGGACCCTGCTGAGTTTGTGAGCAGGCTGTCCACTCAGAACTACTTTAAAACGCTGCCTCGTGATGTGGTTAACACTTCCTATGGGACCTTCAATTTCCTGGGAGGGAGGCTAACAATACCCAACACAGGTGGGTTCTTTGTTTAGTTTTAGTTAGGCTTCTTTCTTTTACACCCGTAGCTTATATCAGCTGATGCATCAGTACTGCCCTTTAGTTTCTCTGCATGTTTATTGTTATTGACTTATTGTTGTCACCCATAGAGAATGCAACGCGTCCTGTCCGTTGTTGCGTTGGCATGTTTTTGGCATGGTTACTGTGTGGTCCTCGCCTATTTCATTCATTTCAACATAGTAACAATCTTCACAGTATTTTAGATTCAATGTCTTTGTCTGTTTGCAGTTTCTACTAAACCTTTCTAATCAGTTATGTGACACCGGAGAAGACCAAACACGTGAAAGGCATAGTAAGGCATGGCAGGTGTGCATGTAGTGCCCATGATGCTTCATGACAATCCCAGCTGATGAGTAACCTGCTGGTCCGTAAGGTTTTACGCTTACAGCTCCTTGTTTATTTGCAGTGAGTCAGTGTGAACAGGAAACATGCGTTTTATTCACTGATATGCACCAGGGAACTGTCTTCTCTTGACATTAGTAAATGTGATTTGTGTAAAGTCTTCAGATGAAAAGGCAGTGAGTAAAAAACTCTTAGGATACCAAAGTTGGGCAGTAAAAGAAAAGCAGTTTTCACCCAGGTATTGTTTGAGTAGACACAGCATTGTAAGGCTGTGTTGTATAAGGACAAGAGGATTGCCGTAATCCTCTGTAGGATGTTCTGTTTGCTGCTACACTTCAAACAAAACTTCTATCCGAACAATTTAACATTTGCTACCAAATAGAAAAATACTATGGGAACAACTGGGCTTTATTTATCCTGGACATTTCAGCCACTGTTGTTGCTTACATAAAAAAATCCCTAACATTTACTGAAGATTTATTACACATCCTTTAACACGTCTGACTGGACATTAACAAGGAGAAGTTAGCGGTAGTCCCATAAACATCTCAGTGTCTGGCTGAAACCGACCCAGACAATTCAGCCTTCAAATTTCACACGTGCATGTTTCTTAATAGGTTCGAACCAGGATAACACACACATAAAATATAAGTGTGTCAGGACTTCATACATAGCAGCCTGGTGTTGCATTTCTGTGTGTGGTGCTTTAGAACTGTTATGAGGAAAAGGACGAGGTTGAAAGTTGTGCTTTCCAGGTTCATTTGTATATCTAATGTCACTCATCCAAATATTTTCTGCCATGACGACCTCTACATGTGATCGAGGTAACTTACATCTATAGAGCACAGCATGAAGAGTTAAAATAAATGTTCAGTGCAGTGATGACGAACTATAAAATGAGGAGCGTGCGCCACTGAAAGATTCCTGGAATAAAACCTAGTACAAATTATTCCAATTAGGCTCCTCACTTATGACAGAGCTGGTTGAATTTGTAGCTGATGTCCACAAGTGTCAGCTGTGTGCTAAGAGCATGGGCAGGGGAATAGAAATAGTCCATTAAAGATTAGTCCGATAAAAGATATAAAAAATCACCATCATTAGGCCCCCTATTTTGCTTCCCGTCTCCACATTAGCTCAGTACAGATTTTATAATTATAGAGGAAGATCGTGTTTTTCCCGGCTCATTGTAGGGTGTCCAGATTAGCCGTTGACAGTGCCATGACGCCAAAATCTTGTGGGAGAAAATGTCTTTTCTTCTAGTGTTTTGCTCGCCATCTCTCTCTCTCTCTCTCTCTCTCTCTCTCTGTGTCTTTCCTCTGTCTCTCCTCCGTTCTCTTACAGATATTTTATGCATGGATTAACTCAAAGCTGTGTACACTATACCACGCATTGGCACCCATCTACTTATTGGGGACATGCACACAAAGAAATCTGCACTTGCACGCATCCACTCTGAGGATACATAGTCACTTCTGCACAGTTTAAGAGCAGGCACATAGAAGACATGGTTTATAGACTCAGAACCGGCTGTGAGCATCCAGACACCTTGCCTTTATTCAAACAGATGTTTTTATAGTGAACAGACCTAGTTTACAATCCACAGACTGTTAGGATTGTGTCACATGGTCTCTGTTTGTACTGTAGTAGAATTTAAATAGCATTTGAAGGGGTGATTTTTGGCGTGCGAGTCACAACGTGGATTCCACAACACTCAAACTACCTCAATAGCTCTCTGTTCTCAGAGGTACATTCCTTCACTCTCCTGGGAAGGTGCTTTTTTTCTGGAAGAGTCTGTTCCCGTGGTCTCAATTATCTTCTTGGTGGCAGACAGAGGACATTTAAACTGCGAAGCAATGCATGCCTTTGTCTCAGCTAATTGTTGATCGTGCCGCCTCGACTGCCAGTGCAGAGATTTGCATCTACTATACCTGACAAAGGTTGCCTCTGACCTTCAGAATAGATGTGTTTTTTTTTGTTTGTTTTTTTTTAGTCGCACAGTTTTGTTGAGTGGGCTGGCTGTCTTTGTGAGATGACAAAAGCGTTGTTCAGTCTGAACAAATGAGCCTGTCCACCCCTCCTCCTTACTCCCCTCTCTCCCTTTGTTGTTATTTGCATTAGGAATCAGCCTGCTCATTCCTCCCGAGGCCATCCCCAGAGGAAAGATCTATGAGATTTATCTCACTGTTCAGAGGAAGGAGGATTTAAGGTGGGTCTCTTTAACACTGCCTAACTGGCAGTCTTCCCTGGATGCCACTAGGCTGTTTGTTTTGATGCTCTACTGTTCCATTAGGAAAGGCTTAGGAGTCTGTGCCAGTACTGTGGAGGAGGGATGTAAATAAATAATGTAGCCTTTTACCAGGATGTGCACTATTTAAGTTAAATGAATTGTTTGGAAAACACTGTTTATCTGGCTTACTTGCTTTGAGTCTCTGAAGGCAGAATTATTGTAGCACAGTGTAATAATCTTATGTCAATACTTAGTCATCACATCTTGGTCCAGATAGTCGGTGAGTCCAGTTGGCTTTTATTATTCTCTGTTACAGCTGTTCGATAATCTTCGGGTAACGGTAACACATCCGGCTTACAACAAATCGTTGCTCGCTAATAACTTGATGAGTTAAAGTACTTCACCTCAATTCATTCCCCACTCGCTCACATTTCTCCCTGGTGTAGGTTACCCTTGGCCGGCTGCCAGACCCTGATCAGCCCCGTAGTGAGTTGTGGACCTCCGGGGGTGGTCCTGAGCCGGCCAGTTATCCTCAGCATGGACCACTGCTCTGACGCATGTCTTGATAACTGGGCCATCCGCCTCAAGAAGCAGAACTATGAGGGTGCTTGGGAGGTGAGACAGCGCTATAACTCCAGCTCAAATCCTCTACAGAAACTCAAAATTGCTACACAGTGAATTTATGAAGTCTTACTAAACTCACTGAGAGCTGTTCTGTAAATGAAATAGTACCAACTTGTTCAGCGAGGACTTGGGGGGGTTCATTGCTGTAAAATGCTATTATATTTATACATAAAATGACATTGATCAACAGGTTTTTTCTCATTGGCTGGGGCAAAAACTGGGAAGCACCTGCTGTCCTTGGCTCAAGAGTTGCTAGGCAACATGCTTCTCCAAACAGAAATTCTGTAAGCAAATTACGGATCCTCAAAGTACTTTTCTGAGTGCTCCTTGACCATTTCTGACCGCTGCATTCAATTACAATGTTCCCTCCCCATTTTATGTGCATGAAATTTGAAAGTAACCAGAACTGCCAAACTCCAATAGGATAGAGTTGGAAAGAACCTTTGGTGTCCACACACACACACACACACACACACACACACACAAGCAAACAAATGCGGTTTGAGGCAGTACACCCATCTCAACAATCCAGAGAGATTGAAAAGGGTGCTGGTGGGCTTTGGAGTGTTAGTAGGTCTTCTTTCATGTTCGATATTATGCATAAATTATTCAGCCTCCCCGCGTGTGGTGGCGGCGGGGTGTCTGTTGGATGGATTGGCCTGTCTGACGCAGAGGTTAGACCAGCACATTTAATCATTGCCCAGACCAAATATAGCCCAGTGGCTTGACTACATATGGCTACCAAAGTAAAAAGTGCCAGGTGGACCAGGGAATGAGAGTGGAAACTAGTGTGAAGACAAGGAAAATAAGAAGCATGGGAAAAAGATGGAAAGATTTATAAGAATGATTATAAATTTAAGATATAGCACATATGATATAATACGGGTTGGGAAATATGGGGAAGAAGATATGTGAGATGTGAAAATGGCTACGCAGGAAGAGTAAGAGAAATGAATTCCTCGTAATGTGGGCTCAGTGGCGTAATTGAGCCACCTCACTCTCTTCTCCGCTCCGAAGAAATATTAACATGATGAAAAAGTGAGACTCCATTGTGGTTGCATAGCAAATGAATAGTGTCAATACTAATTCTATTGATGTAGATGGTGTCTGGTTGAATCGATCGTACACGGGCTCGCTGGGCATTTGGCAGGAAGAATGCTCTCTTCAGCTTGATTGGTTAATGGGAAGAGTCAGTCAACTGGCATGATGGGATTTTAGAGAAAATGTTGTCACCTTGGGTCCAATTTGTCCCCATCAAATTAGCCGCCGTAGAGCCGTGGAATTTTATCATAAAACCATCCGTACTGTTGGAGGGATTGGATATTTTTGTGCGTCTGTCATCTTTATGAGAGACACAGCTGTAGTACGGCATTTTGGCCCTGCACCCACACGAGAAAATTGTATTGTGTTTAAATCTGTATTTTTTGTTTGTTTTATTTGGGGGGGGGTGCAAATTAAAGTAGCATTTCGTTCTTGGTACCTATTTTTTTTGGCATTTTTCTGATCTTTTAACAACTTTCACCATCAGACAACAATGTTGTTTTGTAAAGAAATAAACAAGTAGTTTTCACCTTTCTTACCAAATTTTGAAGTCTAAAGGAAAATCTAGGAATCCCAATAATCCAATATTTACTGCACCTCCACAGACTTTTCTTCCTCCAGAACCATCTATTCTTGCCAGGAATCTATTTGAGGCTCCTTTCATGTCAATTGAGTACCTCGTTCATGCATTATTAAGTAAACCGATGCTGTTCTATAGGACGTTTGCCTTTTTATGAGGGAATGTGTCTTATGTCAGTATAGAGTAAGCACACTGCGGTGAAAATGGAATTTGAGGCAGGAACAAAGTTTTCTCTTTTTTTTCTTCCTTTCTACATGGTTACCCTGCTACTTATGTATCATTAACTTAAAGACCTTTAGCTTAGATGTCACACAGCGGGAAGAATGGAGTTCAGGCTCGTGTTCCCGCACAATCCCTAACAACCCTCTTGCAATCACACACCCACATATACGCACATTAGAAACCCAGGCAAACACATTACCCTTCCCTTCTACATAAATTGGGTGCTTGACCTTCCATCCACACCTTGTTTTTCTCTCTCCTTCACCTCCTCCAGGACGTCCTGCTGATGGGGGAGGAATTGGTGTCGGAGCCCTATTACTGCCAGCTTGAGGCTGAGACGTGCCGGCTGTTCTCGGAGCAGCTGGGCACCTTTGCCCTGGTGGGAGAGTCCCTGCACATGGGGGCTGCCAAGCGCCTGAGGCTGGTGCTCTTCTCCGACACCTACTGCTCCACACTTGAGTACAACATCAGGGTGTACTGCATGGACGACACACAAGACGTCTTCAAGGTAAATGGTGACAAATGTAGCACTGCCAGTTATTCTGTTTGGTTTGCAGTTTCTCCTCCAGCCCGAGACTGCACGAAAAACAGGTGTTAACGTCATCTGAGTGATAGGTAGACTATTATGTGTAATAGCATTGTCTGTCACGTTGGAAGGTTAGCAGGAATCAGCGCAGGCATGCAGGAGTTAGTCATAGACATGGCAAATTGAACAATCTCGCAGACCCGATTACACCATGTGCGTGTGAAGTTTCTGTGATTTGTGAGGCTCCTGTTCACCCCCTGGGTTCATTGAAACAACGCATATGTCCAGGTTAATCACTGTATACTGTACACCCCCTGTGTGTTTCGTGTGCATGTCTACAGAGATGTTCTCTCTTTTCTTTACTCTGTCAGTTGTTCTGCTTGGCTGGGGCCAAGAAGTTTCCCATCACTTCGTTCAACAGCATATTTCCCCTCTTTTTTTGCTCTCCACATGGACGGAGTATAATCAAGCACTAATGCCTTCCTCCCTCCCCCGAGGACTGCTTCTGAGTAGCCTGTTAAGATTTCATTTGCATGGTTAATTAGTAAATTAAAAGGAGAGCCTGTCCCAGTCTTTTCCCAGCAACCCCCATGCTCTCACTGTTTTTTTTCTACACCTCTCTTTCTCTCTCCAAGCTGTTCCTTTTAATCTGACACCACCCACAGCCACAAGTGCCACTTCCCACTCAAGTCCTCTTTTGCTGGCTGTAATGGCTGACCTCCTTGTGCAGAGGTTTGTTACCAGCACATTGTATGGCTGTGGGACAGAAACAATGGAAGGCAGTGGGGGCTTGGAATGAAATTAGCACTCTCGCATTCAGGGAGATGAGAACTGTGCATAGGCTCTTGCTGTGAGGTGCAGGTTACCAAAACCTATCCCGTCTTTCTTTGGGACTCCATTCCAGCCTTACGTCTGTCTTTGTTTCTGTTTCTGACGGCTATTGAATGATACCATTAATGCTCAGGCTTGTTCGTTGACACTAAACTGTGTGTGAATGCAAATGTAAAACGTAGCGTACAGGAAGCAAAGCAGATGGATACCAACCTTTTTGTTTGTTTTGTTATCACGGCAGTTCTAATGAACGTCTGTTTATGTATGTTCAGCTCATCGAGTGACCCAGTGGTGCTTTGCTGCAGTGTGACGGTTGAAATGACCTTGTTTGTCCTGTGTTGGATGCAGGAAGGCAGCTAGTGCACAAAAGCGCTCTCTCTGTCTCCCTCTGGCTAGCTCTTGTTCAGCTATTCTCCCTCTCTGTTAGCCAGGAAAAGGACATCTGAGCTTGTTGACTCCAACACTTGTGTTGCCATACTCTGTGGCTCCCCTGGCGCCCTTGAGTGCATTAGCTCCCTGTCTCTCACACAACTTGGTCCTGTGGTAAGCCACGGCATCTCCAGGGTTTTGTAGTTTTTAGTGAGTGATTTAGAACGTGGCCCACACTGTTTAGTAATCTCGACTTCACACTGCTCTTGGTGCTATTATGGAGGGAGCAGTTCATTTAGCAAGTGCATTAACCACTTTGAGTGGAGATTAAACTTCCCTGGAGAGGTTCAGCCTAATCACTAATCACTATCTTTAAAATGCACTATTTATGATTAGACTTTCACTATGGCTACCATTAGAATTAATTATAATGCGCAGCAGTGGTGAAGTAGCAGTAGGTGGTACAGTAAAAGTGGCACAGCAGCGTTTTTATGTTTGTGTCAATGTACAGTTCACATTCAGCACATGTGAAATGTATGAAAGCGTGTGCCTCACTGCTAAAGCACTCCGCCATGCTTTTCAGACAAGAAGTCAACTTCCCGTGCCTTAAACAGGCTGTACTTTTGATGGGAGATGAAAAACGGAACACAAAAGGCATTTCACTGCCTTTCAGTTGCCTGTTCAATGTCAGGAAGAACTGTAGAAGCCAAAAGGGATGCTGAGATTTTCTTCCCAGTCCCATTGCTGGCTGTCAGTCTGCTCTGACAAGCCTCCATCAGCAAGAATGGTAAATACACACACACACACACACAAGCATACAAGCAGTATCATGCCATCTCTTATCTCCCAATTACAGCAGATTAGAACCAATGTTATTGTCTTTGATCCTAAGTGTGCGGGTGCTCTGGGGAAACGGTGACATTTCCATCTGATGCCTGCCGTATGTTAGCAGGCCTCAGCCGGGACCAATTAAGTTAATATTTAATGTGTGTCCCACTCTTGATGGGTCTAGCCAAAGCTGGCACGGCAGCAGAGGAGACATGATCAGTGTTTGGTAGCGCCCTCGCGATGCACTTGGTTGTTTCCAGCTAGCCTGTGGGAGAGCGCCATTGATGTTCTGCCGTCCCGCAACTGGGTTCACCTGCAGTGAACCAAGCCACCGACTCAGTACAGACATAGACCTAACACAAACATTTGATTAAACCCAGAGTCTGCACACATCACAAAGAAGAGTTTGTGTGCGCGTGTGTGTGCGTGCCTGCGTGTGTGTGTGTGCGTGTGTGTGTGCGTGTGTGTGTGTGAGAGTAGGAGTTTAAAGTGAGTACCAGTAGGGTAGTATACAGTGCATCAACACAGAATAATCCACTTTTGAATAATGGAACAATAATAAAATATTTTGCTTATTTGGAGCTAAACGTTCTTTCTTTACACCCACATGTCTGTGTTTAAGGCTAGTGCCGTTTTTTAGGTATATTTATTTATAAACCGCCCACTTTCTGTAAGATTTATTTTTTACGGAGTTTGAAGCACAAGTCATTTTTTTCTGTATTATCCAGTAGACTTATTAAATACCGATGCAGCAAAGTCTGCAATAAAGTACTGGATGGAGGGCAGCATTGCTATTTATATAGTGTATAATTCACACACTGTATTTTTGTAATGATACCCATACATTCAGCTCCCTTTCTCTCGTTTGTTAAAATGCATCTAGTTGCCAGTGTTAAATGAATGCTTAATTAGTTTCTTACTGGTTAAATAGTGGCTCCTGGATTCTTTTGTACAACGTTTGACCTCAAGCTATTATTCTTGTTTGCTTTTAAAATGGCTCATAAACTGTTTATGTGCTCCCACTAAGACATTTGCTTGCTAGCTTCAGAGCAGAAAGCAGCAAGCAACATTCAACTTTGTGCTGTTATGTATTGGAACAGACTAAACCGACATGTACAGAGAACAGAGTGCGATACAGTTTTTCTGATGCCTCTATCTGAATAGTTACTGGCAAGAATTGCGAGGGGAAAAACGCAGAAGAGCATAGCTCAGTAATTGCTGGCATTAAGTTAAACAAGACAGTCAGCTTTATCACTGAGCCCAGCTGAGAAATTGTTTCCATATTATATTTTTTGTGTTCCTGTGTGCTGTTTTTGCTGTACTGCTTTGTGATTTATCCGGCAGAATGTGCATCTTTTCCCTAGCAAACACAGTTCCCATTTATAACTCAGCAGACAAGTCCCTTCTATTTGTAGTTATTAATCAGAGTTGACTGTAGCGGGCACGGCCACTGGAGCTCAGACTGATAGACTCTCAGTCAGAGAGGAAAAGCCTGTCACATCCTGCTGACAAATACACAGATTTATGGAGCCCACATAGCCAGGCTCCTCTCTATAAACAAATGCATTTGCCTGAAAAGAGCAGCTCTGGAAATGGAACGTCGCTATGAATGCACATTTTTAAGCACACAACATTGCTAGGGGAGGGGGGGAGGGGTGAGGACGATTTTATGAGGATTTAGAAGCCTGTGTGTTGCTGTGTTTTCGGTGACATGTAGCTCGACTAATTAACTGATCAAACACTACTTATAATCCCCATCAGAGCCAGTTAAGTTAATCAGTTTATTGCACCTCCAGCAAGAGCAATTGAAGACCACATGTGAGAGCACGACCTAACTGCGACGAAACAAGAAGAAGAAGAGGAAGAAGAAGAGTATTTTAATCTGTGACTTTGAACCAGTCAAGTGCTTTATACCCAAACTTTGATTTGTTTGGAGTGTTTCTCTCTGGCATCGTTTTTGTTGCGGGAGACAGTTTGGTGCAGCCACTAACCTCTTTCTGTCAGCACCAGCCCGAAGAGATTAGCTGTATGAGTGTCTCTTGTTTCCTGGTGGAGCCCAGCCCCAGTCCATCACGGTCCCAGCCTCGGTCCCAGCCAAGGGTATGAGGGGAGGGGTGAGGAGAGGGGTGGAGGAGATGAGTGAGGGTGGGAAAGGGGCTGAAGTCATAGAAAACTGTGGCCATGATTGCAGTAATCCTGTTATCTGTAGTGCTAAAGCTGGCCACTCTAGTGACCTGGAGACACAAATGTTAAGCTGCCTCTGTCTCTCTTCTCTCCTACCCCTGCTCTTTTCACTCTTCCCTGCTCTATCTCACTCTCTTTAGCCAGCCTCATTGAATGTCAGGGGGTGGTCTTGGCTATGGCTGGCTCTACATTCACAGTCTTCACACACGCCACAGGCTATCTCAAATTCCGTCAGAACAAAAGGGGTTTTTTCTCCTGCAGTACTTGAACTTCTCACCCATCTCATGCATCTTAATGTCTCCACAGTCGTACAGGGTCAGTGTGCCTATGAGAAACTGCTCTGCGTATCTCCACCGAATGGAAACACAATTTTAGCCTGGGTCGATGATTAATATGTGATTTGATAAACTAATTCCGAACCTTACATTGTTTTCCCCCAGAAAGAATAAATAATATGGTCAAATTTAGCTTCTCATCTATTAGCTTGCTCACACTGTCATTTGTTAACAGGATAATGGGGCGTAAAGATGGCCATTATTCTCTCGGTCCAGAACATATGCTGAAATCCTGCACAAAGACACGCTAATACACACACACACACACACACACTTACAGGCACTCAGACACACATAAACAACAGCACACTGCACAGGAGCGAGTGTGTGTCGTGTATCCCTCGATACAGTTGTATGGACAGGTAGCAGGGGACTCGTGTCCTGCACCCTGTTCAGCAGTAATCCTGCTGTGTCAGCCTTGAACATGTCGTTTCATTCGCGTACATAGATGTTGATAATAGGATCATTGACATTCTGCACTGTTTCTCTTGAAAGCAGGCCTATAGATCAGTTGCTATAGGTCAAAGACACAATCAAAGTCCACCAGCCCCGGTTTGCAATGCTAATAGGCCCCAGTAAGTGATTGTGCCTAAGAACTGTGTTTCCCACATGATGTGCTTCTTCTCTGCGTAACATAATAGCAGAGGGCTTTTAATTCTGTGGAGAAAGCGCTGGCCCCTGTTATTAACTCATTAGACCTTGATGCTTTGATTCAGAGCCATTGTCTGACCTTCCCATTCGGAGCGAGTGGGCAGGGTAACATCACACTCCTCCAGCACGGCAGTACAGTAGGGAGAATATTCACGCTAGCCACACAGTGCAATCGGATCATTGTGCTTCAGTAATCTTTAATGTTCTGTGGCATCTGCGTGAAAAGAACGAACCAATGTAAATGCAGGAATCGAGACAGATAATCACAGAGGGCATAATAATTGTGTTAACAAGAGGATAAATACTAGCCAAACATGGAAATTAGCAATGCACCGTGGAAACATGGAAATTCAATTCTCAGACTAAACTGAAAAGTGCTCAATCAGTGGAGGAGTGAGCGCATCAAATAACAAAAGCAGGTAGAAATCTCACATGGATAATTAACAGTTTCCTTTCTGTTACATTTGAAATCAGTCTAACTCGTTTCTGGGAAGGGGGGCATAAAATTGAATCAGTGTTGCGCAGATAGAAATTACTACCATTTTCCCCCTTAATTAGATGCTGGCATGCAGCGCTCAACATATGGCCACTATCTATACACACATCTCTCTCCTGGAGCCGTTGTCTTTGAGCTACGCCTCCTAGACTCCAAGACACATTCTGGCTGACTGTTTTCCCTCTGCTGCCATCTTGTTCCCCTCCTCAGACAGATTAAAACAACATATCTCATTTCTAAGGTCTTTTCACACTACTAATTTCAGAGGTCTCTGTTCTAATCTGCTCCTCTAATTAAGAGTGCGAGGTGGCACATGTGAACACCATCCAGGGTCTTTGATTCTTAAGGACTTGCGCTGCACAGATCATCCAGCTCAAAACGAATTGATAGATCAGGGGAAAATGCTGCGTATATTATCATCCCATTCCAGATGGTCATTTGGATGGCAACAAATGGTCCACTGAGCAAGTCCCACAGAGATTAAAATATTAAGCATGCATGTACAAATCTCTCCTGGCATAAAAACAAAAAGGAAATTAAGGAGATTCACCATGCGAGAACAATGAGCGCTTGACTAATGGCTCGTCCACTTTCTTCATCACAGCCGAGGTAGCTAGTAGGCCGAGATGGCAGCAGTATTCGCATGCTGATTCAGTGGCTGGAAAGCTGGATGCACCCACACGCACGCACGCACACACTGAGGCAGGGCATCAACCTTGTGGCGACATTAAAGCACAGTGAGGACATTGTGGAGCCCCGCCCACTGTGACTCGAGCCAAAGATGTACTGTACATCTACTGCATGCTTGTGCTGCGCGTGTGTGTGCGAGTTTGAGTTTGTGTTCATCATAGTGCTATATTTTATGTCCCCGCCATCATCCACGTCTTCGTGTGTAACCCTATGTGTGGGTGTGGACACATTTAAGTTTCAAACTGCACTGTTCTGTGTGTGAGTGATGCACCATAAAAAGTGTAAACAGGAAAGCCACACAGTTATGAATTGTTTTGCACATTTTCACTTACCTCTGAGGCTGCGATGCTAAATGTGTCTCCTCTGAGCCCTGACGCCTCTTCTTGCCTCCCTCTTTCATCAGGAGGTGATGCAGATGGAACGGCAGCTCGGGGGTCGGCTGATTGACGAGCCTCATGTCCTGCTTTTCAAAGACAGCTACCACAACCTGCGCCTGTCCATCCATGACATGCCCCAGGCACACTGGAGGAGCAAGCTGCTAGCTGGCTACCAGGTGGGTTGGACTGGCCTCGGCGGGGGCTGCAAGGGTAGGGAGTCAGAGTGGGAGTGCAGAGATGGAATACAAGTGCCTGGATGAATATGTCCAATTAGGGGATCAGAAGATATACATGCGTTTGTATACTCAATTTTAAATCAGTGTTGTCTCAAGTTATTTTAAATGAGCCATCCAGAGAGATTAAAGAAGAAAGGAGTACGTGTCGGCAAAAGTGATGTTACTGAGTAATCAAAAGTTCTTCAGGAGCAACTTTTTATTGTTAATGAGGGCTCATGGTTTAGTTGTCTCTGGAAAGTTGTTCTCATTTTACTTGGTAGAGAGTTTTAATTAAGTACGTTTTGGTTTTGCTTGAGCTGATCACTTTAAAAATTCACACAAAGAAGTGTTTTTCAGTCTGTTTCTCTGGGAGTCCTCGGTCCAATAACCTTTGCGTTGTTTTCTCTGGGTGTTTGTGCACCCCTGTGCAGAGACTGTGCATGTTTGTGTCTGCCCGTACCAACACAGGCCGTGTTCATGTGCATACAGGAGGTGGGATGTGTGCACTAACCCAGAGCTGGAAGCTGATTGATTATCCCTGCTGCTGCTCTCTCAAAGGGAGCTCCGATGAAATATAGAACAGTATGTAAATATCTGGAACTTTACAACCTGAATCTTGGAACCTCTCCACCTCCACTATTCTCCCCACACCTGTGTAGCCCACTGCACTGCAGCCCCAGTGATGGAGACACGAGAGCTGTTGAAAGAGAACTAGAAAATGTTCTGGCTGTAACTATGTAAGCACTGAGCAGCAGGTCCCCAAAGAGAACACACAGACTGCGCCAAGCAAGCAGCGGCAACAACAATGCACCCAGAACAGAGGCTTATTCCTCTGGACTGTGCCTGTTCATTTGGAAGCGTTATTCCCCTCTCAGCAGTGCGGTCAAAAAAGGCCTTTAGTCTCCCTGGAGCCCCGTGAAGACTCTTGTGCGATTCAGACAGCCTCCATGCACCGTCTGTCTGGGTAACAGTGCCCCCGTTTGGTTGGTAGCATGTACCACAGCACTGCTTGCCTCTCAGACATGGTTCTTGCCAGCGGTTGACCCCTGGCTGAAGTGAGGAGTTAATGTGTCCTGTGGAGCCCAGATGAAGCATTGCTCGACATCAAGCTTGTGCTGTACAGTGGTAATAAAACTTTGATGCACACATACCTCTCTGTGTTGCATAAGTGTTGTTTTAGCTTTTATACCATCAGCATCATTTGTAGGTCTACTCACAAATATCCACATGGAACATACCTGCAAAGAGAAAAGTACATTTGTCCTGGTATGTATATTAGGACTTCAAATAATCAAACAGCTTTTAACTCCTTTACAGAAATTGTCAATAACGGAAACAGAAACTGTCAGTGTGCTGCCTCAGAAATATTTAGGGATTTCTATCTAACCCTGACGGCTTATGTCGGTGTAATTAATGATGAGCTTGGTGTATTCTAGGCAGGTGGTCCTGTAAAGGCGTGTTTCTGACACGCACTTCTAACTGTGCCGCGTGTTTCTTTTTCTGCAGGAGATCCCTTTCTACCACATCTGGAACGGTTCCCAGCGGTACCTTCACTGCACGTTCACTCTGGAGCGGCTCAGCCTCAGCACCTGTGAGCTCACCTGCCAGCTGTGTGTGTGGCAAGTGGAGGGGGAGGGACAGAGCTTTAGCCTTGACTTCAATATCGCCAAGGTAACATTCAGCATTCACCTAGAGTCAACCAACTTGTTTGTGCAACCATTACTCTGCATATTTATTATTCATTAAGAATTGGTTTTATGCTGGCATGTGGAAATGCTTTGTTTTCCAAAATCTGTGCTCCATGACCTTCATGACCTCCGTGACCTTCATGACCTTCATGACCTTCGTTCCTACCAGGACACCCGGGCTGTGGACTCAGACTTTCTGTTATTGGACAATAGCGCCACAGCTCTGGCAGGGCCCAGCGCCTTTCAGATCCCTTACCTCATCAGGCAGAAGATCTGCAGCAGCCTGGATGCCCCTTGTCCCAACGGAGCCGACTGGAGAATGCTAGCACAAAGGCTTAAACTTGAGAGGTAAATACAGTAGCAGCTTTAAAATACCACGATGCCTTATCTGATTACCGATCGCTGGAGTGTGCTAGAGTTTCTTAAGACAGAGACCAGAGCCTTATTTGTTCAGGCCTTTTAAGGAAAGGGGTTGCACAGAAGTACTGCATGTATCCACACTACCTGAACCCAGCTTGTTTAAGTGAACTAACAAGATGTAATGTCGACATTCTCGTAGTTACACAGTTGGTGTAAAGTGCACAACCACATTTGAGTATTTTTCCTACAGTTCAGGTAAACAAGGTTCTGCCTTAGCAAACTAATCCTCCTTTCACACAGCTAACATTATAGGATTAAAATGGACTTGATGGATACAGCTATCATTTCTCTAAGAAAACATGACCCCTCTCTTGGTTTTTTCTCCTCAGGAACAGGTAAGCAGCTTAAAGTCTGCAGCTAAACTTGTACCTGCTACATTCTGCTTAGCGGCTGTAATTGGAAAGGCAGCGCGCTAGCTGCCTATCAGCAGCGAGAAAAGATGGAATAGGTTTGGCTCTGTGCCGACCTCAGACCAATTAGTTCTCGTGCTAACTGTACTTTATCACTGAAGTACCTGCAACATAACAAAGCCAGGAATTGATCCCTTATCCTCCAGTTTAATTTCTACCTTACCTCTGCCATAATGAAATGAAATAGGTGCACTCAATTTGTCCAATCAACTCTATTTACTCCAATTAATTACAAATTGAATTGATGCACTACAGGTTTAATTAGCAATGTTTTGCTCAACATAATCAATTCTAATTTAGTCCTCGGGAATGAACAACTGCTCTGCTGTTTGATCTGTTCTTAACACATTCTCCTAAAAAGGCTACAGCTCCTTGGCATTTTGTCATGCCGTGCTTCTGCGTTTGTTTCTTTGCTTGTGTAAAGTGTTCAGACCGAGCGGAACAGGACCGATCAATAAAACTTAAAATGCCAGGAACCTTTTATTTGATCTTTCTCTCCCAGGACTGTGCAAATGGCTGCGTCTGAGCCATACAGGATAAGCTTGTGTTTCACACGGCAAGGTGAATAAGCAGGGTTGACGCGTCGGACACTAAGCTCTGGCCTTTTTCTGGCCAACATTTTGTCTGCTCCCAGACAAAATGTTGTTTTTTTGACCAACACTCCTTTGACGCAGAGGGACAGCCATGTGCCCTGTAAAATCCTATCGACTCGAAATAGCAGAGCAACACGGTTCTCAGGGCGAGTGTGCTGCCAAAACAGCCACTTGTTTATAACAGCCACAGAAAAGCAAACCGAAGACACGAAGAAGTAACGTCTGACCTTTCTTCAGGTGACTTGTTCATGTCTTGGGCTTCCGTCTCACCCCAACCCACTCAAACAACGCAAGTCCCCGTTGTGCCGAGAGTTTACGCTGCTCTCTCCTTCCTAATGTCATGTGTACTCTACATAACAGTTAAAACCCCAGAGATGTGGAGAACAGAAAAAGGCCATTAAATCAAACAAGCATCTTCGGGTACTGCAGGGATCAGATCCCACTCAACATCAAATATACAGCCGGCTGGGGCTGCTGCTTTGTTGTCATTGATTGGATTTGATCATAAAGGTTCTGCTCCTAAAACGGAAAAGGTCACTTCCGACTTAACTGTGAAAGTTCATATAGGATTTACTATATGGGATTTAGGGCCAATTTCAGCATCAAATAAAGAGGAATGAGGCTTACGCAGTTAATCTTCAAATGAAAATTGCCAGAGATTCTGAATTGGATGGCGCTCTCAAAAGCTCGACTGTGCTCTCCTGCCTTTTATCATGTTTTTACTTAGTGCTCCTACACAGCACATTGTGATGTAGCAATATAACACACAGTAAAACCTGACATTGACAGAGTTACAAGAAAGAGGAGCGCGATAAAACACTAGCAGAAAAGGTTTTCTTAACACTTTGTTGGAGCACATGAAATGAGAGGCTGTTTTGATATGTGCACATCGCTTGATTTAATAAAAATGTCTTCTTCTGCTTCTTGCTGTTTTTATTTATTTATTTATTATTTTTGTTCTTTTCTCTCTTGTTCTCCACAGACACATGAGTTTCTTTGCATCCAAAGCGAGCCCAACCTCTGTGATCCTGGACCTGTGGGAGGCACAACATTTCCACAGTGGCAACATCAACCAGCTGGCTACAGTCATGGCTGACATTGGCAAACAGGAGGCGATGATATTCCTGGTCTCTGATGGTGAATGCTAACCCAGAAAACGGGAGGAGACTGGTGAAGAGGAAGTACATGACATAAAAAAAACAACAATAACTGCAGCAGGAATCGCCGAGCAGAGCTGTCCCAATGTTCCCTGTAGAAGATAAAGGTTTTACTGTACGTCGGCTCGAGCCCCCGTTTCTCATTGAGAGAGTATAAAATGTTCAAATGACAGACCAGAATGAGGGAAGGTTAGAATGTGGATGTGGAGAGTGGGGAACTGAGGAAAGACAATACCCTTTATTTTAGAGTTACCGTAGTCCACACACGGGTAAAAATACCAAGTGTGTTTTCTACAGTACATCATCGTTTATTGCTCCTAATAAGAGGCGATATGCAAAACGTGACACTACTGCTACTGTCCTATAGTGCAAATTCAGTTTGGAACTAATGTATTACACATTGAACCTTGGTTTGTGACACAGGCGTGAGTTCTTTCAGGTTAAACAGAACAGGCGACATATGCAATTGGCAGGTTCACTATCTCACATACAACAAGGTCATCAGGGTCTGTGAACGTCCACACCCGAAATCCAGTGACACTGTATAGCTGTTCGTTTCATATGTCATTATCTGTCAAAGACACACACACACACACACACACACACACAGGCGGCTTGTAGCACATCGCGGACTCACAGGTTTAAAATGGGTTTTTATGTCAGAGCGCCGAAATCTCGTCTCCTCTCCGTTTGTTTCTTGCTTTGAACAGGTATCTGTGAATGTACCGCGTTCAGCATTTGGCAGGTTCTGAGTGGGTATTTGTGGGGTTGGGGTTCGAGTGAGTAATATCTCCACTAGTGTCATATTTCAGAAGCCATGTCTATTTAAAGCCTGTGAGTTTGATCTGCGTAGTTTATTTCACATCTTATATTACCTAATCGTTGCTCGTGGCATTTTTTCCGTTTCAAATTTCGCAGCTAATGAAGGAGCCATAGGGCCGAGAGGCGTCGCAGCTGCATATGTATGAGAACACTGAGCGTGGTTAGAACTCATTTCTAAGATGACATTTCCCTTCATTACGGTAATTCTGCAGCAGAGTTAAACATAACATTGCCCAAAAGCTTATTATCCCACAATAATAACGCAGAGCACTTTTCCTTCACAGAATCTGACAACGTATTCCTCCAAATTTCACTAAATTGCTCATGTTTAAAACTCTGCATTAGTTGTGTGGCAGTGGTATTTCCACATCAGAGAAACACCCGTCTCCCGCAGCAAGTGGAGTGATGATGTCACGCTTCTGCTCTCAAAAGATGTTTTGAAAGATTTTCTTTCCCCCCTTTTGTTATTTCAGGATGGCAGAAAATGATCCGGGAGATTCTTGTTCTAAACTATAATTTGCAGCCCTGCGTTTGCTGATTACGTTATTTCGTTTAGCAGGTCAGGCCACATGCGATACACAAATATGTTTTCTTCACGGTATCGCCTAAGACATCTGGATCAGTGATTGCACTTTGAAAAGGTGTGTGCAATCCCAAATTAGCCATAGTTCTCTCTCTCTCTCTCTCTCTCTCTCTCTCTCTCTGTCTGCCTCAGGGTTGCATGTGAAGTTGTCTGTTAAAAGTTGTGAAGCGAGCACTTCTCACTGAACCCCCCCTCCTATTCGAGCAGTGAGCGCGGCCCATCTTACCAGCTTCTGTGGCTTCAACCTTTAACTCTAACTGGAGCCTCTTTTATGATTGTCAGATATGTAGAATGTACATTTGTTTCCTCGTTTTGGGTGAGAACTTTGGATTTAGCTTTTTAATGTGGCATCTCCACACCCGCTGACTCCTCGTTTCTTCTTCATGCCATTAAACACGCCTCCCTTTGACACATATTTTATAAATCCCCGTACTATTTGATATAGAGATGCCATGGCGTAAACCGTAACCTTTTTTACTGAGAGACCCTTGGATCAAGCCCCTTTCAGATAGAACGGTGATACCACCTTAAAGTCTTTTCATGTTGAAATGGATCATGGTCACATGTAATATGTAAATACTTTTTCTATACCAGCCGCGTGCTGTCACTTTGCATACTGTAAATCAGCAGAATTGGTAACCAAAGTTTTCTGAATATCATTTGAGGCCACAACATCCTCACATTGTATCCACTGAAATGTGTTTCTCCACCGTCTTACTTACAGCTAGTAGAGCACACGTCAGAGCTGCCGTCTCTTCTAAACTCCAAATCATCACTCTATCGCTTCTGTCTTTGAGGCAAGTTGATGCCGTTTGTTCAAGCAGTGCTATGTGTCCGTTTCCTTTATCACTTTGTAAAGAAATGTAAATTATATTTTAATATGAAGCCAAAAAAAAAAAAAGACACTTAACTGGCGCAGCATTTGTCAAGTCTAAACCGTGACGTGTTTGCCTATATACTGTTCTTTGGCAATCTAGCAGTGAAGACTTTTTGCAGTGTTAAGGGTTTAGAGACTCTTTTACGGGAGGTTTTCTCATTTTGTTCGTCCTTACTCTGCATACATCTACCTGATTATTTCTCTAACTGGAAGCATTTAAATACAAGGTGGAGACAGTCACTGATGCTTAGTGAGTCACTGCACTGGGACCGTGTGGAGGCTTATTGCGAAAAAGAGGACATCAGCTCTTGGACACCGACAGGCCAGTGTTGGCACAGCATGTTTAGAGGAGCCACGACAGCTGTACAGTCAGACTGTATGTGAAACTTTATCACCCTTGTCATTGTCTTGGATGTGTTGTCTAAGCACATTTCAGTAATGTAATTCACCAGTCGCCAGGATGTTCAGCATCTATCTTCACATCTAACTCGTCCTGCAAATCTGCAATTACTCTGCGCGTGTGTGTATGTGAGGTGAATACAGTTTGTCACGATTACATTTGGGCCTGTTAGTTCTGTGTAAGACACGTGTCAGTGACGTACATGCTTTGTTCAACCGTTCACAATAATTTCACCCGCGTTATGGGCAAAACTTCTCACAGCTGTACTACTTGTGTCTCTCATTACTATTCAGTGTCAAGGGTGTGTGTGCGAGTGTGTGTGTTCAGTGACAGGCTGGCTGGCTGGGTGTGTGTACTGCCCCGTCACTCTGACTGAACTGTGTTCTTTTTGAACTAAAAACAATAGACTTCTGTACTTGTGAATGGTTTTTCTATTTAGTTCCTTGATTCAATGTTCCTTGCCTTTCTGCAAGTAAAAAATGCTGTATTTATTACACGCCACAGCGCTTATGCAATTGTATAATCCTTTTGTTGGTTTTGTTTTTTTACCTTTTGTGTTCCTTTATTAATGTAAATTGTTGTCAAAACTTTTGTGGCAATGGAAAAAACTTCTGCTAAAGGAGATTTTCTGTACTTTTTGGACAATGATATGGATTTGTGGGTAGAATTTTGGAAATTCGTTTCTAAGTGCTTTCAAGTATTTACTTGGCCTTATGTATATATATCTATGACATTTCAGAAAGGTATGTATAGTAATTCAACCTGAAATTGTTGTAAATAAATTATATATTGTTAAATCAAGGACTGGATCTTTTGCTTGAGAAATAAAACTGGTGCCAAAGATTTTACTTCACTCTGATAAAACACTAATATACATGTTTAGTAAAAATAGTTTTTTTTAAAGGCACTTATTACACACTACACACTTATGCAAAAAAGGACCAGTTTTAATCCTGTTTAGAAGCAGGTGTTGGACTAAAGACAAAACATATCCATAAAACAGTTGTACAGATGGTTTAACCTCTAAAAACACATCAGCCCACTGTTCTGCCAAAGCACGTGGTGGTCATTACTAAATCATTTTATTTGAAATTTAATGTCCAATAGCTGTAAAAACAATGCTTAACAGGCCACTCTGAAGCAATATAAATACATATTCAACAAAGGCTTGAAAGGAATAAAAGACAATATTAGGGACACAAACACCTTATGTCTTTTTCTTACATTAAAATGTCCGATAATTAAGAATAAGTTCAGACAAATCTAACCTTAAAAGGGAAACATAAAAAAAACAGCACTTTCTACTTCACCCGCATATTACTATTAAAATCATCTCAGGACTTTTCATGACTCCAAATTACAGTTATTAAGCGAAGGCTGTGATTAGTAAAGCAGTTAGTGCTACTGTGGTGAGATGCACGGGTTCAGTTGAGCAGAAATGCCCCCCCCCCCTTCTTTGGTTGACTGGATACCCATTGTGTTAATAGGCAGTGCAGTTAGAGTCGGTGAGTGGACCAGGGTCCTAAACGGGGGCGCCACTTCTCTGCAGAAGTGCCAGATCATTACTGTAATATGTGACATTATTAGAGGCTCAACGACTCCTTCAACCTGTCCGACATTAAACCGATCTCACATAAGACGGAGCGAGGATGAGATTAGCAGAGTCTGGAGGATTGTTCTGTCAAATCTCACTTTAAGGTCTACAGGTTAGTGACATCATCATAATTGACTACTTCTAGTTATAAAAAAAAAGAACAGCATTTGGTCTTACAGGCAGTAACATTTCAACAGTCGCACTAAAAGTAAAATATGTGATGTTAGCATCAAGCCTCAAATACAGGAGCAAAGTCTGCAGGGCGGAAAAACAAACTGATCTTAACTAGGTGCGTGGTTGGCAAAGAGGAGATGTAAAGTGTGTACGAGTGTGCCGGAGGGCAGAGAGGGATAAAGAGGAAGCAGAGAGCGGACTGTTCCCTCCTCTGAAGATGAAGCTCGCTCTCTCTCACACTGGAGCGAATGCGTGGCCTTTGCACAGGGGCTTATCCTTCTTCGAGTAGAACGTCTTCCCCTCCAGGTTGATTTGACAGAGCTTTAAAGATGAAAGGAGCCCGGACAGACAGAAAACGACAGATTAGACAACCGAGGCAGACCAGTTATTAGACCTCAACAATGTGCATGTGAATGTACATCTCCCCTACTGGCCGGAGCAGGTGAGCATTATTTACCTGACTGCATTGACTTTCCGCTTTCTTTGGAAAACAAAAGCAAGATGGAAGAAAGTGACAGGTCAAAAGAGAGCGAGGAGGAGCGGGAAAGCACGTGGTCCAGAGACCGAGGCAGATTTTTCAGGTGGTATTGTGCTGGGACAGCCAGAAGAGACGGAGCAAACAGAACCCCACAGGGAGCTAGATCAATCAAAGTGACTTACAGCACAAACGAAGCACGTATCATGCCAGCTGTAGCCCAAGGCCTCCAGAAACCGATCGCCGGCATCGATCTTAAAGTCACAGCCATGGCATTTGGTGCCAAACATCTTCTCATAGTCTGAAAAATAGAGAAGTGGTAACATGACTACCGCAATAAAGTCAGAGGACAAACTCAGAAGATCCTGCTGGAGATTAGGTCAAGTAACCTCCACAATCACCATATGTAAACATCGCTTAACCTTTAGAAGACGCTCTGGAGCACCGAGTGTGAAATGGGTTTCTGCCTCTTTCATCTCTCAAAGACGTGGAGGCTTTTCCTCTTAAAGAGAAGTAATGTCTCACTCATACACACACACACACACACACGGACTCCAATGACAGCAACAAAGACAGACGATGCTGTTGTGCAGCCAATTTTGACTCAGTGGGCATTTGATACTTTGCTGTTTGTGTTATTTTGTCCACCCTCCGTACTCTTCAAGTGCCTATCCAGAGTGTAAGGCAGGGATTAGGACGAGGGGAAATTGCTCCAGATACTTTCATCACATGGACTCTGGGGAAAGTGTCAGGATATAATGCTGCTCCTCCAGAGCGAGCGGGTGAGAGCCGTACAATACCTGGAAGATGCTGAGGCAGCACAGTGTTTATCAGAGCTAAAGGCATTTATTCAGAGTGCGAGTGCTCAGGTTTGGGCTTTGACTCCGATAAAGCGGCAATCCACATCAGAGTGTCTGCGGCGAGCGAGGAGCGCGCCGCCCCGCTAAATCATTTACAGCACAATGGGAGAGTGCGCACCATTCATAAAATCCAATAGAGAAGTGTGTGAAGTAAACTGTAGCCAAATAGATTACAGCAGATGAAAACATCACACTTCATGATTGACCGTGGTACGCAGCAGAAGATTCATGATACAGGCTAGTGCCGAAACCCCACAGCCGTAATGCAACGAGGCAATGTTTTACAAATAGCCTGATAGAATTTATGAAAATTCTGGAGAGGGAGCCCTGCAGTAAGCTCTTTTCTTTCCTCACAAAGCAAACAACTTATCACGAAAGGCACTCCGCCAGACCTCCGAGTAACCCAGTGGATGGATTTCTCTGTTAGGTATGTACGTTATGTAGCCAGAGCTACACGTATTATTATGGAAGTAAAAACGAAGCTGCTGTATATCACAAACCTAATGCTGTGTCGTGAGGCGTCACTTCCCCCTCCATTCATTCATGTGCTCAGAGAGCAGCGATGATTTACGATGACTATCATATCAAAGTTACACGGGGGTCAGACACGTGCTCTGTTTGCAGTAGAACTAATCATTCCGCCCTGAAGACTTAGCTCTTTATTCTTCCCGGTGTTTCATGATTTCTGCTAAAGCGCAGCTTCTTCATACTGCCTGCCCTTTTTACTCCGGTTTAAACTGGGTTTTCTCCTGCCGCTGTTGCCAACTAACCATGGCTTCTTCAGAAAAACACACAAATATGTTTTCATTTATTTCCAGCAAGGGATTTTTCACCATGGTGATTTCTTCATTTGTTTTATGACAGCAAATGGGTTTTTAAGTATTCGTGTTCTTCAGCGAACACATATTTTAACTAAACATTCAGAGAAACCAAGATCTGCTATTTGTTTGTGAACAATAATTACTGCTGCAATGCCTGGTACATTATTACCTACATTGATGACGGGGTTTAAGGAGAGCAGTCAGAACATTGGGCTTTAAAGTGATTAAACCACAGTGCATATAAATATATCTATAGAATGTATCATCACTTAGCAACACGCCTTGCTTCACCCTTTGCACACGGATCTTATCGGGCTCAAAAGCAGAGAGCTGCAGATTTGGGAGTCAAAAAGTTTTTCTACGTCAAAGTTGAAATCAAGTTGTTAATACACAAGAAGCGTGCCATACGCACGAGGAAGCAGAGCGCACACGCTGCCGTTTCTCACCTCGCTCACAGTAGGGTTCGCCCTCCTCCATGTAAAAGGCCTGGTTCCTGATGGGCGTCTTGCAGGCTGCACACTTGAAACACTGAACATGGTAAGTCATCTTCAGGGCATGCATGATTTCCTGATGAGATGGGGGAAGAAGTTGTCATTTGTATTCCCACCCTTCACAGAGCAGTAGACGAGTTTTACGCTCTTACCCCTGTGATTTTCTTTTTGCATTTCGCACAGTTCGGAGCATATCGATTGTCGTGGCACTTGGTGCAGTAGACGGATCCTCTCTCCTCGAAGAAGCCCCCTTCATCCAGGACCACCTTGCACTGTGAACACGTGAACTCCTCTGGGTGCCAAGAGCGCCCCAGCGCTACCAGGTACCTCCCCCTGGAAACCACAGAACAAACAGAGACACGCCAGAGAAAGAAATGAATCATGGACACACACAGAGAAGTCCTCCCTGTAACGCCTGCAAACAAAACACTTTCCAGATTTTTACCTTCTTCTGTTAGAAACGCATCTCTTTGCCGGTAAAGTGACCAGAATAAGAACAGATCTTTCTCTTGTTATCTGTGAAACGTTTCATATAAAAACAGCGCGATGCTGTTCCCTTGTCTGTTAATTATGCCGACTTCGTTAGCAGCAGACGTGTGGTAAATGTCTTAATGAGTCAATGAGAATTATTTATTCCAGTGAAATGTCATCTCACCTGATGATTTTGTTGCAGGCGCCACATAGCGGGGTCCTCCCACTGTCTTCGGGAGCCTGCTGCGCCGCCTGCAGGATGGAGCTGCGGTTCTGCATGGGCGTCGGCTGTGCCAGCTGCTGGTGCTGGGTCACCACAGTGCTGGTCTTGTCTGGGTGAAAGCGCTCGGCAAAATTACGGTCAGTGACCCACGGTGGTCGACACGAAGGGCCCGAGCTGCCGACTGCTGCAGCTGCAGCCTTGGAGCCTGAGCCAGAGAAAGCAATTTGATTTGTTTTGAAAATTCCAGCACTTTAAAACCCACTTGGCTTTGATTCTACATAATTCCACTAAATAGGGGAGGGCCCTTATGTAATATACACGCTCCTCCAGATGTCTTTTGTGACAGTTTTGCTTGTCACGTTGTTGCTCATGTATTGACATTTAATAAGAATCTATTATCACAAGCTATGCTGGAAGCTGCTGGGGATCTTTTTATGCATCAGCAGGAGCAGAGACTCACCATCTGGTTTTTCTGCTGCCTGGGCCTTGGCAGGTGAGGGAGTTGGCTCAAGGCTGTGGCGAGAAAATGACTAATTAGAAAAGAAACACACACACATGCACACAGACACCTCTCGGTAACCATGGTTACCTCTCAATGAACGTCATGTTTGGATAATCAGCAGCCATGTCTGTCTCCATTACATTATGCCACATATTACCTTCTGCTGTGTGAATGATCATAAGCATCATCATCTGTAATATTAATTAGCATCAGCACGGACAGCATGATGTTCTTACCTGTTGGAACCAGGACAAGCTGGCCTGGATTCAGGCGAACGCTAACAGAAAATACACTGTGGTAGAAATGTCTCCAGTAGTCGTGAAAAACAGCGCGTCGTCTCCATATGTCTGCAGACGACACAGCACTACACGCGCACACGCGCCTGCGAGACAACAGCTGACACAATCAGCACCGAGGAGCACATATCGCAGGAGCTGCACCTCTAATGAGAGCAATAAGGAACCTGAACAGGCAAAGTTGGAGAAGGAGAAACTCATCAGACGCGTCGCGCCGTCAGATCTGGATGCAGAAGAGTTCCTCCTTCAAGCCTGCATGTGCAGAACTGTTGAAATAAAGAGTCGTTTCTACATTTCAAAGTTCTTTTACCCGCAGCAAGCGTCACTATATTCAGAAAATCTTCAAACCATGACTGAGATGGAAAAACAACTTCTGAGCCAGAACAGTGAGATCTGGAGACATCTTATCTTGGGGAAAAAATAAATACCACTGCCTTAGGCAACCATCATGTTTACATCATCAACTGTGCCATCCACAATGCCCTAATGAAAGATGATGAAACCATTTCTCATTCTGCAAAGAGGAAGAAGGAAATGTGAAACGAATTACTCTGCAACGGCCTTGTTCTGTAGCACTGCCCGTGTCAGGTGAAGTCGATCCATTCTGCTCCTCGCGAAATCCCCCGAAAAACTAAACGCAATAAGTTACAGAACTACAGCTGGGAGCCATTCTCACGGAGGAGAAGAAAAACATTTTCCAAACGGCATTCTCTGAATAATAAAGGACACTAAATCCCTTTGCAGGAGCGCGGAGACGACTCGCAGCGCTGGCGACACACAGAGGAAGTTAAATCTTTTTCAACTAAATAAGAGAAATGACAGTAAAGCGTAGTGAAAGGAAGAGGTGTGTGGATGAGGAGGATCGCTGACAGGTAGGTCAAACCAGAGTCAAGCCTGTCTGATACACAGAGTCTGGGTCAGCTGCCCTCCACACCACTGGCAAGCTGGCACTTCTGGAGCTGCACCTAACAGCATCCTGGTCAACAGGCCAGTGACACGCCGAGCGCTCGCACACAGCTTTGAGAGCTCTGCTTGGCTGCAGGTGCAAATCGGAGCACATCCTCTACGCTTGCTTATTCCCACCTGGAGCGACCTAGATCGCGGTTCCTTGACATTGTTCGGTGCTTTCAACGTTCTCCCGCCCGCTTCTCGCTCAGCGCGATGCAGGTGCACAGTTCACATTACCTGCATCACAGATCTGTGCTGACTTTGCTTCTGAAGTAGGGTTTTGGACGTGAAGCGGAACATTTCCTGTACGCGCTCCACACCTCCGATTTCAGATTCACCTCCGTTTTGTTTGTTTTTTATTTTTTGGTTTCCTCTCCCGCGGGATTCATCGACCTAAGCAATGAGGAGAGCGGAGGAGTTTGTTGGCAGCAGCTCAGCATCCGGCAGAGGAAGGAGCAGGTTTTGATTTCAGAAGAAGCCAATGACATGTGTCACACTCCACAGCGAGAAGGTAAAGCTGATGCAGCTGAGTGAGAACCGATCTGTGAGAAGTGACAAAATGTCAAACGATGACGGCACACATCTTAGAGTGGTGCCTGCATTTCTACAGAACGCTCGACTTGACTTGTCACTTCCCTATTGTTATGGTAACCTATGCTGTATTTACAAAGCACATGATGTCTATTCAATAGTTGTGATGCTGTAGTAGTTTTTCCTTCCAATCTTACTTAAACATTTGTTTCCCCGCTGACGCTGTAGTTCCTCCACATTTCTGACAGATGACCCCTGTAACCTTTTCATTTTAAGATCAGCTGCATGGTCGAGCTGCATCTCTAATGTATTCAAATAAATAATAATTGATATCACTGCCAAAAAGATTTAAGCCTCATCTTAGATTTTATTTGAGCATAATACACTTTTTTTAGCGGTTTACTGAACACATTTCTTGAACTATTCGAGGATGAGCATTTCTCACCGTCTCTCTCACAGCTCGCTTTATTACGGCTGGTTTCAGATTTCTCTCACCAGGTTCCTGTTCCTGTGTTTCTATCACAAACCATTAGATAATACCACCTCGCTAGCAGTAGTTCTTCCACATTTGTCTCCGGGCCAGTTAATGCAAAAGTAAATTTAGTACCTGTTCTCGTCTCAGATAAAACATGGTGTTGAGGAGAAGTTTAAAACCTCTCTGTGCAAGCTGCTGATGAAAAGCGTCGTGTTCCAGCTGAACTCCAAATACGATAATGTTGGTCTTTTTATTAGGTTTTGAATTTTAAGCAAGTGCAACCGAATAAAGGCTGTGTACCTCTGCACTTTGTGGATGCCCATTAGTCGTTTTTATGCCTGACTACACAACAATTTTCTCTGAGGCAATAAGAGTAAAGTAAACTTGGAACCTTCATCTTTGAGAAGACACCCCATTAATTCAGAACTGCATAAATAGTGAAGGAAGTCCTGCTTCTACATAATAATTTTTGTTCAGTACACCAGGTAAATAAAGGGAAAGTTAGGACTAAGCAAAATAAAGAGTATATAAGCTTTAACACTCAATAAATTGGAAGAAAAGAAACACGGGAGAAAAGACAGAAGAAAAATTTTTTTTTCCAGTTTTTATGTTTTTGATGACAGCAGAAAAAAAGTACAGATTTATCATCCTTTTCTTTCTTAATGGTTGGAGGGGACCCACAAGATGAGGGATCAGAAATGACAACTTAATAAATGTAAATAGGCAGTGAGAGAGAGAAAGAGAGAGAGACATAGATCAAACAAGCGTGTGAACAATCAAAAAAAGAACAACCAACAGAAAGGCGCTTCCCACTGCTGAGACCCTTCTTCCCACTTCCCCACTAGTTTACTCCAAGTAACGCAGCGTGAAATGGAAAACAGGGCTCCAGAAACAGTGGTCTACAGTGTTGTCAACAATCATCAAGTCAGAAATTCAGAGGGAGATCTTACACTTAGGCTCAGTATGCAAGGTTCCACTTTAAGTTTTGTCATCTACACTACATGTCTTCTACTTTTGGTTTGCTTTTCTCTTTTTGCCCCCCCCCAGAACTTCTTTTTCACCTCATCTGTTTGCGAAAGGTGAATGCGTTAACTGCCATTGGGTGGTCGGCTATCTTCATCATCTTTGCCACCTAGTCACTGCAGTGTGGCTATCGCTAGCGGGGTCCGGCTGGGCCCCGCGTCCCGTCGAATCTGAGATGTCACTCAGTGTTTGATATTGAGGGAGCGAGCAGACCTGTTGTGGTGCCAATCCCTCAGACGGGCATAGCGGGGACTCTGAATCTCAGTGAGGAACTTTTCCCTGACCGCAAGCAACGGAGATATGAAACAGAGACAGATCGAAAAGAAACAGATGAAGGAAAAACAGAGCTGAACATGAAATAATGTGCACAAAGAGGTGAAAAAGTTAGAATAGAATAATCTGCATAATACGCTTAGTTACTTTTTTTTTATTTAACAAAGTCAGAGGAAAAAAGGAGACAACTATCCTCACTCTGTCCAAAGGTAACAAAATCCAGCAACTAGCACCTCTGACGCTTCCCTAATCAACACATTATGCCTCGTTTCATGCATTTTAAAAATCGGCAGTAAAAAAGCGCAACACTTTTTGATTTGACTGGGTATTGTGTGACGGGTTATTTCCTTCCAGGAATTCACTGCATCCAGCTAAAAACTATTTCTTATTCAGGTAGATGCTGGTCAAACAAACCCCGTAAGCAGTATCCAGTCGTTATGCCGAGTTAGGTCAACGGGATGCAGCATATTTACTGTACCGACACGTTCGTGAATCTCCCACCAAGCAAGCAAAGCTGTCAAATATCTACTGAATGAAGTTAGTAAATGTCAAGGAGCACATTACCTGCACTAATCCAGTATAAATCACAGCACACATCGCGCACAGTCTGAAGCAGCACTCTACTCTAACTAAAGGTAGGTGCACAAACACAAACATACAACCTGAAATCAGTGGCACGCATGTTTTTACCTGGACCGCTTCATGTTTTCATCATCTGGGTCCTGCACTGAGAGATCCAGGAGAAAACACACACATTACCTTTTCAATGAAGGCGACACACACCTTTTATATGCTTCTGACAAATACTAGCCAGCCGATTCTCTCTTTCTACCATGATCAGTAATAATACATGAAAGGGTTCTGTTTCTGAGGAAGATCTGCTTCAATGACCAACATGTAGTTCATCTGCCAGACTGATTACAGTCATAAAAAAATACTCTGACGGTTGAGGTGACTCTCTTTACAGCTCCTGTTGTTGTGTGTCATTCCCACTCCCATCACTACGATCACATCTGGTCAATCACACACTTCCTCCCAGACTTGGCTGACTACTAACTAGCAGAGAGCCCCCACCCCAGCATCTTATTTCCTGACTTACTGTAGTCGGTGCCTGTGAGCTGAGCCAGGATGCGGAAGGAGCGCGACTGAGTGGTGCCGGTGCGCGGCTGCCAGTCCTCAGTGTCCTCAATCAGCCTCTTCTTGCTGCGGTCATTGGGGATAAAACAAGGTACGTTCTCCACCCGGAGGCCGTGCCTGTGCACACACACCCAGCAGCAGCACACGGCAGGCGCGGTTAACAAAATCTCGTCAAGGGACTACCCACTCACATCAACCCAGCTAATCAGGTGACCTTGAAAATAAAGGACATCCTGAACTGATCATGCAAAACGTAATAAGAGCAATACTCGGCAATAAGTGAGGTAATGGATACAAAGAGGTCTCATGGGTACACTACATGCTGAGAAATGGACATTACGGCGTTAGAGATCATATTAACAACCGTCATTAGAATCAGTGAGCGACATGCCATCAGACTCCAGTGTCTGGCCTCGTCTGTGGAGCAATTTTACTACATGCCAACGCTATTATATCGACAGAGAAGCATCGTCAGCACCGTTTCCGGTCAACTGAAACATGCATCCATCAAGAAGCGTTTAAAGTATAAAAATAATGGTTATCAATGACCTGGTCGTTGAATCTACGAGTGCAGTTCAGCACTTTTCTCTTGCCTGGACATAATAACCTACTAAGCTGACAAACCAGACAGCATGCAGCTGTCCCTTACTTGGCCTCTACGTACACATCGTCATAGTAAGTAGCTTCACCCCTGCAGAACAGACCAAAGTTCAAATAAAGACTGAAGTTAACACAAGAAAGACAGGACAGAAGGGAATTATCTCATTACACTGATGTTTAAACAGCTTTCACACATAACTTCTGCATCATTTCTTTACACTGAAAGCTGTATGGTGAGGTGACAAACTAATAAAAATGACTGGAATGGAAACCTTTTGAGAAATAGTTCCCAAAGCAAAGGTAGTGTGGAGCCACATACCCTTTTGTTTTGAGAGGTCACAAGACAAAAAGGTTGTGAAACACTGAGATAAAGGGTTTGAATCATTCTACATGAGGGTCAATGAAGGTAAAGAAAGAAATGCACTAACTTGTCAAGATTTTCCGTCTGTGGCGTCAGAATAGAAGAAGCAAATGGAGAAATAGGACAAAGGAGGTCAGAGTTCAGATTTGGGTTACAAGAGAAACAGAACATCGATATATATCTTTATCTATATCTATCTATCAGACAAACCAAAAACACAGCACGATGCAGAAAACATGCTCGAGGCGACATGAGACATTCCGTTACGTCAACAGGCTGCGTGAGAAAAAGACATCATTGTTCGTCTGCCAAAGCCCGCATCGTCACACTGACCCAAAATGGCTGCACAGATTTGGCACAAAGTCTCCCTCGCCCGTGTGCCGGGGAGAGAAACATGTGTTTCTCAGAGTTATGCCAACAGCCTTGGCTCGCTTTGATACCCCATTATTACCCATTACTGCCACATCGTGTACGCTCTAATGCAACAGACGTGGTCGCGTTCGACAGACAACCTCATGGAACTGACACGTGTCAACCACCTGGACAGTTTCAGCGTCTTTATCTGACTGATAGTTAGTAGAATTAGGCTGCATTTTTCCTGGAGGAAAGCGTTTCGGCCATCTGCAGAGAACCTTCACGTGTACACGGAGTCTCTCTGGACTGAGAAAGCGAGGCGGTTTAAATAAACCAGCACCAGGGCTGTAAAAGCTGTGTGAGAGCAGAATTTATGAGTGCGGCTAAATACTGCAACAGATCACATCTCACCAATGGCTCGAGTCAGACCACTACCACGACCCGAATTACAGGAACTAGAATGGCCTATGCTTGAAGACCATTTCATCACATACAGTAAGAATAAAGGTATTTTGACCCACGGCTGGAATACGGGTGAAATATGAAAACTGGGCGATAAAATAAGGAAAATGCCGTTTTAGTACAATTTTAGTCCCACTGTGGTTAGACGAAGTGTAAGATGTACCAGGACAAAGATTTTCCATCATACTACTCAGATGTCACAAATTACTAGTTGTAGTTCAGTACCTTGGAGCAGACGGATTTATGGAATTTTCCTAAAGATAAAATGTCTGGGTCGATTCTGATTTAAGCAGAATGCAAAGGGAGATGTGTAATTAAATATTGACTGATAAAGCCAAATGACAACGTTTCTCAAAGCTGTGAAAAGCCTTCAGCCCAAAGTTTAGTGCAGTTTAAGTTCTGAGGTATTTTAATGGACCTAAAAATTCCCTCTGACATTTCATTTCAGCACAGTACTGACTGCACGTAAGATACGTAGTCAGAGCCAAACTCAAATCTGTTCAAATAAAAAAATAACAGGATCTAGCAAGACATGAACTTCCTCAAGTGCTGCGTTATACTTTTTGTGGCATGTTGTGTCTTACTTTTTAGTATTTGTGTCTCTCTCACACGCCGATGATGGAAACAGAAGAAAAAGAGCGAGATGAGGGGATAGAACTGAAATAATACCGACAGTGGCCAAAAACATCAAACTCACTGGCAGGAAAACATAAAACACTTTTTACAACACCATAAAACCACAACTGATTATTAACACATCATTCACTAATTTCTGCGAAAACCGTTTTTGTCGTCCGATAAATTCCACTCTAGAGGCCGTTCAGCTGGAGGAAGCCAGCCTGGACTGCATGCATCTGCTAGTTAGTCCCCTTCTTCCAAAAGCCTAATAAATAAAAGCAGACGCCTAAAGAGGATCACGCGGATCCGTGTCAAACCGTTCGGCTCTACGGCCACCGTCTGTAAGGACACAAGCTATTGTGTAATGTGTTGAGCAGCAGCCTAAAGGTGAGACACGTTCGCTTCTTGTGTGTTAAACTGTAAACAAACAGTAATTAAGTGGATATGATCAGCGAGGATACATTTGTCATCGTTACGCGAAGACATAACTTTGGTTAAAACTGCAGTAGTGATGAAGTACATACTACACGTAGTGCAGCTCAGAAACCCCGCGAGGGGCATTTTCTCTTCAGCGCAAAAAACAAATGAGACATCGCAAATATCATTGAAACCACATCAGTCACATTGTGGCTAATAGGTTATGAGGTTTGTTTATGCACCTACCCATTCTGCGGCTGCTGTGTATTGGCACGACCCTGCGAGTGCGGAGCATTTAGTTTAGGAGAGTAGGCCACAGGTTTTATAGCGGGTCCTGAGTTGGCACTACCACCACCTGCTGAAAATGGCCTCGCCATCTTGTTAATGGTTGTGCTGGGGGCAAAGGAGTACTTTGGCTGAACAGAAGCTGGAACTAGTGAGTCCTAGGAGGGTGTGGAAGAGGGAGACAATGCAGCACAGTGCACAACATGCAGTTAGACATTTGCGACACGCTGTAAAAGTTACTTCTGCTGTTGCACAATCCCGAGCTTTATGTTAAGAGAGATTCCCGAGCAGCTCCGCATTTTCCTGGGAGCGAGTGATTAGTCCGTGCTACGGAAGCAGTTCTGTCAAAGCCTCTGGGCTTCTCTCTGCACACGGAAGACGTGCTTAAAAAGTGTGAACGCAGCCGTTTTATTTGTGTTGGCAGTCAGCCAAGCACTGGCAAAAGTAATCTGCTACTGCCAGTAAAACGGAAAATGCTTCAAGTGAGAAATGGCCAAATTTGACTGATGTGTCACCAACATGAAGCACCGACGGTGTGATGCTAAAGCTGCTTTACCAAACAACAGCAGCTAACACAAAGCAGCTCATGACACCATTGTGCTTTTCAAAGTAATCAGTTGTGCAGGACGTTCTCACGAGGGCCGATGGTGGGATCGAGCGCATCTTCACTTCTCTGGTATCTCTAATATTTGCTTCTCGGGATTGTGCAAGCCGCAGGAAATTCCTAAAGCAACATTCAGAAACACTCCATCCAGTAAACAAGTCATCTAACAAACCAGTGAAGCTTTGCTAAACAACAGTGAACGGACTCTGGGAGAGCCCGACAGGTGACTCCGAGGAATCGGATTCACTCAAACACAAAATGACACAACACGCTCTGCCGCCAACTGTGAGCAAGGAAGTTTCTCATACGATGAGCGTCACTTTATTCCGGGAGCAGACCATGCAGACAATGTATTATCATGAATGCAGATTTACCTTCTGGTCTCCGCCCGCTTTGAAAGCTCTGTGGGAAAACGAAAAGGAAGACGGTTAACAAAATGCTGCTTTTAACAGTGTATCACTGCTGATGCTGGAACAAACTGATCCTGCCTTAAAAAGGTTTTAAACTAATCTTTCTTACAAAATCTTTTGAATGTTTTTGTTTTAATTGTTGCCACATCTAAGCGTGATTTAGTTAATTGGGTTGAACTGGACATGTTTACTGGAATCTCTCGTGTTAACGCTCCACGAATTCTACTGTAAACATGTCTCCCGCTCTCCCATATCCCTGCAAGTTAGTCAACAAGACTGGAAGTGACATAGGTGGGGGGAGAGAGAACCAATAAATGTGTTGAAAATGGGAAAATATTAAGGTTCCCCAGATTCACCCATCAAGTTGAGGATAGTGCCACAGTATTGCTCACGTCTTAACACTAATCCCAGGATTTACATTACACTCTGGTGCCTTTCCTGACGGCAGCAACACAGCGGACACTTCATTAGAACATCTTTACACTCTGCATCAACTACAAACATTCACTGACCACTGTTCACATGCTACAATAGAGTTAAACAAGACAAGACACACACACACACACACACACACACACACACACACTGCTCAAGTCACAGCCTGCTCCACCAGTGACAGAGCAACGCTGCAGACGGGATGATAACAGGGCTGAACAGATACAGGAAAGGAGCGAAGAGAAGGCACACCGACATGTCTGCGCGTGTCACACTTGTATAAGTCACACTTCTGATCAGAGCACCCACTCTCTTACAGCATTTACTTTTGGTAAACGGAACAAACGTGGAAATGATTAAAAGACACAGTTTCATGGAACAAGTGAAGTTTGCTGAAAAACTGAATATGCGCACGATGAGATCATTTCCTGCCTGATTTCACGGGTCACTTATTGGAGATGGAGCATGTTTGCCTTTCAGGCGGATGTTAGATAAAATGTAAAAAAAAAAAAACTCCCATGATGCCGTAATCAACATTGCACACATCAAATATGCACCCGGCATGTCCCTGTAGATGTTACATGACCTCCTTTCTTAAAGCTGAAAATGTATTCCCAAAGCCCTGCTTCTAAAAAGCTTTGGATAAAGTCAAAATCTTCCTCATAAAGAAGACTCGAGATGATCATTGGTGTTGAGCAAAATGAGGCACTTAAACCAAACAACAGGCCATATCTCATCAGCGTGCAGCTGTCCTCCTCTCTCCACATAAAAGAAACCATGGATGGCAGCCAAGATATGAATAAATAAAACTGACAATAGCTCTTCTCTGAGAAGTGGTTCAGGAAAGCAATATTTGCTTGTCTTACAATTTAATAACAATAGCAGAGGGCAAGAGGAAGACGGGAAACGGGGGATTCATGGGAAGGAAGGTGGACAAAAAGAGAGCGGAGAACTGTGAAAAGTTTACACAAGGAGACGGGAAAGAGTGGAGACGGATCACAGAGGAGGGGGGAAAAAGTATGACTAACGTTAAGTGACATGATGGTATATTATACGTCACTAGAAGCTGATGATTGTGTTTTTACATTTACTAATCTCCAATTCAATAATTACTGCAGTTCTATTTGACATTCAGGGAAAACGCCTATGTCAGCTTCCCGTCTCCCACTTTTGAAAGAACTAGTTAAAACATTGGATTTCGTAATCCAGACACAGACATTTATGATGTGAGAGGATACTGAACTAGTGAATAATTCAGCAAATATCCACCAGATTCTCTAAATCTGAGGCTATTCGTTTAGGTTCTGGCTCTGGTTCCCTCTTAGAAGTGATATAAATGACCCATGGCTGTTCTCGCTCTCCAACTCAGTGAACACAGAAGATTTGTAGGAACATAAAAGCTGATTCTCATGAAAGGGAACAACAAAGTGAACACGATGTAAAAAAAAATAAAAAGCTGTGCTACAACACAATCTCTTACTTATGAGTATCGCCAAATTAAAATCAGTCCCATGACAGCAGCAAGGCCCATTCCTATTACCTAACGAGTCAATACCTCCTCCTTTTCTGGGGGCTTCAGATTATTGAATGATTACTTTCCATCCATCTTTGGGAGGAAAAGCTTTCTTCATAATCAAGCTCCTAATGAAACATTTGGGTTTGGACGTACTTGTGAAGTCGGGAATTTCTGGCAGGACTTATGTGAGTAGGTATGAGTGCCGCTTGCATGAAGGTTATTCAGTGCTAATTAAAATAACTCAAGCAAAATAAAGAAAGTAAAAAAAAACCTGGCTCAGTCTTAACAGAGTGTTTTAATCTGAAGAAAGCGTTCCTCTAATTGCATTGTAAATCTGAGGTAACCATGGCTACAGTATCTGCCGTGCAGAGCACTCACCCTGGCTCCTTCTTCTTTAAGGTGAGGACAGAACATCACTGTAATACTTCACTGTTTTCCTATTTTTTTATTTAGACTTCTGCAATTGCCAAACAATTCCTATTACCTAAAAGTAAGAGTCACTGAGAGTACAGAGGAGAGACAGAACCTAATGATCAATCCTAGATATAACTTTATAATTAAAACCACCATCTGCACCACCTATAAAAAAAGTTCTCTCGTGTTTGGCAGTAGTATGCATCTTATGAATATGGTTGCAACTACTCAATGTTTTCAGACTGTGTGGGCAGCAAGACTTTGGCAAAACCTTCAAGGAAATCAGCATGGGGAAATGGGAAACCCTAAACAACCTAAATGTGATTTTCACAGTACCAATTCTGTGAGGATCAGATAAAAAATTGTTAAAGAAATAATCAAACTGCAGCTTGTGAAAATGGTAAACCTATGTGGGTGGAAATGGGCAAGAATTCTACGCAGGACTGATACGGAAAAGCATAACGTGCTTTATAAATGACCATATGGTACAACTATCTGTACCAAACCCAAGTTAGTTCTTTTTTGGCTCATGGACTAAACACCAAATTCCACTAAAATCTGTTCAGTAGTTTGTGAAATACCCTTTTAAGTACTTAAATAGACAAAGAGGATCAGAACATACCCTCCCCAGCAGAAATAATGATTCTTTTAACAAGCATTTACTGGTGGGGTTGTGACTTGCGAGTAAAATTAAATTTGAGCCAGGTCCAAATCTGAAACTAATTTAAGCCCTAGGGAAGAAAAATAATGAAATATGTGATTTTAGGTCGAATGTATTTCACAACGATCTGTCTTACTGGCCCAAAATTCAAGGACAGTGTGAGGTCTGATGTTTCCTAAAAAGTAAGAATAAAGGAGCATGTGGTGATTAATGCTGGTGGACGGAGGATAAGCGAGTGCGTGGGATCGTGTCGCATCATGCACTGCCGAGCTACTTACTTGCTGAGGGTGAGGGCGAGGCTGTCTGTTGCTGCTCTGATCTGGTTTTGTGCCTCCACATGGGTCATGTCCTCTGCATTACTGTCACCAATAGACACCACCCAGTCTCCCACCCCAACACCGGCCTGAGCCGCCTTCCCATCCGGGGTCAGCTGTGAAAAAAGAAAAACAGACACGTTAGGAGTGTAGGTACATGTTCAAAGTTTTGCTTCAGTTTCTCTTTTGTTTTGTTCCAAAAGAATTCAAAGCAAAATGCAAGAAATCTAAACACACAAAAATCCAGTTGTGTTTTTTTTTTCTGTTGACACTTAATAATCAGCTCTGGGAGCCTGTGTGTCTGGGTCTGACAAGCCAGCTGAGATATTTCACTCACCACTACTGGGAACATGCATTACAGGTCATCATGATGTCATCAGTCATCGGCATATGATTTACCGCAAATGTTTCTTAAGACTATGAAAGAAACTCTTGAAAGCTGACAAGGTTCATTTGTTACAAACACACATCATTTACTGGAACAAGTCATCGCGTGTTTTCCCCTGTAGGCAGGTAAGTCATTGACCAGTTTCACTGACAAAAACATGACATCATTCTCTGGGGCTATCATGCTGTCTGCACTGGGGGGGGGGGGGGGACCTGGAGTCTTGTTACAAAGGGACAATCTGACATGTAGAAGTCGTAATGGTTGTACACCTTCTGCCATCTCCTCTAAAGGCACTAATATACAGTGCAGATGATGCGTTTAGTAGGAGCTTAGCCCGCTTACATGTGTGGCTTAATGAAACTCCAGACTTGAGTCAAATTCTAAGATAGCTGGAGTACAAAGTGTTCATGATCAGATAAGTGGGCGAGTGCCAGGATTTCTGGAAAAAAAAAACCTATTAGGATTACTCTCTGATGTCACGGATCCCTGAAAATGTAGCTCATCAAAAGCTCAGAGGACTCAGCAACTCAGCAGTTCAGTCAATAGTTTTCTCTCGTGTTCAGCTAAGCTACCCCACTTGCGGCTTTGATTCTGCACATTAAACATAAACACTTGTGTGAGCGGTTTGGTAATATCCTCTGTAAACTGATGACAGTTCAGCCTGGAAAACCACCCTGCACCCCACAAAGACAATAGAGCAGGGGGCCGCCTGAAATCGAAACACGGCAAAGCTGAAAATGGGAAGAAATCCTTTCCTCAGAGGGAAACCGAGCTGCACTTTCACATTTCTCAAACATCACTTTAATTGGCTTTGATTTGCACTCGCTGGAAGCAATTAGATGGGTTAAGAAAAAATTATTTCTCCAGTTTAGAAAGAATTTTAAAGTGTTTTAAGGGTTAGGGTTAGAGCTTAAACAGGAGAAAAGAAACAACTAAGATACAGACAGATGTGGCCTACTATGAAACGGGCACAGGCTGGCATAACGCCACTGAAGTTCACACTGAGAGCTGCCCCCCCCCCTTCTTTTTTTTTTTATTATTATAGAGGACAGTAAAAGTTGAGCACCATGTCATGTTACTAAAAAAATAAACTATTATTTCATTAGTGTTAAACAAAAACATATCCCATTAACTTTAGCCACAGAAGAGCTGTCAAAGCCTCAAGGGAGTCGTAACTGTTAATTCCTGACAAAATAAACAGTCTTTAATTTGTTAAAGTCAGGAGGAGTTAGAGCGGGTAGAGAGTTAGACACCTATTTTAAAGTAATCAGGAAACCCCAGTGTTTTCAGACAGAACAATAAAAGAAGGTCTCTATTAAAGCTACACTGAGCTGTAACAGCTAATGCATGGGGGGGGGGCTGATTTTTAATAGACTAATATAGCAAATAAAGTAACATGATGTCCGTCTCCACGCAGTTGTTTTGACGATAGAAATGATGAAAATATTTTGGTATGCAATCACCAGAGCTAAATGGAAGCTCTCATGGAAACCAGAACTGAGTGAATACCATCTTCTTGCAGCGTCATTGCTCTAGCAGAGTTTCAGGGATTTCAAGAATTTATGCCAAGGAGCTCTCAAGCTGTTCTGGAAGCTCGCGGTGGCCCAGCACCTTGCTTTGCACCAGTACTTCACCGTCATAAAAGATCTCATCTATACTGTCGATCTCCATTAAATAGGAATAATAAATTATGCCATAAAGTCTGTAGGTTGTGTATGTGCATGCGTGCGTGTGATCCGAGTTACTGACGGACACAGACACCTGTGCGCCTGGCTCAGGTTCAGAACGCAGCTGCTCCCTCGCTTGAGAAAATTGCTGCGCTCAGACCTTTGGTTGGTAGGGAGCAGATGGAAACCCTATACCCCCCTCAGCAGCTTGTCAATACAGTGAAGGACAGTGGAAAACATGTTTCTGTCAAGTCTATGCACTGCACTGTACCTCAGAACAAGCAGGGAACGTGATGTGGCAGCCACGATGCATAATTATAATAACGTCATGTGGCAGTCAGAACTCAAATACAAGCATTTATGATGCAACCAATTCCATAAACTGTTATAAGTCCCTTCACGCTAAAAGCAAAAGTATATAATATAGAGTATATAATTTAGGGCAATGTATATCTATGATGTTAGCCCAACAGTTTGTAGCCCAATTCAAGGCTTTCTGGCCAAGCACAGCACCAGACCCGTTTTAGTATGCTATTGAATTTCAAACCATTTGCTAACCTCCAACGTCCTGAGTTCACCTCTGAAGTCTTTCCTTGACCAACCCCCAGGTGAACCAAGGCCTCATACTTGCTCTCAGCCGACCATCCTTGTTTTGGTTAAAATAATACTGCACCAAAGTTTGTCTACAGCTGTTGATAAAATGGCAGCGGAACGCTGCACCGGGTCACTTTTATTCTTTCCGAGGCTATTTGGGGGCCAAGAGACGGTCTCTCCTTACATCACTCACACAGCACAGCCATAAATATCACTCTGAGAAATGGAGAACCAAACCTGTAAGCATGTGGTCCTCTGCAACAACTTCAGTTGAGTCCCCATAAAACACTGCTGTACTAATCACAACATAATACATTAACAACTAGCCACAGCAGAAGTGGTCCCTGATCAATTCTTAATTCAGCCCCCTTCCCCGAAATTGTGTGAGTGTGTGAGTGAGTGATGGGATGTTTAGGAGTATACGAGTTACAAAGCAACAGATGGCCCACGAGTCAGACAGAAAAACACAAGACTGGATGACACATCCAGCTGTGGCGGTGGAAAGACATTCACAAATCTCCCTACTCCCTTATTGACATGACGTCATCTGTAATTTCCTCTGAATATTTGATTTCAGCGGGGTGGCATGTGTTTGTTTATCGAAGCCAGAGGGGGGGATTAGTTATGGTATCATAATGTTTATCGAATTGCAGTGGCACGAGATCTGGGGCAGATATGAGGAGAAATCCGTCTGACAGGTTGGAGGCCAGACAGTGTAACAGGGTTTCCAGCCTTTACTGCTGCTAGAATGTGGACAGCAATACAGTGTCTGGAGATGGGCTCAATCTCACAACTGTCCAACCTGCTGTGTTTTTAGAGCGAACTGGTGAGTCTACATTGTCCATAGGTGATAATGGTTGTCTGTGCCCATACATCAGCCCTGTTATACACAGGCACCGGTGCAAGGTGGAACCTGCCTCTCGCCCAAAGACACCCCCGTCACCCTTACCAGGAACGGCAGTGAAGATAAAAGAAGGACACGAAAGAAACGCACATTCACCAAAGTAAAGGCACAGAGTTTGTGTTGCTTCCTTCACCTGTAAAACGTATGTAACCTAACGTAACGTGACATATTTCTAGTTGATCAATGACCGTTTCCGTGTTATGCTAAAAACAAAACTAATTTTACTTTGACAGTGCCGTAACAGTTTGTGTTGACATGGCCTTCTTTCTTCTGATTTCACTGCAGAACTATTCCAGTGAGCCCATCAAAGCGTGGAGATCATATTGAACACAGAAAGGAGGCAAGAGCATTGTCTGTTGGCAGCGGCAGGGTGGATACGAGAAAAATCCCTGGAATGCTGGGAAAGCACAGCTTTCCAGGCTCGCAGACGGAGGAGGAAGGAAACAAGGGCATGGAAACTCCTACCAACTTGCACAGGAGGCGTACAACTCGTGGAAAACGGTTTTCGAATTCAGTGCAGATGATTAAAATCCCCACTTGCTGTACATCAAACACAAAGCAAATGATTAAATATATGCACAGTAAGACCAAACTCGAATAAGACAAATAAGCTGAATACAGTCTCAAAGAACAACAACTGCCATTTAATCCCTTCTCTTCTTTACCCCTAATCACTTAAACGCATTGATCAGGAGCTCTCACTAGTTATCTCTTTGTCCCACAGCATTTCCCTGTCACTTAACATGCTCGTCTTTGTGTAATCGATTTTAACTGACCGTCTGGGTTCAGGTACTTATCTCGTCAACTACAAGCCAGTAAAAGCCGCCCTCTAAATTCATCTGACATAAGCCCAGCGGATGTAGCCCTGACTTTTCCTCCTGTTACTAAAGGATATTTTCATCCCTTGAAGACAGTCTTCATCCCCTTGTTGGATTGTTTTCATCCTCTGTGGCCGTGTGATTCACTGTTCCGTTTCTTTTCCGACAGTAGCAAGAAGAGCAAACTATGCCTAAAGAGAAAAGGAGAGCTAACCTGTCACATCTTTACATCTCCTGTACCCTGAAACCTGGTGGACTGCTACAGTGAGTCATAAAGACATTTTGCGTTGACGAGGTATCAGTAAGCTGAGCTGAAAACAATCAGCGTTTGTAATGTACCTGGATTGCAGAGAAACCGGCCCTGGTTGATTAGTCAAGTTCATTTAATAAAAGCCCTGACGCACCCGGCGACATTCATCTTGCAGTATACCTTGATCGTCTAGACAGAACTTCCTGTAAGCCACCTACTACAGCCCACCAATAACCCCCGTTTTATTTTAGACCATTCGTTAAATGCGATTGTAACATCTGTTTGGTCTTTTATGGGTAGTAAAAACTGTTTCTTATCCAAAAGGAACATTGTGTTTCTGATCCAGATGCCTGCCAAGGAGCATAGCAGATACAAGACATGTACTGACAAGGCTGGTGAAAACCTCTGCTCACGCCACAGGATTACAGCAACCCTGCACGCACACACACCTCCGTGTGATGCTGCTGACAACACACTGTAGTCTCCGTACACCAAACCAAGCAACGCAACACATCGCAGTGCATCATTTGATTCTTGGTTTTCTTGTCTGTTCTGTTTTAACCACGTGACTTTCTGGCAAAAAAAAAAAAAAAAAAAACACTTTATCACAAAGAAAGTCTCATGTTGACCGATCTGTGGCGATCTCCCCCGTTATCTTTAGAACATACATGCTGCACAGATTTCACAGTACTGCTAATCCAGAAGACTTAAACATGACCCCAGCATTCAAGGTAGCAATGCCAACGAAGAACGAGTGCATAAAAGAAGGGCGGCTCCGTGTGCACAATAGCTGGCAGTGGTGTTGGAATGATTGTGCGCACATGCACGTGTGACTGCAAGTGTTAGGCTGCGTGTTTGTCAGGCAAAGCAGCGCTGCACATATAAGGTCTGGAAAGGGTTTGCTGGTCTCCTCCGTAAAAAAAAAAGTTGTTTATAGAGTATCTGAAACATATTCAATGAAGAGGTAGTGACCCAACATAGCGATCGCACAGCCGTCAGAAACAAAGTGAGCGTGTCCCTGTGAGCAGGGGAATATTATTCAATGTTAAGACGGACACACAGTGCTGATACAGTACACCAATGCACACAACAGCCTGCAGCCAAAACCCTTTAACAAAAGATGGCACTGATCAGTCACAACTTTAAATCCACTCGGTTGGTGGTGTTAATAGGGGCTCTGCAGTTACACGGCCCCATACTAAGCAAGCTGCAATGTGGATGTGTGTTCCAACATCTGTTGATCAGGATTCAATCCTCCCCATGCTGTCCACCACATCATAGAAACCACCAGGTGGTACTAATATTGTGGCTGAGGAGTGTATACAGAAGCATAAGGCCACACAAATGACTTTACAAGATGATCTTAAAGAAGTGCAAACATGTCAAGTGATGCAGAAAGTCACAGGAGCGGACTCGATAACAAATGTTTCTTACCCTTGACACGGTGAGGGGCATGCTGAAGTCCTTGCCACCCTGCAGCCTGAAGCCCCAGGGCGCTGGGCCACTGAGGGTTACGGAGTATAAATTCATAGCCTTGGAGAAGACAAAGGAAGAAAGGTTTAAATTAGAAAGCCAGGAAGAGGTTTCCCAGGTCACGCGTCCTTTTCTACTGTATCCAAACAGCCGAGTTGCTGATTGTCTGCTTTCGTTCCCCACAGAGGACGTATGTTGTGTACAATGGCATTCAGGAGATTTCTCTCAGTTTAAAATGTTAAATCTTGAAAAGTTTCTGTCTGAAGAATCACAGTGTTACAAATATTGATTTTAAAAAAAGTCCTTGGGTAGAAATAATCAATTTGTGTATTGCATAACTTACACGACCTTAAAATACCAGAGCTGCTGCTGGGACACAACATTCCTGCAGTTATCAACCAACAAACTAATATATTAAGTTTCTCTCGCCTGCGTCATTCTCTGAGAATAAGGTTTATTTGGAGGCCCGGTTCACAGAGTCATAAAAGTTCACAAACACACAGATAAGAACCACAGAAAGAAGACAGCAGCTGGAGTGAGGAGGTTGGTAACTTGGTGTATAACAATCCTTTATTCTGCTGAATTATGACAAGGCATCATAAACAAATCTACTCTGAAGCCTTTAAATATTTGACATGATTTCTACAGGTGTAAAACTACGTGAAACCCAGAGCTGCGTCACTTGCTCTCACACGGCTGCGCCACTGACCTCGGTACCATCGCTGCTCCACCTTAACCCTGCCAAGTATCAGGGCTCTTCATGACACATGGCCAGGAAAACCTACCTTGTCCTGAAGGGCCGGCCACTGGCCCAAACCTGCGAGAAAGCGTCAGTAAGCTGGGGCAAGCAGATTCTCTCTCCGTTGGCAAACCCTACCCCTCGACACTGCCTGTGACACAGGCAGGCCCTAGACTCTGCTCGCTCCTCAGAGGCTATATAAGGAATGTAAAACTACACCAAACTATTTCAGCCCAACACCCACATGAGTCACAGAGAGAAAGGGGGGGTAGAGGAGCGAGGTAACATCCACTACCCCTATATTCTGGAACAGCCTTCCACATAAAAGTCAATCAATGATTTGTTTTTTCAAGTGCACTTGAGAAACAGCACAGAGCCACAACTAAAGTGAAGTTTGTGCAACTCTACATTCCTTCCGTGGGATACAAAACACAGCCCCACCAAATCAGCAATTATATTTTAACAGCAAGTCCTTAAAGCAACAGAGGAGCTCACATTTATGGAAAAGGAGAACTAAAATAGAGATGGCTTCTTGGAAATATGCAAAGAAAAAAACACAAACACACAGGAAAGAAACAAACAAATAATCAGCCCAAATAAACTCATCCATAAACGCGCAAGTGTGTTCATCTGGAAACTCATCACAGAATTATTTGCATTTAGTGCTAGTGCACATTATTATTATACCACCTACATGTAAGTCTAGGGGCCAAGACTGCTGCAGACAAACTAACAGGTAGCAGAGTTTACTTTTCACAAAAGTGGAAATGGATGCAGAAAAATGAATCATTCGTTTCAACCAACAAGTATGTCTGTAGTGATCATTTAAGTCATGTCCCCGAGTGTGGTCCTGCTATTTATAATCTCCTATGGTGTCCCTAGAATATGTCTCCAAGAACTTCTAGTGTGAGTGTCGCCTACACAACCCCTAAAACACAAGGAGTGCAGGCAGGAAACGCAGCGTTGACTCGGTTTGGCTTCGCTTTTACTCGAACATCTCGAAGTGAGCACTTTGCAGCAGGTATTGCTGTGAAACAGAACCGAAACAAAGGAAACAAGATGGGACAAGAAAACCTGCTCAAGCACAGAGAGTCCACAGCGAGCAGCACGGCAGCCCATTCAATAACTTCAACTCCGGACAAGTTGAGCGGCGCTGAACAAGTTACACCGTAAATTAATTAACTTACCTCCTGCGCCTCGCTGTGTTCGCCGGACATCGCGGTGTGTTTCTGCGGGACAACAAAGTCGGTCGCTAGGTCGGCTAACTTTCGGACTTCCTTAAAGCGGGCGTCAGGAAGCCACCGTGGATTCCCTCCGTGAGCAGCGGGATCATTGCCTCGAATTCTTTTTAGTAGGTCTCTGCTCCAACGTCAGAAGTCACATGGCCGATGCCTCATTTCACGCTCCCGGCTGTGAACCAGGAGAGGCCGAGCTCTGCGCTCATGTCAGCTGCTCCACCACCCAGTCGCTGCACAAATTCACCATCTCTTCTTTGTCCTGTTAAAAAAATGTCCGAAAATGAAGTGACACATGTATTTGTTTTCTTTTTTTTTAACCAACAGCTGGCAACAGCTGTGTTGATCAATACATCACCAGAACCTTCACCTGTATAGATAAATAAATAAGTAGGAAACTTCATCTCTGATTTGTGATCAACACACTACAAGCTGAAAATAAAAAGGATCAAACAAAACATTATATTTTCTGGTGGATTCATTTCAGATTTGTTACATTAGACTGCCCTCGGTTTGCTTGATGTACTCTCAGCTGACTGTATATAATTGTATTATTTACTACAGTGGTTACGGTCTAGCAAATGTTTTTTTTATTTTTAATTTACAGTTACTTTGTTGAGTCATGTTTTACACAGAAAATATGAGCTTAAATCAGTGCAGGGCCCCCCTCTCTCACAACGCTCATAAATAGTGCGTTGAAGTGATAACTTCATAATAAACACACATTAATTGTCGGTCTTTATATCATTGTATTGTATTTATTTAATTATGTGTCATATGTTATTATTCAATCATCTTGCTTTTTGAGATAATATCATTAATGTGTGTTTTATTATGTTACATCTTGGGCTCTGAGGACCGAAATTTCACTACACTGTATGTGTGCGTTATGTTAACATAAATTGACAAAGTTTTCCTGCATCTCGCTTCTACTAACGAGATGCGACCTGTGACCAGCAGATGGCGACAAAAAGCAACAAAAGGGCAATGGTAGCCGCCGGGTTCTGCCCTGCTCCATCGTCAGTGGATGAAAAAAGTGAAGAAATCATGAATCATCTGACAGTGAAGGCCTAAAGTCGAAGCTTAAATTCTTTATTGCAGGCAGGTTCATTGTTTGCCCCTTTGAATATAGTCTGCTGATAATCGAGCAAAAATATTTCTATTATTTAAATTAACGTTACACAAGAAGTGGCTCGATTTGGCGTTAGCTAGCTGAACGCACCAAGCTCCGTGAAACTTGTAAACACTTTTGTGAAAGATGGCTGACAACGGAGCACACCCGATTGAGGAGGACCCAGCCGCCGCTTTCCTGGCTCAACAGGAGAGCGAAATAGCGGGGATAGAGAACGACGGTGAAGGCTTTGGGTCGCTGGAGGGAGCGGGCGGCCAGCTGCCGTCTCAGCTGCAGCCGGCTAACTACGGTACGTTTATAAGTGAGCTAGCATTAGCGTCAGCGTCGGCTAGCAACCAAACGAGCTAACTACATTTAGCTAACATCTCTTCCGGTGGTTGGTTGATGAGAGTGAGTGAAAAAAGCTCACATGCCGACAAATTACTCAACATAAACAAGATAACTGTGATGTAGGTAGCAAGTTAGCTGGCATTGACAAATTTCACAATAAAATGAATGGGCCGTTAGCCACATAGCTTAGCTAGCCGACGTCTGTTTGTACGCTGTCACCGTACGTAAAGATGTCAAAACCTGTGCATCGTCTTGCTACATGCGATTAGAACGACTCGGGGAAATGTACTAACCCGTCTAAATAATGCTTAGTTATGTTAACAGTTTAACACTTTTCCGGAAAATCGTTTCGCCTTAACTGACAAACCTAACTGACAACATCAGTGGTCAAACAGGTGCTGCTGCATTTCTGACACACACACACACACACACACATATATTAGGTTAACTTGTAGTTGGTAACACCACACACGAAGAAGGATAGGCAACTACAAACCTCTCAGAAATCCATTGTAAATGTACTTTTCTCACTGTTTTCGCAATGTTAGACGGTTTCGAAGTGGAGACTGCCACACTGAATGGGGACATATTTCAGGTGAGCACACAATATAACTTTGTTTCTTAGATTGTATAAAGTCAAATGGTTGTAGTAAAAAAAAAGTACATGTCTTTATCTGAGTTACAATGATAGAGAGGGATTTTCTAATGACCAGTTGTTCTTTGAAATGAACAAACTTGTATTAGCAAACATAATGTGCAATAGAAAGACAGTGCTAATGTTCATGTGATGTAGTAAAACCAGATTTCCTTTCAAAAACAGTCATTTCTGTGTTTGACTCCAAACTTCTTACTGGTAATGTGTGTGGTAGTTTTGTTCTGAACTGTCTTGTTTTGCTTTTGTTGTTTTGTTTTAGCATCTGTGTGTGCTGATGTAAAAATGGTCCTTGTATAATATTTGCATTGATTAACCTTATGTAAAGCCAAAACCTAATGTTAAATGTCATCCATAAGGAGTCCAATGGCCCCACAGACAACTACGCAGCCATTGCACAGGTTGATATTCAGAGGCAAGAGCCAGAGAGTTTACGTAAGTGGAGGGAGGAGCAGAAGACACGCCTTGAAGTATTAGGTGAGCAAAGATGTATTCACTGGGGTATTATTCATACTGTATAATGCACATCCTCCTTTATAGCTGTCGTGATGAGATTTGGATTTTTATTGAACTTTATTTTTCCTCTCTTGGGATCTCACTTGATGTGTTGTCCTCTGCTTTGCACCCAAACAAGATTCGGCATCCAAGGCGGCAGAGGCTGATTGGAGAGAGAAAGCCAAAAAGGAGCTGGAGGACTGGCATGTACACCAGAATGACCAGATGGAGAAGAACAAGGCCAACAACAGGTTAGTGTCTGACATGTCCCTGTTAACATGCAGAAAATCAACAGTTGGTATATTACTACGATGTGATGATCTTGGAATAACTTCATGCTCCCAAAAATACTGCAGCTTCTCCTTCTCTTGATTAGACTCACCAGTGCTTTTCTCACACTTTCCGGCAGACTGGCATAGTATCACTCTCAATATGTGTTTTTAGTTTTGGCCACTTTGCGTTTTTGTGAAAGTGACGGGAGACATTGTTCTGAGATTCTACTCTAGAACTGTGTGTACAGTTAAAATGCCTGGAAAACATAACAGGAAGTTATCTAGCTGGAAGAAATGCAATGAGCAGAGAGCAAATGCTACAGTGTTCATCGAGTATGTGACTGAAAGAGTATGCTTTTTATGTGGACTAACTTTCTCTGCCTGTTGTTTAACACTGAAACTGTTCTCCTTTCTCCTCTTTTCCTGCTTTCTTGGCCTTGCCTACCTACTAGGATTGCTGACAAGGCTTTCTACAAACAGCCCAACTCTGATGTTATAGGCTTTGTGTAGGTTTAGAATTCCTATGCTTTGTAATGTATGTCATGTATGCCCTAAACCACAAATTACCACTAGTTCACTTTTACCTCATGCATGCCCCCTCAGAAATGACCGGTGTTTTTTTTTTTTTTTGAAGGCCTAATTTGGCATTTCTGACAGTCTTAGATTTATAGCTTTTTAATTTACTTGTTACATAGATCATAGATCATAATAATTAGAAACAATGTTTCCAATCAAGTGTGTGATTTTTGTAAGTAAGTGCATGAAGCGAAGGTTTCTCTTTGTCCAGGTGCTACTTGTGTGATTTAAATTTGTGATCGAGTACCATGTGTGGCTTAGACAGGCATTTGTTGAAACTGTTCAGAAATCTGTGTAATGTAGAAACCCTAACTCCCTGATTTTCATTTCCTCCCACCTATAGAGCATCAGAAGAGGCTTTCCTGGCAGAGAGCGATGGCGACAGCCCAGGATCCGAATGGGAGAGAGTTGCCCGTCTCTGTGACTTCAATCCAAAAACCAACAAACAAGCGAAAGATGTTTCTCGAATGCGTTCTGTCCTCATCTCTCTCAAACAGACACCTCTAGTTCGCTAGTGGAATGGTCCTAGGGAAGTATTTTGTTCTAGAAACGTTGCCTTTTCAGGTTTAACCTCAAGTCACAACGGAGGTTGTATTCCCTTTTCCATAAAAATTCCTGGTAGGTTTATAACCTTTGAAAACTTCTCGCCTTTCTTGATGCCTATTCTATTGAAATAATATACTTAACCTCACTCTGCTGTCAGAAGATGGCCTGGTCTGTTGTTACACATCCCCTTAGCTGATCACTTTTATCACTGCTAGACTTATGAATATATTGTTACTGTAAGTTAAATACTTTCTTTTACCTTTAACTTTGAAATTGTTACTAGGTCAACTTTATTGCATGCCTCTGCCAATATTTTGGATGCACAATTTTAGTTGTTTTATAAATTTGAATTTCGGTCAATGTCAAATAATTATGAAGCACTATTAATGATTGTTACCACTTATGCCTCTTATCACTGTAAAATGCTAAACACAAATTATTTGTTCGGTTATATTCTATCACTCATTGCTATACTGAAGGTAGCTAGCATTTTTCTCTTACATGCATAAGCTTGTGGCCTTTTGACCTAGCCCTTACTCCAGATTGACTATTGAACTAGATGGATTTCCTCTTCAATTAGGCAAGATTTCAGTACAAGAAAACATAACCAAAGATTTCTGCTATCATCTAAATTCCCAGATTGTTGCTGCACCTATGTTTTACTTTTTACAACAGTAAGGTCCATTTCAACATTAATGTAATTAACAACTAATTAATGTGCACATTTTTTCACATGTTGCCTATCTGGACATTCTGAATAGTGAAAAGATGAATGTTAAAAGGGAAATGAAGAATAAAATCAGTGAATTATGATCACCTAATTTAATTTGTCCTTAAATATTTTGCAACCAAGACTGTGGACATCAGAATGCCGTACAGATAATCACTTAAGTGAGTTTGTCCAGGTGCTGCTAGTTATGTGACTAACTGTCATATACTTTCATATGAGATGTAAATTTCTGAAAACTGCCTACCTACAATTATTATTCCAACCGTTAAGAAGACATTGAAGGTACAATAAGCAAAAATAGACTCCAGGTGCCAAATAGCCAGCTGTGTGTAGTTTTTTTTTTTCAGGAAATACTGATTTTGATTTGTTTATTTATATGATAGTATCCAACCTTAACCTTCTGCATAAACAATGTGATTTCATGATGTGTTATTGCATTTCCTAACTACTTTGTCTACATTGAATGCTGATCCTGTTTAGTTGTTTCCATCAAAACTGCAGTGTTGTGAGAAGTCTTTGCATATTTGTCTCATTTAAATGATTCTGATCATTAAAGCAATTTTAATATTACACAAAGATGACCTGAAATAAAAAATACCGTTCTTAAATGTTGACTTCATTTATTAGGGGAAAGGTTCCCTGCCTGGTCCTATGTAAAAACACAATTGCGCCTCCTTTCTAAATCATGAATGAACCGTGATCAACCACATAATTTGTTGCCTCTATGTTTAAGTACATATTCAATTATACTTTTGTCTTGAACTAGATCAGCAAGGAGTGAACAACTGCTCTGCTTAAGCTTCAGTCTTCATACAGAAGTTCACAGTTTCAGCTATTTTCTCTTTAGCGTGTTGTTAAGGCCTTAGCCTTTCACCCTCCTCTGGTGTATCTAAAGCTTTTGAGTGTGTATGCAAATTAGCGTATGGATGCCAGCCTTGGATGGGTGCCTGAGGCGGTCGCCCTTCCTCTCTGGTGCACTCTTCACTTAAGCCTTTGCAGTAACTTTTGACCGTTGATTGGAAAAATAAGCGTTTTGGCCGATTGTCTTACTTTGAAACAGCATGTTGACGAGCTTGTGCCTAAACTTAGACTGACATTAGGAAAATGGCTAATGGCTGCCATCTATCTGTCTCTGCTGGATAACATCGATATACTATATATGTACAATATCATCATAGTTGGACACTAATGCTCTATCATTAACCTAAAACTACTAACCCACCAGTGCATTGTGTATTTTATTTTGGGTTGACCCTCACTCTGCATGTGCTGCAGACTGGGTCATTGGTATATTCTTTTTGTAAAGCTATTTTTGGTAAACTACCTCCATACTGTGGTAAATTTATTTCCCAGAGTACACAGCACACCTATATTCTCCAGGTGCTTAGGATAAGTATAAGAAAGACAGCTTTTTTTCCCTACCCTAGACACATGAAAAAGGTTGCAGAGGGAGATTAAATTGTCCAATTTATTTTCTCTGACTAGATTTTCAGGCATTTTGTACTTTGAGGTAACGTCCTCCTTTTAGGTGTTTTTTGTTTTTGTATTCTATTGTCTGTTCATATTGTTGAATGGTAACTCTTTTTAATGTTATTTATGTTAGATATTGTCGTGTATGGTTAACGTGGTCATCAATGATTTTCTGTGCCTGTCCTGGCATCTGATGATGCTCAAACTCCAGTGTGGCTGAATTAAAACAATTCTGCAAAAAGATGAGCAACTCACTGCCTGTTATCACAAACGCTATTGTCATAAAAAAAATTGTTTGATGAACTGAATCGTTTGAATGTGGCAAGTATTTAAAGATAATCAAATAACGGGGAAAATATTTCTTTCACAGCACTGTTCACAAGTAACAAATACAGTGATATTTTTGTGTTTTTAATAAAAGGAGGTATAAAAAAAAGAAATGTCAACTGAATCTAGTTGTGACTGTTGAACCTCAAATACACACAGGACACAAGGCTCACATTTATTTAAATTTAGAAGATACAGTCACGTGTTAGATTATTTCACAGACCATATGTGGAAAGCTCTGAAGTCCAACCCCCCAGAAGAGCAAAGGGGAAAAAAAACATATTTACCAGCATACTGCTTCAGCACTGTAACAGCAGCGCTAAAGAAAAATCCAACATGCTTACTTGGCGTTGGTAAGAGTGTATTCGATTGTGTTATATCCTATAGCAGGAAGCTGTGGCTAAATATTTTATTACCACAACCAAGCCCAGTTGGTCAACAATATAAATAATGTCACCCTCATATTGGTATCGGGAAAATAACACATTGTTCAGGTATTTCATATAATATGATCAGTCCATTCTGAAGTTGGATCTAGGATGATTCTAAGGTGAATCAATAATGGCAGAGGTGAGACACTTGTCCACCTTTATTGCTTGGATTTCAGGGCTGTCGCAAACACGCCAACAACAATGGCAACAACGGTGAAGCCTTGAGCAAAGATACGTCCCCGCATCAGCATCTGCGACTTTTGGTTTTTCCCTTGATGGAAGGCACGAAGACCATAGACCAGTGCTCCTGCTGTTCCCAAACAACCTGGAAAACAAAATCAAACATAACGTTATGCACTGGTACTGAACAGCTACTAATAAGCCAATAACGCTGCAGTATCCTTTGTACACTTGGAGAAAGAACTCAGACAGCGGCCACTGGACTTTCACAACCACGACAAAAGGAGACTAATTGAGGCGTTTCAATAGCACCAGAAGCAAACACTTCTTATAGAAGGTTATGGCAGCATATTTACAAAGGTTTTCCCCGGCAATCAAATGAGTAAATGCCCAAACAAGCGAACAGAGGCAGTGACGTTTAACAGAGATAAATGGATGATGAGGGATGACTCAGAATACATCCATATTCTTTATATATTAGGTATCCCCCGCCCCTCCAGATTTCAACTACATCACTTCCTAACCTGAAACAGGAAGTGAACAACAACAAAACAGTAGGCAAGGTCAACCTGACTGACAACAGAAATATGAACAGCTCAGTCTTCACTGAGATCCAGATGATCTCTGACGTGATGAAAGACGTAAACAGACAAACATACCGAGTATATTAGTAGTTAGTAGTGTATTCGTTCGTAAGTTCGTTAACTATCTTGTTAGGTAAAGTTATTATGTCGTAACACTGAGTGTGTTGTTGAGCATTAAATGTCAACCTGCGGCCTAATCACCTTGATTTCGATTCACCTGACTGTACCGTAGCACCACTGTTTTACATTATGATGTTACTTGCTGGTTACTTGTATAACTCACCTATTGGGACGAACGGGTTCTCCTTGGTTTTCCTCATTAATTTCTCTCTGAAGGTCTCATCTTTAGTTCTGGGCAAGGGGGCGAAGCCTTCGATGACGGGGGGCTGAGAGAAATCAAATGGCACAGGTCCTGACGACGCTGCTTTAGGTATTTGTTGTGTAGTAGCCTCCGCCATGTCTGTCGTCAAGAGCAAAAACCGGCGTGGAACTGGAAGAGCGCACTTCCGGTCACACCGTGTCCCCACACTTCATAATAAAGGTCCGGATATTTAAAACAGGAAAGAGCGCGAACGGTAGCATTTCACCTTCCGGCGGCGACTTCCTGTTTTTTACGCTGAGCACATTGTACACATCAAGCTTGAAAAGAAATGTAAAAAATCCCGCAGACCGAACCTTTGGCTCGTCAAAGAGAGAGCATGTCTAAAGAATTCACGGCGACTAATACAGTATAAATGATATATCTATTAAAATATACATATAAATAAATATTATGATAATAATTATTGTTGCACAGTGTCTAAATTACCTAAACGACAAAGCAGGGGATATATAGCAACTCTTAAAAGTCTAGTGTAGTGTATAAATATAGTGCAAAAACTAACTGAATTATTGATCTACCGGCCAGTTGATATTTACTTTACTTACTCTTAAAACAGTGGATATTTACCTTAATTTAACAATTCGGATTTTCTTAAAATTAATTTACTTTAATCAATTTGGATTAATTAAAAAATTGTGGCCTGTAGGCTCACTTTTTCTAAGAAATTAACCAATCTAGGGCACATTGACATGCAGTACATAAATCAAATGTTTGTTATAGGAAGATTTTTGTATTAATTACAAGTGACAATATTTCTTTGATGATCTCCAATACTGCCACTTGGATCTCAGAAGTGGTGTGTTCAATTCAATTCATCCTTATTTGTATAGTGCCAAATCATAACAAAAGTAATTTCATGACACTTCACATAGTAAGGTTTAGGACCTTGCAAAAATATAAGTGTTTATATAAACAAAATAATGCAACAGTCCGACTTGAGCAAGCACTAAATTTGAAATTATTAATTTGTGACTAAGACACATCCGTTTTTAAAAACTCAACAGCAGCTGTCTTGCTAATAATAATAATTTCCCCAAGGGGATCAATAAACTATTCATTATAAGTGTGGTTACTTATTTTAATATTATTCAAATGTAATATTACAGTGACAAACTATTGTCATATGATAAAATAAATAAATAATTATTACAGACCTAATAGTAATTTTCAGCTAATGATAATCTTGCTCAAGATATTAATTACAATTGAAGTTATGTCTAAACTCTCGACTGTGGTAAATAGTATAATTTATCCTGAAACAGCTTGATTTGACTCCAAGTTTTAAGATAAAAGAATTTTAATACCAATAATTGGATTTGAGCAAAGGCACTGATCATAAAGCAGTAGGTTTCAGGAACGGTTTCTCCTCAATCAGTCACAGATGCTAAAAGATCAGTAAAAACATAAAAACAGTTCCATAAAAGAGCACACAAATACTTTTCAATCTTTTTATTGAATATTAAGGTAAATATTTCACATTAATACAGGCTACATAAAGTAGAGCCACTATACGACATGAAATTTACTCTCATTTTAACCCTTTTTAGTATGTAAACAATTATACATGTATTTACCACTCTAAAAGGTTCTGATTTCTCTTTAGGTAATCGTCATCTAGTTCTGGGCCAAGTTTAAATAGCTACTTCATGTTGAGCCCCCTGCAGCCCAAGAACGGTGTATGTGGGTTTAAGTCAAAATCACTAAACTATGCAGAGAATGGATCCTGTTGAACAGGTGATTGCGCATGTTTGTTTGCATCATCAGGACACAGTTCTCGCCCAATTTCCTGTCTTTGTTTGAGATAGGCACATCAAAAAAAATGGTGTCAGGAGAACTCTGCTGTTCAAACTGTCAGGTCTCTCTACTTAAGTGAACGTATCGCATGTTTATCTTTTTTCTTTGTCTTAATCGGTCATATTCGTCAGTTGGTGGTTTCACGTTTGCGCTTTGGGTCATGCCGAGTGCGTTCACCTGCTGTGAACGTCACCTAGTTGACGTGGTTTAGGTGCACGTTGCCCACGTGAGGTGCCCAGGTACCAGGCCACACCTGAAAGACAGAGTCGCAACAATCACAGAGTGTATTCAAGTCATGTGAGACGCATGGCAGAACAGAAGTCTTACGGTTCAAGCAAGTAATTACACAGCCTGGGTTTAATAAGAGACTACATTACCTGCTGTGTGTCAGAGTTATCTGCATTGTTTGGGACCACTTTGATGATGGGGCTCCATGCAGGATCACCAGTGTGCAAACCATTGTACATTGGTCCCCCTGGTCCCTCTGCCATGGGAGGATGAGGGGGCAGCATGGTTCCTCCATACATTGACATAGGCATCCCCTGAATAGACGGCAAGTAACGTGTAAAACATGTGCACACAGGAGGAACAAAGCTTTAGTCATCTGCAGAGCTCTGGCTTTGTGTTACCTTTGGGAAGTCTATGTAACTGTTGGGCAAATGCTGAGGCTGGTGGTAGTTATTAGCAGGATTTGCAATGCCGGTGTCATCCTGCTCCATGGGCTGGTGCTGAGAGAAGGCCGACTGCTCTGCCTGCAACTGAGGATGCATCATGTGGCTGCCCATCAGAGGCTGGGACCAACCGGACATGGCTTCTGTAACAAGACACAAAGATTTATAACCTCAGATGAAAAATACAGATTTAGAGAATACTTCTATGGTTACACCTTATGCCGAACCAAGTTCCACATCGTAATGTTTTTAACTTTCCTACATTTTGTACCAATACAAGATTTGCTCTTACCCGAAGCACTGCCGACTCCAAACGACCAGATGCCTCCCTGTCCAACAGATGCCGTGTAGCTGGTGGTGAGAAGAGGTGGGTTGACTGAACCAGTCTGCCTAATCCTGGCCAGCCGCTCTGTTCCAATGGGTTGGGGCACTTTACGGTCTTGCTGTGAGGTGCTGTCTGGTTTGGGCTGGGGAGGAGGGGCCACTGCTGAAGTGGAAAGAGGAGAGGATGACACCGTAGAGGGGGGTGGGATGGGTGATTCGCCTGTTAAGGAAGACAGAATACAGGAAGAAATTATTAGAAGCAGATCAGATCTACGTGGGAGTATTGTGGAAGGATACATCTGAACGGCACATTAAAAACTACACACACTGCTGAAACAGTTAGTACCTGATGTGGACGCACTCCAAGGGTGAGGGGAGAAGTGCTGTCTGCTGAATGAGGGTGTGCCAACTGCTGTGTGACCATGAAGATACACAGGACTGCCAGAGATACTGGTGGCATAGCTGGTCAAAGCTGTGGGTGAGATAGTTAAAGAGAAGGATCAATATCAAGTACAAACTACCACAAGTTCATCGTACTAACAAATACAAATCCTTCCGTGGAGACGTACTGTCCTGGGATAGTGTTGAAAAGATGAAACTAACTTTGTGACTTTATATAGTGAGATCATACAAATGAATGAGAATATCAGCTTTTATTCGATGCCACGGACACATCAACATGACAAACAAAAGAGACATTTTTGAGTGATAATATTTATATTTTCCTTTCTGACACACCGATGTCACAAAATGAGGATTTCTATATTTGTAATGTTTTTCCAGGCACTCTGTGCGACCCCCTTTAGACGTTTAGACTTCCTTTCTGATAATTCCAACTTGCTCTCTTGATTTTTTAGTAGATAATGAGTGATTGGATGGTTTGCATCTTGTGGTAGGGTCTCTATATTTCTGTTCAGAAGTTCAAATGTTGGATTGGGACAACTTTACTCCTGCTCCGTGAAGGTTATGTCTGTAGTTATTTGTTGTCATGTGTTACAGTACCTTTGCCTACTCCAAATATTATTTGAAAATCTTACTTTATAAAGAGTGCCATCTTATTAAGATTTACATTGCTTCAAACTAAACTTGAAACAAAAGCGGCACCAACAATCTCACAAGGATTAACCTGCTGAATCATGAAAACGATCATTTATCTGTCATACCAATGGGACTGGTCAACATCCTCTGGGAGGCGGAGCGATAGCCAGGGGCTTTGGAGCTGTCTGGAGGAGGTGGGGGCATCATATTCTCGATCTGACCCATGCTCATGTAGGTTGGTGGGGCTGAGTACGACTGCTCGGGAGGTGAGCGAGCGGGCAGATGGCATGCACCCCACACTTGACTATTTCCAACCTGAAAGGCAAACAATTCATAACAGAACCAAAATTAATGGGGGCATAAAGTATCCTTGTTAAACTCATTCTGACACAGAGTCAAAACTAAAGGTCAAGCTGATGTTTATGGTAATGTTCAACCCACCTGGCTGTTATCAAACATGCTGCTAAAGTTAAAGAGGCGTGCAGGATCAAAGTGTGGGGGCATCTGTTGAGGCTTGCCTGTACTGGCCACATGTTGAATCTGAGAACCATTCATCATTCCCAAGTTAGCAGAGACGGGGAGCGAGCCTGGAGCCTGGGCTTGAACTTGGGTCTGAGTTTGTAGAGGCAAACTTGTAGGCTGTGACGTCTGGTTTTGTGTCTGTTTCGAGGGTTCCTGCTGAGCATTGAAGGGCACAAACACAGGTTGTTGTTGTTGCTGCTGCTGCGTCTGGTGCTGGTGTTGCTGCTCAGGATGGGAATAGTAAGGCCCTGGTGGCTGCATACGATGGGAGACTCTGGGTGCAGGAGCTGAGAAGTGGGGTACAGTGTTGTTGTGGTGTGCAACATTGTGAGAGGGAACAGGAGGAGGTGCTGAGGGGAGGTGGGAGCTGGTCTGTGGATTAAGAAGGGGTGGTGTGGCTTCTGTGGATGGTACAGAGGAGGGAGGAAGAGGCAACTGCTGCCGAGGTTCTGGCTTTGGAGGCAGAGCAGGGGCAGTGAAACCCATTGAGCTCTCACTGACAGAAACAGGCTGGTTCTCCAAAGGTAGAGAGGACTTGTCCTTTCCAGCAGGCGCAACAGAACTGGGCTCTGTTTTTGTAGACTGGTTTGGGGGCTGCGAAAGTGGCCCAGTCGCTTGAAGAGCGGCGTTAGCAGTGGTTGTAGTGGAACTGTGATGTGCAGGAGAACCTGTGCCTCGTACTGCGTTACAACCACCAGTAGCAGTGGCAGCAACAGACACGGGGGTTACACCAATGGGCTTCGGGTCAGGGGCAAAGAGCTGTTTTCTGACAGACGATGGGGTGGGGATGCTTGGTTGGGGGTTGTATGGGGTGGGGTTAGGGGTGTGAGGCGAAGCTGCAGCCGTAGATGTGTTGGGAGCGCTAGTGGTGGTGGTCGTGACTGGGGCTCCTGAGCTGACTGCGTTGCTGTGCTCACTGTGGGTCGAATTGGGTCTGGCCTGGCTTCCGTTGTTGTTGGCTCCTCCATTGTGTTTTGGGGAACTGTTAGCACTACCAGGACTTACAGGACGCACAGGGAACGGTCCCCAGGTGCTGGCGGCCGGAGAGAAGGTTCCGCCAAACTGAGCCATGGGTAGACGAGGATGTCTGATCTGGTGCATGGTCTGAGCAGCAAGTAGAGCTAGCTGTGGGTGGGCGTACGCCAAAGGCAAAGACACGGGGAACGGCTGTCGGACGCTTGATGACCCCAGCTTCCCGAGCTTTCCCACAGCCTGTGACGCGGATGAAGACGAGGATGAAGAGGGCTGGAACGGGATGCTTGAAGAGGGGACCAGTGAGCTCAGGGCCTTGGGTCCAGTTGTTGAACTGCTGGTGGCTCCTGTGGTACTGGGGAAGGAAGCTGAGGTTGTTTTAGAGCCCGGCGCTCTGATGTGATTCCGTGGGATCAGATCCTCAAGCTCTTTGGCTGGGTCTTGGATTAGAGCGTTTATCAGCTGAACAGCATACCTTGTAGACTCTGTGCCTCCTCTGAAACAGTAAAGCACACCTTATTCAGTCTAGTTTCTTGGGATAAAATAAAGGCCCATTTCTAGAAAACCTGGGAACTATGAAGTCCAAAGAGAGGTTTTCACTGAGCACTTTAACAGTATCTTATAAATGTGTACAAGTATTTTTGTCAGATTTAGGTTTAAACACGTCAGCAAATCAAAATCTAACTTTTGTCAAAATGTGGCTGATAAGGTTCTGTAGACAAAAAACACAAAAAGTAGGTTGAAGGTTAAATTCTGGTTCATATTCAAAAATGCTCTTTCCCTCATTGTTCACAGGGAATCAGATCAAACATCCACCACACCGTCTTGGTGCAATGCAAACACATTTCTTTATTTACAGCTTAATATAGGTAAAACCACCAAGAGACTGAGAATCTTCACCAAGGGCTGCATAAAGTACTTCTGAACAAGAGCTTGCCCATAGCCTAAAATTCTGATATTTTATTGTATAAATGGACAGGGTTGATTTTATGTAGGTGATGGGTGATTTTCTCACTGCACAGATGGTCTTTAGTGGTTATTGTGAATATGAGAGAACATCAAAATTACCTAATTGCTGGAGATGTAAACAGAATAAAAATAAATATATCTCTACTAATATCCATTTATTTAAATCAGCAAAGACAGGTTGGACTGATGAATGATGGCACTGAGAAAATAAAATAAATCACCAAAAAATGAAGCATAACATTTGTAAGCGCCCAACGAGCTATTTCATGTCTTCTGCAGACGTGTTCACAGGCCACCAGGGGGCATTATTTTTACCTTATGGTGATCATCCTTTCGCCGTTCTTGTCCTTTTGTTTGTCTACGTCAATGTGAGCTCCTGTCACATCCTGGATGGCTGTGATGTTGCAGCCACCTCGCCCCATGATCCGTGACACAACAGAGGCCGGTACAGAGAGCTTCTTTGATCTTCAGAATAATTGGTGAAATATCAGTTGTAGTATATATATATATAAAAAAACCACACATTTCTCAATTAAATCAAGTTACCTTCTGACCACCTCCTTCCAACCTTCTTCTCTCTTCTGGCCTCTCTTTGGGCTTGTGAGGCTGAGCTTACAGCTGGGTGAGGTGATGGGAAGAGCCATTGTCTTGAATGGAGACAGCAAGGAGTTGGACGTGAAGTCACTCGTGTCTGGAGCTCTGCGACAAAATGATTAGAAGCAGAGCTAAATCTCAACTGGATCACGACAATGAATATATTGTCTGTTATTTGCGATGTGTTGATACCCGAAAATTGCTGCATATACATTCACTGTACTAAATGTATATTCGTAAAACACCTTTTTAAAGCTCATCATACATGTGCTTTGCTCCATTAGAAACTTACTTTTGCATTGGTTTTGAGATGGAGACTGTGACCTTATTGTCCACTTTCCCGTCAATCAGTGGTTGAGGACAGTGTCTCTTCTCCGGGCCAGGCAAAAGGGCCTGGGACTGGGCTGCTCCTGAGGAGGGGGCTGAGGATGAGGATGATGATGAGGAGGATGAGGAAGATGAAGCGGAGGAGGTGAGGTCAGGGAGGTAGTTGAGCTCTTGACTCTTGCCCCCACTGCTGCTGCTTTCACTGGCACAGTCGGTGCTATCCAAGGGGTCTGAGTCGCTGTTGGCACCCGTCACTCCCCCGCCACCACCCCTTGGCTCGCCGTGGATCTTGTTCTTGTCAGCCTTGTGCTGTGCTAGTGCAACCTAAAAAGAAATAGCCACAAATATGATCATAACTAGTTTCTCAGCACATGCACTTAAATGATTAAAAATACACATCAGAAATGAAAATGCATTAACACAAACCACAACGTTGGTCTGAGTGCTCACCTGCGGATCTTGTAATATGATGGGTTCATTAGGCGAAGAGTCCTTTGTCTTGTTCTTTTTGTTCTTGCGATTGGTGCTTGGGGTAGTGGCCACACTTGCTCTCTTTTTACCAAAAGCTGTAGTGAAAGTGGTGGAGGTGGCAGATATACCAATGGTGGTGGTGGTGGTTGCACTGGGAGGCTCAATAGGAACCTCTGATTCTGAAGGAAAGAAGGTACAAATGAGACAGGGAAGATTTAAAAACGCCTTATTCAGATGACCGGCACTTTGTTATCTTATAGCAAAATCAGCTAAAGTTACCTTCAGCTGAATCCTCCTTCTGCTCTTGCATCTCAGAGCACTCGTCCTTGGTTTTCTGCCCCTCCTCTTCCTCCTGCTTCCTCTTCTGCTCCTCCTTCTTCTTCTTACGTTTCTCCTTACGCTTCTCACGCTTGGCAGCGAGGGCCTGCTTCTTGCTCTCCTCTCGGGACTGTCACACAATAGACAGAGTTGTATAAAACATCTTTTTCAGTGCAGTATACTTGCATTAACCTCTAAACTAAAGCTGTAGTTTGTGACACTACCTTCTCCAAGTCTAGCTCCTTGAGGAGAATGCTAGCGTTCTTGTTGGCTTCGGCTGCCTGCTGGTCTTTGGCTTTGACTATGGTCTCCATGCACTGATGGCACTTCTTCAACAGCTCCTGCAACAAGAAGCAACCAAGTTTAAGCTACGTCACTTACAACAACATGTTGTCCTTACTGAAAAGTAAACCAATACCTACCTTATCAGCAATGGTAGCGATATATCTCATGCACTCAATATCTGAGGGGAATTGGTTGACTTCCTTCACAAGATATTGCACCACCTTCACATGGCCCTGTTTAAAAACGTAACCATTAGCAACCAGAAACTGTGGAGTGTGACACACTAACAATAAGGGTAAGAGTGAACACTCTACCTTGCGAAAAGCAGCCATAAGTGGAGTAATCTTGCGGTTGTCAGCTGCATCCACATCAGCACTGGCATGCACCAGGAGCTGAACCACGTCAAAATGACCGCCGTTTGCCGCTAGCCAGAGTGGAGTGTTCCCTTTCTTGTTTCGCACATCAATATGGGCACCCCTGCAAAAACAGGAACAATGTCGCCTTGAGACACACAAACATAAAGCAGCTAAACATTGGAAATAGGCACAATTTATTGGTTATCTTTATTTATAACATTTATATGATTTTTTGCACAGTAATTATGAAAAAAAACAAAAAAACAAGCAACAAAGCTAAGAACAATAGACTGTGGTTCTGTACAGAAACACCTAAGAGCACTTACCTGTTGATAAGCAGCTCACAAAACTTGTAGTGGCCCTTATCTGCAGCAATGGTCAGGGCAGTGTCTCGAGATGAGGGAACAGGGGGAGCATTGACATCAGCACCTTTGTCCAGGAGAACCCGGCCCACTTCTGCATAGCCTCCTGAGGCTGCCTCCATCAGAGGAGTAAGACCAGTCTGTATGAAATAAGGATATATACATTATAGAAAGTTATCTTTTCTTTAATATAAAAAAAAACGCTTATAATAAAAGAGTAGTCGTTTACAAAATCCCAAGAGAAATCATTTAAAGCTAGCCAAGTCTCCTTACCTTAGCACGATGCTCTACATTGGCCTTCCGGTCAAGCAGCAGACTGACAACCTCGGCTCGCCCCTGAAAGCAGGCCAGGGTGAGAGCTGTGTTTCTGTTGGTCTCAATCTGGGCATTGATGTCCGAACCCATATCTAGCAACAGCTTCACTGCCGGAACGTGGCCATTCATAGCAGCCAGCATCAAGGGAGAGATTCCCAACTTACTGCCAGTCCTAAAGAGCACAGAGAAATGTTTAGACATTTTCTGTGTGGCTTACATTAAAAAGATAAATGAGCCTAATGTCAGTGGACATGTTTCACTCAGGACAAAGGGTTACTGGGGTTCTTGTTGCTTACCTGGAGTTAATTTCAGCTCCAGCATTGAGGAGTATTTTTATGATGTTGACATAACCCCCAGAAGCAGCCAGGCTGAGAGGTGTGTAGTCAGAAACATTGCGGTGTTCCTTGTTGGCTCCCCGAAGCAGCAGCAACTCAACCACCTGTCAAACACAAGTCACAGATCTCAAACAGTTAGAAAGCCCCAAACAAAAACTACAAGTTATAAAGATACACTTCAAGTCAGCTAGTTCACCTCCTGGCGTCCCCCAGAGCAGGCCAGGGAGAGGGGTGTGTCTTTGGTTCTCTCCGACTGAGCCTCAATGTCACCCCCTTTATCTAGGAGCACTTCCACCACACCTACGTGTCCAGCCGTGGCAGCCAGAATGAGAGGTGTAAAACCTGTGGACAGAGACGTTATTAGCGTTAACGGGTTACTGAAAATAGAAAAACAGCTACTGTAAATCTAATCTGATTGACGCTTACTGCTGGCAACTCTTTTTATAAACTAGGCTTTATACCTTTTTTGTCCCGATGCTCAATGTTGGCTTGCCGTGCAATGAGGACCGATACAAGCTCCTCATGTCCACCTGCACACGCCAGTGTCAGCGCTGTGTCATGGTTACTCTCCGTCTGCCGGGAGAACAACAGTTTTTAGGAGGCCATCGAGCATGCATATACTTAACCAAACAGTCAATTTCAAAATGGCAACAAGTCTTACATGTGCATCTATGTCGACAGAGGGGTAGAGGGGCAGGACTGAAGGGGGCGAGGCAAGGTTTGCAGGCGTCTGTGAGGGTGGCTGGGACAAGGGTGTGGGTGAGGATGTAGTGTTCAGCATGGGCACACGGCTGCTCACAGCTGCAACAGAGAAAACAGTACCAAGTTAATATAGAAAACACATTTTAATGCAATAATCTAAATATGTTTTCATGCTGTACGAGACATTTTAATGATCAGGTCGTTAACCTTACCTGCCATGATGTCATCCAGCGTGTCTGTGAGCGTCTGTGCAGGTGTGGCTACCATGAGCCCATCTGGGGCCTGCTGAGGTATCATTCCTGGACCTAACCCAGGCAACTGTTGACCCTGGCCCTGCTGCTGTTGGCCCAGAATCTGCTGCCCAACAAGTACCCCCTGCAGCTCTGGGCTCGTACTCCCCGGGTAGTCTGCAGGGCTATAATCTGGCAGGGGCTGAATTGGGACAAACGCCGTCTGAAGAGGAGGAGGAGGTGGCTGTGGCTGAGCTTGTGGAGAAGGGGGCAGAGGAGGCTGCTGTGGCAGCTGTGGCACATCCCTACTAAGGATTGTGCCCACCTGAGGAAGCTTGGGGTAATCATTCTCTTCTCCATCTGGCTCATCCTCTGAAGCCTCGTCTTCATCATCGTCTTCCTCTTCCTGAAAACATGCATGAAACCCATTTAGTCTCTTAGATCAACAAAATAGATTCAAGCATCAGACTTATCACAATTGAATCAACCAATAAATCACGGAGTTCCACCTCTTCCCCTTCGTCCCTCGGCTGCTCCTCTTGATCTCCATCTTTGTTGGCTTCTTCATCTGTGTCGGAGCTAGTGTGTACTTGGGCACCTGTTGTGGTGGGAAAGGGCACTGGAACAGACATTGTACATCCAGGCCCCGGACCTGGGCCCGGGCCCGGGCCCTGGCTCTGTCCTGCCTCCTGCTCCTCTTTTAAGCCCTTCGCCTCCATGTACTCTTTGGTGAACTGTTGCTGTGTTTTAAGCTGCAACTGCCGTTCCACCTTCTGCAGCTCCTTCAAGATTTTCTTCTTCTTCTGTACCTAAGTGAAAACAAAGTTTTCACCTGTCATACTGTGCTATGCATGCAAAATAACATTGAAGTGCAAATTTAATTTTAAAGTAATATACATCTTACTTCACACACTAAAAAGATTATTCAAATCAGAGCAGATCATAAGTGGACGATGAGTCATACCTGCTCTTCTCTGCTCTTCTTCAGCTCCTCAATCTTGTCTTTGGTGAGCGGCTCCCCCTGAATAAGCTCTAGCGACTGTAGCTGGGCCTTCTCAATCGCACTGATTCTCTGGCCTAGCTCGTTCAGTTTACCCTCCGTCTCCTCCACAATGCACTCTAGAGGTTGGCATAAGTGGAAGGGCGGCAGAGGCTCTGCTTCAGGTCCCCGGCCAATGGAGCTAGGGACACCGGGCTGAAGGGCTGCCTGTCTTTGCTTAGACACACCTGGATTCAACACAAGTGAAGGATTTAGATAGATTAATATTATATTACAGAGCAGATAATGGACCCAAATTGCTTGTGCATGTTAAACGTTTACCTTTGCTGGAGACGGGTGGGGGTGTGGCGATGTTTGATGGGGCTCTGTCAGGCTCCTGGGGGGGAACTACCATGGCTAGAGCTTGGAATGGGACACGAGGAACCTGGAAGAGCATGTTTATTTAAGTTTGAAAAATTTGTTTAAAAAATAGTAATATTGTGCATTTGATAAAGAATATTTTACTGTATTTACCTGAGAGGCATCTTGTGAGGGGGGAGTGAGCTGGGAGAGGTCGGGGGCTGGGACAGACAGGATATTGTTGGGGTAATCCAACAAATAGGACACCACATTGGTGTGTCCACCTTTAGCAGCTTCTATCAACATGGTTGAACCATCCTAAAATAAAAAAAGTGATACATGTTTCAGAGATGTGTTTTTTACATGCGCATGGTCAATCACAGACATTAAGAGTGTCAGAATTACTTTTAGTCTGTGTGTAGGATCTGCCCCGTGTGCCAGCAGCAACTCCACCACAGCCAGATGTCCTCCAGCACAGGCAAGAGACACTACCGTGTGATCATTGTTGGCAGTAGCTCTGTTCACATTAGCACCTGGAGAAGAAAGGGTAAACATATTTATTGATAGAAAGGGTGGAATAATAAGAACCTTTAGTGGATTTAAAAACAAATAATTTCCCATTTATTTCAAAGAACATGTTGTCGTTAACGCACCTTTGCTGATAAGGAACTGTACTGTACAGAGATGACCTGCTCTTGCTGCCTTCATCAACGGCGTTCGGCCCCCTTCTGACTCGTGTTCCTTAAGGAGATAATGTATACGTTAAATGTGGGTCCAGTGTGGAAGGTGATCTAAAGAGCTGAGTTATAATAATACAGAAAAAGCCCAAAAAAGCCAATAATGTGATTCCATTAATTCATATTTGTACATTAACACTAAGAAATCATTTTCTGGTTCGGTAAAAACATAAGTGACGAAGAGCATTTAAGTGTATGATATACCAAGTTGGCTCCAGCCTGCAGCAGCACATCCGCAACATCAGTGTGTCCATTTTCACATGCATACGTCAATGCTGTGTCACCTGTTGCCGTGGTGGCATGAACGTTTGCCCCTGAATAATGAAAATTATGGGATTTAAGGAGCAGGAAACGATGTCTCAAAGCCATTTTACAGGCAGCTAAAATAATATCTGCAGCTGCCTTCATTCCTCCTGCTCACCTGCAGCCAGTAGGTATTTGACCAACTCCAGATGGCCTTCCTGTGCAGCCTCCATTAGAGGAGTAGAGCAACCTAACTCAATGTCAGCTCCTGCCTTGATGAGAAAGTCAGCCACTTCCAAGAAGCCTCCACAGCAAGCCAGAGTCAAAGCGGTTTCCTGGGTCTCCTCCGTCTGGGCATTGATGTTAGCACCTGGGAAACAAAATAACAACGCTTAACACCTAAAACCATGGCAATATTACATTACTTACCTGCTTCTAAGAGCACACAAACAGAACGCAATAAACAAAATTAAGCTATGTTAGCTAACACCTCGACTTTTCATTTCCCAGATTTTGGAGCAGACTTTGCTTACCTTGAGCCAGCAGCAGCGCGACCATTTCCTCATGGCCTTCTCTAGCTGCTTCCATCAGTGGAGTGTAGCCCTCATCATTAACCTGAACACAAACATAGACGTGAGGATAAGCGCACGTATGACTCGATGCCCCCTTTACCCTGCAGCGTACAACTCTGTTATCTCACTGGAGGTAGAAACGTTTACCCTCAGAAGGTGGTGGTTATATACATTTTATTTAAATGTCAATGACAATGAACACAGAATTTAAAATATATCTTCAGCTGGTTTTTCAGAGAGAGAACAGGAAATTCCAGACTCCAGTATTTTATGACGTTTCCAAACTTGTATGGCGACACCAACACACACATGTCTATTTACTCACCTCTTCCAAGTTGGCTCCTCTCTCTATGAGCAAAGCTGCCAGCTCCACGTGTCCTCCACAGGCTGCTAGGGTAAGGGGTGATTCAAAGGAATCAGCTGGCATGTTGACTTGTGCACCGCTGTCCAACAGCAGCCGTGCCACCTCCACATGGCCGTCCTGGGACAGCGAGACACACAGAGAATGTAGAGATAAGCACATACATATGTATATCAGATGGCTTTTCAAGGAAGTTAAAATACATTCACTTTGAGGCTGGGAACAGCACAAAGCTCCTAACTAGCTATGATGTGAAGTGGGAGAAGTCAATGTGACCGTGAGATTTAAACTGATGGTAACGCATTAGTTACCGTTTTCTGAAGCACACAGACAAACGATAACACAAAATCTATTGTGTGCCAAAAACATGGCAGTGAGAATGGACCCTGAGCAGAGGGTGTTTAGATAACGATTTGGATCAGATGCTCACCATGCACGCCTCCATAAGTGCTGTATGCATCTCATCTGTTTTATGTTCCTGGTCTGCTCCAGCCTCCAAGAGAAAACGCACCATGTCCAAGTGACCTGCAGTAGACAAGCAAACATCCATATAAACATTGAATTCCCATTAAAGTGGAAAGAGCACGTACAGGCACGCACAGTAAACTAACAACTTTATGCATGAGTTCTGACCTTTGTAGCAAGCGAGTGTAAGGGCACTCTCTTTGAACTCATTGGAGTGTGTGTTGATGCCAGCGCCATACTCCAAGAGTACTCTGGCCACCTCCACGTGGCCAGCACTGGCCGCCTCCATCAGAGGTGTGTGTCCATTCTCGTTGTGGTCCTCAATGTTAGCACCCTCTTTCAGCAGCACCTTCACCACATCAACAAAGCCACCGGCACATGCGTAAGTCAGAGCTGTGTTACCTGGAAGAAAACAGATCAATTAGTTTGACTGCAAAGGATGGAGGATTAAGTTTATATTAATTATTATTAGTCCAACTTTAGGTAAATTTAGATTTTTACCTGTGGAGGACTGTGCATTAACGTCTGCTCCGTGGACCAAAAGTAGTTTGACAATGTCCACATAACCTCCGCTGGCAGCAGCCATAAGTGGCGTTATATCCCCCTTGATGCCCCGATCTTCCACGTTGGCATGCATGGCCAACAAAACCTAAGGGTCAAAGATAAAATTATAAATTTAAGAAACAAACAGAGCTTAATGTCCCCCAAGACGACTACTAATACAAAACTATTTTATCTATTGGTTGCAGACAAGCTATTTCTGTGTACAGATAAAACAAACTGCAAGCATTTAATCTACATGATATTTAATGACAGCCTACGGCCTACTTTTACATACCTGTGCAAGTTCATAGTAGCCAGCCGAGCAGGCGAGGCACAACAGGCTCTCCCCTTCCTCTGTGTGTTCGTTGACGCTTCGTCCCTCGTCTAGCAATTTGCGCACTGCGTTGACGTCCCCATCTGAGCACGCCTCGGCTAAACTACGGCTGAAAATAACCAGACTGCTACAATTACTGCCACTGTGACAGGTGAACACACATACGCCTCACAATTATGCAATAACTTTTAAAGTAAAACATGTCTGTGCACGCAGATGTAGCATGAATGCAAATCTGATTTGAAATCATATGCATAAACTTGGAGCTGGCTCTGTAAACCATATGCCAGTGTCAGTTAGGGCGAGATACATACTTGTCAGCTTGGCCAGCGTTGAGTGTGTTTTCTGCTCTCATACGGGTCAGGGCCGCTGCAGCCTCATCCAGGGCACAACTCACAGACGACGTCAGTCGGCGTAGCACCTCAGGGTCTGCAAAAGCTTTACCATCGGCAGTGGACAGTTTACCGATGCCTGCCGAACATCAAAAAGGCAGAGGTGCATAGGGCAAGGCAAACCACAGGAGAGCACACCACCCCAGACCAGAAGAAGCAGCAAGTCCAGTCCAGCCAATCCAATCCAAGGTTAGTATCAGCATACACAAAGAAGAAAAAAAACACACACACAAGCATTTGTTAATATGGCTTAACATCTTTTTCTTTCACTACTTCCAATACACCATCTATGATTCTTAATTTCTATAGCTTAGTCGATGGCAAGGTCGAATGATGTGTTTAAAATAATAACCACTGGACAACAATGGTAATGTTCAGGTAAGAACATGATTAGCGCCAACATGAATGCAATGAGGGAGTTCATGTTAGTTATATACATTAGGAGACAAAGGTTCAGACTTTTAATGGTAGAAGATAAAAAGGTCTCATCCTGTGTGAATTATAGATGGGTAAGAGGCAGTGAACATGGGAGAAACAGAGGCTATAGGTAGTGGTTAGCATTAGAGAAAAGCAAAGCTGGGCCATGAGAGTAAGATCTGTTTGTGTTTGTCATGAATAAAAAAAAGGGGAATGAGAATAAAGGGCAAGGGGAGGAAATGCTCATGCTAAAGGCCTACAATGAAAGATCTCTTTTATAAGATTAAACAAAGATGGTTTCATCCATTCAACTGTTTCTGTGAGAATACTGTATGCGTTATATACGTATATGGATATAAGCACAAATAAAGAGACAGGAAAAGTGTTAGGTGAATTTTCCAGCCTCGGCCCTAACCCATCCATTAGCCAAGCAGAAGTGAGCTCTAGTTCTTGTGGTCCTGTCGTGTTTTCACCACTAGGCCTGCAACTAAAGTTAAACTTAGTACAACAATCAGGCGGGGATTTCGCAATGGGCCCCACGGCAGAGAGAAATAGGAGGTCAAGGAAGTTGATCATTAATGTTTTACTGTATCATGTTTATCTCAGAGAATGCAAGAGGTTCACAGAACCAAAACAGTTTCAATATCCATTGCGGTTGAACACACTGTAAATATCTCAGATGTTAAAAAAATAATATGTTCGACCCATTTCTAAATGTCTGAATAACTTTTTATATCTGTGAATCACATCTTCAATAAAAATAACTGACCTTCACCTATTTACGCCATTCTATGGAGAGCAAAATGGACATTGAACTCTCACTGAGGTCAAGACTGTGACTTTGACTACAGATATTTTGTTGTGTTGAAACTAGTTACTGGCTAGCCACTGAGCCATCTACTCCTGTCCAGTCATCTTTGAGAAGAGACACTGCAAAACTGAAAGAGCGTCAACATCAAAGCTCACCGACGTCCTGAACAAAGGCACTGTCATCCGTCTGTCTTGTACAGCTTGTACATTAACAAATCAACTTGTCAATCAATAAACTAACCTGCCAATGCACCAAATAACTTACAGTTACGTAACAGTAAGATGCCATGCGTCACCCTTCTTTTTAATGCTGCTCTTTAAAATATCTAACACAGTACAAATACTGTACATTGCAAAGGTGTGTCGATACACAAAATAAAATCCTAATTCGGGATCTAAGGTTTATGCTGCATGTTTATCCGAAAGCATCAGTTCATGCAGAACTTCACTCAATGACATAATATTCTGTCAAGTTGTAAAACACATGAGGATACATGATGACAAACGCTGTGTATATACCGTCATGGCACAAACAACTGGCATTCATACTACTCTGGCAGCACTGATACTATAACATTTACATACTGCTGGCATTGCAGTAATTGCCTAATTAAAGCAGTAGTTATCTTGACATAAATCACATTAACGTGACACTGAACAAAGTAAAATTATGTTTAGTATTCATTAATTAGTAGTGAGTGGTACGATTTGTTGTTCCAATAACACCTAATGAAAGACTTGATATGATTAATTAGATGTCAACCTTGTTATATTTGCATTAACTAACAACAACCTAAATTGAAGAAATTAGAAAAGGCAGTCTTCCTCAAAGATGGCTCAGTTTCTCACAATCTTTCACCACCAGCACCATTTCAAAGAGAATGTGTCACATGAGTTAATACTTGGTGGTAGTACTTGTTAATACTGGTAAAGTAACTGGGTCAGATGCTGAAGGTGAGAAAACAGATTATGTAGTAGCCAGTTTGTCAACTGTAGCTGTATTATTAAGTTTGCATGTATCTCCAGAATATCTGCTTTAGCTTTATCATTTTGTCTACATTGACAACCCTAACCCTTTAACAATGGTAATTACTGGGTTTTATTCTTATTTCTTTCTCATCAATGTGGGCTGAATCAGGATTCACAGTATTATAAATTGTTTGTCACCAGTAGTTCAGCATACTCTCAGCCTCAAAATCAGGGTAATAGTATAACCTTAACCTGTTTCAATCCAACACAAAATAGCTGCTAGGTCAGGGTTGCTGTGTGTCATCGCATCACTATATACTTTTGCATACCTCTCTGCTTTCACAGCAACTCCACGCACAAAAAGCACTAAGCTGTACAAGCGATGCACATGATTTTGCAAGCCTACTGGCATCCAAAAACTATTGGTCCAATACACCTTTGCTGCATGTTGTGTACAGCCATTAGGTTCAATACTATAAAGCATACAACAAGATACATCTAAACTTTACACAGGTCTTAAAACATTAAACTGCTATTCTTAAATTCAGCCTTTAACCACATTTTATGGTTTTTTTTTCTTGCCGTTTTTGGACATTTAAGATTGGATTAAAATAGACCAGGACACCTTCTGGGAGGAGGTTGTGGAAACTTCTTCAGCTTTTTCTATTTTTTTACTCTGATTGCCTTTCTTGTTTCCTGAACCTTTAGCTCCACAAACAAATTATGCATTTAAATGCAGAGAAACTCTCCTGTTTATAAAATGTTCCTCTCTTTTTTAGTCAGACCTATGGTTTTTGAATGGCGCGGCCAAAACCACAGACAGTGCCGTATAAATCTCCCATTATAATAAGGTTCCAGAATTGTCTAACAACACAGTTGAAGGCTGTTTTTATCTCTCTGCCAGACCTGTGTGTTAGTGAATCTTTTGTTATAGACGGTACTACTGTGTTTGTTGAAGGCTCCTGCCAGTCACAGTCTTGAAACTTTCTATTTTAACTCGTTTTTGTGTTGTTGACCATTTTGCTGGGCAAAGTTATCTGATTTCTTTGCACTTTCACTCTGTGAAGAGCAGGTGTGCATGTGTGTGTGTGTTGCCTGCCCCATCTCTCCTTCCTATTCGCTTTGTTTTCAAACAGCCAGTCCTGCGGGTACGGTCACTTCTAGTACTTCTTGACTTCATTAGTATCAATTACGCTAAGTTTTGACTCAAGGTGTCGGTATGAAATGGTGTATCAGTGTGTACTCTAACAGTGACTGACTGTTCTGATGATAAAGGTAAACACTCACATCAACAAACACACTGTGCAAATGCAGACACACTGACATAACTAGTCACACACACACACACACCAGTCTACACCTTAGGAGTCCACCTTTCAAATTAAGAATGCTTTTTATACTTTATAAACTTTATACTTTATATTATCAGCCGAAATATAATTTATTTTTCTCTCAAATGTCTACGCTGATTATTTCTGTGCTTCAGGATTACACTGCTTGCACATTACTTCAACTACTAACATTCACGTTTCAAACTGAATTAAGAAATATTAGTAGCAAGTTATGGATCCTAAACATCTTTGAGCATCTTTGATTTTTTAAAACATTGCAAGACAACTATAAAATTAATATGAAAAAAACATTTACCATTAATATTAGCAGTAGTAGTATACTTGTTACTGCTGCAGTAATACACCACAAGCATACAGGAAGTTTAAGGGGTCACCTCTTCTCTTCCAAGTAGTTAAGAGAAAAAGAGGAATAGACTGAGATTAGCCATTAGCCCTTCAAAACAGGCTCTCTGCATGCTGTAGAGGCTCAAGCATGTTGCAGTGTTAATCTGCCTGGTAAGGTTCATAAGCCCAAACGAGGCCAGGACACCCAGCCCTAATGGATTAATCTACACACACCTTCTTATGTCTAGATTACAAGTTATAATCAAACTAATTTACCCGAAGCACTGTGTGCTGATATGACACTTGCAGAACTGGCAGGTTCTGTTCATTACCATTTCAGACTTAGGCCTTATACAGAATAAAACCTCTCTAACCTTTCTTTGAAATGAAAGTGGGAAAGAAGGAGAAACCTACCCTATTTCCAAATAAATCAGTGTCAAGGTATGTACAGCCAAATTACGCTGAAACAAAGTTGTCATACCTGCGGCTTCCAGTAGAGCTTCAAGTCGGGCCTGTGTCTCTGGATCAACAGTCCTTAAATCTACTCCATCTGTGGCGCTGGACAGAAGTAACTCTGATGCTGTCTTCATGATGGGGTTATCCAGGTCCTCCTGGTCCAAAATGAAAGACTCCACCTGGGAAAGGTAAGAGGGAAGAGGGGGGGGGGGGGGGAATCACAACCAGTGATAGTTTGGTTCATGTTTCTAATCAAAAAACGTTTTCAAGAAATGGTATAGAGAAACGCTAATCATTTCCATTGACCTGTATCTAGAGGTGACAAACAAATATACCACCTACTAAAAAGATTAAACACATTGACCTTGTTTATTTACATTTTCTTTTAAAAGAAGGGGAGTGAAAGGGAGCACTGGGATAAGACAGTCAGCCACAGCACAGGAATTACAACGTCTGCACGCATTTCAGCTGAGAGTCAGTCGCCCAAATAAAGCACCACAGTCTCATATCTTGGATTTTGCCCTATAAACAATTCAGTCTGAACTACTAACATTTTATTCTTTCAAAAACCCAGTGGAGTCAACATAATAAACTAACTTTTTAAAAATGAATGCTTTATCTATTTGCACACAAAACAACACTTTTTGCTAAGCATTAATAATGTCCCAGTGGAAGTGACTACTTCTTACTGACGTACAATACTAAAAAGACAAAAAAAATGTTTTTAGTCAGATTACATGTTAAATGGGATCTGTTAAAGTCTGTTCTTTATAAATATTATTGGCATAAACAATAAAAACATGGAACAATTTGTATTTATTTTGTAAAGCCTGGAGTAAAGATGGGCTACATTCTTGTTTAAACTGCAAACTTTACCTAAACAAAACTTGATAGTGAGCTTGTAACACTTATAAGATCCATGCCATAGATTAAATGGTGTTATGGGAAAAGTGTTTTAGTTTAGTATATATCATCATTACCTGGATGAAATATTTACCATGTTTTTTAGGGGGCACAAAATAACTGACTCACACAACTGTGTGCAAGGAACATCATTATATAGTCCCAAACATGGTAGTGTATAGTAAATAATAATAAACTTGCAATACATAATGTCTCCTATGTGTTATTGAAAAAGCTACAGTCCATCCACAAGCTGCAGGAGACGTTTAGGACCCAAAGAGTAAAAGTTGGAAGAGAGTCAGCATTCAGTATGGAAGGATTCAGCTATATACCAGGAACGCAGAGCACAAGAACCCATGGGGGATGTAGTTCTACTGAGGCCTTGATAATCAACAATGGGCATCAGTCTTCACTATTAATGAACTACAGTTCCCAGTGCGTTGGTATCCAGAGAGCTGGAGAGGCCTAGAATGGCATCTGCTTAATCCTGGGGCTGAGATTTTAGCTGCTGCCCAGAGAAGCAAGCTCCCCACTGGAATAAAACACCACAACAAATACTCCCCTTTGGTTTTATAAAGCACAGACTGGCTGAGTGAAGAAACATGTAACAGAGATGTATTTGCAAATTGAAAATGTCACTTAAACCGCTTGAGATGTCATTGCCAGGTGAATACTTTCTTCTGCTACTAAACAGGTCATGCTCATACAAATATGGCCGGAGAATATTGACATTTGTAACAGCCTACATCCTCACTAGCTTGTGCGTTTCAGACAGACACTATTTAGGTGAGTATTAGTTAACTATAACAGACAAGTCAACAGGTAATGTCCATTGTGGTAACAATTACCTTAATACAGAGAAGCCCCTGATGATAACAGTAAATGCTGCATAACATTTTAGATGGTGAATGTGTATATTAAGTTACCATTTAAGTGTCAGTCTCCTGAGCCCTTTGCTAGATTGGTGCATGTCAAATATTTGCAATCAGGAGTCTAACAAGTCTAATGTGCTGTCATAGACAAACTCAATTACATTACGATAGTGTGGCTAAAGAAGTCTTTAAACAGTCTGTAATCTTGTAATCTTTAAACAGCTCACAGTACACAACTTCTGCAACAGAAATTATGTTATGTCGCGGTATTTGCTGAATCTGACTGACCCTCGAATTATTTTGTTCTGTCACGTCCCTAAAGAGAGTGGCACAACACATGTGTGCAGTGAATATTCTGTATCATCCGTGTGTCCAACAGACCTAGTACAAAACATGTATACAGTATGTTTAGCTGACATGAGGAGATGCCATCACACCTGTCCCCGTGTGAAGCTGCCGGCACATGGAAAGTTCACCACTTCTCAACATAAACTCGAGCTGCACTCAATTGTGAGAACGCAAATCAAATTGGCACAGTAACACTGGCCGACAAAGGCAAAGGATGGAAAAGCAACTTGCTTATTTGTCAACACCGACTATCGAAAATTCGAGTAGTTCCGCAAGCAAAAGCATAATGTAAACGTACCTAAAAGTTAGCTAAGGGGCGATCGCCGTTAATTTACATGATTTAGAAAAGTGACGTAATTGCACCACAACTACGAAATGGCAGATAGTTTGCTGGTTCTGTACGTTCGTGGGTTTACGGGCATCTTCCATTTGCCGTGACTGGAAAGCTGTTGGAAGAGCTGCAAACTTGTGATGGGTGTTGTGAGACGACAGCACTGAACGAGGCCGTCGTCCCTTTCACCCGAACTAGGCCATGTTCACAGCCTCCGCTGCATAAATAAAACATTTCAGCCGGTTAGTGTGAACAACTGCTCGTCTCTAATCAACCATTTTAGGCATCAAACACTTCATATACATACGAACTGTTGAGATGTGTTGTTCTACTAAGGTGCTAGTTTATTTTACGTAATTTTAGCGGCCTGGGAGGGGGTGGTTGCCAGTTGCGAGCTAATGCGCTTGCTAGCAGCCAGCTCGCGCTAGGAGAGGAATGTTGCCTAGCTCTCTCGTAAGGCTTAGCTAACTAGCTTAGCTTAGCGTAGCTACCTCTGAATTCTCGTCTTCGTCGCTGCCGGATCCTGTACCCGGGGAGAGGACGGCTGCGGCCGCTAGTTTGAAATCCAGTCTTTCTGCAGCAGGCCCGCCTGGTTCACCATACAAACGTACTTTCTTTCCACCTACACCAATCCCAATGCCCCCTAGTCCGACTCCTCCTGGTGTCGCTCCTACCCCCATCCCTGCCACTGGGGAGCGAGGAGTCACCGAGTCAATCTCGTCCTCGAAGCCGTCCGTCAGCATTGCCGTCCCGGCTACTGCATCCTGCATACTTATATTCACGATACGTGTGTTAGCGAGCTAGTTGTTGACTTAAATGTCCGTCCAGACTCTTTCTTTTAGGATATATGCGTGATTTTACTTCAGGGAATCCAGAAACTCTCCCGAAGCGAGGGTTGAGGAGGATCTCTTTCCCCCAGCCATTAACTTTCTAACAACCTAACCCGATACGCACTGTTTCTCAGAAAGACCGCCTATGTGGAGGATTCTGGTAATCCTATTGGTTTAGCAGAAACAAATCTCTGTTGTCTATTGGTCAAAGTGACTGCTTGTCAAACACGAGACCGCAACGTCAGGTTAGGTTTACCAATATCACGAGGCTGTAGAACGAACGTCAAGACATGACATGGTAGGCCAACTTAACTGGTAGCTAGCTGTACTAGTTTATGTGAACTCTTATTTGGGAATCACAGAAACATATGGATTACAGTGAGAATATATTGGTAGCGGTTTTACGTTTAAATCGGTTAATTACATTCTTTAAAGCTACATGTAAAGTGCATTAGCTGTGACTTAATCCTTTAATGTCTTTACGAGCGTAAATAAGACTAAAATGAAATTCAATCAAGGCTAGTTTCGGTCAGCAATATAAGGCAAAAATACAGAAAGAGAAGTTGTCCTGACTGAGTTGTCTTAAATGAACACTTTGCATATATACATAGGTATTTTACTACACGTAAGTAGTGATCCACAATTCTATTATATGTTTGAATATATTTTGATATGATTTTTTTTTATCTTTTAATTGCTTTTTCAGTCCACAAATGACTTCATCAACAGAAATCAAAACGTTTTCTCACAGCTGACACACATAAACTTAGTTGAAGTGTAAGTGTTGTTCTTTCGCAGCATTATTATAACTTAGTTATCAAATAAGGAACTTTTTACTGACACCTCTCACATTTCACCTCTCACTTTTTTCTTATGTTTAAAATGTTTAGAAATTCAGTCAAAAATAAAAATGGCAAAAAGTAAGAAAACTGATCCACAATAAATTTGTAATTATGGCATGGAATCTTTACTTTACTTTGCTTGGCAGACGCTTTTATCCAAAACGACTTACAGGGAGCTAGCGATGTCTGGCTCTGGGACACACCTGGTAGAGGATGGATTAGGAGTCAGACAGGGTTTCGGACCTGCGACCTTCTGCATCCCAGTCTGACGCTTAACCCATTGATTTACCAGGCCAAACATAATCATTTATCATTTATGTTCTTTTTTGGTTTATGTATATACAAACAATATTGGAAAAGTTATTTTGAATATATCTATAATAACATTCAATAATTTCATGTACTTTAAGTGTTCAAACAAAACATTCCCATGACTGTTAATAAATATAAAATTAGTGATTTATTAGTTTTGACCAGCATGAAATTAAAATACTAAACTACTGCTACTTTAACAATGACATTACTTTAGTTATTGCAATTTGTTACTTCTTACCCATGGACTAAGAATGAGCCATTGGCACAGTGTCGTGCCGTAGTTTTGGGAAATATAAATGCCTTGCTGAAAAGCATGTGTGCGGTTGTTAAAGAAACAGAGTGCTGCTTCCTCGCTTGGCCTGCTCCAATTTTGAAATGATCACTCGCAGTTGGCACCAGTCACCAGTCACCAAGGTTTGCTGACCTTGCTTTTAATGAAATACCACAATAAGTCTATGCCAACATAGTTACTGTTACATATCATCATAAAAACCCACATCTATTTTTGGTGCTGGGTGAGTTGATAAATGTGCCTCAGGGTCAAGTGTTTCTTATATTCTGTTATATTTTGGTTTGACTTTAATGAGCATTTGGTCCATCCACTCTCTCTTACAAGAAGCTGAAAATCACTACAAATAACTGTAAACAGGTCTACTTCGATTTATAGACCAGAAGATGCCAGCGCGCCGGCCAGGGTCTGGCGGCAACGTCATCGGTTTTGGGCGTGGACGCACCCATTGGAGGCGCTTGGTTATTTAGTAGGGAGCGCCAGGTGTGCTAAAAACCACTGATTCTGTCAATTGTAATACATTACAGAAATAGAACAAAATTTCAAATTTATATTTTTGAAATAATCTAATACAAAGCAAGAGAGCAGTAATGGTTATAAGCGTGTTTATTTGTTCCTGCTGATTTACGTCAGTGTGTAGCAGTTTAGGGCCGTGAGAATGAAGCGCGTCGTTTTTTAGGTCTTGAAAGGGGAAGGGCCGTGTGAAGTTCTGGCAACCCAGCGCGAGGCTTCGGCTGCATCACGCAGGTCTGGTCATACGTACTTCGGCGTGTTGTACTTACAGCGTATATCAGGTAAACTAGTCAATGTATCTTTCTTTTAACTTGCATAAGCAAAAACGCCTCGTAACATTTACGTGAATCGGGAAATATAACTACCATTGTGTGTATCATAATCTTTCGTCCTGGCGGTAGTTACTGAATCGTAGCTATAGAGCTAAGAGCTAACTGTTGAAGCTATTAACATGGCGCAGGCTAAGAGGGCCGCTTTTGTTCTTGTGTCTGGGTGCGGTACAGAAGGCCATGCATCTTGTCTTAAAAAAAATAAGCTTCTTGGTTTCTACTTAACAAACATCTCTTCTGCGCGATGTCCAACTTTCTTCGAAATGTTTTATTTGACTATATTTTCATATTGAAAGTACATGTAATGCTAAAGCTACACATTGTTGTGTCGCTAACTTAGCCCAGAGTGATTCCGTTATCGCGCTTTTTGTGAAGTGGTCGCTGTAAATCTTGAGTTAGTTATGTTAACGTTGATTGTGATCTTAGTAGCAATTAAGTTTTTTTTTAAACGCATTTCTGCAGTTTTTAACAACGACGCTGACATTTTTTACGTGCAAAATACCGGTTAGCATTACCAGGCTACCTCAAGATGGCGCTGCTAATAGATATAACATTTTTCTATAGTTGCGGGAAACTGGCTCTATAGACAGCTGTGATCTTAAAACTTTGGAGCAAATATTAAACCGTTACACACTACAGACAAAACAATATTGATAATAACCTATTTATCAGAATTGGTTTATGCGGGATCCACATTAAGTACTACAGGCGGTCAGTAGTACTAGAAGATATGACAGCACATGAATGTTTGAACACTGAACATTTGCATTACGTTGTTTTGGATTAAGATGAATGCAGTGACTGTAATGCTGTATACATATCATCAGACTATTGACAGAGCTTCTCTGCATTTATTACTCTTGATATGAACAGAGCTCCTGTCATTTTACCCAGGCACTGTGACCAGTCATGGCTGATGAGGGATATGTAGTACGCATCAGGGGTCTCCCATGGTCCTGCTCAGTGGATGAGGTACAGAGGTTTTTCTCAGGTATGTAAATTTTAATTTCTGTTTCATAGCTTATATATAGTTCTGATATTTCAGCAATTACAAGGACTGGAAATTAATTAATAAATTAATTTTGCAGACTGCAAAATCATCAGCAATGGAGGCGGCATTCACTTCACGTACACAAGAGAGGGGCGGCCTAGTGGAGAGGCATTTGTTGAGTTGGAAACGGAGGAAGACTTGAAAATTGCAGTGAAGAAGGACAGAGAAACTATGGGTCACAGATATGTGGAAGGTGTGTGCAGCCGTTTACAGATAATGGCTCCCTTGTGATAATCATTGTAATTGTCTCTACTTGTAGCTGTGGTAACTGATTGGTTTTCATTCTGTCATATAGTATTTAAATCCAACAACGTTGAGATGGATTGGGTCATGAAGCACACTGGTCCAAACTGTCCAGAGACGGCGGGAGACGGGCTTGTTCGACTCCGGGGCCTTCCCTTTGGCTGCAGCAAAGAGGAGATAGTACAGTTTTTCTCAGGTAAGAGTAGTACTTATATATTGCTAAATAGTCATCTTTCTCAAAGTAATGTGGGTAAATGAAACTTTCCCCATCTTTTTCTTGTTTTCATTCTCGTCACGGATATTGACTAGATTTTTTTTCTGATTTACAAAAAAAGTCAGAACGCCTCTCAAAACTTAGTGTATCCTACTGTATGTTTTTCAACAAGAACAATGTACAGTAAAATAAGAAAGTTAAAATTTAAATAGAGAAATTAATCCATCTTTGCCCATCATATCCATCCTAAGCCCACAAGCATGGCTTTTTTTCTTTAATTAGGTCTGATGTTGTAAAGCGTTGCACTGATGTAATTTACTAATCATGTAATGGGTGCCTTCATCACTGGTGTGACAGCCTTTTACCTCAGCGTCATTATTTCTTTCCCCATTTCCCTACACCCTCGTTGTTTAAATATTCTTTCTTGTATGCCAGATGTTAGTTTAGTAAGACGCTCGTTCTTTCATAGGGTTAGGGTTAGACACTTGCCTGGTGTCCCACACAGTGCCCTTTTCCATATTCTTCCTCTATCCTCTCATTTCTATTTTTATCCCAAAATACATTAAATGTAAGTCATTGAGATGGCCAGTCACTGGTTAAACACTTAAGTGGTATGTGTGATGATGTATAGAGTTTTCCATAAGTTTTCTCTCTTTTTAGAGAAAGTTCTCACTGTGATTGGGCATGTGATTTAATATGTCCCCTGCTGGGGTTATCTGTCCTTGGGTTGAAGGGTTGGAAATCGTGCCAAATGGGATAACATTGCCGGTGGACATCCAGGGGAGGAGTACGGGGGAGGCCTTCGTGCAGTTTGCTTCACAGGATATAGCTGAAAAGGCTCTAAAGAAACACAAGGAAAGAATAGGGCACAGGTGGGGATGGTTGGTTGGTTGGCTGGATAAGTTGCTTTTCTTATGGTGTGCACTTTCAACATCTGAACCAAATACAAACCTGACACCACGATAATCTTGGCTAACATATTTCAACATTTCCCACAAACACCTACACAAATTACCATGTTAGATCCACCAATGCCACACATTCACAGTGTTCAGTGGGAAGATTAGTGCTCGGGCACCATCCAAAAATCTGAATGTGAGTATATTCTGAATTTTGAGAACAAATGGTGTCTCAGCACTAAACATCAGTCTTGGTGGATAAATGGTAAGGAGTCTCCCTGGTGGTAAAATCAGAGGACCACTGTACACAAGGATCTGGAGCCCACTGTTACAGGTAATGCTTAGAGTGGGTTGCAGAAGGGCTGGGACCCTCTCTGTTCCTCTAAAACCAGGACAGTGGCTGTCATGGAAAGGACCCAGGATGCTGTATTGAAAATATTGAACCAGAGTTGTAAATCACATCAGGTAACCATAAGAAAAGTGTGAAAGTCATTAAGCCCCTTATCAATTTGGATAGCTTACATCTCAATCAATAAGTTGTTCTTTTAACCTACTTGAACTAGAATTATTCAAAGATATTACTACCTATGGACTACATCATGACAGCATCTGCATAGCCCAGTTTCATCAGTATTGAGCAAATGCAGTCTCCCCATGTCCTGACCGTGCCATCTCTATACTCTCAGGTACATTGAGATCTTCAAGAGTAGCCGCGCGGAGGTGCGAACCCATTATGAACCCCAGCGGAAGCCCATGGGCATGCAGAGACCTGGCCCCTATGACCGGCCATCTGGTGGTCGCGGCTACAACATGATGGGTCGAGGCGGCTCTTATGACAGAATGCGTCGAGGCGGCTATGGAGGAGGTTGGTGTTAAGTGCTTAAGTGATATATACGACGTATACCGTTTGTCTGTCACACTGCGTCCCCTCATACTAACACTGCACTTTACCATTTAATAAGATCTTCATGATGTACATTCAGGTGTATCAGATGGGCGGTATGGGGATGGAGGCTCCTCATTCCAGAGCACAACAGGCCATTGCGTCCACATGAGGGGCCTACCGTACAGAGCCACAGAGACGGACATCTACAACGTAAGTTAGGAGCTATTGCAACATATCAGGGAAACGGCTGTTGCTGAATACTATGCACATGGTGCAGATTTTATGGTTGCATTTAAGTCAAATATGCCAAGAGTAAATGTGCCCTTTGTTTGCATTTTTTAGTTCTTCTCGCCACTGAATCCAGTCCGGGTACATATTGAAATCGGCCCAGACGGCAGAGTAACTGGGGAGGCAGATGTAGAGTTTGCGACGCATGAGGACGCTGTGGCAGCCATGTCCAAAGACAAAGCTAACATGCGTGAGTTCAAAATAAGTGACGGTTATTGACACTCTTTGTAAAAGTACAATATTTATGGTCTCTCTTGCTGCTCCTTAGAGCATCGCTATGTGGAGCTGTTCTTGAATTCAACAGCAGGTGGTAGTAATGGAGCGTATGGCAGCCAAATGATGGGAGGCATGGGTGCGTATCACACAGTAAAGACGGTCTGGAGACCAGTAATGTTGGATCAATCAATATCATGTAACATGTCTTTGTAGTTTATTTTCTGCTTTAATGTCCTGTTGAATCTGGTGCGATTCATTCTCTCTACAGGGAATCAGTCGTCTTACAGCAGTGGCCAGCTGAGCTCAGGGTACTCTGGTGGATACAGCAGCCAGGGAAACATGGGGGGATACAGTGACTACAGTGAGTGTCAGCTCTGTTATTTAGTTTTTACACACCCAAATGTACAGAGCTTTACTGTTAACTTGTTGGATGCGCAAACGTCTACACATAAAAGATTTTACCTTGAAGAACAGAAAACATTGCACTCTGGTGAACTCCTTGGTCCTATAGTGTGTATTCTCTCTCTTGTTAGGTAACCAGGGCGGAATGGGAAGCAGTTACTATGGCGGCGGCGGTGGAGGAGGAGGAAGCAGAGGGTCTATGAATGGACTGGGAGGGGGTTGGGGAATGTAATGTTCTCCCCCCGCTTAAGTTGATGTGTTGTTTTTTTTTAACTCAGCATTTTGCTGGACGGACTGGAAATGTCAACTCACCACTTAACATTGGGCAGGGTCAAGTGAGGTTTTGAAAATATTGAAGGGTAGGGTTTGTATAATTTTTTTTAAGTGGATGATCTTCAGAGAGAGGTGAGATCTGGTGTCACAGGAAGTGTGTGAGATGCCCTGTTTGTCTTCCCCATTCCTCACAGATTTGACACCTCACAGAAACTGTACCGTTTTTTGTGTTTTCATTCTCCAAACTGGCTGTTCCTCGAGGTTAACTCATCCTGTGCTGGTGGCTTTAACATAAGTCTCAGTGTCTGAGTGCATGAACAAAAAAATCTGAAACTGTCAGGTATGTGATGTTTAGACCTTTTTTCACCTTTGTAGCGTGTAGCTTTTTATTTCTGATTCAAATGTTCTGAACTGAACGTGAGACTTTACATGGACAGCAAGGTTTTTCCTTTTTTTAAGGTGTGACTGTTGATAGGGCAGTTTTTCTGGATGAGCAAAGCAAATTTCAAATCTGACATGAAGGTTTCTACTGCTTCAAATGCTATTTGTATTTCCTGTGCACAAAGTTAATAAACTAGTCTGGAATATCTAAATATTGTTGCAAAAGAGGCTTTATTTGTTTATCAAATGTTAAGAAAAAACTATTGGGCACCATTCCCAGATTAAGAAAATGGCTTAATTTCAGTTAAAACGGTCTACAAAACCTTGTTATAATACATTCTAAAATAGTTTTGACATTCTACAGTCATTCATACAATTTAGCATGTATCCAGCAGTGAGAGTAAATGCAGATGTTCTCAGAAAAACAGCTACACAAATAATCTTCAGTGATGAAAATAAACAGATGGGACGTCAGTCTACATCCACGCTTTGAACTAGAAAAAATACAGACGTTAAATGGCCAGTTTATCAAAGTGAGCGTGAAACTGATTCCAGCCACAATATTGATCACAAATATCCCAAAATCAAGTCATTTATTGTTACTTCATCCCATCAGTGTTATTAAGAGTGTTACTTGTTCAAAACAGACGAGTGTTCCTGAATTTCAGGTAACAGTGGAAATGTAACGCCAAATCACATTTCCATCAACTTTTATGAAGTTAAAAATCGAGCGTGAGCGAGTGTGTGCACGGTTAGAAAGCTGTGGTACATAGACTTGTATGTGTCGTCAGGAGCCTGTAGAGGAGCTTCTCTGTAGCAGCAGTGAGTGGCACACGTCGCACACCCGCACAGGCCGCGGGTAGGAAGGCAAGGCCAGCTCATTGCTGGAGCAATTGTTGCAGTAAATGTCTCCACAGTTTCTGCAGTGGTGCTGAAATTGAAAATGTACACGTCGTTCATTGAACTGTGGTGAAGACATACGAAGTGATAGGAAAAAGAGGCCCACCTTTCTACGTGCAATAGAGAACTCTTTCTGACACTGCTTGCATTGAGTGGCCTCGTCGTCTTTCAGCCAAGCTTGTCCCTGATCAACGTAAACAGAAGATGAGGCATCGCTGAATTTCTTTCTTCACATTTTACACTGTCACACATACAAGTACACTATTACGTTTACCTTCAGGGCTTTGTTGACCTCTTTGAAGTCCTCCATCTTAAGTTTAGATCTTGGACAACAGGAAAGCAACATAAAACTCTTGACATTAAATGATACTGGTTAATAGAGATAAAAAAAAAAAACAAGTGCTCACTGGCTGAGATGCAGTCCCATCTCCTGAAGAGCCTGCTCCTGCTGCTCACATGTCTGCTGCAGCTGCTGCTTCTCCTGCTTCAGATCCTGCAGCTCCTAAGATTTGAGAGGTTTCACTGAAGCTCAACATTAACTTTAAAACCTTTGATGGAACAGGTTTGAGACACGACTGCAGACTTCTAAGGTGTTTGTTTGCTAGTTTCATACAGTATGTTATCTATTCGTCTCAGCACGTCAGACAACCACGCGCGATAACAAGCAGAGAATAAAAACGACATAATTGTGACGACACTGTTTCGTCCATAGCTGAGCGACACTGACCGCATGCAGGCCCTGGAGTTGTTGCAGCTGCGTGCGGAGCTCGCTGCTGTTGTCCTGCTCCCTCTGGAGAGCCTTCTGCAGGCTCTGTCTCTGCTCCCTCTCAGTGCGCAGCTCGCTCTCCAAACCCAGCCTGCGAGCACAGAGGACATGGCGGTACTCTCATCACCACAGTGGATTTGAAATGAAACAATCGAGTGTTGGTCAGCTTTACAACACACACACATGTTAATAAACCCTAATATACCGTGGTTCAAAAACATTTCTATAAACTAATGTAGCCAATCAAACCAACAGTTTGAATACTTATTTCACAGAACCACTATAATTTGGTTACATGTTTTTACCTTAGTGTATCTAGATCAGTGAGCTGTTTCTGCAAAGCATCTACTTTTCCTTCCAGCTCCAGCCTCAAGTCTTTGTCCGACTCATCGCTCTGTTTGCGCTCGCGCTCCGAGTTCTGTAATCTGTGACACGCAACCAAGAAGAAGGACGTGTTGAAGGGGAGTCTAACACAGACAAACTCATGCAATGCACAAATACACACCTCAGCTCTAGTTCCTCCATGGCTTTTCCCATTTCATCCATCTTCTGCTCCAGCTTCACAGCCTCTGCCTGCTTTTTCTCTGCCGCTCGTTCCGAGTCCTTCAGAGCCACATTAGATGTAGAACTTAATGTTAAGTGAGCGAGTGTGTAAGAGAAAGAAAACATGTTGTGTGCAGCTACCTGAGCTTTGTGGAATATTTGCACGTTGAGAGTCTTGACTTGGTCAAGCTGGAGACGGAGAGCTGCCAGTGTGTCCTGTTTCTCATGCGTGTCCTTCTCCAGCAGCTTCATGGCAACCTCCATCTCCTGCTTTAAGGCCACCTGCAGCTCCAGCTCGCGCTCCAGCTCCTAACGCCATGCATTACAAGCACACAAAAGACATGAGCCAAGCTGTTAAGACACTGACATCTCACCTAGAAGCCAAACTGCACACTACTTATGTGCCGACAATGAGGTATGAGACTAGGTTGTATTTCATCCTATACCAAAAAGGACTTTTCATCCTCCCAAACAGCACAGAGCTGTGGAGCCACCCTTACCACCACACACTGTACAGCATTTTGATACCTGACCTGGCGAATCCGCTTTTCCTCCTTGTACTGCTTCCACACCACATTGTACATCTCATCCAGGCCCTGTCGAGTCTGTTTGTATGTCTCCAGCTCCACCTGGCTGTCTTGAAGAGCAGCCTGCAACAAGAAACAAGACAAAGAAGACTGTACAGCGAGCGTACCTTTTAGGCTTGGAGAGATTAGGCTGCACATGCTTTCTGACCTCTTCCTTTTTCTGGCTGGACTGCTGGATTGACTCCTTCTCCTTTCTTAGCTGTTCCTGTTCTTCCCGCAGAGAGTTGATTCTGTCAGTCGCCGCTGTCAGCTGAGGAAAAGAAAGCCATCAGTCAACTAAAACACACCCAATGCACTCAATGCTTCACCTACAACAACTGTTCACACACAGTTGCTCTGACCTCTTCTACAAGTTTACTGTTGGTCTTCTCCAGAGAGTCCATCTTAACCTGCAGATCCGTGACAGTGCAACTGAGGTGACGATTTAACTCCTCAATGTAGTGCTTTTGATCCAATATTGCTGTCATCTTGGCGTCACTGAAACAGTCAGAATAACACTTTGAGTGTGCAGTCAGTGTCGAAAAGTTACTCAGCCAAACTAAAGTAACTTTACAGATCAGTTCAAACTTTAGGAAAAAACAGCGAGGATGAGGTGCTCCGTTCATATAACAGCAGCACTCACTCTTTCGGAGTTTCACTCTTGACAGGGTCTTTCAGATACAGGGAGAAGTCAATGACTCCCACCTAAATGAGACAGAGAAAGGTCATTATGTGCCCTGATCAAACTGATTCTTATAAAGAAGACAAGGTGTCTGACTGCTGCAACGTGTACGCCCACGAAACCTGTCAGCAGCACTCACCTGAGAATCAAGATCCTCCCCTTTAATACAAAGGTTAGCATCGATTACATTCAGGCCCACGAGCAGCCCCCCCATCACGGAACCCTCCTCCTCCGTCATGAATGCTCCAGAGTCATAAAACTCACTAAAAGGTTGGAGTAAATACATATAGAACATTTTGAAAAGGTACTTGCTTGGTGCAAAATCCACATAAGTGATTTGCTCCAACTAACCTCAGGAGGTCCTTGCGGTCAAGCACAGCCTTCATGTAGTCGGCCACTTTCTTTTGCATGAGCGCCAAATGCAGCCAAGCCCTAGCTCTCCCCAGACCAGTCCTGAAAGTGAGCACAACTAAATTAAACATCCCTTCAATTCTGAATTCATTGAGAAAACGGTGTGTAATAGCATACCTAATGCCAGGCAGGTCTCTGGCACTCGTGGCAATGCTAACAGACTCTGGACACAACTTTTCAGTGAGTTCCAGAGGTCCCCATATGGACTTGTTCTGACCAATGAAAGATTTCTTGGCTGTAAAAAAGACAAATGAATGTCTTTAAATATAATGTCTGCACACGCTGATTCAGGAGTGATTCAAATAGAAAAAACTATCTCAAAACGTCTGTCTCACCTTTCAGGCCATGTTTGAGGCAATGCTCCAGGACAACAAAGAACTGCTGCAGAGGAGGGTACTCCGAGTCCAGCGTCCTGCCCAGACTCAGGGAGGACTGGATTAATACTTTGATGCTCAGCTTCAACATGCTGAGGAGGTTGGATCTTTCTATTGCCATTGGATCTTTGGGAGGTACAACTGTAATGAGTGCAATGTAGGGAAAATGCGCTGACATGAGATGAAGGAAGTGATGCATGCGTCAGTAAACTCTAGAATAAACACGTAGAGAGCAGAGCCCCAAGTTTGTTTCCAGGGATTATACCCAGCCACTGGTTCAGGTATGTGGATGACACCTGGGTCAAGATTAAAACAGAGGAGGTGGAAAGTTTCACCAAACACATCAACGCTGTGGACATCAACATCAAATTCACCCGAGAGGATGTCACAGGCAACAGCCTGGCCTTCCTGGACTGTGCAGTACAGATTGAGGTGGACAGGAGGCTCAACATTGGAGTGTACAAGAAACCTACACATAGATGTCAGTATTTGCTTTTAGACTCTCACCACCCTCTGGAAGACAAACTGGGAGTAATTAGAAGCCTACACCATCGGGCAGAAAAGATTCCCACTAGAGCAGAGGGAAAGGCTGAGGAACACCAACACATCAAGGAGTCACTTAGAACATGTGGATATCCTAACTGGGCCTTTGTGAAATCCAATAGAAGATCAAATAAGAACACTGCAACAACTGACAGAGAGGAGAACAAACGTAGGAGTGCTGTCATTCCCTATGTTGCAGGGGTATCAGAAAAACTCAGGAGGATCTTCAACAAACATAACATCCCTGTCCACTTCAAACCAGGCAACACCCTAAGACAGAAAATGGTCCACCCCAAAGACAAAACGCCCAGACAAAAACAGAGTAATGTAGTATATGCAGTCCAATGCATGGAGGAGTGTACAGATCTGTACATAGGAGAAACCAAACAGGAGCTCCATAAACTCATGGCTCAACCACCAGGACTCAGCAGTTTTTTTACAACTCAAAGACACAGGCCACTCCTTTGGCGACAATGAAGTCAGGATCCTAGACCGGGAAGCTGATTGAATTAAAGGAGATGTGGAAGAAGCAGTTTACTGCAAGATTGAAGAAGGAGTGGCACGCACCTACACCGTTATCTCAACGCTCCCAGGGAGCTTCACAGTAGTTCACACTCTGACTCAGGTGGACACATTAACATACGTGAAAGAGGGCAGGACAACCCACAGGTGAACAGCAATCACCAGCCTGAGGACTCAACAGGGTTTATAAACCTGCTGCTCACACCAGTCAGTCAGACTTGAGGAAGCCCTCTGGGATGAGAGCTCTCTGGGGTGAAACGTGGTCAAGAAACCAAACAAGTCCAGTTGCTTTGGATAAAACCTTTTTGAGGCAACCATGACCTGGATGACTGAGAACCTTCGCAGATATGTAGAGAGACAGAAGCGGGCGACCAACCCGTTAAAACGTTGCTTGTCCTCACCAGTGACTATTTGAAAACTCAGTAAGTCGAAGAGGAAGTGACTGAGGTCAGTCCTGGGTGCATTTTTTTCAAACCTGGTTAAAACTTTATTTAGAGCGTCTGCGTTTAACAGGAGTCGCCGCTTACTTGGTAGCTTCTTCCCGTCGAGACCGTTTTCGGGCTCCTTCTCTGTCGGAGAGCTCACGGCGGATCCCTGCGAGGGGTTTCTCGAGGCAGCAGCATAGCTCACCCCGCTGCTAATCGTTTCCGTGGCCTTCCGAGCCAGTGACCGTATTGGAGCCGACCAGTTGTTCTCCACCGGGGCAGGCCTCTCTGTGCGGCCGGATCCGTCGCTGCTGCCGGACTCGCCGTCAGTCGTAGCTTCCAACGCGTCGGGCTCATCTAGGTGTGGTATGGTTTCGCTGTCTTCAAAAGCTGTGTTTACTTCCCTTGTCTCGTCGGCCATGTTTATGACCCCCACTTACTCTGTGCACTCACGTGACTGAAGTAATCACGCGCACCCCGGAGGTTTGTCGGGTGCACGCTAGCGCCACCCACTGGATTGGAGGGTAAGATGGGGGGGGGGTGCAAATAGAAACTGTAAAACGCTGTTTTAAAAAAGGAATAGAGCTCTCCTATATTTTAAAACATCATTTCACGTAAACTCCTTAATGTTGATAAGACACTGGTTTCCTTATTAATGTTTATTTTAAACCTGCAAAAATATAAATATTATAAAAACATTTTGCAACAAAACTAAGAAGTCCTTATTCTTAATTAGAAGTATAACGAGAATAACCTGTAGTTCCTCCAAAGTGAAATCAGAGCGGGTAGCTTGTTCCCAGCTTGACCACGTGGTGGCACAGACACGCTACATTACTTATTCCTACATTATTATTCAAAGGCTTTATGGAAATCACCAGTCAAGACTGAACCATGCTGGTATTGTGTTCTGTGGCGTATTATGGGCTGAGTTATTCTACCATTGTTCAATTTTACTGTAAGTGTTTTATTTTGTGTTAATTCAGAGTTATGTGTGGGAGAGTGATGTTAAAGGGCAATTACACTGTTGTACTGTATGTGTGTGTCAATGAAGTGGATTAATTGACTGATTGAATTAAAGCCAACAAAAATATTATAAGATTTTTGAGTTGTAGGAACAGTTTATCTTTTTGTATTAAGCTTTTATTGGGCTTTTTTGTATTTAGTTTCACATTTGCCTAACGTTAGTTACTTAATGTGACTCATCAGTTTCCCTTAGTTGGTTATGTTACGGAGTTTATGTTATGGAGAAGCTTTATCAGCAGTGTCAATGCAGCAGAGTAACAGTTGTGGCACAAACCATTACATGTTTTAACATGATTTTCTTAATTCTAAACATTTAAAGGCTTCAGGGATTTCCAACTTACTGCTGGTTCTGGTATGTGAAATACATTAAACCTCACTCTGTGTTGAAATATCTACTAGCTGCAAAATAACTTTATCAGTTCATATGGTTCCTCACACTATGGAGTTAGTCTTGGCTGACCTGCTCTTCCAGATGACATACTTACTGAAAATACTAGCACTGAAAACACTTCCTGATGGTGCAGGGATATGAAGGAATTGCAGAGGGAAGATTAATATTATTCATATAAAAAACTCTCCAAACCAGGATCATAGGAAGAAAGTTGAAACTAGCCTAACTCAGACCTTAATGTAGTTTGATTTGATTTCTGATGAAAAAATATGAAACACATGTTACCGGTTTGTAGAAATAACAACCAGGTTGGGACTAAGTGTATTAAGGTGTAAGAAAAATCACCAGTAGACTATGTATTAGTACAATAACTACCATCATCATCATCACCATGACAATCAGAGTAAACTTCATTAAAATCGAATAAACCTGCTCCTCACACCAGTCAGTCAGACTTGAGAAAGCCCTCTAGATAGAAGGGCGAAAAGTCGTCCAGAAACCTACAAGTCCAGTTGCTATCGGATTAACCTTTTTTTTTTATTAAAATCGAAAAAACTTGCTGATGATAATGGGTGGAGCGTGGCTTGGCTATAAATACTGGGCCGTCTCTCACCAGACGCTCCTTCTCTCCGCTCCTCTCAGGCTGGAACAACCCACGCGCAACATCCGTGACGAGTAGAGGGAACTAATTCATTCAGCCCCCCATCCCCCCAAAAAGCAAAAAGGAATATTTAACCCCGGAAAAACGTGGAAGGAATACATCCATTAAAAAAATATATATATTATTTTCCTAAAAGTCCGCTGGAAGTTTGAACATGAGGATTGCGAGTGCTGTGCTCCTGCTGCTTCACGCCTTGGGTAAGTTCCGGAGCGTGCGTTTTCCCCGGGATCACTGTGTTTAACGTTTGCTGTGTGCGTCCGCCTCAACCTCACAGGCTGCGGCGCGTCTCTTCTTGAGATTAGTGTAGACAGGTCTGTCAGTCGTGAATGATCCGTAGCGTCTCGTAAACGGTGTAAGGCGGAGGTTTTCACGATGCCAGGCTATCCGGGAGTTAATGGGGTCATCTCTCTATTTTAGAGCATGCTTTATGTAACTGGATACATTTATTTTTAACCCATATACTTGCCTGACATTAGCTAACTGTCTGCCCATGCATTTTGTGAGTGTGTGTGTGTGTGTATGACTTTTATTTGCTGCCTGCTGAAGAAGGGTTTATTGGCTTGTTTACACTTACACTGAAGTGCTGTGGAGCAAGGCAGTGAACAGACTACCTGTCAGAGGCATCCCATGCCCAGACTGAGAGAAAAAAGAAAAAAATCTCTCAGTGCACAACATGTTTCTACATGTCCACCAAGGTCCTGCCCACTTTGGCACTCAAACTAGTTCTAACTTACCGTCCCCTAGAGGAAGTCTTTATTTAACTGCGTTTTAAGGGTCTGTTTTGTTGAAAATTAGCCAGATTGAAGCAAAATGTTGATGCAACTGTTAACATTTGAAACACTTCTCTCCTCCAGCGGTGTCCAGACCGGCCAGTGGTGCTGCAGTTGACAGACATGAGAATGACAGGCAGTGGCACACGGCTGTCATCAACTTTCTGGGCACAACCAAAGACAAGCGGGTAGCGGATCAGAGCAGAGGTGTGGATGCAACAACGGTGAAGTATGTTGAGGGAGGCGAGGAGGAGGGTTACGACTACTATGAAGATGAAGACTACTATGACTATGGCATGTCTGGAGACTTTGAGCCAAGAGGTAAGGCAGCTAGAATTGGATGTTTTCTCAAAATTGTTAAACTAACCGATAATAAAAGGCAAAAATATTCAACTGTTGTTTGCTCTGTTTTTGGATTTAGTTGCCATGTCAAGCAAACCCAAAAACCCACCCGCTGTCCTTGAGGCAGAGAGCACGGAGAGAAAGGTAACAAAGGTAAATGGAAGAAAGAAGGGTAAAGGCAAGGGAAGGAAGAGGAATCCTTGCCTGAAGAAATATAAGGATTTCTGCATTCACGGCACCTGTCAGTACCTGAAAGACATCCGCGCCCCCTCTTGTGTGTAAGTATTATGTCTGCGTCTACTTACGTCTCTACAGCTGCTTCAAAGGAAGGAATCTAATTAGAAACTGAATTATTAACCTCTTGATCCTTTCTTTCCATGTCCTCCTGCCAGGTGCCACCCAAACTTCTCTGGTGAAAGATGTGAGTTCATCACCCTGCCTGTGCATTCACCTGGAGGCTACAACCGGACCACAGCTCTGGCCGTAGTGGCAGTGGTGCTGTCATCTGTCTGCCTTGTCATCATAGGCCTTTTATTAATGCTCAGGTAAGAACAATGTACCTAGAGACACATAGAGAAACACTCACACACAGATTTTCTATTAGTTCACCTAAAATAACCCCTTCTCTTTGGTTTATTACAGGTTTCACAAGCGGGGAGCATATGATGTAGAAAGTGAAGAAAAGGTCAAATTAGGGTCAGCGTCCAACCACTGAGGAGATAAAGTGGGGTGAGTAGTGAAAGACATGGCTCCTCACATATACTCACAAACATCTTCTTATCTGTCGCCGAAATAAAATGCGATTTTACTGACGGTCGTTTTTTTTCACATTAGGTAAAGATGCGGGAATTCTACCTCAAAAAAGTGAAGGGTAACCAAGAGTGGAGGTCCTACAGAGAAAAGGAACATACACGAAGAAGGAAACAGGGGATGACTGCCATGTCCTTTTGCTCAACAGTCAAGATGGAAAAGGGGCAGCTGTATTCCTGAAGGCTGAGAAGAAGATGGGCCATCTGAAAGTGGAATACTAAAGGTCCTATAGGACTGACAGAGAGGAAACAAGCATGAGATGCAAAAGGATGCGAAGAAAAAGAAGCGGCATGCCCAGACTGTGCTGCTTCCTGACTGTGTGAGAGGAAAAGTCGTTTTAGACTGAACTGCAAGATAAAGTTTGAAACAGTTCAACCTGGATTTTTTTTTCTTCTCAAGTCCAACGTTTTGTTTTGTGTACAGTTAACTGTATATTTATAATTCTAATTTATTTATTTAAGATAACCGTATTTATAAAGGATTAACCACCTGCAACGCTTTTTAAAATAAATGATGTTACAGTTGTTTTTATATTTCATATTGGATGGTATTTATTTATGAAACAAATAAAAAAAAAACAATGCAGAAACTTCAAATACTTCATCAAAGGAGAGATGGTGCATACGAATGGCTCAGTAGAGGATCAATAGCACTGTGATTGATAAATTGATCATTGAATAGATCTTTAGGGTAGATTCAGCGGGGACAATGCTTTTGAGGAATGGCCCGCTCACATGCGCACGGTTACACACATTCACGTTAGCCATTTAACCACTCCACCGGGGCAGTTTCAGGGTGTTGCTCAAAGGCATATTGGTGATGGTAATGCGAGAAGTGCAAGATCTGTTTCTTCACTCCCCCCACCCAACTTTATCCACCGAGTTCGGGGATATTTACGACATATTGGGCTTAGTTCTGCTTCTCCGTTGTAAAGACTGTTCTCGCACCGTGGCTATGTGCTGAATCTAGGCAACACAAAAGTGTGCATGCAGCCTCTGTATAGTGATGAACGATTTAAAAGGGAGTTACAGTAAATATCAAATGCACTACAGAGGAATTTGGAATAAATATGTTATAAATATGTATCGTCATGTTGTCTTACGGTTCCACACCCCCCCGAGTCCCTAGTTACGATGTCACACAAAAAAAAATGTGAATTCATGTGTTCCACCATTTAACTTCCTGTCCTGCAGTTTTGAAGTGATTTTTATTTGTGACGTTGTTTCAGAGCAAAATAAAAAAAAAGATCTAACTCTTGACTCTTGTACTTTTTCTTTCATTGGCATGGTATTAATGTTAACAGGATTTGGCGATAGATACCCTTACTAATAGACTGGCTAAGTAAGGTCACATTCTAGTCACATTTTGGGTTTTTTTCAGGTTTCACTTCCTCGGTCAGACCACATGGTGATATTTTAAAATGGCTGGTGCGTAATGATAACACTGATGTGTTCCTTTGGAGTTGTAATCATAGTAAACGTAATATTTTTGTTTCCCCAGTCTGACGTGGGAGCAACCACTTTTAACCAGAGCACCTGTATCCTGGCTACGTCCAGTGCTTTCACAAGGCAAATATAGATATGGAGGACGAAAGCTTTTCTGGATGTCTGGGTAGGCCGCCCAGTGTGGAGACTAGTGTTTACTTTCTAGTTGTTCTAAATTGTACAGTTTAGCAAAGTATTCTTTTTGTAAAACGAACTACTTTAGCCTCAGAAACGGATCAAGCATACAGAGTGTGGTGAGGACTCACTCACTGCTGTGTGAGTATACTGAGCCAAGCGAAACAGATGTTTGGTGGGCAGGCCCGGGAACACCTGATGTTCAGCTACAACACATCCCACCACAGTACCACACACCATTACTCACACAGCCAACAGATGTCATGTTCAAAGACACATTACCAACGAGAACATCTGAGACCCGAACCAGCAGCCAGTGCTGCGGAGTTCACGCAGACCGCATACAGAAAATACTAGCAGGATGCAACAATGCTGTCATGTGTGCCGCACGCAGGTTTAATGGGTGTAGGGACGGTCAAACGACCCAGCTGGACTCAAAGGCAGGCTGAGACCCAGCCAAACGTTAGTCACCCCCTTGAAGTCACCTCCTACACGGATGTTGTTACACCAACACGGTATGGGAATGTGGTGGAGTAATGGCTTGGGTTCTGCATCTGTGTGGGTTAAATGGGTTAACCAAACCATTACATCCAAAAATCCACAGCAAAACATGAATGTTTACGTGTTTGCTATGAAGTCATTTTCAATCATGTGTGGGTTTGATTCTCCTACTTTCTATATCTACGGAATAAACCAGATAGTGTAGGACTTGCATTTTCACACTGGGGGATGGTAGCTAAAGACAGATGAATGATAAGGGTGTGGCAGCTGATTCGGGACTCAGCACTCGTCATAACATTTAGTGAGTAACTAAGAAGAACAGCAGTTCAGCAATAAATCAAAAACAATCCATGCATGTATCTCCTCTCTCTGCTAAAACGTTTATGCGAAAGCAGACAGACATGCTCGTATAATGTATTAAACATCTAAAAATATAGAGACAATGCAGGTCTCTGATCTCTTGTTTCTTTTATCTTGCATTACGCAACTATAACACATGATGGACAGAGGTTAAACTCCGTGCAGCAGGCCTGAACCTACTTCAGTGCTGAAACTTGAAACAGAAAATGTTTACATGCGAACGTGTACGTGTTTTTGTATGTGTGACAGAGGGCCAGTCATTTACAGTACGGGAGCCACTTAATCCCAACCTCTCAATGTCAAGTAGCAGAGCACACAGAAATAGTGCAGTGCAGTCATGCTCACATAGCTGCTATTCCCGGGGCTGATGACCACCAAAGAGCCTGAACACACCGAGAGAAGGGTGTTTGTTCAGTTTTGTTGGTGGCCCATCAGCCAGTTTACCTTGTAGGGCAGAAACCCCACGTGACCCTTGTCCTTGCCCTCTGGGTATAGAGGAATTTTCCCTAGAAAGCCTCAAAGAGGATACGTCCACACCTCAGAAGGCATTTCCTTGCAGGTTGGCCAAAAAGAATCATCACATTGCCACTGGAATAAACAACACGAAAAAGACTGCTGTTATTTTCTGATTCTTGTTTACATCATGCTGTGATCATGAGAGTTTCAGATTCAAAATGAGCTGCACACTAAGGGTAAACAATCTAATGGCGATAATGTTAAAAGCTTCATGTTATTACATATTCTCATATTCTTACATAGTCTCTTTTGTGTTGGACTCTTCTGCTTTGACAGTTGGTAACCTCAACAGGACATACATGGCAATAAAAGGCTGACAAAGAAGGTGATAGAAGAATAGAATGATATTTTAATGTAATGTTGCATAGTTATAGGCACCCCATTATGAAAAGATCTAAACCTTTCGCAGTATAAAGCACTCTGCTGTCTTGATACATTGCGAAATGAACTTGAGCAATCAGGTCCTATAGTGGTTGCCTTGGATTGAAACAGTGTGAGGACGGTGAGTTTGTTGTGAAAGGTGCTTCCTGCCCCCGCCAAGGAGCAACAATGGGTAATTTCCAAATTGATATGGAAGTGCGCACGCCAGCAGTTGGTAAGATAATCATTCCTGGGTCACAAATCATCAACAGGAACTCATTATTACCCAACGTTAATGAGTGTGTTGTCAAGGTCTGCTTTAAATGTATGTATGTATATATATATATTTATATAGTGGTATATGTATGTAGTATGTTTGCATAGCACAAACAACTGTCCCCACCTGCCCCCTCTGACGTTGACACAACATATCTGCACAGCTTCAGTGTGTGACTCAGGCCTGAATGATGAGGTGTGGACAGAGACACAGCTATTGCTACAAAGTCTGCGATGGATCAATAAGGCGTAATCTCTGTCACCATGTTTACATGGCACGGACGTCCAAAGAGCACGAGGGCAGGAAGGATGACAGGTATGAAGAGGTGAGGGATAAGGTTGATACGGTTACGAGATCGGGAGCAAGTGATGAAGAGAGACGTATGCAGAGTGGGTCAAGGTGAGAATGTGTACTTGGAGGGTGTTGACTTGTCTTTGCCAGTGTGAGGATAAAAAAGAATTAAAGAAGTGGCGTCACTCTGTCACTGCCTATTATGGCTCTCAGTCCTTCTCTGCCCCCTTACTTTTATTAGCTTCAGTTCCTGAGAAAACCTCTTTATTCTTTATTCTTATCCCTCATTCCTGTCCCCTCCTCCATCTCCTCATCCTTTTCCTGTTCTTTTTCTTCCTCTTCCCTTTACAGTACCTCTGAAACTGACACGTGCTTAGAACTAGCCAACTGGCAAATGCACACAGTGGCCCTAATTCTCTGCAGCCAAAGCCGCCCACAAAATTAGAAATATCAAGCAATGATGACGGTCATTTTTTATAATTTGGGAGATTTTTACTTACTGACCAACACCCTTAATTTGTTAAATATAAAACTAGTTATTCTTGACTCATGCCTTCTTATTCCACTACTTCATCGAGGCTGGATATTCCTCTTAACCTCAAACATATTTCTTTGTCAATTGCATCAGGAGCTACAAAGAAAATGAAAGAATGGCTGCAGCTAACAAAATGACCACAGCGTAAATGTGCACCACACTGTATGGGCATTAGATCTGTCATATAGGTGAGCTTAAATGTCCTCATCAGCTATTTCACTTACATGTGTGGCCAGTTGCCTTAAAGTCATAGTTTGATATCTTGGGAAATATATTTAATGTCTAGACATTGATGAGAGGAACAAAACCATCATTATGTTTGTATATTATCTTGTGCAGGAAAATCCTCCATAACATGATATACCATAATCACATTGGTTGGCTGTTGCTAGATGTAGTTTCTCAAATGCTGTTTATCAGGTCATTTTTAACTTGAGAAACTTATGGATTAAGGATACAAAAGGGCGAGGTTCACAGTTTGGTTACAGGCTCCCCAAATGCCCGCGCGGCTGTTTTCTATGTTAGTAATGTTGCAAAAGCAGCTCATCTGAGGCCCAATGCCAGCAGGAGCTGGAAGAGATACTAGCAGATTCCCCTCTGCTGATATCACCCTGCTGGACAGACACTTGTTATGTATCATGGTCACACTATTAAATTCTCACTAAGGTCTATTTAGACTCCAAGGAGGCTGATGGTGGAATCATATTACTTACTGGGTAAGATGAGAAGGGAGATTTAAAGACAGAGAGAGAAAGAAGGAGAGGAGTTAGGTTAAGAAAGGACAAGAACATGTGTCAGGAAGAAAAGAACAGAAGAACAGAGAAGTGGAGTTTTATTTGCTGGGTGTAAATGACCATTCACGTAATTACCATTCCTGCTACTACACATGCACACACACACACACACACACACACACACACACACACACACAGACACACAGAAAAACAAACTAACGCATAAAAACAGTAGCATGCCAGAAAACAGACAGGAAGACTGGATGACTGCATGCTTGACTCATCTGTTTTCTCTGCCCCTTACAGTATGCTTTGCGGTTCTATGAAATTAAACTCCTCCCATATCCGCTCAAGTGTGTGTGTTTGTGTGTTTCACTGAAGCAGGAGCCTAATGGTGGTTTTAGAGGATCAGCCCAGCGCGTGCTGGCCAGTTGAGCTGGCTGACACCGCAGCTAATGACAAAGAAAAGGCAGACGGCAGACAGCAGCAGGCTCTGGTTACAGCAAGGAGTGGGCTGCAGGCATTCTTCTTCACCATGTTTCCTTTGTGATTGGCTGCTGGTAAAACTGAAGAACAGCACAACACTTCACTACCATCATTCAGCCCCAAGACAACATTTTACCAATTGCATTGTTCCAGTTTGATCCTGTTATTACATATTATTATTGTTACTATTACTGACATCAAGGAAGGAGGGAAGCAGAATTGTTTAAAAGCACTATTTGTGTCAGAAATAATCAGGGAACGCTAATTTCACTCTACAATATGTAATACAATATAATGCTACCAGCCCATTCTTATTACTAGGGTGTCAGATAGTGACGCTTTGCCAAGTCCCGAGATTTAGCAATATCAATCAACTACAATAACTACGGAAGATGAGTAGGGCCACCATCAAAAATGTAATATGTGTTCTGACTCTATTTTCAGAATAAAATCTTTTTCTTTATCCTGAGAATAGAGTCCGAATTCTGAATCTATTCTGAGAATAAAGTCAGAATTCTGAATCTATTCTGAGAAAAAAGTCTGAATTTTGAATCTATTCTGAGAATAAAGTCAGAATTCTGACTCTATTCTGAGAATAAAGTCAGAATTCTGACTTTATTCTCAGAATAGAGTCAGAATGAACTGCATACTGTTACCTCATACCATGCCCTGCGCCAGTGGTGGTCAACCCTCGTCGTCGAGAGCCAGTGTTCTGCCTGTTTCCAGCTATGCCCACCCTACCTAAAACAAGCTGTAACTCTCGAGGAGCAATATCAGCTCCGTGAGGGTATGTTCTAGAGGCACCTCTGTGAGCTTAATGCTAATGTTAGCTTGCTCACAATGACAATACTAATACAACTGTTATTATTATTTACAATATTCAGCCATCTTATTTAAAGTACATTTGCTAATTAGCAATAAATACTTGTTTTTAAATTTTCTAAGATAAAATGTCATTCATTAAAAACATGCCACGTTTCATGGTAGGTAAAAAGTTAGGGTATCTTTAAAGTCAGTAGGATACACAGACATTAACTGGGACAGTGACTGCACCAAAATAGTGTTGTAACGGTATTTAGGAGGAGTAGTCTGAAGTATAGCTGTTGATAGACTGGGGAGGAATTGTTACCCTCCCTTCTATATCATGGAAAACCCGTCACCAAACCTAGAGAACTTGGGTAAATATATGAATGATTTTCCATCTTTTCAATTTCTTCATTCATCTGGCCTACTCCAAAACAAATTTACATTCCCCCTGTAAGGCTGCCTGAACAGCCCACAGGCTATTAGTGAGGTCTGTGACCTCAACAAGACTTTCCCTTCTGCTGCACTCCATCCATCCATCCATCCACCCACTGTAACTCTCCTTCCGTAGCACTGAGACAGTGTGGGAGCTGTTCACAGAGCAGGAATGCAGTGAGAGCGCTCAGAGCTCAGCTTCTGGAGATCAGAAAAGGGAGGAGAAGAAGGCAGGAGAGGGGGATTTTTCCTTGGATGAAGTCATAGATGATGGCGTCTGTCAGGGTGAGAGCTAGACTCGTGGTAGATGCACCCTTGGCCATCCTCTTTTAGCACAGACACACACACACAGACTTGTTCTTCTAACCGAAACCTTAAAACCTCCACAATAGAGAGGCCCAGAAAACTCTGTAAGGAAAATGCTTTTTTTGGACACCACTGTGTAGCACATACAAGACCACACACACACACACACACACACACCTACACACACACACACACACACACGGAGAATGGGCTGAGTCCATGGAGGCACATGTTTGGCAGAGAGATGACATATAGTTTTCAACTCTTCCCATTACACCAGAGCTAATCTCTCAATCCAGATTGCTCTGTCTTTATGAACACACCACACATGACAGCCAGCTTTGCACAAGGCAGTAAAGTCAAGCCCCAACGGGCCACTTTAGCGGACCCAGTCATGTGAAAAGCCCTGCTAAAATCTACCCTATTACTGACTGAGACTTGGAAGTGATTAGTGACACATCACAATTAGCATGCTCAGCACGAACAAATGCACACACAGCTGATTCAACAGTGATATTGTCTCATCTTGAAAAGTGATAAGTATTACTGTACTGTGATGAGAAATACTGGTTAGTAGCAACTGTTGAAATGGCGGGGTGATGACGGTTATTATTGTGATTACTCAGCCCCTTTTTCTTCCCCATATGTGAGTCACACAAACCAACACGCTGCGGCTTTGTGCCTCTGTGTGAAAAATATCTCTCATTCCTTGAGCCCCCTTCTCCAGCGTGGATTTAGGGAATGTGACACACCACCAAAGCTTTGTCAGGGGACAATAGGGCCCCCTTCTGAATGTGCCACATCCCTGTGGGAGCACTTGTTTTTATATGTTCTCTGATCCTCACCCTGTGAGCTGTTGACGTTGGAATCACTATTTGAACCCAATCCAAACTGTGACTGTTCACAGTCAACCGTCAGGTGATGTGGCGCGCTGTCTGACCCTCATAGTTCCTGCTCTGTGTCTGATACTGTTCACCAGTCTCTGCTGCTATTTTGTTCTGTGAGCTGATTTATTTGGTTGCACTGAATAGTTGCTACAGGACATACCTGTATAGCGACTCAGGGGGCTGTGGGAATGCCTGTGGTGTGCGACTGACCTGTTTTGCAGGATAGAGGGAGATGCCAACATTTTTTCAACAAGTTTTGCTTTTTCACTTAACTAGTGGGACATGTCGATGTGAGCAGATTTATTAGCTGCACTAAATACCTCCTTTACTTGCTTTCCTTATGGCTATGGAAATAGATTGGTGTCTGCAGGACTTCTACATAACTTAAACAGATCTGGACTTTCAGGTTTCCATTGATACTACTTCGGTTGTGTTTTTCCTGCTATTTTAAAATCACATTTTCACAACTGTCACCTGTGTCTTCCCACCTGTTTCATTTTCTCTTTATCTCTCTCACACACAAAGAAAGCTGAACCACAACACTGCAAAGCTTTAGATCTATTCTCAGACAGTGGTTTCATTGTCTATAGACTACAGGTGTGTGCAACTCTGGGAGTTCCCTCACAATAATGACAGGCTCTTCACTGGCATCTTTATTGCCACCGAAATCCACCTCTAAAACACTCCCTCAATATTTCCGTCCTGATTTGTGAGCTTATATTCTGAGTTCTTCAGGAACCATGGGTTTAGTAAATCAAGTAACCACACTGGGACCAGCCACAACATCCTTCTGCTCCTGTGCTTTTTACCAGCTCTCCTTCCTTTCCTCCTTCCACATCTCAGCAGGGAGTCATCTCGCCCCCTCGTCCACCAACAAAGACCCCACATCAAACATAGTTTGGGCCTGCCAGGAAGTCACATCATCACATCACAAGTCTTTGTTCAGGAGGCTTGGTTAACTGTGGACTCATGTCAAGCCCTGCTGGGCCCCAGGTATGAATAGTGTCTGTTGTAGAGTAAGTAGGTACTGGCTACTGTCCAGGACATTCCTCCTTCTTCGGTGTGTGTGTGTGTGTGTGTGTGTGTGTGCATGGGCCCCTATTACAGCTCCTTTTATAGAGAAACCAGGAAGGGCAAACCAGCAGTAGTACATCCAATGGACAATGAAATAGTAATGGATTTGTTTTCCTACTATGCCCACTGAATCAAACAGCATTATAGAGTCTGTGCCATCGCTGGCCTTCCATCTCTTAGTTACTGAAAGCAAAGCCAAACTGGGATAACAACGTCATAAAAGAAAATTGCTGTTGAGTTTCACAGTCATTATTGGATTGCATAGCTGGGTGGGTGGGAGTAATTCAGTGCACGTTTCTCTCCTTGTGAGACTGAAAGAAATGTTTTGTGTGCTTGTGTGTCACTGAAGGATAACAGCAGATACGGAGAATGAGGTTACAGTTTTACTTGTCAAGGTTAGTCAGTCATCTCCAGAGCTCCTACCTCTGAGGTGTTAGACACTCAAGTGTTTATGTAGTATTATTTTCAAATATGAGATCTAGAAAACATTTACACATTACCACCATGTGTGTGTGTGTGTGTGTGAGAGAGAGTCATTGTAGTATAGACTTTCAAAACAGTGACATATTCCATAATGTCACACAAATACAAAGCTTTTTCTCATTGTTAGAAGGGTGAGGCTCACTCACTATCTCTCCACTGCTTCCAGGTTCGATGAGTTTACGCTGCACATGTTCTTGTTCTGGCCAAAACACTCATTGGTATTAGTGATCTGATCTTTCAAACGTATTGACAGGTCTAGTGCTGGCACTCAAATGAAACAAAATACATTTGTTAAAACCAATAAAAAATAAACCACTATTGAAAAATGAACAAAATGCTGCGTACTTTAGTAACATATTGGCATTAAGCCAAAGCAGGTTTTCTATTTATTTTTTTTTTTTATCTCACCCCTCCCTCAGTGTTGCCCTACACATTTCTTCATGTTGTGCTTCCTGACACAGTTTTCCATTCTCTTATCTCGGTATCAGCTTTGCTTCACAGTTGGTAAAAATAACCCATCTGTCGAGATCATTGTGTCTATTTATGCTGTAGTAAACAGTAAAACACTGTTGTCTCACTTGCCTATTTTCATAGGTTTCTTCCTGGTATTTTTACTCTTTTGTAATCTAAAACTTGCATGGATGCATTTGTGTGTGTGTGTGTGTGTGTGTGTGTGTGTGTGTGCATGTGTGTGAGAAAACGGGTGGATCCTTAGACAAGGGAAGATATGCTGTCTGAACTTAGACAGCCTCTTCCTCCTGGTTGATTACTGCACAGTCATGAGCACCACAAATGGAAACACCGACAGGCACACATCCACCAAACAAAGACATGCACAGACACACACTTGCAACATACTGCGGAGCGTACACACCCAAGGAGAAGCCCATCTCGCATAAACACTGAGATTGTTCGTTGTTTTCTTTTTCCCAGTATTCTCTGCTTTACCAACACTACTTCTTTCCTTGTGTCTGTCAGTGGTGCCATTTTTAGAAGCTTTCTTTAGAAGTGGCCTAAAGAAATATGCTTAAAATAAACTAAAAGAGGGAACTGGGTAAGGAAGAGGATGTGGAGGGATAGACACAAACGTCTGAACATTTAGTTTGTGTTTTTGCTTTTTTTTTACGCGCAGATACACACACACACACACACACACACACACACAGTATGCTCCGACTGACTAAATGAGGGCTGGCAAATTAATAGTCATTGCTAATGTGCTAATAAATGTAAATTTGTTGTTTACAAAATAATGAAAATGCATTGAATTTGGAGTACCGATCTTGCTCAAGGACACACCTTGCTGGGATTTGATCCTGCCACCTTCTGCATCGCAGTCTAATGCCTATCCCATCGAGCTACGTGACCACTGGTGACGTGCCTCTCTAGGTTAGTGTCTGTACTCTGGTTAAGGTCAGCAGACTTCGATGACTCTTGCTGACATTTGGATCTTTATTTCAGTTTCCTTCTACACATTTCAGTGGATTATGCTAACAACACCTAATGTAGCCTAAGGCCAGATATAGTCATGCTGTTGCTGTTTTCATGCTCTGAATGACTGATTGTGGTGATTTGTTTACTTACTTACTGTTTGTAGCCCGCCTATGTTCATTTATATAACGCGTAGAAACATAATTCCAACATTAGGGGTTGAACACATCCCTCCACAAGTTTGACCATGGGTGGTGTGTACTGTCTGAAAATTGCTTGTCTGGCACACATGGGAGCGTTTTCATTGCATAACTGTAAAAGTCCACAAAATGTAGTAAACCTATGGAAATTTTCCTTTTCACTGTGATCCTGTGCTTGTACAGATGTCTTTTGGAAACATGGAATAGCAGTCATGGAAGGGCAGGCTAGGAAATACACAGTAGTTGGACACTTTAAAAAAATAGGTTTTCCAGTTATTGTTTTACACAACACTTCTCTAGCAGGCTATTACAACATTAGGTAGGCAAAAAGTCCTTACTGCTAGCTTCTGTTTAATCAGTAGCTTGTAATAGCTCTGTTTTTCGCAGTTTTGTGGGTTTCTCGGAAAGTGCAGAAAGTCCATGATCCTACTCGTACGACATTTCTGGTTTCCCCCTGTGGGTCATGAGATCACAATGTTTGAAAAAAATCAGACATGCACCGATTATGGATCCTGGTGTGCTGGTAAGGTGATAAATTGACAGGCACGTGGTGGTCAGTGGTCAGTACATTCACATAACACTATTGCTGTGTCAGACATATGTGGGGCATAACACAAACACTGTTTGAACAGGGGGGGGGGGGGCAACCAGCAGCAATTCCAAGCACTTTTTTCCATACATGGTATCAAATGTCACAAAAACTGCTTCTTGTCTTGTCCTCAAGCCACCTCCAAACCACAAATGACACCCTGAGTCAGTGTGATGACACAACTCAGCAGCTCAAACGCACATGCTCACACACCTGCATGCATCCTTTAAGAGCCCACTTCTCAGGTTGTCCTTTGAATTAACAATTGTCAGATATGTGATTAAATTCAGAGTCCCACACAAATCACTTCCTTCCCAGTTATATTAATATCTTTATTTCCTTCGCACAATGACTAATGTGGGTTTCTCTCTAATACCACTGAATGCTATAAAAAGTTCCAGCACTCCACTGACACATGTCACTCTCCACGATGACCTTCTCAGTCTTTCCCCCTCCTTCTCTTTCTAGCTGTGTTGTGTCTTTGTGGGTTGTCCGGCTGTGTCATGCTGCTGTGCCACCACATTCCTCTCTGACCAGTTCCTGTGCCGTCTCTAAACAGGACTAACAGGAGAGAAAGAGCCAGAGAGGAACAGAGCAGAGGGCTAAGTGACAAACAGAGACGTCAAGAGAGGGTGGTGTAGTGAGATCACTGCTCCTGTGATGTGATGGAAATGCTGGTGGCCTCAACATAGCCGCTGCATGATCATTATGATCTAAAAACTTTAAAAGATGACGTCTGACTGAGCTTTATAAACTGTTTAAGATAAGTACAAGGACATGGCCTCACCAGCTCTGTAAAAAGCAGTGGATCTTCAGTCTACAAACACAGAGAAGCTGAAATAACAGTGTTTGAAGTGAGGAAGTGTGATTGTTGTGAGAATATAAAAGGACTAAGGCGTGGGGGGGGTCAACAGGCTTTTTGCGTGTTGGCCTCATCGAAGACGTCTTTCTGACCTTCAAATGAATAAATGGAAAAACAAGTACTGCCTGGGTATTTGATGGGAGGCACAATATACACAGACATACACACAATGCCACAATGGGGAAGCATTAACACTGTCGTAGCACTTTCCCATAGTCCCCCTGAGTATGGGCACAACCGATGGGAAGCTGTTATTTTGGTTTAATGTTGGTATTTTTACACATGCAGTAGGAGTTGAAAACACACTTCCTGGTTGTATTTGGCATTCATGGTGTCCAAAGCAAAAGGCCTAAAGTTTAAGACACAAGTTTCCTGATTACTTTGTTTTATGAGCTTTTCCTTTCATCCATGGAATGTATGTAAAAGCCTGTGAGTGCCTCACTTTATTCTGAAGTGTGCTCCCATCACAGCCACCGCTGGCATGCCAAGCTAAGCAATAGTATGTAACATTGTTATGTTAGGAGATAGCTTGGCACCAGGGCTTTTAAATCTGGATGTATTATGCAGTAATCATAAGTAATGTGCACTGACATGCTGAGATGAGATCACTTGAAAGACTGACTAATGGAAAAGACACGTTTGATGGAGGCCTTTGAACAATCGATACGGAAATAATATTACTTGTTTTAGGCCTTTAAAACGATGATGCTATGTTGATCAGTGCAGACAGTGTAGAGACGGTGAGCAAGCTTTTGTATATAGCTCACCACACTTTGATGTATGTCATCGGCAGTGTAAAGCTGTGATTAGGCGCAATTAGGCTGTTGTTCAATTGCTTTTCTCAAAAGTCCTCAGGTTGGTGATTGGTGGTCACCTGTGGGTTGTCCTTCCCTCTGGCTTTCACGAATGTTAATGTGACCACCTGAGCCAAAGTGTGAGCTACTGTGGATCTTCCTGGGTATCGTTGAGATAACGGCGTTGTAGGTGGGTGATAGATTTGATAGATTGTGCCTGAGGCCAGCACCCCTGTTTAACGAGGGTCGTTCCATCTTGCTGTAAACTGCTTCTTTCATTGGAAAGGATTGTGACTTCATTGTCCTCAAACGAGTGGCCTTTGTCTTTGAGGTGTAGATGAACTGCTGAGTCCTGTCCTGATGAGGTGGCTCTTCTGTGTTGAGCCATGCGTTTGTGGAGCTGCTGTTTAGTTTCTCCTATGTACAGATCTGTACATTCCTCGCTGCATTGAACTGCATATACTACATTACTCTGTTTGTGTCTGGGCGTTTTGTCTTTGGGGTGGACCAGTTTCTGTTTTACGGTGTTTCCTGGTTAGAAGCAGACAGGGATGTTATGTTTGTTGAAGATCCTCCTGAGCTTTTCTGATACCCCTGCAACATAAGGAATGACAGCACGCCTGCATTTGTTTTCCTCCCTGTCTGTTTTTGCAGTGTTCTTATTCGATCAAATAAGAATATGCCACTAAATGTGGCAGGTTCTTTTGGTTACTCTGTGTATTAGTGCATTAGTATGTTTCAGTTCAAAAGCAGGTTTCACAGACAGCACAGGTATGTGATAAATCAAGGGTGTAGGCAAACAAGCATGAATGGAAGTGAAGTGCATGTTGTAGCCTCGGGCCACCTTCTTCTACCTCTGTACAGCTAAGACCTAAAGGAAACTTGATTTACACAAGAAAGTCTGACTCACAAAGCTGATGTTTTACACGGTGTCCTCTGTCTGTCTCTGGTGCAGTACATGCAAGCCTCCCAGCTAGCTGAGTAACCTGAGTAAACATGGCAAGGCAGCACCCAGGTAACTTTAAAGATCCTTTTGCAATACACATATCGCATCTCACTGCAGGAAGGTTCCACTGCCGCAGCAACACTTTTAGCAGCTTTCATTCAGAGGCCGTGTTTATTAGCATGAAAGAGAATAAGCAGTAACTGATTTCTCCATAAAAACAGGTGAAGATCCTGTCCCAGTACTCCAACACCCGACAAAATCAATCATTCACGTGCGTTTACTATGGAAAATAACAGAGTCCTCGTGAATGTCTTTCCGTGGATGTCATATTTCTGAGGCTGCACGACATTCCACAGGGTTTCCAAACTGTTCACATAGAGCTTTGTGCCGTTAAGCATGTGAAGCATGTTTAACATTTACTGTTTCTTCATGACTGTACAGCACCTGAGAAATGTGAACCAAGGCAGTGACTCACTGTCATTGAATTACACAGGGTGATGCAACGCAGCGACAATTGTGAAAGTGATATGACACAAGTCACCTACTGCGCTACACGTGCAGGTGCACAGAATAAAGACCCGCAGCGTAAATGAAATGCTCACATTTTCACTACCGTTTGTGGCATTTCATCCATCTCTGAGCAGCACGGTGAGGACATCACCAAAAAATGCTGGATTGTTGCACGACAGTTGGTCTGGTTGTGTGCACAGCGAATGAGCAACCAGTTGGTTTAGGCAGTATTTTTAATAACTGTAAATTACATTTGAGAACACGTTTTAAACATAAGTCTCAGTGACATATGTTGTGGCCACACTTTTTAAATACTTCCATTACATTTCTTAAATATTTAAGAAACAGAAGTATAATTATTTTTATTTTAAATCACTGTGGCGGCCTGTCAAAAGAGGGCGCTGTGGCACCGCTACACCTGTCGCACATGAAGAAGAAGAAAATAGAAGTCACAATAAATAATTTTAGTAAAACATGAAAATTTGAACAAACAAACAGCTACAGTACTGTATAGTGTATAACCTGCATTCAAGTGTAGTTTAAAAAAGTCTCTCTCGTTTACTGCGGGCATGTGACATATTTCCTGTTCCTTTGGGGCAAAAATCTTTACCATAGATCTACGCTATGTGCACTGGAACCACCTCCAATATAAAGTATAGGAGAGCTTGGGGACATTAAAAAAAAGTCTGTCTGTTTGATAGTCTCTCTCTATCAGAAAACTGGTTTGAGAAGAAGTTATGACTAATGGTGTTTCCTGAAACTTTGGTTTGTTTCTCCTGCCTCCTCTGTCGGCTGTCAGGAACCGAGCAAGTCTGGATTCAGACAGGTGATATGAATTTAACACATTTTGCTGATAAAGTGAGAAAACATGAACAGACTAGAAGCTACGTGAAAAATGCTAAAATTGCTAATGCTGTCTTACAGTGATTATCAATGTGAATACTGGTACACGGCTTAAAGAGCAGAGTATAATGAGATGATATAATGAGGAGGGGGACAAAAACGGACTCTTTTTGTCTAAGAAGATAGATTGCATGTTTTGAGGTTTGATGCATGTTCTAAGTTGAAGGAGAGATGATTTAGAATAGAACAGAAGAAAATTTCTCCTTTTGACAGACCCAAAGACATATTTAAAAACATTTACAACATACATTCACACACATCCACACATAAAATGCTTTCATTTTGTGCTATTCAGCATAGGTATTGCCGAGGGGATGAAGGATTTCTTGTAGATATTTTTACGGGCCAGAGGTACCTTATACCATTTACCGTATGGCAGTAACTGAAAGCAATGGTGTGAAGAGTCTTCAGCGATCAGGGTGGCTTTGCTGGGCACTGAACGGCCGTACAACCTCGACAGGGAAGGTTGCAATGTCCCTATTATTTTGCTGGCTTGTTGTGTTGTTTGGGATGTTTTTTGTTTGACTGCGAGAAGGTTGTACCAGCAGGAGAGGTTGAAGGTGAGGACTGACTCAATAAGGGAGCGGTAAACCGTGGTCAGGATGTCCTTGTTGACCCGGAAGTTCCTGATTTTCTCAGCAGATATAGACGTTGCTGTTTTTTTATAAGCAGCTTCCGTGTGGTGAGAGAACGATTCCCTTTAAATATGGGTTCCTAGATATATGAAGGCTTGTGCCTGCTCCACCACCTTGAAAGTGGAGTGGTTGGAACACAGGTGATGTTTTTCCTCTGCCTCCACAGCTCAACTCTTTTTTACTTATAAATTGTAAATGACCGAAAACACAGACAGTGTATTTTCACCTTAATTTAATATTATGAAGAAGTGTGCTACATGATAATGGTACTTTGGTTTATACTTGTTTTATACTTGTGGTGCTATGTGGTTGGAGTGCATTTGAAATCTGACTTGCAAAAGTGTGCCCCAGCCAAACAAACAAACAAACAAACATACAAACAAGCACGGCAGAATCACAAAACCCCCCAAATGACCTAATAACTGACACACTGTTAATACCAATAGTTTAAAAATCTAAAAATAGTTTTTTTTAAATCGTTTTTTTTGTCAGAGAAATGTGAAAAACAAAGTTGTGCAGGACTGCCTGTTATTATATGTTCAGCCAGTTTTTTTTCCAAAACAGTGGATCTTGTGTAATTCAGTTCCTCATCTTTTGCAATAGTGATTCTAGTGGGGATTTCATGCACAGTCCTGGAAATGCTCCACCTTTAAGTTACCTAACATTGTCTATGCTGAAAGCAAAGCCAGAGTGTAACTGTGAAACCGTGCTAACAAATCCTATTAAGGAAATATAGCAAATATATGACTGGTATGACAATCTGGTACACACACATACAGCACCTTTTGCAAAGTTGTGAATGGATTACTCAGAAGCCTCTGGTTTCTGATAAGCAGGTGGTAGAGCTTGACAAAAATATTTCCACTCTACACTTTGTTTACAGACGATAGTAATTCAGGTAGACTGAATGGATTCAGACACACCTACAGGAAACAGTATAGGTCACACCAGGTGTATTTCTGCGTTGCAGATTCAACATTGAGATGGCTGCTGTTAAATACGTTGAACATCAGTTTCATGTGTGATGACCTGAGATCAAGAAATACATCCTCATTGAAAATGTACAATGAGGGGGTAAAGGTCGAAACAGACTATAGTCTCAGCTTCAGCTTAGTGACAGAGATTAATACTGTTCCCATCTCTGTTGTGTGTACTGTTCCAGTCATTTATTGCTAAAGGCAGTCTGCAGCAAATATTTACAGTTGACCTTCTGGACAGCACAGAAGGCAGCTCTGACAATGACAAATCTAATAAAATGGAAACTATACAGAGCAGAGGCAGAAAAAAAGAATAGAAAGAAGAAGAAGCTCACGCCCATAGATTCTTGGTTAATTAAGTTATTTTAAAGCTAAACCAGTAACCACAACTTCACATCTCAAACACTGACCTATGTAGCACCGCCTCGTGGACTCCATCCCAGGCTGTGTTAGATAAATTACAGAACTGATGGCATCATCAGGATTAGTTCATGCTGCAGTTATTGGGCCTTAAAACTTGAGATGAAATATGAAGAGACTATAGTTTAATGTACTTTAATGTATAATAAAAAAACAGGATCATGGCAACAAACGTGCATGTTGTTGACGACATTGTTTAAAGAAAGTAATTCCTGACGCTGTGTGTCTATGTTTTGCTCTTGGGCTCTCCCACACAGACGTGCGCACACCCCCACCCCCACCCACACCCACACACACACACACAAGCAATGACACTTTTTTCCCTTTAATCCAGGCCTCCTCTGGTCCCTAGTTCATGTAACAGGAGCTGACTATCCAGCCTTTCTCTCTAGTGGAGAATGTCACTATGATACATCTCCATTCCACACACACTCCTGACCTTCACACAATGCTGCTTTTGAAAGACTAAATGTCAGTTACGGTGTGTGTGTGTGTGTGTGTGTGTGTGTGTGTAGTAGGAAAGGGGAATCACTGAAACAAAGTGTGTGTCTTTTTAAAAGCCCAGCATTTAAATTGAGCATTTAGCCAACAAAAAAAAGCTTCCCAGGGTCTACAGACTTTTTGTCTGGATAATGTGGTTACTTGTAGTCTTTCACAAAAATGCACATGGAACAGAAAATGGGTGGATTTGAAGAAAAAGGGAGAGAAAATCCATTTGTCATGAGTTAAACAAGGCTGTCTGGTTGGGTTTCCTTGACTGAGTGACGCCTCCCACGATGAAAAGCCTTGTTTATTTTTCTATCATGGACCACACTCATGTCCCGCAGGGAGGGAATATGCAGACGTCTCTGCTGCGCCTTGTGGATTATGTGAAATATGCAGAGGATGTGTGGGAGACAGACATATTCTGTTTGACGTGAAAGATAATGGAAATAAAATCCAGACAGACAGTCTGATGACTTCGTTGACACCCAGTATCTCACCACCGCGATGAAGCAATTAGGGTCCAGCCACATAACAGTCAATATCAGCGGTTGTATTTGTCACGCCAGACACGAGCATACATTTTACGAGTTTGACATCACAGATAGTGAGTAGGGCACCGTACATCAGTGCAGTAGCTGCTGAGACGTTTCATTCTAGACCAAAGGTGTGTGGTGAGGTGAGCTGCGGAGCGCTGTCTGAACATGTCAGGACAACCTCTGAACCTGTTATTACATCACAGTGAGTGATTACTCCTCTCTCGACTCAGGAATGAAGCACAGCACAGGCTCCTGGAGACCGCATGTGGTACTTTTCCTAAGCAGCAAGATAGATAACAGCAATAAACTTTTATGTGATAACCAAATAGATTTGTTGCTACTTGTGATTCCTTTACCCTGTGATTTTGTTTCTTGGGCACGTGACAACGCCGTTATCACACATCACAGATTACAGCTATGAAATCTGTACGTGTAGTCCCTGACACAGCAGCCCCTTGCTCGAGCAGCTGTGCTTTGAATTTGCTGTTAAGGAAATCTTTGTTTACCCCAGTGCATCTAAAAAAATACACAGCAGTGTTGTAAGCGGGTGCACTCGGTAAAAAGGTGAACACAGAGGAACCATACTTAGTATAGAGTATACTGGGCGTGCATAGCCAGCGTTTCCCCAACCCTTACTCTGTATTTAGCTGCTAACCCCCCCCTCAATGACAAAGATGTACAGAACTATCATGATCTCACCATCCAGGAGGCGCATGCATTCACATGGTCAGGGGATGGTGGGTGAGCTGAGGGTGTTAATTTACAAGATAACATGATGTCATTAAAATGGACACGCGCACACACACACACCCTTATTGCAGCCTAGTCTTGACCCCAACACTCTTTGTTTAAAGATCTCTCCAGACGTGTGTCTGCAAAAGAAAAAAGGCTCGAAGGGGGCTTTTCACTTTTTAGCAATTTGTCATGCAATGACATGTGAAAAGAGAAAAAAGGTCTCGTCACCTGTCTGACGAGACACTTTTGGACACATTTGGAGTCATTGTTATTCAGGAGGTGGATGCGAGGGTGTATTTGGATGTATGTTATTAATACCTCGGAGGCACTCAGTTGGGGGGATTTGAGAGGGTTCTTGGGTTTCAGGTTCTGGTTTTCTGAGCTCATAGACAAATGTCCCTACATGGTGAGTTTCTTCTCCAGTCCAAAGTGCTAACGACTTGGCCCCCATACTGAAGATGCCAATCCATCAGTCCCCACTGCTGCAGGGCATTGGTGCAACATATATATAAGCTGCAACAGCAAGCTGGCATAAACATCCACACGCTCAGAACAGAAGCTGGATGCAAGCTGGTCGCTGGACACCAACCTGACCCTCCAGCCACACGTTTGCTTTGAATGTGATTTAAATCCCCAGAGAGTCTGGGAAAATCTCTGTGGGTTGAATGTCAGCCACTGTCATCTACCTCCACAAAGGTTAATATGGTAAACAAGGGTCTTAAGCCTCGACGCCCTGCTGGGACTGTTCAGTGGTCAGAAGCAGAAGGCTGTGGTTATACTGGACAGCTCCCAGAAATGAACTTAAACAAGCAGCATACATGCACACTCAGCATTCCTCATCTGCAACACAACAACCGCATGTACAGTGAAAACTAGCACAAAAATACACCTGAGTTCAGTGTTGCTGAATTTGTCTCAGTTTTGTCTGAATACTCCTTCAGCTGCTTTTACATTTAAAACATATTTTTCTATGTGCTTAAGTCATTTTGTTGTTGTTGGTGTCTACTTATCAGGATTTTCAGATACTTGTAGTAGAAGTGTCACATTCTGTATAATTTCCACAAATAACATTTAAGTAATAATGTAAAAAACAACAAACTTGTGTAATTAGTGGTCTGTCTTGAGCTATGACACAGCATGCCTATTTATCTGTTGGCTATTCTCTGACCTTGTCTGTCTGGCTGCTCTAATACTATCTGACATCGCAGACTGTCTGCCCATCCATGTGTCTGGCCGTCTATTTGCAGTATCAGACAGTCCATCGCGTTTGTATTTGACAGTTATGTTGTCTGAGTGTCTGAGTGATATCATTCAGGTGCAGTGTGCCAGGACAGACCAGGTGTCACCATCACCATCCTTTTTTTCTTTAGGTCACCGGACACAGACTTTCTGTGGATGCATTTATAATTGCATGCTAAAAAATTACACTGTGAGGATGCGTGCAGCTACGCCCAGGTGCCCAGGTGTATGGATGCAGATGTTGAATGCGGTGCTGCAGGTCCAGCACACAGGGTGACCTGTGACACCATTGTGGTCAAATTGTGAGGCGTTTTAAATAGTCGAGTCCTGAGATTGCACTGTGGTGACTGATGGGCCACACTTTCCCTTCCTTGTTCCCTGGCTGTCTGTGCCTTTGGGCGTGATGATGGATGCCCTGCCCGCAGTAAATATAGCCCTGCCCCAGCTAGTTAGCATGGTTGGCATGATCCAGGCTGGTGGTCATAAGCTAAATATATATCCAAAATAAATACTTCCAGATTCAATTCTCAAACGTTATTTAGACAGGCAGTAGGATAAATCCCTCTGAGGAAATTTGTTACAAAACCATTTTGTAATCAAGCAAAAACTATGGTTTAAACTTTAAAAAGTAAAGAAGCTTTGAAACCATAGAATGACACAGTTAGAGACCAGTGAAGGGAAAACACTGTGGTTCTGCAACTGTCTACAGAAGCTTTGCCCAGTGCTGTGGTGACTGTGGTGACGAGTCATTGCCATGGTTTCCATCTAAACTCTGGTTTAGTTTCAGATGTAGTGATACTGCTGCATGGATGCTGCGGGTGGAGAAACGGAGACAGCAGGCCAACGCCGACTGCAGTAAATGACGCAAGTTGAGAGGCTGTAATGTTAGAGTCGCACTCAAATTTTCATTCAGGTGTGATTGCACTACACACAAGCCGCGCCAGCTTCATGGAGCCTCTGCAGACAGAAGAACTATGGCAGAACACAGATGTTTTATCAGATCAAACCACCATCAATGTGCACATTCATATGCCTGGAACACTTTGCCACCCTCAAATCTGTGGGTTGCTGTCTGAAAATAGGCCACAGAGGTATTCAAAAAGGGGGAAATCATTTTGATCTGGCAGAGCAAGACAACAGAGTCTTTGAGAGTGGTTCAGGAAAAAAAAATCAACAGAGTGCTGCCGCAGTGACCACACTGGTAGGATGGAATCTGACAGTGTGAGAGTTTCTATTCTTTCTTTAACAATAGAAAGCCTTCTCCGCCTGCCTTCACCCTGCTGACTCGCAGCACTACAATCAGTGAAACATCGTTTTCCTCCTCTGCTGCTGACGTATCACCTACGAAGACAAATCCATGAGCAAGTATGGCCTTGCTTATATTTCCTAAACAGTGAAGGTACGCACAGCTTGCACATACTGGAAATCGACATTTTAAAAGGTGTCTGTCGAGTTTTCCCATAAACAACAAAGCAGTTCAGGTCTAACACTCACGTAATGGAACAATGCATAAAATATTAACAAAGCGCACTGCACTGCTTGCATCCATTTCTCCTTGCTGGTATTGTTTTTCTTTGCTTGCGTTGTTGACACATTATTGCGTCTCTTTGTGTGTTACCACTGCCAACTGTTGGTGGTGTAGCATAAATATTGCAGGAAGGAACGTGTAAGCTGTGACACTCTCCCATCATGCTTACATGATACAAGAAAAGCAGGGAGCCATTCATTAAAAACACTGCGCCACATATGCTACTAGTGGTCAGAAGCTACAGACAGGTGCTTTAAGCATTACTTAGTTTACCAGTGAGTGGCCATGCTACATTTTGTCCTATTCCTTTTGACTTCTGATTGTTGTTTTTTTTCCAGCAGTACTGCATGTTCTGTCTCTCTCACGTCACAAAAATGCTAAACCCCAGCAGTGCCTCTTAGGGCTCAGAAGAAGTGATGTCGCAGTTCAATTAACTTGTTATCACACTGCACCACCACCCATCAACACAAACAAACATGAGGAGTTTGAATTCTAATTCTGATAGGACATGTTTTGCTTTCTACCTTGTAGCATTTTTGGGGAAAATGACTTCACAAGTCGTAAATACAGTAACAGTAACAGTAACTATCTGATAGAGACACAATCTGAGGGTAAAGAAGGTAAACAGTAAATCACTGAAGAGTTTTAGGAAGCAATTTCAGATTTTAAGTGAACATGTAAACAATCCAAGACACAAGAATCAAGTGACAGAAAACAGGTGTGTAAGTGGCTGAGGCGGAGCTAATTAACACAGAGGAGCTACAGGTGTGTGTGTGAGAGAGTGAGAGAGAGTGTGTGTGCGCCTGTGTGTGTGTGTGTGCGCCTGTGTGTGTGTGTGTGTGTGTGCGTGCGTGTGCAACAGAGAAGCGAGACACTGGGCATCTGAGCACAAGGAGCAAAAATAAACCAAAACAAGGACTGAGGACAAAACTGTGACTTCTTTTGTTTGTAGTTACATCATCTCATAGGTAGAAGACTAGTTAAAGGTGCATGACTTTACTTGACTTGGCAGACGCTTTTATCCAAAGCGACTTACAAGGATTAAGTCCATTCATAATTACCATTCAGTTCTCGCAAAAACTGAGATACTACAACAAAGCACCCTGATAAGGCCTAACTCGTCAAGACAAAA
>JAUMHF010000002.1:6819323-6904169 GCA_032359275.1 Microctenopoma steveboyesi | reverse complement strand
CCTGTAGGCAAGCATCAAGGATTTAAACTCAATGCGAGCAGCTACTGGGAGCCAGTGAAGAGAGGTGAGAAGAGGTGCGACATGAGCGTCACACCCTCAGTAAGCTCATAAAAAAACTGTGTAGTGCGTGAAATGGAAAATCATTTTCAGTCTCAAACAATCCTTTTTCCAATTATTCAGTGGGACCATTTCATTTCTGACTTTCCATGTATGGATCTATAAGTTGTGGCTGTTCAAATGTTGTGCTTGTTAACGTCCTCCCACTAAATCAGTGAATATAAAAGTTAATAATAAACAGTACATAGTACAAAAGTGTGACGTCTGCCTCTTTGCTATTGTGTGGACACCTAGCAGCTAGTTCCAGCTGTTTGGCAACACTTTGGTGATGGTTTGTGGTACTACAGCATAGTTGCCCTTGTTTCATAAGTGCTCTGTGACCTAAAGTCCTTTACAGGTTGCTGTGGATTGTGTTCACCATGTTTGAGATTCCACACAATGTACGTAAGGGTAAATCCCAGGGAGATATTTTATTAAGGAAGAGGCGGGAAACACAAATATGGGAGACTTTTATGTTAGTGGCTCCTGCCCTAATGTCTAATAGTTGTCTAACATCTTATGTCTACCGTCTGTGATGCAAGGCCACCCTTGCATTGCTCATAACACATAACTCATGCTCAAGGAATCCAGTGACCCATGGAGACCATCCCACCTGACAACTGAAAGAGACCTAAGTCATTTGCTCAGGAGGTTCCCCTGCATTAACCTCTGCCAGACCTACTGTCCAACTCAATATGTGCGGAGCTTTAAGAAGTAGCTTAGTGAATATCTTACATGCATGATATCAATAAGATTTTAGACATGTCATCAACTCGAGTGGTTCAGACTAAAGGGCAGTAAAGAAATTATTCATGTCAATACCTCTTCTCTTTCTCTCAAGAGCTACTTACACACACACACATGCTTTCAGCCTCTCTCGCTTCTCATTCGTTCCGTTTCTCATTGATCTGCCAACCAGGTCTTTGGAAGAGGACGGGTAAAGTGATCAGGCTGTGAGATCATTTTTTAGCTACCTCATCCTCAGCAGTGTGTATGGGGTGCGTGTGCATGTCTGTGTATTTGCCCCAGTCTTAGCGACAGGGATAGACTCATACAGTAAGAAACAATTTCCTCTCTAGACATGAGGGGCTGAGAGATAATAAATGGATTAGACTGGTCTAGAATCATGATTTCCACTATGAATACAAACATCCCGCTTCAGAGGTATTTTTGTTCATTGTAACCCAGTAATGTCAGAGTAGAGCAGGGAATTAGGAAACAAAATGTTGTAGTTGCTGCACAGCTGAGTCACGTTAAGATTGAGAATTTCTGGCTGATTACATTTTTATTTTGTTCTAAAGCAATCACAGGAGGTGACGTGAAGTTTACTCAACCAGACAGGTAGGCACACCACCTGGTGGAGAGAGGGAAATCTGTATGACACATTCGTCTGTGTGTTCATACGCAGTAGGTGCAGGACCTAACAACACAAATACAAGTCTTTATTATGCTCTGGTTGCTGGCAAACAAGAAGAATGCCGGAAGATATGGTTTCAGGTGTTCTCTCACACATCCACCTCTCTCTTATCTCGTCCACTTGCTTCACTCACCAGCTGCTACAGTTAGTACACGCTCACACATGTATCCACCCTCACACTACTCATAACCTCACCCACATCCTCCAGGAAGAAATCCTTTTATGGGCATAAAGCTGAACACACACACACACACACACACACACACACACACACACACATCCACACAGTGACATAATTGACATTTCTCAGGATTCACCCTTTTTATTACACTCACACTCATAAGCAAAGTTTATCTTAGGTGACACAACAGCAGATCCCCAGGTCATGTGCTGCTTCACATAACAAGCTAAAAACTTCAAATGTAGACTTAACAGGGTTTGTAGCGTTTCTATTTGTAGGACACTAAGTTCACAAAGTCTTTGGGAAAGTCAGAGGTTACTAATATGAGTGTCTGACAGGGATGCAGACATTCACCTCATGAAGTGTTTTCCTCCCTTTCATTGATAAATCACACATCTGACACACAAAGCAGTCACTTTTTCCCTTTCTGAGTAGTGACAAAATAGTTAGTTTGAACTTTTTAAACCTAATCTTCCCTTCACAAGCAGTGGGCTATTACTGGAAAAAACACCAGGAAGCACATTGCACATTTTATTCCAAACAACGTACTTATCGTCAGCTAAAACTCTTGCTTGTTATCTCGCCGCCTGGCCTATGCCACCCACCTTTCTCTAAATTACTGATAGTACAAATACAATGCAGAGAGGACTTTTCCACTGACCAGTCAGCCTCCCAGTGGGTTCACATCAAACGCGGTCTAGGAGTCAACTCACTCAGGGGTGCGGCAGGGATGATCTCCGACAGTGTCTGATTATGTGTTGCTCTGTATGTTGTGTATAGTGACAAACTGTGGGGTAGAAAAGTGATCACAGAATTACAGAATATACAGATGCTCTGGAAAGAGCTCAGAGTTCTCCAAATGATGTCATGGTAGGTGTTTTATCTGTATATATTATTAGAAATCACTAAAGTCACATACAATGGAGGGGGGGTCTCTCTGGAAAATGTTGGGTTGGAGCTGAAAAGTTTTGTTTTATTTAGAAAAGTTAAATTGTTTCTTGGAGCAGACCCAAGGTTATGCTGGATGTGATTTTGTATTAGGTGTGCCACAATGTTTATACAGATAAATGTGTGTTCCTAAGGTGTGTTTTAATCATTATCCAGATCCTAGCAATAAACTTCGTGTTCCGCTGATCATTACCGAAGAGGAAGTTGTTGTCAGTTAGTTTCCAAATTCACTTTGTGTGATCCCTAAATATATTGTTATGTTGAAATTCAGATTACTTTATATGTGCTATCAGTAGTGTTTTGTTGTCAATGATTACCTTTAATGACCTTTCATCTCACTGCTATGAGGTTCCATAATTGCACTGGTTCAGTGTCCTCTTTAGTAACGTAAAGTACATTGTAGAGATTGAGCCGCTCTTTCAGATAGGTGGGACGTTAGTGCTTATGGGTCAGCAGGTAGTCATTTTATTATTTTAGAGCATGTCAATAAAATATTTCCCAGTGCTGAAAATTACTCACAAATACAGTTCACATCTTACCAGGTGCTGTTAGTGTTAAATCACATCCAGATGGTGCTCTGAATTCCCTCTGAGGCAGATGTAACAGTGTTTTGTTAAGTCAGACACACACACACACACACACACACACACACACTAGCCCGGTAAAACTGCTGGTCAGATCTTTCATTAATTTTACTGCCATCTACATCAAAGAAAGTAGGAAGACTAATATCCTCCTTCGTAGCAAACTAGGCTCTGTTTTCAGAATCCGTTTTTGATTAGTAAATCACGGAACTGTGTTTTACTGTCACTGGGGGGTTTTCTCATAAAAAAGTTACCATGATACCTTTCCAGTAGGACTTTCTAATTTGCTCCAGTGGTCTGTGGCACCCCCGTGTGGTCACTGTGGTACAGTGTGCTACTGTAATTTCCTATAAGGAAATGCATGCTGGGGACAAAATAATTCTGAAAATGAGTTTTTCTTAGTCTTGCAAAATCACACTATTATGATCATTGTCTTTAAGAACTTTCTAGTGACTGCAAACCAAACACAATAAATATTATGTTTAAAATGATGTTTGTATATTATAACTAACTGTAGTGTCCATTGTAGCCAGATTTCTCACTGCTTGGTTCAACATTTAATCATGAATACCACCGATTCTACAGTATTTCATGATGTATTAATATGTCTCTTAAAACAAAAACTGTTTTAAAAGATTAGTTTTAAACATTTGGTGTTTCTGAAAATTACAAATTAGATACTTATTTAAAAAAATCACACACAAAATACACTTTTCAATACATAAAGGGTAAAGTAGTAAATTGTAGTAGTAATCTATAATTATGCACAAAAAGAGCAACGAATTTGTGACATATTTTATTGGCATTGCTATCGCAGACATTGTGTGCACAAACCCACTCATTGCAATGCAATAATAAAATAAATATGAGGTTCTTAATATTTTTTTAAAAAGTTCTTTAAATATATATTTGTTATTAAAGTGTTATTAAAGTACATATACCAGTAAATCAGTAAACTTATTTGAATGTCTGTGCATTACTGGTGAAATTACAGTGTTGTATCAAATATTTACTTTTTTTCAAGAATTCATTCTGAAATTATTATTTCATATGTTTAGTGTTCTATAAAAGCAATCTAGCACAGAACAAGCAGCAGCAAGTGCACAACCAATGATCTGCTCTCTTCAGTTACAATGTGAAAACTCAAATAACATTACAGGCTAACACTAGACATCCCATTTATACACTGTGTATTTAAAACCCAACAGGCTCCAGGAAGGCGGCCCCTTTCCTCTATTTCAGGATCTTTTCCCCCCTGCTGGGGGCAGGTTGGAGGGATGCTTGTGATAATATTCTGGTGGGGTAGGATTAGGGCTTGTATTTACTCCTGTAGGGACATAATACATACTCTCCAGGTAGCTCTGGTCCAGTGCTGGATGGCTCTGGGACTCTGGCTTTGACCCCTGAACAGAGGGATTCCTATAGCTGATCCCCGGTCCACTTGGAAGCATTGTTGCTGCGGCAGGAGCCTCAGGATATCGAGGTGGCTGTGTCTGAGCCTGGGGGTGGGCTGGGGGAGCAGGAGCAGCATAGGGCATGTACTGCGGAGCAGAGTTGTACATGCTGGGGTTGTGAAGAGATGGGTATGGGGCGGCTGAAGGAGGATACAGGCTTGAATGTGACATTGCTTGCTGTGGGATGAGCACTTCCACGTATTGGCCTGTTTCTGGGTCAAATAACATTTTCCTCAGTGGCTGCACTGGCACCTCAATGTAAAAATACTTCCCCGTCTCAGGATCCATAAGCACTCTGCGAGGTGTCTGACCATAGCTGCTCTCTGCGTATAAACTGGAGCTATCACCTCCATATTCAGAACCATAGGAAGGTCCCAGGCTAGGAGGTCCACATAGGTACTGAGGATCTATAGGAGGAAGACCTGGAGAGTGGCTGTGGCCAGGATCACTGTAAGGAACCCCTGTCGTGACTGGTGGTTGCTGTTGAGGGGATCTGTGGAGCGGGGGTCGCCGAGGGTCAACATGCTGGGGTGGTTGCAATGAACGATCAACAGTGCAGGCCTGCATGAGGGAGGGGTGTGGCGGGCAGGGAGGAGGCTGGTGGAGAGGCTGGCACAGTGCTGGTGGATGGTTTGGACCAAGAGGACTTGATTTGGGAGAGCCACGTTGGTAGCTTATTGGCTGGTGGTCAGGTCTGCACTGGTGGGGACGGAGTGGAGGTTGAGCCACATGGTAAGGTAGTGCGTGGCCTGGAGAATGTGGGGGGGCAGGTGGGGTGAGGCCATGGGGGCTGCGGTGAGGGTGAGGATGTGTGAAACCAGGGTGGGAAGCGCAGGAGCATGGAAGAGGTTGAGAAGTGGGTTGATAGCGACCTGACCTCCTGTGGGTCACATCTGGAAGAATGAGGGGACTGAAACTCTCTCTTTCATCGTAGCTCGGAGGGTCATCAGAAGCATAGAAATGCAGGTTGTCCGTTCTTTGGGAGCGCTCACTGGAGAGGGATCTGCGGCTTGACTGATGTGTGTATCCTGGCACATGTGCTGTGGAAACAGCAGCATGCTGTTTTGTATTGTTTGTAGTTGTTGGCATAGCTTGCTCCTGAGGGTATGCCACATCGGGATGCTGTGGTTGGTTATCTGGATCCACAGCAGCTGACAGGCTTGGCTGGTTTGCTGTTGGGTCAGAAACTAGAGCTGGAGGTGAATTAACAGTTGAATCAGTTGAAGGACCCGTGTCTGATGTCAGAGCTGTAGTTAAGGTTGGTCTTTGAGTGCCTCTAGAGCTTTGAGGCGAGGCTGCTACATGTTGCTGCTCTTCCCTGCCAACAGATGTTTCTGTCTTTGAAAGTGCTGATGACTGGTTTGAGACACAGGAGGTGGTAGCTGCTGTTTTGCTAGGTGGAGGCTTGAGGCTGGATACGGCAGACACAGCTAGTTTTCTTGTATAGTTTGAGGTTGACATGGACTCATTGGAGATCTTTCTATAGATTGTTGGTGAGGACACAACAATAGTTTGAGGCCTGTCATCGCCATGTGGTCTTATACTTGTTGCTAATGCTCTCTGTCCTTCATTTGCCACGACTCCTAAATCTGAAGGTTTGAACTTGCAGCTTGGTTTTGGAGGCACAGTAGGCTTTTGAGAATTTTTAGCTATGGATTTAACTTCAATGGTTTGAGGTTTGTTCCTTCTTGTGGAGAGCATCTCTTCTTTCTGTGTTTCTTTCGATAGTGACTTAACCTCAATTGAATGTGGTCTGGACCTTCTTAAAGCTGGAGACCTTGGGGGAAAAGTGGGATCAAGCCGTTTCACTGCTTCAAAATCTCCTAACTCCTTATGTTTGGTAACAGGTGACACTTGTTCGTGTACATTCTTTGGTGGAGGAGCACTTTTTTGTTTTACTGTATCTTTACCTGTAGACTTTTTGGCCTCATCTTCCGCTGAGGAGCCGAATGAGGATGAGGAGGAAAATGTTCTCTCTCTACGAGACTCAATCGGACACCCATCTGCAGTCGTGGCAATCTGAAGGGGGATCTCCAGAGAGTTTACATGTTTGCGGGGGACCCCTTTCCTTCCAGCCACATTCTGACTATCACCCATCACTGCTCCAATATCCGCCTGATAGCCTTTTTCCTTCAGTAACATAGAAACTGAGGTACTGCCAGGGGTAATGGGTCCAGGCAATGGTGAACCTGCTGCAGCTTGGAGTGGGGTGGTAGGTTTATCCTGGGCAGGAGATGATGATGTCTTGGTCTTGCTGGATGCATCCCTTATCATCACCACAGCAGTGGAAACCTCTCTTTCCTTACTGGACACTCCCACAAGCCTGGGAGGTTTTCTGTCTGTTCTAACCACAACAGATTTTTCTTCATTGTCTGGCAGTTTATGGATTTCAGTCACAGTCTCTTGTGTTTCTGCTGCCACGTTAATAAGATCATGCTGACAGGGCTCGACGATTACTTTGTCTAGAGTCGTATAATCCTGTGTGTTTGCATTCGAGGATTTCTGTGATTCCCTGCTTAACTCAGCGACAAGCTTTGGAGAGGCCTGGGGTTTGTCAATAAAGTTTTCTGAGTCTTTCTTGCTGCATGACATTTTATTTTTATCTTCCTTCCAGCAAACAGCCTTGTATTCTATTTGCATTGGCTGTGGACGAGAAGGCGGGTTTTCTTTGCTCTGAAGAGATGAAAATGAGGTTAAGTCTTTTACACCCTGTTTTTCCTCCTCTTTCTGTTGCACTCTGAACTCCTCTTCTGTTTTCTCACTTTTCTCCTCTTGCCATATCTCTTGAATTAGTTCCTTCTCCTCCCCTGTCATAACCTCTTCCTGCCTTTCTTTGCAAATTTCTTCCCTCTTTTCTTCATTCACATCTGATGACAACACAGAACTAGTTGCCTTAAAGGACAAGTTATATGTATTTTTTACAAGCCGCCTTACATCTCTCACTTTGTGAATAGGGGTTTTAACCTTGGTGTTCCCATGTCCTTCTTCTTCTTCTTCTTCTTCCATCGGCTGATCCACAATGATCTCTGTCCTTTCTTCTTTTTCTCTGAAAGACATATCCGGTGAAGATGCTTCAGGTTTGTTTTCTACCTCAGGTGTGAGACATACACTTAGAGAGGTTTTCTTTTTCTCCATGGCTTTGAGTGTAATATCCTGTGTTTTTGACATGTATGCATCTTGTTGCAGTTGTTTATGATCCCTGCCCTGAGTTTCTTGGTCTCTGCTTGTCATCCGCGGTTGAGCTTCAGTGTCAGAAGGAGCTCCTGAGTTCCCATGAGTGGCATTTGCTGACTGACCACCCTCCCTTTCATACCATACTTTATCATCATCTGCTTGTTGCATTCCTTTTCTGGAGGTTTTCATATCAAATGGCACTTTTAATTCTGATCTAATTTCAAATCTTAAGGATGCTGCAATCATGTTTTGGGAATCAGCCTCTTCACTGTCAGTCTGTGAAAAGTTAACACTTCTGCTGCTGTTCGATGAGCTTGGCCTGCTACTGGACCGTACTGCATAGCTTTTACGTGGTTTTGGTTCATCCTTTGTCCTTTTAAAAGGAAGACCATCAGATGAAATACTACAATCTGACTGAAGACTGGAACTCAGAGGATATGTATCAGGTTTTGGGGACTCTTTTAGTGGTGCCACCGTACAGTCTGTTGGCATGTGGTTTTCCTCAAAAGCTGGACTCACTACCTCTCCTACCTGCTCCTCTGGTTGTTTATCTACGCTCTGCATTTTCTTGGACAACACACTCTTAATGAGACAAGTGGCCATCTTGGTTTTAGTGCCTGTTTCATCCAGGGAAACAGATTTCTGGAGTCTTGATTTTCTTTCATTTTGTTGAATGGGTTCAGGGCTGTCCGCAGAAGGGTAGCATTCTTGCATTGTTGCTGGCGTACTGTGTTGTCTCATGAATGTCTCCTTGGAGTGACTCTCTAGAGATGGATCTCCCAGCATCATTGGTACCCCAGGGCTACTGTTTTCACTGCTCTCATCCTGTTTCCCCTCAGTATTATTCTTTCTCTTCAGCTGGATTTGTCTCTTTGGCACCCCTCTTCTCACCTTTCTGAAGTCTTCTCGTTCCACAGCTACATCTACGCACTCAAAGCTGCCCATCTCATAGCGTCTTGCTGGGTCTAGGCCTTCTGAGTAGTGTGTTGTTAATTGCTGGAAGGGGAGTTCATCACTCTCTAGTTTTGGAGCAGACCCTCTGAAGTCAGCATAGGCCAGCCAGGACGCACTGTTTCCAGCTGGGCTCTCCTGAGTAGATGGCTGAGAAATGTTGGTGGACGAATGATGGCTGGAGTTGTACACGTCAAGGTAATCTACGTCAGGGCTTGACAGGCTGCGAAAGGCCAGGTCTGTGAACCACTTCACCTCATTGTCTGCATCATCAAGTTCACTTCCCATGCTTGAGCTGGAACTCTGGCGGGGCCTGCTTGCAGCAATGTTTCTAGGAGCACTGTTCTTGTTCTGGGGTGCAGAAGGTTTAAGCTGTCTGGTAGGACCACCACCCCTGCTGTCCTGTTGGGAAGCACGCCTCAGAAGCTTCTGTTGTTGCTGTAGCTGTCTGGTGGCAAGCAAGCTCTCTGAATAGGAATGCAGTGTTGGTAGTCCCTGAAGGGTCTCTCTGCTTGTCTGAGCTGTACCGCGACTCACAGGCCCTTTTCTATTCCTGGCATTGAATGACAGCTCAACCTGTTCCCCTCTGTAACTGGTGTCCCCCTGCCACCCCTTTCCCTTTTCAGGAACCTGCTCCTCCCTCTTTCTCTCTCTCTCCCTACCTACCTCCCTCTCGTCCACCAGCTGCATTTCCCTTTCCATCTCCAATTGCCTTCCTAGCCTTACCCAGGGGTCCTGGCTATTATTGTCACTAGGGACACTGGGGTTTTCCCTATTTGCCACCTCTTTCTTTAAATTACCACTTGGTGAGAATGCTACAACCTGAGAGGGGCTATGACTTCTGTTCTGCCATTTTCTATATGGTTTCTCAGGGGCGATGATGTGAACAGGTGTAAACCTGGTGAGTGGAGGAGATGGAGTCTGTGCTCTGTTTATGTGGCGGGCCATGTCTGTCAATCTCTCTTTGTTTTCACCTCTCACTTGAGTTAAGGGCTGTTTTCTCAGGTGCTTGGCTGTACAACTTGATGTTGATGAGCTGCTGCTGTCAGCGGTCATGGAATAAGACCGTATGTGTTCCAGTTCCTGTACAGCTGAACTGGATGTAACCCTGGTGACATCCAGTTCTGTGTTCCTGTCCTCTGAGACTATAAGATCAGGAGAAGCACTCTCTATGTCAAGGGAAAGATGATTATAAGTGTCCTTCTGAAAAATGGTAGGGTGAATGCCTTGTTTCACTTCTGAGAATGAAGCTAAATCTGGGATTTCTTCAATTTCTGTGGTCGTCCTTGTGGCTTTTCTCTCTGGGCTTTGTTGTTTAACTGAAGAGTCAGCTACCTCAGCTAAGAAAGGTGAAGTTGATACAGATAATTGAAGTGCCTGCATTTGTGAACTGACTCTGATTTCAGATTCAATAGCATTATTTTCACTGTCTGATTCAACTATGGCTGACATGTTGTCCTTTGCCAAATTAGTGTGGTACGGTAGTTTTGTAATATCAGTGCCAAAGATATCCCTCTCAGCCTCAGGTCTATTTCTTAGAACAGGAATGAGCTGTGTACACTGAGGGTTGTACTCTGTGGAGAGAGTTGGGGGTGAATGCTGATTATACCTCTGCTTAGGAGATGGTGCACTAGATGTTGGATCTCTACTTCTGTGCCGAGGTGAGGGACTTTGATACCTTTCAGTGTAAGGGTTTTTATATATTTGTTCAGTTGGGGAAGTGTGATTCGTTGGCTGAGGTGAAACTGTTCGGTACCTGGGATGATGTGATAAGGATATTTCAGGCTGTAGGACACAATTTGTGAATCCTGGTAAAGAGTCTTGAGATGCACCAGGTGATTCTACTTTATTGCTCTGTATTCTGTCTCTGCTCAGGGTGGGGCTACTTGCTTTAGGGGACACAAGTGTCCTTTCAGACTCATAAGTGGAGACATTAAAGAGCTCAGTAAATGGTGGAGTCGCTCTGTCTTCAGGCTGAATAACAGTGTAAGAAATCCCAGTGATATGTGGGGATGAAGTGAGGCTTGTTGATGAGGCAGAGTCAAAGTGTGTCTCTAGAAGTGACGTTGATGCTGTCTCCACTTCAGAGGTTTGTTCTCTCCCACTGACCTCAGGTGAGGATGCTGTGTCTTTGGGTTCAGGGGAAGGAGAAGTATGTATGCACTCGGTGGGAGAACAACTACTACTGATTTCAGGTGATGGAGTTGAACTATAACTTATGTCAGGCAAAGGCACTGTGGTCCTGATTTCAGACGTTGAAATGTGACTTATTTTAGGAGATGGAGTTCTTGCCGCAGCCTCAAATAGAGAGGCAGCTCGGAGCAGGCCGGGTGAAGGAGTTTTGAGTCCTAATACAGGTGACACACTACTCTCCACAAGTTCAGTGGAAGCTCCTGTTAGAGTCACAGGTGAAGGGTGTGTGTATTGTGGGGCAGGTGTAGACACAGTACTGACAGGTTGAGCTTCTAACCTCAAATTCTTAGGACTAGTTGAGCTGTCTCTTCCTGGGGTGGTAGGTTCTGAAATCAGTCTAGGGGTGCCGGGGGTATCCTCTGTATGAGGTGTGGATCCTCTGCTGAAAAGATCAGGCAGAGAGACCCTCCCTCTTAATTCAGGAAAAGGAGATGAGGTTTGTGTATCAGGGGAGTCCAGCCTGTTTGTCACATCAGGTGAAACCAGTGTCTCTCTTGACTGCAATGATAATTCTGCACTCGTGGGTGAAGGTGAAGGAAATGGCGAGATGGCGCTAGATTCGTTGACTGTTTCTGTGAAGTCTGTAGAAAAAGTGTTGGATGGGGGTTCGGATGACGGATTGCGGCATTCATTAAAATAGTTCCTTGGTTCAGGGAAGACTTCTGCCACCATGAATTCAGGAGAATAATTCACTGACTGAGGGGAGGATGGCCTGGCACAGTTACTAGATTCAGAGGGGCTACTGGGGGTTACAGACGGGCTGTCTTTTAAAGTAGGAGTGACTTTTCCTGGTTCTGCCTCTGAATAAACATTTCTTAGGTAAGGAGATGATGGTGAATGTCTTTTTTCAACTGAGGAAGAAGACAAAGATGAATTAAGGGTATGGGGACTGTTATATCCAGGTGAGAGGGTTCTCTCACCAAAGCTGTGAACTTCAGATGATGGGGTAGTTGTATTAAACTCTGGTGCTGGTGATTTGCTGTTTCGTTCTAAATCTGGGCTAGTGCCCTCAGAGATGTCTGGATGCCCTGTCGTCAGTCCCTCACTCTGTAACTGCTTCCTCTCTGAAGACGTGTGCGATAACAATGGGCTGAAAAGTCTTTCTTTTGGATCTTCGAAGCCCTCCTCTCCTTCACTGGAGCCGGGTGCAGTATGGTAAGAGCCAGAGGAGTCATTCAGATCATCCACTAGGGGTGATGCAGCAGATTCCCCATCCACTTCCCTCTGTGAAGGTACAAAGGTCCCAACAGCAGGGCTGCTTGAGAGAGAAGGTGTCTCACAGTCGTCTCCAAAAATGTCACACAGGCAAGTGGTCTCAGAGATGGAACTGCGCTGAGTAGGAACGCTGATAATGTCAAAGATTTCAACGTGGTTGGGTGTGCCGTCACGGTGGCACAGGGAAAAATTGCGGGGTGCACTGCGCAGAAAGGAGTAGCTGTCCCCCTGGAGAGTCCAGCTGTCCATTGCTAGTCCACAAGCTCCAAATTCTCACTGTGGCCAGTCCAGTATGCTTTGTATGCTCTGGGTTCTTTTCCTGGACTGGAAATAAGACATGGTCACCTGGAGGATGTGTGTAGCATTCATTTTCAAGTTAAATATAATAACATCACTTGGAGGAAACGTGTGTAAATTGTAATTATAGAGGCCAAAGCACGCATTGTTCTTATTTTGTCAGCTTACCTAAAACAACCTATCTAAAGAGAATCTATGGAAAGGGGCTTAGAACAGAAATATAACTGCAACTAACACTTGCAATTTTTTAAAATACACAGCAAAAATTTTGTGTGCCTCTACACATGCTTAAAAGCTCACACAATTTAAATCAAGTGCTGTTTGTGATGTCAAACTTATTTTTTCCATTCATTGTAGATTTAGCAAAAGGGAAAACGTACACATTAGCTGAGCCCTGTAGAGTAGAACTGACTCTACTGGCTCTTTCTGAGTGCAGAAACTCACCATGAAGGCAGAAAAAGAGAATGACTGGTACTGTACCTTTGGCCAGTGACACGGCTTTCCCATGGGCATTGAGTTCTTCTTTGTTGCAATATCTTCACATCATACAGCATACAGTTTCTCAAAATCCAAAAAAAACGCTCCAAGATTAGAATACCTCTGTGTATGTCCCAGATCCAAGACTGAGCAACTCCATACAGCTCAGTCTGGCAGTGGCACAGTGGCAAGACAACGTCAGAATGTCAAAGGCACTGCCATGTGTCAGACTTGAATAGAAAAAGCAAAGGTGGGCATCTCTGTCAGACACATTACTTCCTCTAATGTTCACATCTCTTTTTCTGCCCCTCCCTTTTGAACTGGCCTCGGGGAAAGCACTGAATCTAACCTGGATCTTTTTTCTTCCCCAGCCTGGAGTTAGCTGGGTGGGAGTGCAGAGCTGGGGATGGGTGGGTGGGTTTAAAGTTAGCAGCAGGTGCTGATCAGTCGAGGACAGATGAGTGAGCCTGGAATATGAGACTTACAGCCAGCTCAGTCACAGGGTCCTCTATATATAGACCAATAGTATGACGGCCAGATAATGGTAAATGTCTGCATGGGTGCACTGTTTAGAAAAGAGAGAAAAAATACAGACCTTTAAATATAACCCATTGTGTGCAGTACATGACATATGATTGTATCCTTAACAAATCATGTACACACATATAAATATGTGTAACTGTGTGTGTGTGTGTGTGTGTGTGTGTGTGTGTGTGTGTGAATAATGTGGTGTGGCACTGGTATAACACAGACCACCCATGATTGACAGGTCACATGTGAGCAGAATGAACTTACACAACATCTGTAAGGTGCTGTTGCACATTTATTCATATTCTAAACAGAATTTAAATGTCTGTTCCAATACAATTTTTACATTTTAAATTCACATTTAGGTCTGTATTTCCATTTACAGCACATGACAAGCATATTATTAAAGCTTTCAAAAGAAATTGGGTCATACTGTACTGCTGCTACAATAGCAGTGCCCTCTGAGTCACATTGAGACTGTCCAGACATGTTTGATGGTAGTGGGTTTGGATAAGCTCAAACCTAATGAGATTACCATTCAGTCTCAGTCATGCAGCCCTGACTGAATATTGTATAAGCCTGTGCCTGAGGCTATATAATATCTGTAATATCAAGAAGTTAATAAATTGCTTTCAACAATGGCCCACTCTTCTTACCTTAAGTGCATACATTTCTTTGTGTGGCATAGAAAACAAGTTTTTTTTACCTTGGTGGAACTATTGTGCTATCACTTTTCTCACAGTATAGCTTTTATTTTCCATTGATTTCACACAAACTCTTTAGTTTCTATAGACTGATGTATGTTGACACCAGATCTCCATTCACACATGCTACATGTTGCTTCGGATACTCTAATTACACAAAAACCTATATCATAGTTGACATTAAAAAAAGAATGGATCATATGTTTGGTATAGAAATAATACAGAAATTTGACACACACCATTTCATAAATAAACATTGCTATCATATCTATTTATTGCAGTTATATTTAGTTTACATAGGTATGTAAAAAATGTAAAAAATAAAGGTCAGCAAGTACAACATGTTTGATGTACGTGTGTGCTGCATAGTGTAAACTAAAGTGTGCTTAAGTGCTGGTAAATTTGAACCTCTGTAGTCTGGTAGCAGACTGGATGAAGACTCACAGGGAAAGAATGATGAGCACCTCAGCAATGAGGAGCTTTTGTTCACATCACTGATAGATTAGTCACAGCCTGCTCACACCCAAAGTCCTCAGCTGTACATACTGTGTGGGAATCTAAAGGCAGATAAATACAGTATGTTAACCCTCTAAAACATGAGGTTTGGTGCTGATGTGTCTGCCTGCTGAGAAAACGTGTTGAGCACAGCACCTTGTTTGTATGATAAACATGGTGAACCCCCTTTTTCTTGTTGGGGTTCTATCTGAGGAATATGGTACTAAACAAAGACCCAGCAGTCACATGACAACCTATTTGAGTGCTACTTAAATAACACCAAGAATGCTAATGGTGAGAATATAAATGTAGCTCACATTTCAAATGTATCTTTAAACTGACCTAGTTTCTCTTTTAGGGTAAACTCTGCATGGCTAAACCCCATGTCTTTTTAGTATCTCTGATTGGTTTTTGGCATCACTAATAAACAGTTCTAATGTATGCTACTTGAACATTTATACTTTAACTTTAAAAAGTATCATAAATAAATATGCCCCAAAGGGGGCAGAGGTACACAAAGTCTTTAAAGATGGAACATATTGTCTGTGGTTTTGGTTTGTTGTTTTTGATTATAATTTTTATTTAAAACAATATCTGCAAAAAGTAACTAGTAACTACAGCTGTCAGCTAATCCCGTTGCAGTAAAGAGAATTACCCTCTGAATTGTGGTAGAGAATAAAATAAAAATGGCATAAAATAGAAACATCTTATAATACATCAATTTTCTTAAGCACTTATCCTCGTAAGGGTCGCAGGGAGTGCTGGAGCCTATCCCAACTGTCCGTATATACAAAGTCGTATTTAGGTAAATGTAATGAGTTGCACCTCTGCCAAAAAAATCAGTTTACAAAATCTGATCCATTGTACACGCTGCAACTGAGAATAATAATAAGTAAAGTAAAATTTAAGCTATAGGTTGACGAAATACCACATTAAAATATTGTTTTTAGGTAGTAATGCATCGGTAATGTGCATCGATCTGTAGAGGTTGTAGGAGACAGTACATTCAAGGAAAAAGAATAATACACGTACAGAAGAGGAACTTTTATTTTGAAATCTTCAACTTTTACGCAGAATGCGACACAGGAAGATCCGCATTACGATTGCTAGTGAAGTGTTGCCATAACAGGCAAGTGGCTAACGCTAATGTTTGCTAACTAATTAGCAGGATAGGTGAGTGATGTTTATTTAAACATAGCTTACATTTAATTCAAGCGGCGATATATGTTTTAAATGTCGGAATAAGACAAAATAGTGATTACAGGCAGGTTGTCATTCTGCCTTGAAATTATTTGGGCCTTGTCAGTCGGCAGCTGGCTAACATCCCCCAGCTAACTAGCTAGGTCCTAGCATTGACGAGCTTTTGCAGCTAGCTGGCACCATTTGTTTATGTTAGCTGTGATACGGCTTAAGATTTCTTAAACTGCCTCATTGAACCATAATACACGGTTACGAGTTTGTGCCACTTAGTATTACTCAGTCCACGTTAGTAACAAATACGAAGCGTCGTATTTGAATGTTAAAACAAAAATTTAGCTCGCGTTGATGTTAGCTTTATTATTGTAGGTGGACATTTTCTGTTTTCAGCTTGACATTAAAACAAAGCTATTTTAAACAAATCGTTTATAATGGAATCGGAGGGGATTTTTTTATCACCAAAAAGCTAATAAGAGATACACACAATCCAGTTAAATGAACAAAATCACTGATAATCTTTGGCTACCTGGTGATTAGATTAAAGTTTTAAATGGTTGAAGCGCTAGCGGCGATCTATCGTTGGTAAACACTAGGCCGCAGAGTACACCGAGCCTTGTTTTTCATACCGTTTAGGCGTCGCTAGGGTCACCAGGACAACTTTGATCAGCAGCGTTTTAGGATTGGCAATATGCTAGATTATTAGCGTAACAGAAATTGGTTTGTGACACTGAAGAAATTATTTCACATCTTTGTCGTAAGTTCACAATTCTAAAATAGTAGGATTTTTTTCAAGTGTTGAATCCACTGCAGCAAACTACACATCTGCAGCTAGACACTTCACAGGGATTATTTTGGCAATATTAAAAACCTAACTAAACCCAGATATTTCATCATAACAGCGTTATCATTAATTAGACCCATTTTTAGAACATTTACTATAATTTAGTAGTTATTTTCATTTAGGTAAAAAAAAATAAAACCAGAAATTTAGGCAGAGTTGACAGCAAACCTGTGACAAATCACAACTCACTAAAGAAGTAGGCTTTTTTCTTTGTTGCTTGTTAATAATGTTCAAATAAAGATAATAAATAACAAAAAATCACTAGTATTTTATGTGTCAATTGTATTAGCCTTAAACAATAAGAAAAACAGATATATTGCCATTTAACTTTCAAATATTAGTATTTATTTGGTCTTAGCAGTTCAAAGTGCGGCAACATATAAATTACTGTCTTATAGACTGTGTATAGTCTTATAGTTATATGTGGTTCTGTCTGTGCGTGTGTGTGTATGTACGTGTTGCAGTCTGAACAATGGAGCAGTGTGCATGTGTGGAACGGGAGCTGGAGAAAGTTCTCCATCGCTTTGTGACATATGGCCACCAGTCTGAAGAGAGGCTAGATGAGCTCCTGCGGAGTGTCTGTGAGATACGCGGACAGCTTGTTGCTTTTGGTAAGAAAAATACCCACAACTAAATTAAATTGTATTGTTAAGGTAGTTTTAATACCTTTGTCACTTTAGAAATTAAAACAGCTTTTTGTTAGTTTTGCTTGCTGCTTTGTGTTGTCGGAATTCTGCAGGGTGTGGTCGACATTCATTGTGAAACTCCTTTTTCTTTCTTGCAGGAGTACAAGATGCAGACTTATCGGTCCTATCTCAGACAATGGCCCAGTGTTGTAAGAACATTAAAGAAACAGTGCAGATGCTTGCGTCCCGGCATAAGGACATCCATGGAAGTGTGTCAAAAGTGGGCAAAGCCATTGACAGGGTAGGAACAGCCGGTGACTTTCTTAACGTTTATGTTTTTCACACATTTGTATAATTTCTGATATGCTTCTCTGCAGAATTTTGATGCAGAAATCAGTGCTGTTGTGGCAGAGACAGTGTGGGACACACCAGAGAGACAGAAATACTTGAGTGAGACCATTGTGGAGCACCTGTATAGACAAGGGATGCTCAGCGTAGCAGAGGATCTTTGTCAGGTAAATAACTGAAACCGCCAACTTGACTTCACATTTATGGGAATTTACAATAAATTTTCAACATAGGTTTTGGTAAAATTGAAACCTAAAGAACTGTTGTTTCCATTCTAGGAGTCTGGTGTAGTTATAGACATGAGTATGAAGCAGCCATTTTTGGAGCTGAACAGGATCCTTGAAGCTCTGAGGATGCAGGACCTCAGGCCAGCATTAGAGTGTGTTCCTTTTTTCTACTTATTTTTTACGATTTTATCTGTTTAGTCATTTTCAAAAAAGACTGAATTTACTATTTAGTACACTGGCATAAATATTTAGGTTGGTCATTAGTGTGTTTAGCAGTTAATCAGTTGAAATACACTGTTCCCAGTATAATTTTACAGTAACAAGGATTATTTTAAATTGAATGCGCTTGAATCTGTTAAAATGTGAAGAATTTTTGGGAGTTCTTACCACATTTATATTATCCTGACACAGTTGAGGAATTTCTTTTATTCAGAGCTTAGTGGGACTTGGGTCATATCATAGCAACCTCACTGAAAACCAATAATGAGGATAATAAAGAATTTGTCAACTTCTCAGGTGGGCCGTGACGAATCGGCAGCGCCTTCTGGACTTGAACAGCAGTTTAGAATTCAAGTTGCACCGCTTGTATTTCATAAGTCTGCTCAGTGGAGGCATCAGCAACCAAATGGAGGCCCTACAGTATGCCAGGCACTTTCAGCCTTTTGCCTCTCAGCACCAGAGGGGTAGGTGTACAGAGGCATAATCATGATACTGACACAGTGCCTTGCGTTGCACGTCACCATTTTGAGCAAACCTTCAAGAATATTATGCTGCAGTAGAACAGTTTGTACCAATACAACAAAAAAAGGAATGATGCACTTATGATTAGGCCTGTTCCGCATTAGTCATGTAATGTTTCTCAAGCCGGTATTTTTCCACCCCTGTTTGTTTGTCCATGTAGATATCCAGATTCTGATGGGCAGTCTGGTGTACCTGCGTCATGGCATTGAGAACTCTCCCTACCGAAGTCTGCTGGAGACGAATCAGTGGGCCGAGATTTGCAACATCTTCACCAGAGACGCCTGCGCTTTACTGGGCCTCTCTGTAGAGTCTCCGCTTAGTGTTAGGTGAGAAAACACCGAACAACATGCTAGATCTATAACTACTTTAGTATTTTTAAGTTCCAATCAGGATGAAGCATTATCATCACCAGGTCAGTGCTGAAAAAGATGTACCTGCACTGAGCATATATTAATGATGCCATGTCCTTCTCCTCAGTTTTGCATCAGGCTGTATGGCCTTGCCAGTGCTGATGAACATCAAGCAGGTGATAGAACAGAGACAGTGTAGTGGAGTCTGGACGCACAAAGATGAGCTGCCTGTAAGCACTCTTTTAATCTCCAAAAAGACACTTGGTATTAGTTTGCGTTCTTTTTTAGCAATAACGTGCTGTGTGTTCACGTAGATTGAAATTGACCTCGGGAAGAAGTGCTGGTACCACTCTGTGTTCGCCTGTCCGATTCTTCGGCAGCAAACCTCGGAGAGCAACCCTCCCATGAAGCTCATCTGTGGCCACGTCATCTCCAGAGATGCCCTCAATAAACTCACAAATGCTGGGAAGTAAGTCCGCAGTTTATAGACTTAGGTAACCACACTCAGTCAGCAGCAAAACCCGAATGATTGATATGTGCGTATATTAAAATATATATATACTGAGTGAGCTGCAGGAGTATACGCATTGTAAGCTTTACTTCATAATGTTAGAAGGTAAAAACTAGGAAAATTAATAGCTTAACATGCATTGATACTCAAATTGAATGCTCATTATCTTTTTCTTTGTATTTAATTAAATACATTTTTCAAAATGGTTCATTTTGGCCACTATATTGTCAATTACTAAAAAAGTTAAGTTAATTTTAGTGATATTATGAAAAATCTAATCTTATTTTAATTTGGAAATTTGCACCATATTCATCAATTATTGATTGACAACACTAAACCAAAAAAAAACTAGCAATATATTGTTACTTTTAGTTTCATCTCTTGTTTCCCTGTCTCATCCTCAGGTTGAAATGCCCTTACTGCCCCATGGAGCAGAATCCGTCACACGCCAAGCAAATATACTTTTGATACCACAAACTTGTCCCATGAGTAAGGATCAAGTTCCCTGGAGCTCTTTGCGCCTCCAGGACCATTTGCTCTGGCACCTTCCCTCTGTCCATGGCCTGTGGGCCTGTTATTGTAAGCAATAAGGTTTTACCCCTGTGCTCCTCTGGACAGCCTTGGCCATTCTGTAACCCACCTTGGAGCCTCCAAGTTTATAGTATGCAGAGTTCAGCAGGGATGGTCCATTGACAACTTGTAGTGTAGTGAGGAGTCTGTGATAAATGAGAGCGTCCTCACAAAGAAGAGCTTCTGAAAAAGGATCATTCATTGAAACTCATTCGCAAATGCCCGCAGAGTTATAGGCTTATCTTTTTAAAGTATGTATTAGTTCATCGTGGGTTTTTTTCTCTGCTTTATTCACTGTGTTGAGTTGGATGACTCCTTTTTTTCCTTTTTCTGTTTATGTATGCTTTTGGATGGGTGAGTATGGGGCAAATGGTAGAGACAGTCAGTTTATGATTTCAGGATGACAATAAACTTCTATTATTATACATATGAAAAAACACAGTAACAAAGTTTGTTAAAGATTTTTATTTGCTGGTGGGAGGAACTGTGAGGGGCTGTGTTGAATGACCCATTAGTCCTCCAAAATGTTATAAAGGCTTCACGTAGCCGGGATGTCTGCTGATGTTTCCGTTTTATCAATAGAAGTATTAACTCATCGATGGTGGAACAGCTTTTTTTGTGACTGACTGCACCAGCACGATTCTCCTCATTATAGAAGCCATTTGTCTTGTTTTATGTATGTATTTAACAAACAAAACTACAAAAAAAAGAAACAAAAAATATACTGTAAAATGTGCTTTGTTTCTATTTTTATTGCAAATGCCCGAGCGGCTCGTGTAAAATAGTAAATTAAACCGAACAACAACATGCATAATCAACACTGCTGTGTAACTTTCAGAGCACTCGACTGGACCACTCGCGTCACGGTTGTGCCACTGCCTCACTCCGACCCACATTGTGTATTGTAAGCTTGCAAACCCTGTGATTTGGAGACGTGAAGTGGTGTGGTGGTAGCCGTATGGTCTGACTTGCAGTGACTGTAGGCTTGTGATTCAGCTTTTATTCGTCGTGGGTGGGGAAGTCCGCTGATCATTGTAGCTGCTGTTTAATATATACTTAGAAAAATGCCTCTGCTGCGTAGGTTTGCCTTTTCTTTGAGATTGAGTCAGAATAGGAACATTATAATCCATGCATTTCCTCAGGGCTCATTGTCACAGTTCATACCACACTTTGCAGGTAGTATTAAAGTTGTACATTTATATAAGAAGTCTTGAACAAAGATAACATATTTCACTATAGCTTGGAAATAACTGGAGTTTGTATATAATTTTAAACTGGTGATGTTTGAACATACAGTTGGGAAAGTGGCCTGGTAGCTCAATGGGTTAAGCGTCAGACTGGGATGCAGAAGGTCGCTGGTTCGAAACCCCATCTGACTCTTAGTCCATCCCCTACCAGGTGTGTCCTTGAGCCAGACACAGAGCGCTAGCTCCCTGTGAGTCGCTTTGAATAAAAGCGTCTGTAAAGGAAAGGTGACATCTTTGATGTACACTGCATTATGTTCAGGTGACCAGCACTGACCGTGGAAGTTTATAGTGTCCTCTTGAATGTGGTGATGTCACCTCACACTCAAGTGAGGCTTATTTGTTCAGCAAGCACAGCACCAGCATAGCTCACACAGACAATGCAACTTTACAGCCAGTTTTAAGTCGGAGTTGAAGATAGACATTTTATCCTGGTTTCACTTTTGAGTGGGTTAAAGCACATTTTGGGTGGAATTTCCTCAGTTTCGTTTTCTTCCATTGGTTGACAATCATTCATTTCTTCTTTGAGTGTTCCTTCAGACAGCCTGCTAGTGCTCTGTACTTCTATCCTATTAACTTTCTTGTATGTTTGCATTTCCTGCTTTTGTGTCTTATGCAACTTCTATTGTAAATATTTACCCTCTAACATGTTTCATATACTTGCATCTAAAATTAAAATAAAAATTTATACTCCAGGTCAGGTTTGCAGGCATTTGCTGGTACTGAGTGGTGAACTGCTTCTATCATAATCCACTAATCAACTTCTATCATTAGGTTTAGCTTCTCTCTCTCCTTTTATCACCACTTGGTGGCACTGGTGCCACAGTATTCATATAGGAACTCATAGCCTTGTTATCTATCAGATCAAAAGTAGGAGGTTTTAAATTTAATGTGTTTTGCACGGAGTCTTTTTTAATTCATAAATTCTTTATTAAAATTTCATTCATGCTGATGACTTTCAGCACTGCAGCGCTCAAGCACAACAAAAATGTGTGCGGTAAGAATCTTTTCTCATCCCTCTTTAGCAAATTGCTCCATCTCTACTGATCTGTGCGGTTAAATTAAGCCCCAGTTTATATAATGCTGCCAATGCCTCATGAGTCAGCCACAGCTCATAACTATTCAGATTATGTCCCTGCATAAAAAATACATCTGTTATGAAATAGCATGTGCTGTTTCTCTGGTTTCACACTATTTTATATACGTATAAGCTGTCACTCATGCGTCTCCATGAACAAAATGCATTTGGATAAAGAGTAGTTGTGTTAAACCTTCGTTTCTACCCTGACACATTATGGCTGTGTGTTCTGGTTTTGGCATTAGTTGTACACTTGTTTCTATAGAAGTGATTACTTTCTACGGCAAACAGGGGTCCACATGCAGAATGTTCCGACTCACCTTCCACTTCTCGTCTGTCTGCAAAGCAGGAGATAATAGGTGGAGGCTTAAGTAGAGGAGGGAGCACCTTAGAGAGAAACTGAGATAAGGATCCAAGGCTAAACCTCTAAAAGCCACATTAGTCTCAAAAGCCTCTGTTGTTCATTCTGTCATAAAGACCCTGTCCTTGAGTTTTATGGGCATGCTCTGTGGGGTTTTAAACCAGACAGGCATCCACACCCCCGGGTGAATGTTACTATTATTTACATTTCTGACATTTGGACATGATTTATAGCAGACTGCAGTCGACAGGCAGGTGAGCACACACTAAACAGCGGTTACACCACACGAGGAGTTTATTATGAGTCTGAATCAAACATATATATTTATATTTATTTGTACTTTACACTAAATAGACAAGTCACAGTCTGTTAAAAGGTTGACTGAAAGCCGTTCTTTGAACATATAGATATAATAAAGAAAATAAGAGAACAACTTCACCTACGTCATGCATCGATGTAACTGCTTTGGTACAGTATGTGCAACAAAGTGCACCATTAGGAAGGCAGCACCGCCTGCATCTACTGATCGTTTTCAAAGTGATGTGGCAGTATGCTTCCAAAACGACAACAGAAAAACAAAAATTACACTTATGTACAAATTATTCTAAACCTTATCTGAGTGCAGCTGAAAGTCCAGTTTCCAGTTTAGTCAGTACAGTGAACAGTTCTCCTAATAGCAAATAAACTGCTATAGTAGCGTGGCACCATATACTGTGAACTTTCCACTTAACCCTGAAATTTTCCCAGCTTTCCCACCAGGGGCTTAAGTGAGCCCTGAATCTGCACACGACGCACTTGTACTGAGATGTTTCTGGGCTACACTAAATCCCATTGAGTTCCTTGCTTCCTGTCAAGAAAATACAGCAGTCCCAAAATGAAAACTATCAAATAAAAAGACAGTCGTCCCAATCAGAGTTCATTTCCATAAGTAGGTAGTGCTGTAGGAAACGAGTCTGGTCTTGGTCTCAGTCTGCTTCTACGATGTCTCAGTCTTGGGGGTGTTTTTGATGTGGACTTAATTCACATGCAGCACCTTATGTAGCATATCCACAGAGTCCACAGGGTGGTGTGCTCCTGTGCCTCTGCTCCCGCCACATTTAGTGTCCCCTGGAAGTGTAGGTGAACCCAAGACCAACGAACTTCCAGTCACCAGTGGCAGCAACAGCCCTGAATACAAACCTCTAGAGGAAAATAAATGTTTTGTACCTGATTATTTTTGATAGGATTACTCAACCTGAATGTTCTCTTCTTTTTCTTTTGTTTTTTGGACTCGGTCTCGACTCTGACTCATCCCCTTTGGACTTGATCTTGTTTTGTACTGCTCAGCCACAGACGTTTCTCAGACTCTGCTTAGATGCTTGGTTTTTAATACAACATTGACACAGCTGACCTGCTGACACACACACATTTTTCCTTTGCTGATACCCACAGTCTACGTGTGTTCTGGAGGAGATCATGGGACCTTGCAGGTTAATGGTATTAATGGTGAAAAGGTCAGCATGACAAAATAAAAATCCAGGTGAGTCAAAATTGTTGGCTCTGGTTCAGTTCAACTAGATCCGTTGTTTCACTAAGCATCTATCATTTCATCTTTCAGTCTATTTTTTAAATTCCCTGGCAGACACGGAGGCCACACAGGTGGAAAACAGGTCGGTCACATTCAAATTTCAGATGATTCAATCCTGTCTATCCATGGCAGACCAGAGGAAGGTCTGTCCTCTTGTTTTTCACTCGCTCTTTCACTCCTCAGCTTTGGCACGTCTTTTTCCAATGTCCCATTTCTGCTCCCTCCTCCTCCTTCTCCTCCTCCTCCTTCTCCTCCTTGCTTTCTGTCTGCCCTCAGCTGCTGCAGTTCCCTCTCCAGTGCTTCACTGCGGTGATACATCTCTAAGTAGCTGGCCTGCAGCTCCTTCTGGTAGCGGATGACCTTGTCCTTTTCTGTCTGCCATGTGTGTCTCTCTTCCTCAAAAGCTATGGCCTGGGCCTCGCTCTGGCGGCGCTCCAGCAGCAGCTCCGCGCGCAGACGCTCCTCTGTGGGCCCCCCGCATCCTCCTGAAACCAAGAGGTTCAGATGGCCTCAACTACAGTCCAACAGAGCCGCAGGGGAAATACAATGAAAGACATTGGCTGCTTTTAAATGCACACAGGATTTAGCTCCTGCCCTGATTAATCAAATAACCTGATTTTGGATCAGTGCATGGAAATATCAAAACTCAGAATAACCCAGACGAGCTTCTGCTGCGTTGATAAGATTTACAGTTATTATGCTACACATGGTTTAATATATAATATAATATACAACTTTTTTTTTTACATTTAAATTTAAATCTTGTCAATTGCTATAATATAACTCTTCAAATTACCCGTTGCCCCAGCTGAAGCACTCTCTTCCGACTCTTTCCCGTCTTCGTGTGCGTTCTGAGAGGGACACCAGCGATGCTGTGTCCCCTGCAGGATGAGCTTCAGCGCATCTATTTGGCCCTCGCTGTTGCGCAGCTGCATGCGAGTCTCCCTGAGCTGTGTCTTCAGCTGGAAGATCTCACTCAGCTTCTGGGTCACCTCCGCCTGGGAGTCCCTCAGTTGCTGCTTCAGCAAGGAGATCTCGCCTGACTTCTGGCAAACCTGCAGGATAGAGTGATGGGGAAATAAAGAATCCATTTATACTGTTCCCTGTAATCACTTCAAGTGCTTCTCCCTGCCATTAAGTGTCTGTCACCTGTCCTTCCAAGGTCTTACCTCCCACTGTGTCTCCTCCAGGGTTGGACTGGTTCGCTTTGCTGTAGCTCCAGCCTCCTGGCAGCTTTCCCTTTTCAGGCTGTCGAGCTCCTCTTGCAGTCGGTTCTTCTCCTGCTGGGCCTTGAACAGCTGTAACTGCAGGTTGCGCTGGGAACGCTGGGCATGTTGCGTAAGCTGACGTAGCTTGGCAGCATACAGACGCTTCAACTCCTCCACTTCCTTCTCCCACAGACGCTGTTTCCCCTCAAACACCTGCATGCGGTGAGCAGATGGGGGTCAAAGTTCAAAACGGAGACATATGGCTGTAGTGACTGATGTCGAAAACTAATTCAATGAGATTCACCTGAGCGATGGCGTCTTCGCTCTCATCGAGGTTTCTCCTCATCTGTTTCAGCTCATGTTCTTTCTCCACCAGGCGCTCCTCCAGATCCCGCACCTGGAAAAAAATGAAGGACTTGATGCTTAATGCTGACATCCTCCTATCTATCCATCCCTCTGCCCAGTACTCACCACTTCCTCTACCGACAGAGAGAGGGTCCATTCATACGGAGGTGGTGCCTCTCCTCCGAATGGAGTCAGACGGCTCAGGGTCGCCATACTCCGACATGCCATCTCACCACCTCCTGACCCTGCAATCTTTGGGCCCAGGGATGTGCGTTCCAGGGAGCCAATAGAATTAATGTGGCCCATAGATGCACTAGGGACAAAAAGAAGACCTCAGTCCTATTATCACCTCCCACACATTCATAAAGTATAAAAAACAATTATAGCTAATACAATGAAGCTGCAGGAGACCTGATGTGAGCCAGATGTGGGCGGAAAGGAGGCCGGTACGGTGGCAGGCTGCTCATGGAGTTGTGGCCTGAATCTGACAAGTTATCATCCTCCTGGCTTGTCCCACGCAGCGAGGAGTGAGCCTACACGCACATAATTAAACAAATATTCATCACAATGAGTTGAGTGGGAAAAGATTTACATTTGACAATTCACAAACAATCACAAGCTGTTACGTGTTAAACTCAAGTCAGAGAATATGTTTTTAGAAAGTAAACCACTGGATAAATGCTTCTGATCAATGCAAATAGATCGAGACTCTAAGTTATGGTTCTGTGCTGAGACTACCTTGTTACCACTGGATGTCGGTCCTCCATGACGGGAGGGGGAGGAGGAGGAAGAGGATGTGGAAACAGCTTTAGGGACATGGGCGTAAGCTCTGTGCAGGCCGTTGGAAAGGCCGTGGTCTATGTCTTCTGCCTTGGAAGATGGATATAGGTTTTGCATGGAGCAGAAGTTTTTGGGGGTGACAGGCTTGAATGCTGAAGATCTAATATAAGCCTAGAAGAAGAGAAGCAAGGGCAGGTTGAGAACGACCTTACTCGACATACGGAGGTTGGTATAATATAAATCACAATGTATCACGTATAACGTCAGCAAATAACAAGTGGCGGATCCCCAGTCTGTCAGTGAGCTGGAAGACGTTTACGTTTGATTTATGCTGGTAATATGTGATGGGGGGATTGCATCTTGCTGACAGAGACAGATAAATGTGAAAGATTCATTGAACACCTACAACCCCAGCCCCACACTGGTTCTGTATTATTTAGAAAAACAGCACAATGGTTTAAAGAATACTGGAAGGTGCTTTAAGTATTTTTATTATACTAATGATCTTTTTTACTGTTTTAGCAACAACGGCTTAGTGCCAAAGTGTTTCTCAAGATAAAATTAAATTTTATCTAAAATTAGGCATTTTTAAAATAAATTGACAGTAACTGACAAATACTTTGTAAATAACTTTGTTTTTACTAAATTCACCTTTTCATACTTGCCCCCACTTGGCAATGAGTTCTTTGTCAAATCCACTTCGGTGCCGTCTTTGTGGTAGACCTTGGCATATACGTTTTTGTCTTCATGGCCACTGGCCGAGTTGTGTCCAGAAATGTCCTTCTTGCTGTCACCACCAGGGTTTGCTTTAGGCTCTTTTCTGTTGAGAAATGCAGCAGGTCAACTGAGGTGAAGCCCTGTCACAGTTGATTGTACGTAGCAGACTAGTTCACCTACACCGATGCAGCGTGTGACATTTTCTATGAAAGCATCTGGTTCTCTGAAGCGACACCCACCTGGTAATGTTAAGGTAGTTCAGTAGCTCTCTCTGGGTGAAACCTTTCTTCAAAAGGCCATTGGTCTGTTTAGGTCTCACCTGGGGCACCGCACGGCTGCCTTTCACTGGAGACACGTCTGGTCTCTCCACCAGACTGCCTACACTTCCCATGCTGCAACGGGAGGAAAGGGGTGTAGCTGGAAAAGGGTTATGGAAGTTTTTGCTAGGACCGCGGGTCAGAGGAAGAGTCTGGACTGAGGTTGCCATTGGTTATAGGGTTCTATGTGGGGGTAAGATGCTCTGTAAAAAAACAGTAAAAAAGAAAGTAGACAATGAGCTAAGTGCTCGTAGAAACTTCAAGAGGGGTTTAAACAGAACTGGGATGATCACCACATCACAGATGCACTATAACACCAAGTTTCTCCATGCTAAAGGATCATGCAGAATATGTCTGAGGTAGGACAGAATATGTCATCACAAGCCTGTTACGCAGCTCTGAACCAACTAGCTCGCTACAGCACGGCTTAAAAAGAGAAAAAAAACAATCAGACAGACGAGTAAACAACAAACATCACGGACCGTTTAATCAAATGCTGCGGTAGCTTATTCTGTTTGCAGGAACTACACGAGCTGGCTTTCTGTGTTTCCAGCCTAAGTAACACTACAGTCATTAGCATTTTCTCTCGACTTTAACAAAACTAAACCAGTTGCCGAGTTACCCCAACACCTCTTCAGTTTAACACAGCAAATCTCACTACAGCCATCACACCGCCATGCTTCTTCACCCCCCCCCCCCCCTTTCCTTCTTTTCAAACTGCCTCATTAAGGATCGTTATTGATTTCACCCCTCTGACCCTCGCTCTTCCCATGCATAAGCATCAGCAAGTCCATAAAACACAGAAATGCGCTGCAGGCTCTCTACAAACTACAAACAGAACCTGCTTCTGCACTCAGCCACGGAGCAGGTAGAATTTTAAGGGTCGTACTGGACATTTTCTTTCAGAGGGTGTAAAAGCAGCTTTGAGATCAAAGAAAAATGAGGTTTAGAAATGCGCAATAAAATGTAGAATACATAAAATTTGCTCGAGACTATTGTCTATAAAGACTGGGCTCGCTTCAAATAGTGACAGCGACGTTCTCACGCCCGGCTGTCAGCACATACACATGACACAATTTTACTGCACAGATACCTGCAGGGACACTCTGGCATTTCCTCTTGCTTCGAATACAATCCACATTTATCAAGTGCTTTGCACTGCTGGCCTCGACAGTTACGACAATTATGCAAATGGTTAAAATAGGCAAAAAGAGCTGAGCAGCAGCAGCAGCTCCAGCCCACTCCACTCAGGGCTCTCCGCCAGGCTGAGATCAAAGCAGCCCAAGCTACTCATGTTTATATTCATGAGGTGCTACCCCCCCCATGTAAAACTGTCCATTAAGCATCCGGCTCCTAATAAGTCAATATAGTGCAGGCTGAGGAGAGAAAGCAGATAATCAGTGTTGATTACCATAATACATGTAGTGTGGCTTTAGGAAAAGGTCCACAGCTGTGGTGCTACTCGACCACTCAGTGTCCCCGGTCAGCGTCGGTCATACGGAGTCAGTGCAGGTCAAACTGAGTGTGTATGAGTGTGTCTGACACCACATGAATAAACCATGAGTGTGCTAAAGCTCATGGCCACTGGCCAAGATCTGACACAGTATTTTAGGTATTTTACACAGTTTGTGCTTTGCTTCTGTTTCCAATCGATGTTTGATGGGAAGCTGAGGTTGAGCTGAAAGCGCATGAGGCAAAGTAATTCCTTTTGGCAAGATAAGAGAGTAAAAATCCTTTTAGGCCACAAATCTTGTAGGACTGATGAAATCTTGCATCCAGTCGTTTTCCGTAATTGCCTTCCAGTTTATGGGTCAGAGTAAACCAGGAGACACCACAGGATTTACAGCTCAGAGCCGACAAGCCAAGGGGCCCTGAAATGCAACACACTTCACTAACAAACACACACACACACACACACACACACACACGGATCAGAGCAGCTTCTGCTGCCAGCTTTGAATAGTTACGACTGAGAATAGTCTGTTCTAGATTTATGCTTCTTTCAAAGCAGTGACGAGTTGCTAACGCAGACCGAACATAAACTTCATCAGAGTTGTGTATGTGCAACCTTTCCTAACTCATCTAGAAAACCATACACAACAATCACAAAGAAAGGAAAGCACGCAGGCTTTAAGTGGACTTTAAGAGGACTCAAGGACGCCCTCTTCTAAATGACTGTAATCAGGTCTCCTGTGTTGAAAACAAAGCTTGCAATGAACAGAGGGGACATTTCGAACCCCCAGAGACACGCAGGTCAGCACTGGGACTGAGACAGAGGAGAGAAGGACGGGGAAGCTAAATTCCAAAGATGCTTCACAGAGCACAAGCTCAGGCTTGTCAGTTTTTGATGCGCAAAACACTCAATCCCACGGACGCTCACTCCCACTTGTGTGTGTGCGCGGGTCACTCAACAAAGCCCAGAAAAAAAGCCCACAGCTCGCAGCTCCAGATCCACTGCGCTCTCTCTCTCCCCTGCTCCACGATCAAAGTTTGTTTACGTTTGTGGGGTAACTTTGCAGGTTACATCTAAAACTCCCACACAGCACACACTCTCTCCGTTACGTTATATAAGCTCTATCCAACCTGCGTTCTCTGGCTTTCACAGCTGTTAGTTGTGTAAAATACGATGGAACAAATCAGACGCCAGCCGTACTTAATCTTTTCCACAGAGACCTGCAGTATTAGATTTAACTCCTACTCCTGTAGCCGGACAGGCCTCCCTATGGGACGCGTTCTATCAACGAACACAGCCACGACAGCTTTTTGTGTTAAAAACAACATCACAAGCAGGTTCCCTGAGGGACGTTTTAAAAACGTCTGACCCAATGTTGTAGCACTGTTTTTTTTCACGTCGGTTAATGTGGCACATGAAAAATGTAAACACTACCACGGAGCAAAGATTCCCATTCTATCATATATCACGTTTCAACTCTCTGAACCTCTCAGCAGGAAACACACACGAGAAGAAGTTCTCCACACTTTTGTAATTATTAGCAGGTTATTTATTATGGGAGACATGCAGAGGAGGCGAGACGTTCTTCTGTGCAGGTTGCATGTCATGTATCACACATCTGATGCACATAGACATAGAAACTTCAGATGCCTGTCAGATGCCTTGGGCTAGGCAGAGCAGACTAAACTTCGTATGACAGATCGGTCTTTCATTCTGTGTGATACTCAAAGACTGTCTACGTGAAACATGGCTCATAACTCACTGGCTGGATGTGGTGCTGCTAGAGCTGAAAGCCCAGTGTTCGGCGTCACAGTGTTTCCATTGATGATGAACGCTCCAGTCTTCCCACAGGTCAAAGGTCATATTTAGACTTAGCTGTAGATACAGAGTGCTATTGTGCACACAGACAGCTAAGACTTTTTATTCTGCAGGTTCTGACTGGGCACAACATATGTGGCACATCTGATCGGTGTTGGTTCGACTAATTTTTTCTTTTTTTCATTATGGTCAGAGACATTTAGTTTCCTTCTTACAAAAAATCTCTTTCTCATTTGGGCTTTGAAGTTGCAGTTTTGTAAACGCCACTGACTGATGTTAGCCATACAAACGGGATAAGTTATTAACAACAATCGACGTAAAACGATCAACCGAGTGGGAAGATGATGTAGATGCTGACTGTCTCCTTCCCCAAACACCTCAACCCCGCACATCCCACACACTTCCTAATTATATCATACTACATATATAACATATATAACTACAGCAACTACGCACGCTGGAAAAATTCAAGCACTCGCACTCAATGATGCCTCACTGAAAAATATATTGAGGCCAGTTCTAGAGGTTTAGAGGGTTACAGGCCTGAGGGAGCTCGACCTGGACACTTAACAAACAGATATTGAGCCACTTGAAGATAAATGATTCCTTACACAGCATCCATCTCATTATCTTTTGGCATTTTAGTCCTCGAATGGATTTGCTGAGCAGACAGATTTTCTCTCTGCGCTGAGACGATGGATTAGACTTATAAATTATTATTAACAGTTTCAGCAGCATGTATTGACCCAGAGAGAAAAAATCTTAAAGAACGTACGTAGCGGATTATAAAAGGTTTAACTTCTATGAGCTGGTCATATGACTTGCTGGCGTTGCTGGCGTTGCTGGCGTTGACTCACGTGAGCTGTCAAAACTTTTTCTGAAAAGGACCAACTGAGCTTCCTTAGTTGGCGTTGTTAACCTATGGATGCAGACTTCACAGTATTGTATTTCTGCCCAGAATGCAATTAGTGAAACTGACTACAGTAGCCATGCTGGGGTTATCTGAGGTGCCTGGTTGAACTGGTGTGTCATGGAAGCTTATTGATCTGTATCTGACTGATGTTATGTAGGTCTTTAGTGTGACACGGTGAGAAATGCAGGAGTGTGTCCTTAGTGTTAATTACAGAGAAAATGATTCACCAGCGTCAGACAGACTCGGATTTTCTCCCAACAATACAGAAAGTCTGTGTTGTTAAAAAAAACACACAGTTTACAGTTTGCGCTGTGAAAAGGGATCGATTGCATAATTCCTAACTGTGTTTGAATGAATGTTTGTGTTAATCCCTGTGTGAGGTTACGCGTTTAACCTCTGTCTGTGTGTGTAGGCGTTGGGTGAGTGAACGCCAAGTGGACACGTTGATTAAAACAACATTGAGGTCAGGTCCGTGTTCTTACAGTTCTCATGCTACTAATCCCCTCTATTACACACACACACACACACACACACACATAAAGAAACCACATGTGATAACCAAATGCATCCAACAGTGGTAGTAAGGCTAATTCAGAGATATTTCTTGATTCAAATGAAAACAGGCGGTCTAATTTTAGAAACATCCGGGAACACGCTATCACACTGTCCATCAGCGAGTCCTGCATGAGTCATACGTATGCAACCAGAGTGAGCTGGAGGAAATCATCATGGAACAAACGGTTTAACATGGCTTCCTCTGTTAGTTCTCACCTGTCATTTTCACGTTCCTAAAGTATCAACGCACTGCCTAAAAAGAATGTATGCATGCTTTATCTTTTTGGAAATTGGATTACAGATTTAAGATAAAAACGTTCACGTTTCTTAAAAATTTGATGACTGAGGTAGGTAGGTAGGTGTCTCTACATTTCTAGAAGATTGGCCCTATCAAGTTTTCCGCTAACTGTAACATGTCAAATTAGCCCTGGTAAATAGCTCTGGGTTCATTTTGATTTTTTTTACAGCTTTTCAGTATGTCCTGAACTGTCCAAGTGTTAGATACTGCATGTTGGGCTGTCTGACACACACCAAGATGGAGAGCGTGGAAGATCACGTGCTTGACATGAAAACTTGGATCAGCAGTTCGCAGCTCCTAGTTTAGGATGAACAGAAGTAGTTTCATTGAACAAACATTCCCCTCGTGATGTAACTTCTGTCTGACACCTGTCCAGGTTCACTGTCATTAAGGAGACACGATACATTCACATGAACACAATCAAATCTGTTTGAATATAGACATTTCATCTGCAGATCAAATGATCAAACTATAAACACGTTTACTTGTTATCAGTATATACCGCGATGAGATAATTACACCTTCAGACTTTTCCAGTTCATCAGCAACCTGTAACCTATCAAACTGAGTAAACACTCATTTCTAGTCCTCCCCAGATGCCATCACGGAAGTCAGCAACGGAAATATTTACTCACAGTTATTGGAATTTGCAAGGGAGCAAACAACAGAATGACATACCTTTTTTTTTTCATCTAATACTGAACTGAGCTCAGGTTCTCTGTTTGGTTTCTGTTCACCTTGCCAGCAAAGCATGGCCTGTACAGTGTTTGCCAACCGCCGCTATCAGCAGAGCTGCTTTCACCGCAGAGGTGAGGAATGTAAAGGGAGAGAGGGATGTTAGGAAACAAACTCGCATTCCTTACATTTCTCACAGGGTGGTTATTAATGCGCCTTCACAGGGCCCTCAGATAACACCGGTGCGGGCGAGGTTCGTGTTGTGGACAGTGATGTCTATTGTCCAAAGCACCTTAATTCCCAGAGCTCTGTTGATATAATCAGACATTTAATGGCTGATAATTCTACCACACAGTAAGGACAGTGCAGTCATACAGTGTTAAATTGGTCTGATGGAGGCAAAAACACGAGCTAGCTTCTTATTAAATTCATTACAGGAACCATAGGGGGGATGAGAGCAGAGACTCTCCTTTCTCTCAGTGGCATCTTTGTTTCCTGGAGCGGTTCACGTAGGAGTCACCATTGTGTGATTACAGAGATAGAAATCGAGTGGTTCCCACATCGACCCACACCTGAGCCCGGTCCACTTACCAGCTGCAGCCAATGTGCATATTAGACCACACACTACGCACAAACACACACAGGAAAGTGTGTGGACAGCAGCTGAGAGTCAACCGCCTTTCAAAAGCATGCACGAGATGTAGAGCGACGCGCGGTACGATTGGTTTAAATGTTAAAGCTAAAAAAAGCACAGATGAAGTGATTTTTGTGCTTTTGTTTACGCTGATGCCGACACGCGCTGGTGCAGAGTCAGATGATAAGTGGAGTAAATAAAGAGCAGCAGCACGGTGGGAACTGCTCAAACTCAACTTGTTCAGCCGTCTCAGGTCACAACTTTAATGTACAGAGTTTACAATGACAACAAAGAGGCAGGGAAAAACAAGGGAACTTTACACGTCAGGAGGATGTCACCGTTTGTGACGCATGTTAGCTTTGCCTCAGGCTGCAAAGAGAAACCGGAGACTGTAAAGTCTCAAAACGTAGTCAGTAAAACTGGAAGAACAAAGTAAGCTCAATGAAGCTTGAGTACAACCGAAAGCCATAAATAGTCCTTAGGGGGAATTCCAGGGATACAAAGACCATCATACCAGGAACTATTTGAAACAACAACAGAAGTAATGGAAAGAGGGTTTACTAAACAAACCAATATGCACCGCTCAGCCGAGCAGATAATCCAATAAATGTTAATACTTAGCAGCTAATTAGCATATTTGTTCTGCGCTGGATGTCAGGGTGGATGCTAGGACTGCTGCTCAGTGTGGCGTTATGCACAGAGGTGGAGAAGTTCCCAGTTCCCCTGCAAACGATCGTGCCTTGTGGGCTGAGTAATGAACAAACAGGCTGCTTCCCTCTCTTCTTCAGCAGCGCTTGCCTTAACTCACAGCAGGGCTCCTGACCATGCTGGGCTTTATCGTGCGTAGAAATAAGTCAACATTTCGAATGCATGAGATGAAATATACGCGCACAGGTTTGGCAGTTTCCTCCTTTCATGTGAAGATAGGTATCACACAGTTGACTTTCACCACTGTAACACATTTAGGATAAATCACCTGAAGCATCACTTCTCTGCTCTTGATCCCGTGCTGAGTCTATTTCTATCTCTTGCTCGCTCGTGGCGCACCGAGCTGATTATTGCTGATTATCACACCACTTGACTTCCTGTTTCCCAGCCTGTGATGGCTGCTGTGATCGGGGTGTGTGTGGATGGGACTGAGCAGCCTGAGCTGCAGGCCAAAGTAGGATGACTTTGCGCTGGTCAAAATAGTGGAGTAAGCTGATCTTAAACTCAGTTTTCCTCATCTCGCCCTCTCAGGCGCTGTGTAATCAGACTTGTTCTCCCAGTTCCATAGAGAGAGAAGCCCTGCATAGAAACCAGCTTTGAGGCGATGAGGCTAAATGTCAACAACACAATGTGGCGGATTTATTCACTCATAGAAACACAATAATGAATCAAAGACAGCCAGTAGAAGACGAGTTTGGAAAGAAACTGAGGAGAGGAATACGTGGAAGATTAGAGCATGTGGAGCTGGTCTCAAAGTGGACTGTCTGGACAATACTTTGAGTGTAAGTCTCCCTCCCTGAGACTGGGTCGCTGGACAGGTTCTGCAAAGTCTCAACTTACATAACCCCAGCTGAAGACGTTTGCATCCGATGAGGGGAAAAAGAGAAGACTTTGTTCTCGGCTCCTTAATCAGAAGAAAGAAACTCTTTTCTTCTGGCTTTTGTAGGCTGCAGAGCTGAGGGGTGTGAAAGAGGTATCTGGACTTCTTAAAGCAGGCACCAACGGGTGGGCGTGCAAGAATCTCAGCTAATAAAGCACCTTGCCAACCAGAGATGCACTACGTAAAGATTGGCAAGCTATTAAAGGAATTCCAGAGCAGGAATGTGATGTTTTAAGGTGATCCTTGGACTGATGACCACGTTTGAAAAAAAAAGAAACAGCTGAAAAATGAAGAGCTAATAACATTATCAAAGCTAATCAGCCTGGTCTCACAGTGGAGCAGGTGCGTCGGTACCACTGGGCCCCACAGACTTATCCAGTCTCAGTTATTTCTCAGCTCCAACAGAAAGCTGGTGAACATTGTGTATCAACAGATGAAATAATGGCGGCGGGAAGGAGGGTGTCTGGACCTCCATAGATGGAGATATGAGGCAGAAATAACAGAGAAGGACGAGTCGGGACCTGTTTCCAGATACTGTACCTGTCTGACCAGTCAAGTAGACGAGACAACATCTCAGGCTAGACTCATTTCCTCTGTCTGAGATCTACTGGACAACACGAGTACAGGAAGCAGCTATTGCAGACAGGTTGCGTGGCTCCTCAGTGAAAACACCCCTCTGGGTCAGACCTGAGCTCGGCGTGTCTGCCAGTTTGGAAGCAATGAGAACAAAGACAGATATCAGAGGAAAGAAACAAAAAGCTGATCATCAGAAAAGAGTTCCATCCTTAGTTTGATCAAAGTAAGACGGAGCGTGTTCACATGCTTCCTCATTTCCTTACCGCTGTCAGAGTGCGTCAGCTGGAACATTGATAACTAGCCTTTGGGACACTTGTGCACAGAGAGAGTGGGGGATTGAGTGGAGAGAGAGAGATAAAGCCAACAGGACATCACAAAGATTAGAGAAAGATTAAGAGCAGAATAGTTTAATAAATGTCCGGCTCAGCAATGTTTCTACATGCGTCTGTATTCAACGTCATTTCCAGCTCATTTGCAAAGAATAAATCACATATTAAATCCATGCATCCATCATCGTAACCGCTTGTCCTCGTACGGGTCGCGGGGATGCCAGGGCATATCCCAGCCGACATGAGGCGGGAGGCGGGGTCCATGCTGGACAGGTCTTCAGTCTATCGCGGGCTGACGTACAGAGACAAACAAGCATTCGCACCCACGACACATCAAATCACAGTATCAACTGTAAAATGTATTATCGTTAACCAGAGCTTTTTCCTGCTTTGCAGATTTGAAACTAGGCAAAGATAAAAAGAGCTGTTCCAGTATGTGGTGCACTGGCGCTTTCAATTAATGAGCTTTAGCAATAATATATATCTCTAGGGTCTATGTGTGTATCCCTGTCTCCCGTCTTTGTGCTAAACTAAGTGGACTGAATTTAGAGCCACGTGTCTCATAGCTATTCCTTTAAAAGCTCCAGCATTAAAGAGTCACAGCATGAGTCAGTGTTTACAATTGTTCCACTCTGCGACCCCTGTGTGACCAAAGTGAGACATGATTAGGTCACGGTACTCAAATGTAACCTATAAAACCACCATATTGACTCTATGCATAAGAGCAGTATGGAACACTAAACTGAAATATTGTTGGAGAGAACAGAGCTGTGTCTGCCCTGAATGCTACTTGTAGGCTATAGATATAAATAAGCAACAATGCCCACTCACAGAGGCGGGATTAAACATGTGCACTTTTGTTTTGCAATGCTGCAACTCTTCAGACTAAATAGGAAAACGCAATACATCCCACTATGCAGATAAGCGGGGTAACCATTACTGCTGGTATCTACAGAAAGCACTCCTCAGTCAGATAAGCCAGATCAATAAAAACACGAGGAAACGATAAGGCTGAGCTCAACTGAACGCACCGCAGATGACTGACAGGAAAAACAGGCTACATTTGTTAACGAGACAATAGTCGCAGGCTGAGACTTAGCCGAAGCTTCGTGGTGGAGAGCGTCCTGTCTGCCCTCTGAGTTGCTGGCATTTAGAGACAAAGGCCACACTGCGGGGTCTGTCCAGCCTCCGACACTCTCCGACCTTTCCTCTGGGAATGTCAGCGGGTCCCGCCTGTCCCTTTAGGAAAAAGCTATTGTTCGGCAGTCAGGTAGCAGGTCAACTGACCAGTCAGTCTGCGATTGCCTTCAATATGAAATATACGCCTGGTTCATCTGGCAGCAGAGGATATTTTGATTGATAGAGGAAAGCGTGTGGGCCCTGAGCTAGGTCATTGTGATTCACCGTGCCAAATCCACCCATGCATACTCACACTTACACATAAACAGTTATATATCATCAGTCTGCGATGCTCAGTGTGTTGCATGAGTTACTTTGCAGAAAGTGTTTCCGTTTCCTGGCTACTTTCTAAACCAAATGCACTGGTTAATGCCTACACAACCATGATCGGGCGTCTAAGTAATGCAGCTGAACTCAGGTGTGATGGTTGTGGGTACATGAAGAACAACATGCATGACTGACCTCCTCAAATTAAAGGACAAAACACTCAAAGTATTATGGAAGTTCACCCAAACTGCAGCTCATATTTAATTATATAATAAAATACAATCATTTCTTTCTCAGCACTTCACTCCTTTTACAACACATACAGAAATTCCATCCATTACTGATTGGATACACACGAAGGATTAGGAAAACATTAAGCAGTTTAATTTTCCCATCTCCAGTGTGGGAACATACTCTGAACCAATCTTTAACTAGGAGACACCTGCCACTTAATTAAAAAAAGGTAATTAATATTCTAATGGAGTTTATTGAATATAAGCTACTGTCAAAGACAAGATGTGATGATTACTTAGTTTGTGTGAAATGCATTTTATCACAGCTTTTATTCTGACACAAAGCGAATGAAAACTATTAACATTTACCACGTCAGCTCTGAGCTATGGAAAAAACTCGGTCTTATATGCAACAGTGCCGGGATGCAGGCAGACAGCCCTGCACGCTTGGCCAGCTCCCCGCAGTGATTTTCTTAACCGAGCCGGGGTTTAATCGCAGCGACAGGCGGCTCAGAGAGCGGATCGGGTCTGCCACAGGCAGAGGGTTGACTGAGGGAGTGAAAGCTCTAAGTGTAAGAGCGTGACACTTTCTTCTCAGAGCAATCAGACATGGCCTCGTTGATAAAGCGTCTGTTCGAGATGACTTCAGACAGAAGAGAGAGGAGAGTGTAATAGGATAACTGATAAAACCAGAACAAGAGTAAGGGGGGGGGGGCACAGCAAATGCAGTGAGTGGAAGAAAGGCTGATGAGTGTTTGATTAGCTGCTGACCTGAGGGGAAATCTCACTGTGCTCTCCCCGCTACACCATCTGCTATTCTGTGGTAGGCGCTGCATGACTGACCTGCAACGCACTTACAATATGTTCGGATGTTGGATTTATTCGGTTTGCAACTGTGCAAAAGCTGCACCAGCGCGGGAGAAGAAGCGTCAACACTTATTTCAGAGTGACTGTGCTTGAAACCAGTTTGTATCATGTCGACTTTAGGTTGGGCAACGCTGAGCAAATGGTCAGCAGACGTCTGACGGTCAGCAGAAGTAGTGTGTCATCAGCTGCCGACGCTTTAAGGAGACACACACACACACACACACACAGAGAGAGTGTCGGCCCCCTGGGAGCACAAACAGCTGAACGAAGACATCACATCAGCTGTCTGGTTGATTCTGCTGAGAGACGAGCAGGGAAGACACACACTGTGCTAATAGGCTGTCGTCAAAAATGTCTCCAGAAGCTTTTAGCCAACAGATGGTATTTGCAACATTACTAAATCGAGCATGAATATTTTAGGCATGGCTGCCTGTTATCAGGAGATGCTAGTAGATCACAGAACAGGAGCAACACTAGCAAATCCCGTCCCTGGTAAGAAACTGATGAGCAAGTAATAACATAGTTATCATAGAATTAAAGGTCAAAGAGGCGTTTTCAAGTTGCAAGTTCAGCTACACAACTTAAAGGTACAGTCGTCACAGGTCGAATAAAAAACAACAACAGACACGAGAAAATACACTTTATGGACGTTACAGGTGAAAAAAGGAGAAATGCATTTTTGTGTGGTGAGTTCATCTCTGAACAATACTTAGGCTGTCTCAGTGATTGCCATGCAGGGATCAGTCCCACAGCAGCAGAGACTGCAGTATATGTGTCTCATAGTCTCTTCCTAAATTACAGGAATGGTTACCACCGTCTCCAACGACGCATCTATTGTCTCCCTATTGTGAGAGCTGCTCCTTCACCCACAACCACCACACACTCAAAGGGCCCTTTCTGCAACACTCCATGAGTCCAAGGGTCAGAGGTCACCTGTGGCTTCTCGTCTCCATGACGACAGCCTGGCAGTCCCCAAGACCCGCACCCTACACCCACTCACAAGCACTAATAGAAAGAAAGCTTAGGTCACAAAGGAGACCCTGGACTGTGAGCTTCACTCCAAACACTTCACATTACACTGCGGTGGAATCTCAGGTCAAGGCAGGACACCAAGGGACAAATCACATCAGTTTGATTTCTCTTCTTTCCCTCACACACACACACACACACACACCTGAAAACACCAGTTCCACAGTGTAGAAAGTTTTGTCCGCGCCATCATCGCGCAGCGCAGCGCGCGGCACCAACACTGCGCCGCGTACGCAGGAGACGGGCTCAGGGAGAGATTAGAGAAAGGTTGGCGCTCACCATGTTCCGCAGGCAGGACATCTCTTGATCAACACTGGTGCTCTGCCGCAGTTTCTGCCTCTCGCTGGTTCTAAAGTGAAGCAAACGGCGTGTACGTGGCTCCGCCGGATGTTTCCCAAGAGTCGGTGCGTCGCGGCACACGGAGATCTGCGCGGAGAGAGAGGGACTGTCTCTTTTCCCTCTCGGAGATTTGAACAGGGGAGGGAACAGAGTGAGGGGAACCATACGAGGCAGACAAACATGTGCCTATCCCCCGGTTACTGGTCTGACACGAGCGTAAGGTTGTGAGGAGAAGAACGGCGCCATCTAGTGGTGAGGGGAGTAGGTGCACGTGAACCAAAAGCAAAATCACCCAGATGTTTTAATGTCAGGAGGGATTTAGCTACTTATAGAAGTCACACATTTATCAATCACATAATATAATTCATATAATATAAAAGTTCAATTTAAAGTTCCTGCCCCCATGTTGTGAACTGTTCAGTGTTATCATATGTTTAGTAATTATGAGGCCACGCACAATAACTGCTTAAAGAAACGACAACAGCCATGTGTAAAATGTTTAATCTACAAACTAGCTTGAAGAAAAACAGCTCAAAAACATATGGTTGAATGGAAAACTCTAGAGAAGAGGTTTTGTTGTGATTGTGTCTTCGTGTGTTTGTTACTGTGACAGAGCTAATGTCTCCCCGTGCCTGTCCACTCTCTCTCTCATGGTTTCTTAGGTTTCGCTCTGGAGACCACTTTAACAGTAGTGGACACTGATTTGGCTCCTTGCAGGTTCTGGGCGGTGCAGGTGTACGTCCCCTCGTCCACCTCTCTCAGCTCGTCTATCAGGAGGACGGACTGAGACTGCTGTCGGGCTGCTCCGCCAGTGACTGGACTGATGCCCTCCTCTGTGTGCAGAGGCCTTCCAATCTGCAAGCGGCACAGATGCTCGACTTAGAAAGAAACTCGTGCCCCACAGCATAGGAAGATAAGTCTTGTGGCTACATGTTGTCTTGTTGTGGCCTGGATGTGCTGCAGTCCATAGGTTTTAGCTTTAACCCTTTAACCTTTCAATCAATAATGAACTAGTTAAAAGCACAATGTAAGCTGTAATACACTAACTACACAGGCTTTACTTGTTTGCCCGACAGTTAACCAGAAATATATGTGTTTACATGTATCGAAATAGGGTTTTAGTGGTCTGTAGAACATTAATTAGTGACTTATTAACATTGTTAAAGTCAAACATTAAACACATTGAATGTACACTTTGTTGCATTTAACCTGCTGTCCTGGGTATTCCCAGGAAAACTCCACGGCCACATCCTGCTCTCCCAGCACAGTGCAGCTGACGTGCAGGTTCTCCCCAACAACCGCTGAGCTCACGGAAGCCTGGATCACTGGGGCAGGTGGAGCCCTGGGATCTAATGGCAGGCGTTCAATATGGGTGAGTTGGTATTATGGTACGTCCAGGACAGGAATCAGCAGGTAAAATAAAAGCTCAATTTGTGAGGAGAGTGACTTACAGTTGATATAAATGAGCATGTACTTTATGGAGCTCTGCCTCAGTTTTCCCAGACTGGCTACGCAGAACAGAGATCCAGCGTGATGTGGCCGGGGACGATGAATGGTGAAGCCTTTCTTGATATCAAAGGAAATCTCTGCGCCATCCACTGGCACTTCCGCCGGTGGAAACTCGCGGTGCAAAGTTACTTTGGCCGCGGGGGATGTCACCTGGCAGGGGAGGACTGTTGGCCAGTTGGTCTTCAGCTGAATCACCTCGTAGTAGTCGGATGAAGGAACAAATAGTTCCTGTGGGTCTGTTTGGAACAGTGAGAAGATATGAGAGATTGAGGATAAGATATCAGTGGACATAAAGTGGAAATCTATCAAGCTTAAGATAAAATAAAGCAGAGTAGGACATAAAAGTGTGTGTCAGCATCAATAAAGCAAACGTTTATTGTACCGGGAAAGAAGGCGAAGACTTTGACAGCTTTTCCATACTCCTTCCTGCAGTCAGCGTCTTCACAGTACATTGGATAACAGGTGTACACTCCTGTGTCTGCCCCAGTGGTGTTGACCAGTGTCAGGGCGCCATATCGCTCATGCTGGACGATCCTGGAGAGCAAACGGGAAAAAGCAAAAATGTGATAATGCATGCGTTGTGCATAATGAGAACGCATTGGTCAAGTAGCCTACCTGAGCCTTCCATCATCATCTTCCTCCAGGTATGACGGAAGGCTCCACTGCACAGGTTTCCCCCTGCACCTCAGCTCCAGAGTGTGTCCTGTGGGCACACTTATGGTTTCTCCCACCTTTTTAAATCTCCCTCTGTCCAGCACCTTAATGGGTCAGATACAAAGTCATAGAGTCATAAGAAGGCTGCATGCACAGATGTGGTCATTTTCTGTGTTTACCAGATGTAATACCTGTGTGATGAAGGTCTGGGCTGCAGCTTTGGTCTTCGGTTTAGTTGTTACAGCTCTGAGTCCTTTATTTATTGACTTTTCAGGTTTGGATTTTTTTGCCACGGCCTTCCTCGCTGGCGTGGTCCTCTGTGGTCCTTGAACATCTTTTTGACAATAAGCTACACGGCGTACATATCAGTGAGCGGCGGGTGCATAAAATGTTGTGATAAGGAGTCAATAAAAAACAACAGTAAGATTGCTGTATGTGGTCATTAGATTCTAACAGTTACAGTAAGTCACCAACAGGAAACTTGCCTTCCTTGTAATTCTAGGCACATATTTCCACAGAACAGCTTAGCAAAAGAGCAAATCACTTACCCAACTCGGAGATTACTGCACAAATAAGGAGAGTGCTCAGCAACAGCCTCCCCTTTGACCCAAACCGGTAGACCAAAGGCATGATTGATCAGTGGATTATCAAAGTGGGTTGTGGATTGTTAGTCTTTGTTCTACAGCACAGAGATCACACTGCAGGAACTCAGAGAACTCAAGAAGGCAGAGCTTGCAAAGTGAGCAGTCAGCTGTTTACCAGAATCCTACAAATTCCTCCTCCTGAGAGTGGCATTAGTTTCCCAAATTCCGCCTGACTGGCTCAATGGGGGCTTTCAAGCTTGTCCAGACCAATGAGGGTCCAGAGACAGAGGCCCCTCCACGTGGAGTCGTGCAGATTGCTTGCCTGTTTGCTTAGCTGCTGGCAGTGCGCTAGCAGCATGAGTCTGACATTCAGGAACACACCACATAGTCCAGACAAGGGCTGTGAGGTTGTCAAAACGTTTGGTGACTGATAAACGTTGCGTCAAATACAGTAGTAATGTTGCCACAAACACAACGGGGCAGGAACACGGGGCTTCAGCAGTGCAGCTTTAAAATGATTCTCCTATAATAAATGTAAACAATCATTCTTTAAACAAACTACTCTGCTGGCAAGAAACTAACTAAGAAGCCTGCTCTGAAGAAACAGGAAGTATATTTTATGAACGTAAGTTGACAAACTTAATTCTTCTCTATAACACTGCATATTTCTAAATGATGATAACATACAATTTTGCATGTTTGATTAAATCCACATCATGCACAGGTAAGCTGCCCTAAAAGGTCCTTTTGTTCTCAGTGAACTCTTGGTAGAAGCTGTCGCTGGCTCTTTATCCACCAGCAGGAGCAAAACTAGAGCTTTTTCTTTAATTGGCGTACAATGTACAAAGTGAACTGCAAATTATAGTTGTTTCAAGAGTAGGATAAATACATTTTATTTAATGTATATATAGATATATACACACAACATATAATTAGAAACAATGAACAGTTTTTGTATTTACAGTTAGAAACAATAAACAATTATTAAATAAATTGTTGTGTTTAAGATTGAGCGTTATTTACAGTGATTTTATTTTATTAAGTGTATTAAAGTCTTTACTATCTACAGTTTACCATCTTTCAGGGTTTTTATTTATAAAAAGCTCTGACACTGTCATAGCCAGCACATACAGAAAACAATATTAATATTGAAATGAGCATGGAGTGAAGTTAGGTTTCAAAATGTTTTTGAATGTGTAAGGATTTGTTTTACATACATTTCTCGGATCGACATCTTAAAGGTACAGAACTACTACAGAAGACACCCTATCTAAACATCCTTAATGTGAGCAATAACAATATTCAGATAGATTTAATCAGCGTCCCTGCAGAGTAGCAGAGTGACCCATTTGTCTTCAACACTATATACGACACACTGATCTACACAGGCGCGTGTCAAACAAAGCGGTTACTCGCTGTAACATAACCATTTCTTCCCTCCCTCCAGCTGTACTTAAAACTTTTCCTCTTTAATGATGTTAACGTCTGTTTTACCGCAGACAGTTTCAATAATCGTGTGGTTGGCCGTTAGACGCTTCCTCTGGACACTGTTACGGATGCCGTAAACAAAATAGATGAATAACCCTACAGGAAGAAAATGGGAATAATCACACTTCAGCAACTAAACTGACTGATATCTTTGCGTATGGAAAGAAGTAATAACTTACCGATTAACATCCAGATAGCGTATCGTATCCACGTGTCTCCACCTAACTGCACCATCAGATATGCATTGATGAGTGTACTCACTAAAGGAAGAATGGGGACTAAGGGCACCTAAAGGGAAAAGGTACATCCAGTGTTAAAGTAAATTGGACACTAATATGCAAGTAAAAGAATTCAAATGCTCTCACCATGAATGACGCCTTGGTGGGGTTCTGTGGGTATCTCGAGATGAAGAACATGATGATCAACAAGGCGGCAACAAGGATGCAGATAAGCACCAAACTCCACACTTCCTTTCGGACCACGGCTTCCAAGGCTTGAGTCAGTATGACGCACAGCGCAACTACACATACGACTGCAGATAAAGGAAACACAAAGAGGCTATTAGGAAACTGTTGAAATGCCACACACTGCTCAGCGATCTTTGCCGTACATACCAAAGGCTATAACCAAAATTGTGACTGTTCGTGAGGTGGATGGGTTTGGAGATGATGGAGGATGTAGGAAGCCAAATTTGGATCTTGATTCTTTGATTTTCTGATCTTTTTCTTCAGATGGTCCACTCTGATACCTTGGTTGTAAAGAAAAGAAATTGTTCTATAGAAATCTGTTTTGTTGTCAAAATACTTGGCAAAGACTGTGTTAAAAAAATGATGCAGTTGTACCTCAGTATTAAGATGCATATGGCTACAAGCGTATAAGCAAACAGAGTGCCGATGGACATCATCCCCACCAAGGCCTGCAGGTCAAACAGCAGAGCCATGATGGCTAAAAAAACAGGAAACACACAGTTACAGAATCTGTAAACGCCACCGTCTGTACACAGAAGGCTTTGAATAGCTGGTGCATCTGTACCTGCCACAACTCCTGAAGCTACTGTAGCTATTGCAGGGCTGCCTTTAGAGGTGACTTTGGTCAGGGGGCGGAAGAGCAGGCCATCTCTCGCCATGGCAAATAGCACCCGGGGCATCGGAAACATGGAACCCAGCAGGCTGGCGGAACAAACAATAACCTCAGTGCTTTTAGTACTGGCCCATGGTGCCAACGTTGTATGTACTCATAAAGCAGGATGTTTTATAACCTATGAGTACCCGTGAACACTTTTCATTGGACTCGCAAAAGCTTTTTGCATGTCAGCCATTTCCTACTCAGAAGAAACATAGTTTCCTCAAACCTCTTGACGCGCGTAAAATTAGCATTTTACAGCAGAGATGAAAAATACATCTGTGTGTATCACAGTGCTTTTAAAACCTACAGTGTCCGGTCAAAATTAGAAATGACTCGTATTCAGCAACATGTCTTATGATAGGCAGATAACGTCTGCCATCTTGGTTTATGGTTAACACTCACTTCTTGCCAATAAAACACAAAGGCAGTTATGGCTGAGTCATAAAGGAACCAGACGGTGGTGCTAAATTAAAGGTCAGAGGACCACTGTCTGCACATTTTATGGTAATACCAACCACAGTGTGAGCCTAAATGTAACTACCGTTGAAATATTTTGTCTAGAAACACTTTTCGCCAATAAGGTGTGCGCTGTAAAACACAACTTGTTTCATCGTACACTGCCGTGAATACATCAACTTAATTTGTTGATGTAAATATTTTTGTTCTTCTAACACAACCAAATGTTATCCTATACATGTCATATACAAGCTGGGTAAATGTTAGACATTGGTTGATTTGCATTTGTTAATTTATTTATATATTTTCTTTGTTTAATGAACATAGTTGGTAGTTTGTAACCTCAGTGCAAAGACATAATGTTTAAAGTTTAGATACTCAACACTAACATTCATCATGGTTAGCTTTATTTTGACTGTTGTAAAAAGAAATAAAATAGTTTTAATAGGTAATTTAACACGTTAAAGACACACAAAAAGAGCATTAAGTCCACTAATACACTAGTTTAAAAAACTTATCTATTGTTGTTAATGCAGTCAACTTGATGTTGTAACTAAAAATCTGATGTTTACTCAGATAAGTAAATAGAAAATATAGTTGTTGATTCCACAAAATTCCTGCATGATGATTAGCAGTCAGTTCATACCTGGTTGAGAGGGCACACAGCGATCCTACAGCTACAGCGTACTTGGCCGGGGCCCAACCGACATATTCAAAGGCAACTGGCAGGGGGCTTTTTTCATTGAGTAGGTAGTAGGGCATCATCAGGGTCAGAGCAGCAGACACAGCAAAATAGGCCAGAAAGCAGATAAGCAGGGAGGCCACAATGCCAAAAGGGACAGACTTTTGAGGATTCTTCACCTCCTCACCTATGGAGATAGATACAAAGATGTATCGATTGTATTTACACTTGAAATAGAAAGACGGACCGTTATATTACTGCACTTAAGTGCACTTTAAAACTTACATTAGAGTGTATCATAAATTATATAGAACCACAGGTGATCACTAAGGTTTAATATTAAGTTACATGATAAACAATCTGCCTCTCTGATAAAGGGAGAGCCAGATTCAGAGCTTTAGTCTTTTTTTATACTTGATGGTGCATAGCTACCATTTTGTGATTTTATCTTGTATTTATTCAGTAAGTGATGGTGCACTTCACTGGATTAAATGTATTAAAGTCTACTAACCATATATCTCATAATGAGAAGGGGACTTGTCCTCTTACCCGTTGTGGCGATGCAGTCGAATCCAACGAAAGCATAGAAGCACGTCGCAGCTCCAGCCACTGTTCCTGTGATGCCATATGGAAGAAAACCACCCACTCCATACTCACTTGTTACATTGGCTGTGGAGCTCAGGTTTCTGAACAGGGGGAGTGAGAGCGGTACCTTACGGTTATTTACAGTGAGATATCAGACAGCGTCCTGCACAGACTATAGTAGCTTAAATTGCTCTTTGACATTACTTTAGTTCTGCTGTGAAGTTTATCAGAACCTCCTCGCTGATTTGCCAGTTAGAGATGTTTCCCTTAATGAATCCTGAGATGGTCACAAACAGCAGCACCAGGATGTTGATTGCTGTGAAGATCTTGTTGATTGTTGTTGACTCTTTTACTCCAAATGCCAGTACGCCTTTACGTAAAACACGATGAATCACAATGAAAGCAAATCATCAGATGGAAATCATGTCAGAGAGGAGATTGTTTTGTTTTGTTTTTTTGTGGAACTGAGTCATGTTGGTCTAAATTTCCCGGATGAAAAAAACATGTTGTGAATGTTAATGACTTATTCATTAACACTATGACAAACTCTGTTTGCTCACTTTACCTGACAGTAGTACGATGAGAACCGCAGCAAAGACATCTGGGTAAGGGGCCAGACCTGGCAGGCCCATGGCTGCGTGTTCTTCAAAGTATTTAGATATGACACTCCCAATGAGATCATCAAATGTCCCGCTCCACGCCAGCGCAACGCTGGATGTCCCTGAACGGAACAGAGAGTGAAAAACAATAAACTAAAAGACCTCATAAACAGAGAACACTGATGGTGCCTTTTACTACTCTCTGTTCTTTCTAACTCACCACCCTGTTGTTTGTAGAGCTAATAATATGCAAGCAACAAAGCTAATAATCTATGAAAAACAAGGAGTTGATTTTATAAAGAGATTAAACACCGTGTAAGTTCCTGTTGCTACTAAGAGCCATTAGGAATTTGCTTCTACGGTGGTTGTATGGTCACAGATTACACTTAGTACTCGTGTTAATGGTTAATCATTTTTAGACTTCAGCACATTGGTGTAATAAGAGGATGCAAATGACTGATGGAAATTAGTCATTTGAATCCTCTTAGTATGCTGAAGTCTTAAAAAGATCACATACTTATTACAGATAGTGAGACAATAAAATAACGTTTCTGGTACAGGAACACAGGTAAGCCTGGTTGTCACACTTGCCTATGACGTATGACAGCAGCAGATTCCAGCCAGTGATGAATGCCAGTAGCTCTCCAACAGTCACATAACTGTAAAGGTATGCTGAGCCTGTTTTCGGAACCCGCGACCCAAACTCTGCATAGCACAGCCCAGCGAATATGGATGCCACCGCGGCAATCAAGAAGGAGATGATGATGCTGGGTCCGGCACTGTATCTGGCCACCTCTCCCGACAGTACATAGACCCCGGCGCCCAGGGTGCTGCCCACACCGAGGGCCACGAGGTCCAGAGTGGTCAGGCATCGGTTAAACGTGGACTGCTCCCCATCGGGCTCCAGGGGCTTCCTCCGAGACAGGCTCACCAGAAATGATTTAACCACACCGGACGGCATTCTTCTAGAGGTTTGAATCGTCTTGGAAAGATGTGGAAATTATCTAGGAAGAGACAAGTGGGATGTAGTGAATGAGTGGAAGGGAAAGTGCCAAGAGAGGAGAGGCACAGGGGAGGTAGTTAGTGACCATATCATGTCTGCTCCACAGTCCACAGAACAGTTCCACTTCAACGACATATTATCAAAATAAATTTTTAGTTTAGACTTAATGACAACATACAAATCAAAACATCAAAGCAAAAACTTTAAATCACAGAAACCTGAATATTTGTTTTTGCCAAGCTGTTAAAACTCGACTCTCCTCCATTAATAATATGCTTGATTTAAATTAAATAAAGGACAACATCAATGCACCAACCTCTCTCTGTAATCCCCTCGCAGGTGTGCTTGGAGGATACAATTAATAAGATTCTTCCATTCCCGCAATCTTATCATCTCCCCCTATCACCTCCCCCTGATATGATAGTGCTGATGCCTGGAGTTTTCATCGCTAACCTGCATGATTGCACTTTACTCAACCTTTCCCAAACTACTACCTTGAGCATTTCTTAGGACTAACCCTACCTGGCAATAAAACAAGTGTGCAAATAAGAAGCAGTTATTTATTGCCCACTACTAAATAAAAGGTAAAAAAACGAGTTCTTTCCTCTGATTTCCTGGCGGCTTCACATGCTGAAAGACGAGTGGATAAAACTAATGAAAAAAAGGAAATTAACTTCAATAGTAATTCAAAAGTAAAGGAGGTCCACATTACAGTAAGTTTCAAATACCACATGGGTCAAATGCAGAGAATAAATGTTGTTGTAACAACAATGTATTTAATGACAATGACTTTAAAATGTATCCTGAGAAATACAAACCATACTTTACATCACGCGTTCATTTCTCAAGTTATGGCTACTCGTTATAAAGCAAAGGTATGCTGGTATTTCAGATAATGCGTCAGCTTCTTTGTAGTTTTCCTGCTTGTCTTACATGTCTCCATCTTCGCCTGGCAGAATAGTGGCCCTGTGACTTAACAAAACAGTGGAGGACAAAGCAGCTTTCAGGACTTATGCATGCATCAGGTTGCTCCCTTACTCCTTGAGAGGTAGCTTTCAGCTTCTCGTCTCCCATCAGGGGATTTCAACCCACCTAATCCCTTCTGGCATCTACTTCAGCAGGGAGCAGTTGTGTGGGAAGGAAGTCGACGGTCAAAGTACCTTCGGCCAAATTTAACACTCATGCTTACTATCTGTTTGCTGAAGGATAATGGGGTAATGCTTAACTAAATAGGAGCTAGCACACGTGAGGTGGAGCTTTATGATCAGAGCACTGATTTTGATCATAGCGATTCTTATGTAAGGAAACAACTCATACTTAGTGTCATATAAATATTGCTGCCAAACATCAGTTGCATAATTGAGAATTCAAGCAAAAGGCAAGAATGATCTGAGCTGATAGCGATCTTATTTACTCTTCTTTTACCTTGTCTTCAGTCCCACGAGGAGTGACAGGTGACTGTGCGATGAAAAAGTGCAACAGAGCAGAAAGATCCGTGTTGTTGACTTGGATGAAGCAAACATGATTTTTACTGTGATATATACAAGAGTGGCTTGTGTGACCCTCCCACTCCATGGAATTACTTACAAAGTAGCCTTTCTCACTGGTGACCGGTTTGGGTCATAATACACTCATTATTGCGTTGAAAGCACAGGGTGAGAGCTGTGAACAGAAAATCCTATTCTGCAATGTCAAAAATGTTTTTGTTGTTTGTTTAGTTTTCCTTTTATTTTATTTTTACTTTGAAATGTTTTCATTTGTGTGATAGATTCAAAAATCTTAGTGAATATATTATTTTTGGGAACTATAACAAATCTTGGTTTTATCTAGGAAAATAAAAATAAATAAGATATCTAGAAGATTAAAAGAGTAAGTTTAAACGTTTATGAATAAAAAAATATTCCTAAAATACAAAATGATTACAATTGTTTTTGTGTGTCTTAGGGATATGAAGTCACTGTTTATTTGGCCTGTAGTCGATTACTACGGTTCACAATTTGTGCAACATGCACTGCACTTAAGCTCATTAATCATTGTGCAGTGCAGGTTCAGAGCACAAGAGGTCAGTATGTAACTGTTATGTTTTATGAAAAAAAAGTGCCTCACTCCTTCAGGTTTACCTCATATGGTCTTCTCTCACACTGGCCAATGGTGGGAAATAAAGAAACTCAAGGATTCCAGGTTTGGACACAAGAGCAATTCAAGACACTACATTTCATTGATGCATTGGGCATGAATAAGAAGACTCTAATTCTTGTTTAGTCATCTATTGGACGTCAGTTAATGTAGGAGAAACATAGATAAAGCAAAATTAAATCCAGTGATTCTGCTTTATTGAAAATGAAAGTAATAATTCAGGTCTCTGTTCACAGGAATTCAACTCTTCATCTCTTCTACCACCATTCTCTCCATGCACAGTCTCACTATACTATATATCAGCTTTAGAAGTGTGGCAGAAATTATAAACCTGAAGTCAAAGTTTTTTTGGCTGTTATCAGAAACCACTGGGAGAAATTGTGAATACTATTAGCGAATCGCTTTCATATTTCTAACATTTTGCCCACCTCACTCTCCTCGCCCCCCCTTTGCTATGTTAGTGTTTCTCCCCTCTGACTGGAATGGACGCCTGACACGACAGAAATAGAGCAGGTCTTGCTTCAGTGCCAGAAAGAAACCCTCCTCTATTAACAGTCTAGGTTACAAAGCAGCTGTATTTAGAAATATCTTATACCTATTTTTTCAACAGACCTGCGTGTTTAACAGTCCTAGTTTACACAATGGTCGAGTGGAACTTGCTTGGATCTCTATTTTCCCAGCATCTGCAGAAAAAAGAAATGCGTAAAGTGTGCGTAATGCACGCGCGCAGCCACCGTGTGTCATAAACGTCGACATTTAACGTATTACTTAAAATGCTTGATTCGGTGCCGCACATTGTAGATACTATTTTCTATAGGCTTTCTCCCCCACACACAACACAGCTTCCAGTATCTGGGAAAGGGAGCACCGCATACAGTGGTTGCGTCATAGAGGACACGTAACGGGACGGCTTGAGTCTGACCGGAGAAGACACGCACACCGGGTAAGCAGGGACAGAGACCGCAGGACAACTTTCACACAGCAGCAGTGCTTCCTGCAGTGAGAAGGTAAGATGTTATCTGTTGATGTCTTCCTTAGCCTGATCTCAGCCGATTAAAACCCAGACGTTACGTTAGAAGTGCGCTAGAGAACTTTGGTGATGCGTCACTAATCAACGGGTCAATGAACTGAAGCAGTGAAAAAGATATCCCTGGGAGAAAGTTGCGGTTTAATATACTAGATTTGATTACCAGATCACTGTTCGTTGTGCTATTTGCTTCAGAAATAAATAAATAAATAAAACATTAGTTTAATTTAAAGCATTATTAGTTTATTCTACAGTGCCGGTACAGAGGTAGGGTGTGGCTCTGTCCAAGTTCCCCCCAGCCCTGATTATGACATTAAGCTAACCTCTGCATGCTATTTTGGGAGCCCCTCTCTTCTGTCTTAAACAAACTGTATAACATTTAAAAGCTGAGTGGAGCTTTTTTCTCTGCAGAAAAAAATGAAAAAACTGACATTTGTTAAACACGGTAAATTCAGAAATATATTTAGAAGGAAATATTAGCATGACAAATTTCTCTAAAGAAGCTCTGCACCCTAAATCATAGCCTAAACTTTGAATGACTGCATTGTTTTAGTATCTTAAAAGTGAAAGTCCACTTCTTCTGTCCGTTGGTTTAATGCAAATTCCTTCTGCCACTGTGTCATTTTAGGTGAATGTGAGGTCAAGTCTGGTAGAAAATGGTTTCCTTGTCCTGTGCTCTCTCAGAATTGCACTAAGTAGTGAACATATTTGACCGGCCTTCTTGCAGTACACTAAACAGGCCCTGTGATTAGCTAGAACCATGAACCAACATCATTGTGTTTCTGTTGGGGATGATTTCCTGCACACTAGAAGTGAATGACACCTTCAAAAGGCAATGGTGTTCTGTATTCCTGCTACATCAGCATGCTGATACATCAACATCTCTCTCTCTCTCTCTGTGTGTCAAGGCCCAAAACTATTGATTCCTGCTCTCTGGTATCACAGAAGACCAAATATAGAAATGGTAAGTTGACAAGACGCTTATCTGGCGTTATGCAAGTATGATGTGAATTGTTTCATACGGTCGACCTGATATTGGGTCAGTGGGACATGAATGGTTTGGTGTCCCTCTGAAAGAGGTGTGGACAGAGTGAGGTCATTCTTCTGCCACAGATAACCATGCGAGTCCTCCCCAACATAAAGGCAGCAGTGTAGGGTGTCAGTGTTACCCGTGGCTCCTGCATACCTGATCAAAACACCTGATAGTTCATCAACAGTAGCTTTGTATAGTTATGTCAAACCCTGTGGCAGGCATTACAGCTTATTATCTAACAAAGACAGGAGCCTCTCATTGTGTTTCTGTCTGAGGCGAAACACACACTTCCTCTTAATTATGTCTTGCAGACTTGTGGCTTTGGAAAACTAAATCCATGATATGCTTTTCCACATAAAACTCATCATTAGTAATCTGAGTAGTTTAGTGAAAAGCCCGTTTCTAGGGGGCTTGTGTTTGTGGCCCTGTTGCTGTGTGGGTGAAGCTCTCCAGCTGTCGTAGAAGAATGACGCCTGCTGTAGTGAAGCAGAGGAGCAGAGCATATGCAGAGGCCGCTCAGCAAGGTGGGGAACATTTTGGCTGATTGCCTCAATGCAGCAGTAATATCTGCAGTGGTTCCTGAAGTTTAAGCTTTTAATTTGGAGGCTTCATTCACCTGTCTCAATAACTACAGCTTCATAAATTCAGTATGATTAAGCTACAATTATTTTTATAATGATAATTGCAATGATGCAAATGATCAGTGGAGCTTACGTGTATACTCTGTACTCAACATTGAGCTGTGGCATGTCAGAACCCTGTGAAGAGAGGCACTTTGTGTGTAACCTGACTCTCTACAAACCACACAAACTCTTGGCCCTGCCCCTACACGCATGCATGACCACACACAGACAGCACAATACACGCAGTAGGTTCTCCTGTGATCTGTTGGGGGTTGAGACAGGTGCAAATAGTCAGCTGTTGCAGACTTAGACTTAGCTTCGGCTGCTGCGCTGTGTCCCCCTCACCGCCATCTTTACACAGCCCACTATCCACATCCTGGGTCAAGTCACAGCAGCGCAAACCTGTGGCCCTGAAAAAGTGTGTTGTGAGGCCAAATCTTGTGACTGTTCAGTTCAAAACCATTAGTTCACATGTAACCAAAGGAGTAAACACTGAATCTAGTCTGTAATAGAACAAGACAATGAGTCTCCAGCTCTACAGGGTTGAAGTCAGGCACAGAGACATGTGTATAAATGCTAAATAAAAGCACGGCTCACAGGGAATTAGGAAACATGGATATTTTCACGGTCTTACTTTAGTGTGTTAATATGCTATAGAAATAATGCCACGACCTTCCACGTGAGAAACAAGTTTGGACAAAGTAACATTCTGATGTGACACTAGATGAAAACTGAAGGAATCACCCTTGTCTTTGAAATTCATCCTTAACGGCACATGTTAGGTCCTACATTTTCTGCAGGTTAGTTATTGAGGCATTTCACTATAAATGTCAACCTGCTGGTATAAGCTCAGACAATAATCCATCTTTATTCTGTGGGACAATGAATGTTTGCACCAAAGCTCATGCAACACAACTACAGTATATCCCTTTAAACAAGCATTGTGTTTTTTTCTTGGCTGGATTTTGGGGTTTTTCTGCACTTATTGCTGTTACTTTTCCAATTCCTTGAGCTGTGGCTAGCGTCATCACTTCAGTCTCATTACAGGTTTTCAGAGGCACAATAACAGACATGCCCGACTTTGATCCCAGCGCTGATGCTGAGGCCCTTTACAATGCTATGAAAGGCATCGGTGAGTGCCTTACTCCTCCATCATTTCTGGCTACAGAGGCGCAAAGGTCGTCTTTCAGCTTCCCCACTTGTTCTTTGACTGATCCCACAAAGAATGAACACAGCAGTCATGACAGAAGTACAGTCAGACTGATGCTTCTTTGTGTTTCTTAGGTAGCGACAAAGAGGCCATCCTGGACCTGATCACTACAAGAAGCAATGCGCAGAGGCAGGAGATCACTGCAGCATATAAGTGTAGCTATGGAAAGGTACAAGAAAAGAATTCCATCCAATGTAATTGTTTGGGTATTTACTAATGTTCAAACCCAATCAGACAGTAGTTACAACCACAATGCTAATGCATAATGTTTCACCAGGACCTAATTGATGATCTGAAGTATGAGCTGACAGGCAAATTCGAGCGTCTCATTGTTAGCCTCATGAGAACACCAGCCTACCATGATGCCAAAGAAATCCACGATGCAGTCAAAGTAGGAAATTTTACCTCATAGTAAGATTATGTCTCAGACCTCGGTCATATCCAGTGAACGCGGAGCTTATTTATTATTGACCTCTGGTTCTCTTCTAAGGGTGTTGGAACAAACGAGAGGTGCCTGATTGAAATCCTGGCATCTAGAAACAACAAACAGATACGTGAGATGGTTGAAGCATACAAGGATGGTAAGTCATGATAGATAAGTTGTCATCATAAACAAAGACATGACATTAGTTTGGCAACCATTAACATTTTCCATCAATGTCTGGCTTTAGCCTATGGCAGAGACATGGAGGAGGATATCATTGCAGACACTTCCGGCCACTTTAAGAAGACACTGGTTGTTTTACTTCAGGTCAGCGCCTTAAAGAGTTGATGTTTACAGAATCAGAATATCTAGTTAACCATACAATGTCTGTACCATTAACCGCTGATCAGCATTGTGTTTTTGTGATGGTTTCAGGGGACCAGAGATGAGTCAGGAGTGGTGGATGCAGACCTGGTGCAGGAGGATGCACAAGTAAGGCGCTGCATGCACACTTCGACTGGCAGACAGTATACAGAATCTATTTAAAAGCCTAGAAGAGTTAATTATACACTTTCTTTAACTGAATAAATGAATAGATTCACACTATAATATTTTTTTCATATTAAAGAGAGACTAAAATGTGGCTAAAGCCATAAATATCAACTTGGCTAAATTAGTTTACAGATGAGATGGATATTATGCTCTACATACAATAAAATACTTTGGTCTTTGTGCATTTTGTCGTTACTGTGTAGGAGCTGTATTCAGCTGGGGAAGAGCAGTGGGGGACAGACGAAGCCAAATTCATCATGATCCTTGGAAACCGCAGTGTCACTCACCTCCGCATGGGTGAGCACAGAATTCAGGGTCATTAACACTGCTTTGAGGCATCCAAGATATTTGCTCTTTGACCTCCCCCCTTTTAGGATTTAATATACCTTAACAGTTTAAATATTGAGCTTAGTGACTAATTAATTTGCTTTGGTACAGCCTGTTCACAAGTTGTACATTTTGCAAAAGCTGAGTGTTAAGGTGTAGTTGCTTCTACCTGACTGAAATAACACTACCTCCTACAAATTATTATGTAATTCTTTCTTCTGCTTAGTTTTTGATGCGTATGAGGCGATTGCAGAGATGTCCATTGAGGACAGCATTAAACACGAGCTGTCTGGAGACTTCGAGAGGCTGATGCTGGCAGTTGGTAAGAAGTACTCAACACCCCGGACTGTTCAGTCAATATGGCAGCGAAAGTACCGCTCTACGAGTAGGGTTGGTAAACGTTGCTCGCTCATTAACACAGCTGTCTCACTCCGTAACAGTCCAGTGCATAAGGAGTGTTCCCATGTTCTTTGCCAGGCGTCTTTACAAGTCAATGAAGGTAAAAACTCTTTGAAGCTTACAGCCTGTCTGTAGACGAACTTGAGTCAGCAGCACATAGCAGTCATAATGACTTTTTTCTGAACGTTTTACTTTTACTTCCAGGGACTTGGTACAGCGGACAACACCCTGATTAGGATCATGATTTCTCGGTCTGAAATTGACATGTTGGACATTCGAGAGTGTTTCCGCCTCAGATACGAGAAGTCACTTTATAACATGATTAAGGTTATTTAGAAAATGAATAGCATAACTGATACACACTCCGTTCTTAATAGTCCATCTCTAACACATTTATGTGTCTGTTTATATCAGGATGACACATCAGGGGATTACAAGAGGACTCTGCTTAATTTGTGTGGAGGAGACGACGAGTAAGTTACAGAAACCAGATGGGGGTGCTAGAGCACCAGCTTTAGAGAGTTTTTATAATATCATGTTAGATCATCATCATTGTGATTTTATTGTGAAGAGCTGTTTTGTATTATTATAATAGATCCCTCTTTCTAGAAATACACCCATCTAGGCTACTTTGCTGAATGTGCTGCATTGTGTTAACCTGATCATTACAGCTTAGCTGGAGAGTTCTTCCCCGAAGCTGCTCAAATAGCCTACAAGATGTGGGAAATAAGTTCCATGACCAAAGTTCAGGTTTGGGCCCCATCTGCTCCCACGTTAGATGTGTCATTGCATGTTTGGCTTGGAAGATGCATGCAGCTGAATGATCTGTCGGCCCTTGAGTGATCTGCTTACATTGCTGATAATGCTGCCACACGTCCACAGTGAAGGCTTTGTGTGACTGTGGATATGAGCAGAGCTCTGCTCACTAAAATACAAATAGTTTTTGTTATAATGTGCTCTGCCACTGTTTTGCTTTGTCTGAGGAGCTTGTGAATGCCGAAAAGATCTCAGCATTTTTGCCAACAAAAGGCTGTCTCACTAGCGTGTTATATGACGTTTTTCAACCTGCCCACCGTTTCAGCGTTGGTTATGTCATGAATTCTGACCTTAACGGGGCACACTCCCCCTCAAATGTCAAGAAACCTTTTCTTTTTCCTATCAGCACAATAGTCTGATACATTACAAGAAAGAAAGCTTGCTCTGCAGACTACTTACTGCTGGTAATTGCTTTTGTCTTCGTCGCTTTGGATAAAAGCGTCTGCTAAGGGAAGTAAAGTAAATAATAAAAAAGTAAAGTTATAGCTTAAAGATTAAGGTTTGGTATATTTAATCCAACGATTTGTGTATTGTATTGTGTATTTTCACATTATGCTTTTATGTGTGAATACTGAATTTCTTCCTTCTAATTTTGTCATTTCCACTACCCTAGCTAAGGCCAACAGTACGCCCCGCACCTAATTTTGACCCTGCTGCTGATGCACAAGCGCTGAGGAAAGCTATGAAGGGATTTGGTATGCAACATAAAAAAAATTCAACATTACAGAAATTAGAGGAATACATATTTTACATATATAAAAACAATCTTTCTTTACAACAGGAACGGACGAGGATGCAATTATTGACATTGTTGCAAAGAGAAGCAATGCCCAGAGGCAAGAGATCAGGCAGGCGTTCAAATCCCTACTGGGAAGGGTGAGAGATGAGTAATATAGTAAAACATGAATGAAGGCTCAAATTGTTTTCAGAGGTGCACATGTACATCTACATTTTGTAAAAACTAATGTGTGTTTGACCTTCTCCTAGGATCTGCTGAAGGACTTGAAGTCTGAACTGTCAAAGAACTTAGAGAGGCTGGTCATCGGGCTCATGTTGACCCCCGCAGAGTTTGATGCCAAAATGATGAGGAAGGCGATAGAGGTAGAGTCAATCAAAAGGCCTAATATGTTTTGACCTGCGACCCGCTGCTATTCAAGCAACACAACTGCTGATACATTATTTCAGAACCACGGTCAGAACGACTAAATGTTTGATTACACTGAGAGACACAAGTAATGCATACTAAACTAGTGGCACAGACCACAGAAGAAGGTAAAACAGTTTGACAATAACTCTGGATGCAGCAGTAGCCTACACACCAAACCACATCAAGCCACACACAAGTGTACAAGCAATGCGTGGTCTGCCATAACGACAGCGACAAGCAGCTACAACAGTCTACAACTAGGCTGCTTTTGAAAATACCCAGCATTTAACTTATGCCACAAATAATTCAACTGTCATTTTCACTTTTTGCATTTTATACTTTAATTGTTCCAAAAACACAGCAATGAAAACAGGCTGGATCCATCAACACGTATGCTGCCAGTTAACTCCCTTTGCTGTGATGGGTTGATAGTACAGACACCCGGAGAAGTATAATCGACGCTTGAATGTCATGTAAATTACACAGAAGAAATTTGCAAGTCAAATAACTTTGCATTTTAGTTATTTACAACTTTCTATCAACTCTAAGTTTCTGGGTGAATGGGACTTGTCTTTTTATCTGAGACAAGTACAGAGAGCGAAATAGTTTTTGTACAATCATATCTTAAATGTCTTCGGATGTTCGGATGCAATGGAAGTGACAAATTTGCAACTGTTGAAAACTCGCTTTGTACTTCAACAGGGGGCTGGGACAGATGAACACGCTCTGATCGAGATCCTGGTCACCAGGAGCAATGAGCACATACAAGCCATGAACGCTGCCTATAAGAGTGGTGAGTTTAATAGCAAAGGTGCTTCCAAAGTCAATCTCTTGTTTTGTTTGCCGTCTACATGCAATGTGATGTCATTTCACAGCCTATAAGAAGTCTCTGGAGGAAGCCATTCAGTCAGACACATCAGGCCACTTCTGCCGCATCCTGGTTTCTCTTGTGCAGGTAATTTTTATCGTCACGAGAGCTTGCAGTGTGCTTAATTTCTACGCCCACTCGCCAGTTGCAGTTTGGCTGCTGACAAAACGTGTTTACTTTTAAGCTCCCCAGTGCTCCTTCACAACGTGTTGCACTATTTATGAAACAAAAAACAAAAGATATTCTTGGTGAACCGCTGAACCGTTAATAATTTAGCTTCCTCTACTCTGTGCAGGGTGCAAGAGAGGAGGGCCCTGCCGATTTGGAAAGAGCAAACACAGATGCTGAGGTGATTTAGAGAACCACTTAGTGTCTCCTGTAAACTTTTATTATATTAAAAAGCTGAAATAAAAGAATGGGTTGAAACTTTGTTCCTGTTTTTCCTACATTTTTAGGAACTTGCCAGTTCATGTAATGCAGACTCTGACGACATGGAGATGAAGTTCATGAGCATCCTGTGTACCAGGAGCTTCCCTCATCTTCGCAGAGGTAAAGGTTAAGACAGACAAACATGATCGGTTAATTATATATAACTAACAGTTCTCTTCTCTATCCACAGTTTTCCAGGAGTTTGTCAGATTCACCAATAAGGACATTGAACAGATTATCAAAAAGGAAATGTCTGGAGATGTAAAAAATGCTTTTTTTGCCATTGGTAAAAGACCATTCTGACATTAAACTTTGACCCAGTGTTTCACAATGAATACTTCTGACAATTTCCTCTCCCCTTGGTTTGCAGTTCGCAGCGTAAAGAACCAGCCCTCCTATTTTGCAGATCGTTTGTACAAAGCCATGAAGGTATTTCATATGTGCTCTGTCGTGTAGTTCTCGCTGCAGACACATAGCCAGTGCCTTAGATGCTTAGTAAAGAGAGTGATAAGGTTATATTCTGTAGGTCCGTGTAATATGTTAAGGTTTTGTGTGTTACTGTTGCTGCCAAGTGTTCTCATACAATAACAGTTACTGTAACTGAATCAGTATAAGCACAGACGCTATTGATCTTCTCTGCAGGGCCTTGGCACCGACGACAGAGCGCTGATCCGCATTATGGTGTCCCGTAGCGAGATCGACCTTTTCAACATTCGCAAAGAGTTTAAGGAAACACATGACGTCTCTCTCCATGAATTCATCCAGGTAGAAACTATGATTGTAAGTCTGAGTCCGTGTCTGCTAGCATTACTTATTTGTTTGTGGTGTTCACTTGTCTTATGTGGCTAATGGCTCCTGGCAGGGCTTTTGTCTCTGTGCAACTGTGTGCGAGTGTGTGTCGCACATCCATGCTGCTGCTCTAATGGGATGGCGGGGTAGTGGGGTGCAGTAATCTATCACTTCCTGCGGTGGACTCTGGGTCTGTGGCTACTGCACAGCTGTTTAGGAATTTCCCTTGCATGCTTACTTCCTCTCCATATCCGCTGTGTGATTGGTTAACAGCCGCAGAGACAGGAAGTACCCAGAAACAGTTCTATAAAAACTTACAGATGAAATCACAAGCAAGTAGGTTGCCCTGGATTGGCTTTGCCAGAAATATTATCAGATTATGAAACAGGAAGGATTAATCTATTTTGTGTATTCTTCTTGTGTGTAGTGCAAAAGTACATATCAAAAAAATGCTTTGTTGTGCAAAACGTGTTGTGTACTTATGCTGAGTAAGATAATGCTTTTACCAACATGCTGCAGAAATATTGATTAATTGGCTGTTGTAACCTATTTACACAAAGTTTAGAGTCACTGAAATCCCAGATTTGTATTCAAAGGCATTTAAGTATGTATTTATTCATTTTTAAATATGGGTGAGATGGGAAAAACACACCTAAATCTCCAAATGCTTATTTTTATACCTCTTGCCATTTGTTCTGTCTTTATGCTAGGCTAAGCTAATCGGCTTAGACTATTCTCATTCATTCTCATTTCATTCTCAAATAATATTCCGTTTAAAAGTTGTAGTTTTCTATGTGTATGTATGTATGTATGTGTGTGTATCAATTATGGTGATCACTGATAGAAATCAGTATATGTGTCTGCAGGTATAAAGGGTAATTCCACTTTTAACTCAATGGTTGATTTGAATCAGCTGTGTAGCTTTTCAGAGAGACTCTCATCAGCATCATTCAACATCAATAAAACATAAACAGGTTTTGTTCATGTGCATGTGAGAAGAGTGAGAAGTAAACTCGCCTGTGTTTGTTTTCCATCACTGCTCAGGGTGATACCTCAGGAGACTACCGTAAAACTCTGCTGGTGCTATGTGGAGGTGAAGATTAAGCTCATCGCATCTCTGCAGCTTTGTTCACAGACTGACAAACCACGAGACACAGAGTGATTGCAGTGAAACTGTGGTGGTTAGTGTCAGTATCTACGTATTGCCAGTGTTCCTAACTGCTGCCACTCTTCAGCCAAACCAAGTGACCTATGACCTCCCAGCCTTGCAAACCAGTTTTCAGCTCTCATGTGTTTGTCCAGAAAATGTCTCTTTTTTTTTTACACTGTCATATGTAACACAAAAAATGTTCCCATTAGTGTAGAAAGCAGCTTTACATCTACAGGGTGTTTCAAATAATAAGTACTCAGTGCCTTCAGAAAGTCAGCCATCCAATGATTAATGAGATTTTAAGGAATCACATGAAATAAATACATTAAAAGGTGTTGTCACGTCTGATTCTTCTGATTTTTTATGCATTTCCATGGTTAAAAATAATTGAAAGTTAATTTTAATGCACATTTCATCAGATGGTCTTTATTACAGTATGTGTAATGGGTGGGGTTCCAATGTTTGTAGTTGGCAGGGCTATGATCAGTGATTAGCCATGTTGATACTGGCAATAGAGCTGCACAGAGCAGACTGGGAACTACACGATTTAACATCAGGAAACTCCCACTTGAATTCAATGACTGTTTTGTATTGTCAAAAACTCCCATATGTTGTTATTGTTCATAAAGGAGAACTTGCATAAATAGATTCTGATAATAGCATATTCATTTGATATGATATTTTAATTATTAGCAGCTAGTAGCTATTATTTTACATTTGAATTATATAATAAACGTATTTCTTCAACCACTATGCTTCCTAACTACCTACCATGCCGTAGCAGCTACTGCATATACCTACACATTTAAAGAACATTTCTTTAACATTTAACTGTATTGACGTTGAACTTTACTCTATGTGTCTCTGTTGGACTTTGTATTCTTGTGCAGAATACAGAAGAAAAAGTGCAAGACAGCTGTCTGTTCTTGTCACTGTCTCAGTTCATTGCCTATGTGTGAGCACAGCTGTGGTCAGGCCATCTTTCAGTTAAAAGAGGAAAGAAGAAAAAAGATGTATGTGGCGAGGAAATCCCCAGCACTACGCCAAAATCCAAAAAATAGAGTCTGCAGCAGTCAGTCACACTCTGGTTTTAATGGCACACCCATCCTAAAATTGCTCCATTTGATGATAATTATAAAAGATTAAGAGATTACTTCAATAGAACATTGTTAATATGTAGCTGATGTCAACATATAAACTGTTGAATTTCCCTTTTGATAGCTAGGGGAACTTTGCACTGTGTTGTTGCTCACAAGAGACTGTGAAGCAAAAAGTGTTGTTTATATTATGTATTTCAAAGTTGTCACAACCTGAGAAATATAGTTACAAACGCTGCTTTAGGATTTGACGTTTTTATCCACAGTCAACATGATTAATGTTACACCGTGATGTGATCTTGCAAACAACTTGTGCCCTGCACTGTACTGTACTGTACAGTACTGTATGTGCTACACTGTACACACAGGTTAGTATTTATTAGATGTAATTTGCTTATTTTTCTTGACTGCGACTCTGTCCAGCCCGTGTTGCATCATTGTTGCCTTTTAAATGCATTCAGTTTTGGCTTGTGTTGACGTTTGCAACGTGACAAACCCAGAATAAGGTACTGTACAAAATGTATTTAATTGAATCAGTTTTTTTCATATCTTTTGTTAGTCAGTAAAGGCACAACAGTTGGACACACTCCAGGTTCTGTAAAGGCTGAGAATTAGTATCAGGCCATTTTACTGGGTTATGGGAATTCCCCAAGTCTCACAGTGAAATTGCTTCCCCCCTTTTCACCCGTTGCCTCTCCGAAGCTCAATGTGTTGGTGAGTTGTTTTTTGTTTTACCGTTTGATATTTACTGTCAGAATGTATTAGATCGGTTATTATTATTGGTGGCATTGTCTTTCATTATTCAGGGTGGGTTATAAGACTTTTATGTTTTCACTGAGAAGTGTATACTAGAACATAACATGGAAGCCAAAGGTAACACACTGAAAACATTGATTTCTGTACTTTAAGTACAATAAAATGCCTGTAATTGAGTAGTATTTACTGGCTACAGATCTCGGTTACTATAAGCAAATACATTAAAAAAGGAAATTGATGTTTTTATACTATTTTGTTAATATGATGTTGTTAAACCTACGACAACCTAAGACAAACAAACATGTTTTGCATATTTCAAAGCACAAAACAGAGGATGAAAATACCAAAATTGTGGTTTAAAATAGATTTACTTATGATCAGTGTTATAAATTAGACATGAGTCACATAGAGATATATTGACAAACTGTCTGGACTGGATCCTTGGTCTCAATAAACACATGTTTATAAAAGATATATGAAGATGCATGTCTGGTGCCAGTGTATATCTCGTCCAAATGTTTTGCATAGTGGCTCTGTAGCGGTGAAGGTCCTAGGTTGGGAAGTACAGCCGGAGTCAATAGTCGGCTAACAAAGGTCATTTTGTAATAAGTAGCCCAGAGCTAATGACTATCAGCTGCTTATTTCTGCTGCTAGGAGATGGGATACTGGAGCATAATGTGTACTTGTGACATTGTGGGTCTCAGTCGGATGATTGCACTGTCTCACATGTCATCTGCTCACTCCTCTGCCCCTCTATATGGAGAAAAATGCTTTAAATGTTTTTGATAAAGTAGAAAAGACAGGAAGTGTACAACCGGACTAAATGACATTTGTTGCATCCTTAGGCTTTTGTTTTTTGTTCTGGCAGTCACACAGTCACCATCCTGTTTATTACTTCAGAACAGCACAACAGTCTGAGATGGAAACGCTCTGCACCAATAAACAAGGACAAAGTTTGGTGACAGACACAGGTCTGAGGAAAAAAAACAAGCTCTGTGTGTGTGAGCCATAAGGGTTGTGCATTTGCTTTTTCCTGTGGCAAACTGATGACTCTCAGGGGACAACATTCACACATTTTACCAGTGTTTTAACGAATAATTATAAATGTTACAATGTGGTGTTTTGTGTAGTTTGTGGCTTTATTTGAAGCACATAACTACTTTAATCTAATGTGGATTAAATGTTTTTTGTGTCAGTAGAGGTTTATTAGCATTGCATTGGTCACTTTGTTAGGTGCACATATACAGTTCAATGCTACAGCTGCTCAGTCATGATTTCTATCTTTGCCTTGACTATTACGTGAATTCACTCAATTTATGTAAATGAAGCGGCCGTAACATTAGAAACACATCCTAATATAATGTGCTTATCTACTGTGACCTCTATAATAAACATACAGTAGAAATAGCACCTTTCTGACCGTTTCAACAATAAGTGAGAAATTACTATCCTGTAAAAGGAAGTTATTTTTTTAATTTTCTATTTGAGGGAAAAGTATTACTAAAGTGGTTTCTCCATCACGTGGTTTTACATCACTCATTGTACCTAATGTATATCATCAATCTGCATTTTTGCCTGTCTTACGGGAAGTATAACGATAGCTACATACAGTTTAGGTGCATTTCTGATAAGTTAACATTTGACATTAATTACATTATATATAGTGTAAAGTCAAATAAAATAAACTCAGTGTTTCCAGGGTAATAAATTTTGTATTGCGAAACACGTTTTCCATTGAAATCTACAATACTTAGGGTTCCTTTTAATTGTTATTGCTGATAAAAGTGTGTTTTACAAGTGATTATAAATACTTACCGAGTACCTTTTTTTGATCTAATTGTATTTTGTCAGTGTCATGGCTCCTGGCTGAATTAGCCACCAGGGAGCTGCCAGATGAATTATATAAGTTAATGGAGTTGGCCATTAGGGTAGATCGAAGAGTGCTTGAAAAGCACCCACACCGCTCTACTTCGAGGTCTGTCCTTACCTCTCACGATCAGTTCCACCACCCCGCTTGGTGTCGACCTGTGTTTCATGCAGGAGGAGAGGCAGCTCCGTTTTCAGCTTAACCTCTTCCTTTATTGTGGCGGGGAGGGACACTGCTCAGCGGGTTGCCTAGTAAAAGTGCAGGCTCAGCAGCATGGAGGGGGCGCTTTTGAGCCATGCTCTGTCTTATTTGGACTCCCCCTGACCACAAACCCTGGTACTGCTGCATCTCTCTAATCAAGCAGTACCTTTGTTGGCGTTCATCAACTCAGGAGCAGATTCGGAATTTATGGATGAACATCTCGTGAGGGAACTTAAACTGCCTACACAGCCCCTGAACCGTTCCATCTTGGTAAGAGCTTTAGATAATCATGTGATCCATTCCTGTTCCCTCCGGACTGACCCTATTCACATTTCCATAGCCAACCACCAGGAGGTCCTCTCTTTTCTCATCTTACATTTGCCAGACCACCCATGGTACTGAGGGCCTCCTCGCTGCAGAGACACAACCTCTATGTCAACTGGTCCTCTGGCAAGATAGTGAGCTTGGGGGCTTCGTGCTCTGCAAACTGCCTGCTAGCCGCTATCCGGCCCTCTCTTCTGATCCCACCTGAGGCTGAGGTGGAGTTCCCCGACCTATCTGAGGGCCCAGAGTCCTACAAGGATTTGAAGGAGGTCTTCAGCAAGATCTGCGCATGCACAGTACCCCCCACCGTCCCTACGACTACACCATAGATCTTCTCCCTGGAACCACACCCCCTATGGACATTTGTACTCCCTATCTATGCCTGATCAGGAGGCCATGCAGAAATATCTGGATGACACCCTGGCTTCTGGTCTGAACCGAGCCTCCTCGTCCCCGGCTGGTGCTGAATTCTTTTTTGTTGGTAAGAAAGATGGGGGGCTTAGGCTGTGTTGGTCAAATCCTGGTCAATGATGTTTTGGGAGACATGCTGAATAAGTTTGTCTTTGTTTATATTGATGACATTCTGACTTTCTCCAAATCTGAGACAGAACATCTTAAGCACATGCGGGCAGTGTTACCGAGGTTACTTTAAACTGCCTCTTTGTGAAAGCTGAGAAGTGTCAATTCCATGTCAACACAGTCTCTTTTCTGGGGTTCATCCTTTTCGTTGGGCGCGTAAGGTGGACGCCGTCAAGAACTGGCCAGTCCCTAAGAGTCCCTCCAATGCCTCCTGGGATGCGTGTACTTCTCCCGCCACTTGAACCCGGCAGAACGTAACTATTGCGTGGGGGAACGAGAGGTTCTTGCGGTTAAATTGGCACTGAAGCAGTGGCAGCATTGGCTGGAGGGAGCACAACAACCATTCATCGTTCTGACTAACCATTAAAACCGTCTGATGACGGCTAAACGCCTGAACCCCTGTTAAGACTGCTGGGCCTTGTTCTTTGACCGCTATAGTTCCACTCCGCCCGGTTTCCAAGAATGCCAAGCCTGATGCTCTCTCCAGACAATTTGAGCCACTCGACATTCCCAACACTCCAGACTTTATCCTGCCCTCTGTTGCCCTGCTAGGCGTTACTTGTCTCGACGTCAAGAGGGAGGTCCTAGAGTCTCATGCTCCAGCATGACCTGACGTGGTGCCACTCCTCTCAGCTCTTCTGTCACCCACTACGCCTCTGGTGGTCGACAATGATCCGGGATGTCAGGGTATATGTGTCAGCCTGCCCGGTCTGTGCTGCCTCTAAGACATCAAGGAAATGCCCTTCTGGTCTGCTTCGCCCACTCCCAGTGCCATGTTGCCAGTGGTCCCATATATCTTTGGATTTTGTCACTGGCCTGCCTTCTTTGAACCGGTAGACCACTATTTTGACAGTGTTCAACCATTTTTCTAAGATGGCCCACTTTATCCCGCTAACCAAGCTCCCATCAGCAAAGGAGACCACTTACCTGCTTCTGCATCACATTTTCAGGCTCCATGGACTCCTGGCGGACATTGTCTCAGACCGAGGGCCTCAGTTCAAAGCCCAGTTCTGGAAGGAGTTCTGCCGTCTTCTTGGCATCACCGTGAGCCTTTCCTCCATTTTTTACCCCCAATGGCTCTTCAGAAAGGTTAAACCAGAAATTAGAGACCGGTCTCCGCCTTGCTCACGGGACCCTTCGTCCTGGGCCGACAATAATGTTTGGGTGAAATACGCCGACAACTCTCTCCCTACCTCTGCCATGGGGTTGTCACCTTTCAGGTTGTCTACGGTTATCAGCCACCTCCGTTTGCTCTCCAGGAGAAGGTCTCATCGGTCCCCTCGGCCCGGGCGTCGGTCCGTCGTTGTCATTCAACCGGCACCGCATTCTGGCCCCTGCATACAGGGTCGACCAGAGGGTGTGGCTCTCGATTGTTGACCTCCCGCTCCGTCTTAAGAGCCATAAGCTTGCCCCACGCTTTGTGGGTCCATTCCCTGTGTCCAAGGTGGTCAACACCGTGGCTGTGCAACTGCGTCTCCCCAGGCCCTTTCGTGTTCACCCAATCTTCCATGTCTCACGAGTTAAGCCTGTGATTGTCGCAGTATTCAGTACCTTCTAGATTGGGAGGGTTACAGTCCGGAGCAGCGCTCTTGAGTGCCATCCCGCTTTGTCCTGGATCTGGACCTCATCGCTCAGTTTAACCGGGCCAGTCGGGTGGTCCGGCTGGAACCGGCCCTGGTTGGGGGGGATCCTGTCTGGCTCCATATATGGTCACATCCTTCCACTCACTCTGCTTTCCCTCTGACACTTCAATCAAGTCATTCTCTCATTATCTGTTTCACCTCTGTTTTAAGCAGTACAGTCAACCTCCTCTGTTTGCCAGATTGTCTGTTAACACACTGTGTGAAGCTACTTTCCAGCGGTTTCCTGACTGACCTCGTGTGCAGACCTCTACCTGACTCTGAACCTTTGGACACCGGACCTCGGCAACGTAAATGTTTTGGAGCTTTGAATTTTTGGATTGGATCGAATGTAGATTTGGAATTTGGACTGGATTTGGATTTGTTTGTTGGATTGTTTGGACTCTGTTCCCTTATCTTTCCCGACTGCTGTCTCTGGCCCCCGAGCTCAGACCCAGCTTCTGGACCTCTGATCCCACCCCACGTCCCGCTCTCTGTCTGTGAGTACTGTGTTATCTGAAACTGGACTATTGATTGGACTAGGGACTTGGTTGTCCGTTGCTCAAATATTCTGCATATATTGGACTGGATTCTAGATCAGATTGGACCCCTGCCCTGTTATTGTGACTATTCACTCTGCACCCACCTGTCCTCTGCTCCTTTGTCTCCATGTATTCCCACAGTGCTTCCCAGCTCTGTGCTCTGCCGGCATTCCATCCCCAGGCCTCCATCTCCCAGCTTCCCCTCTGCCACTTCCCTTTTCCTCGCCACTCTCTACTCAGAAGACGCTCCCCGACCACACCTTTCCTACACCCTAGCCCAGACTCAGTATCCCCATACACATTTCTACCTGCCAATAAAATTCCTTGACCCTTCTGCCTGTGTGACTGACTGTCCTTGGGTTCATACAACCTATCTCTGACAGTCAGAAGCTGACATAGATCAGAAGTACCGTTAAAAGAAGAGAGGTTTTCATATCTGCCTGAAAATTCAATATGACAGTGAATTAGTTTCATAATTCCCACAAGATGTCACTATTGTTCAAAATGTATCACAATTAAAGCTTAAGTAATTACTTGATTAAGCAGTTAATCATAAAAAAAAGAATCTCCAACTATTTTGATGGGCATTTCATTAGGAACTAAGTTTTCTACTTTGACATTGAATAAAATTATTGTATTATTTTCTAGACAATTCAGGAAGTTTAAAAACTTGCATAACATAAAACTTGGGTTTTATGAAATATCTGGTATTTGAAAACTAAAAATAACTGAATGATGGAGAAATGCATGTCATGTTGATCAATAACAAAAATAGGCTAATGATTGTGGTCCTTATAATATTTAATAGTTCTAAGAATTTCCTGTTAACGTTAAAAAGCTATATGAACTAGGTATTTTTGTCCTTCAGAGGAAACGTGATGCAATCATAGAAACCCCCAACAGCCCTTTTTCCAAATTTATCAATGAAGACATCGTTCAGTGAGAATTGTTGTGATTGTACTGTACTACTGCAGCGTATTGCTGCCCCCAAGGAAAAATAAATAAAAACTCTATCTCGATATAAAGTAATACATTTCACGTTTACGAGATAGTTTTACGTTATTACGATATACATTCCGTGTTATAACGTGATACTGTACTTTTACATAATAACGTAATACCTTTGCGTTATGACGTGAAATTGTAATTTTACGTTTTAACGTGATACTGCACTTTTACGTTCAACAAGATACCTTTACCTTATAACAACTTACTTGTATTTGTACAGTTATGGCCAAAGGAGAACTGAGAAATTGACAGTGAGTAGCTTATGCGGTTACATGAGGTTTATTATTACATGGCGAAAACTTGCAACTACTGCACTTTTAACGGTAGTTTTACGTTTTAAGTATGCGCACACTGAGAAGCTTTCTGAAAGATATGGGGCTGTACAGGAGAAAGTATCAGTCTGACCTCTTGGAAGTGGCATCGTTTCTTATTGACATCAATTGCATCCAGACAGCTGTCTCAGCTGCCTCTCGGTGGAGTTTGGTGAAGGGGGTAGCACGAGCAAACTGTTTTATTCAAATAACACAGTATCTTGTTATAATGTAAAAGTACCGTATCACACAATAACGTAAAACTTTAGTATCCCGTTTTAACATAGAAGTAAAAAATCACGTTATAACGCAAAAGTATCTCGTAATACTGCAAAGATACAGTATATGGTTATAACATAAAGCTAGAGGATCACGTTAAAACCTGAAATGTATCTCGTAATAACGTAAAACAATCTCGTAAAAACGTGAAATGTATTACGTTATACCGAGAAACGTATCACGTTACGATGAGATAGTTTTTTTTCTTGGTGGCAGGAATACGCTGCCGCGCTACGGGAGATTGATTTCGTGAAGTAAAATTAAGAGTAAGAAGTTGTTTAGGCCTAATTTCAATAATTTTAAGGTGAATCGGCATGTGTTTTGTTTCAGTTTTGCTCACCCTAGTAGCATTGCGTAGTCTGAGCCATTGCTACGGCTACATATAGAGACAATCATGTGCATAATTAGAGGTCCATCTTGTAAACAGCTAGGTAATTCTGGTAAAAGCAGTACCATAGGACTGTGTTTGCCAGTACGTGCAGGACTTGCCTGCAGTGTTTACATTACGGTCAGCGGAGCCTGTTGGCGCCACGCTGACTGGTGATTGGCTCGCTGAGCCTTCAATCACCGCTGTTTACATCAAACGTTGCGAGGTGGAATTTCCCAGGTTACAGCTTAGACCAGTAGACCACTTCCGCAATTGATGTCTGGGCAGAGAGACGAGAGGCCAGCTGCAAGGTACCCAGGTTAACGACACCTCTTTATTCTTTGGTTTGCCGTTAAACTCCGCTTCTCGACTGACTTACTGCATTGATAAAAGTATCTTTAGTGGGTGAATAAGAGGAGCTAGCGACTTCCTGCCCCGCGCTGTCATCTTGTGTTAGCTAGCCGACAGCTAATAAGGATGTTGCTAGCAATTTGCATGACAACAGCGAAAACTAATATTAGCCTTCTTCAGCCAATCAAGGTACCTATCATTAGTTGGATTGTGCTGTATTTGTCTCTCGTCTATTGGGTAGATGTTTATTAGCATGACTCACCTAACATTTCGTATTTTTTCCTCAGCTTTTGTCTTCTTGTATTGCGGATGTGAACGTTGTAATTGTCATACTTAGCCATGACAGTCGTTAGCACATTCTCACCATATGTTTCACCATGGCAGTAATGTTAGCATTGCGGCGATGTTTCTGCTGCTTTTGCCCTCTTAAAGCTGTCGATAGGTCTTTATTATCTTTACCGAGCTTCAGTGAGACATTATAAACTGAGAGAGGTGGACAATGGGCACAGAATATGCATTAAGATGTCTGACTAGGTTCTATTTGACTGCAGTAAAGAAATAAAATATACACATTTAGCTATATTTTGGTGTAGTGCTGTCGCCTCACAGCAAGAAGGACAGGGGTTCGTATCCACGGCTCGGTAGGGTGCCCATCTGTGTGAAGTTTGTTTGTTCCAACCGGGTGGGCTCTCTCCGGCTTCTCCAGCTTTCTCCAGCCATCCATAGACATGCATCTTAGGTTATTGGTGACTCTAAATTGCCCTTAGGTTTGAATGATTGTTTGTCTGCATATGTCAGCCCTGTGCTAGACAGGCGGTCTGTCACCTGTCCAGGCTGTACCCTGTCACTCGCTCAATGACAGCTGGCATAGGCTCCAGGACTCTCGCCAAACTCAGAAGGACAAAGAGTAGTGCATAGATGTCATTTTTCTACATCTTTATTTGAGGAAAAGGTAGTAACTAATGGTTAAACAATTTTACTTCTACTCGACAGCCAAACACAGGTATAACTTTTGTCACATGAGTCTGAATGCAATGGAAAATTTACTGGAAAAAATTTAGTTGTGGGCTTATCGTAAAGAGTTGTAAACTAGTAATTTCCTGTATGGATGGAAATTCACATGACATGTTATATATTTACTATAATCTTTTGTTGTCTGTGAAGGTAAACTTTGAGAGTTAAGAGTGTATGTTCTCGTCAACTTCAAATAACAATTTCTGTCCCCTTTCTACAGTTCAGAGAATCATGTCTAAAAAGTAAGCGACAGCAATGGATGGGAAAAGCCCGTACCGCATCTATGATCCGGGTGGGAGTGAAGTCAAGGCCCGGGAGGAGACTGGCGCTAAAAGCAGCTATCGTCAGCTCCTGGAGGAGAACAGCATACTAAGGGAGCGGATGAAGGGACTTAAGAGCTTAGGTAGGTTTCTACGAACAGCATGCGTCTCTCAGGGTGAAAGGCTGATGCCAGCTGCTTTTTAGCACATACACATTTGTTCTGTGTCATAACACTTGAGGATTTTTTTCCCGAATGGAATATACACAAGGATGGGAATTCCTTGAACAAGCGACATACCATGAATTTCCAGTCAAATATACAAGAGAATGAGGGAAACTGTTGTGCACCAGATGTGATGGAATGTAGTAAAACCTGATGTGATTATCTTCAAAGCTTACATGTCAATGATGTAAATGGCCTGATTGCTCTTTGCGTTTGTGACTCACCAAAGGAGTGCTATTTGCACATAAATTCTCACAAAACTTTTGTCACATCCTATTTCAAGGCTGCTGGTAGTTCCAGCCTTAGTGGTTATTTTTTTTAAAGAAATTAAGGTTAAATTAGGTCATATGAAAAAATTGCTGTCGGATAGAAACAAGATCTCTCTGTAACATGCAGGTGATTTGCTCGAAGAGTCACAGTCAGAGGCATCAAGGCTTCGCCAGAGAGTGGAGGAACTTGTGAGAGACAACGAAGCCCTCAAGTCATCCAGCTTTGCTGCCAGTCTGTGTACAGGGGGGCCACTTCCAACTGAGACAAGTATGTCTCACCAACTGATGAATTGAAATTGTGAACATGTTTTCATAGCTGTGAATTAACATTGCTACTGGTGGGCACTATTTCAGATAAACCCTGTTTACATCATGCTGCAGAACATAAGGAGGAGCAAACAAGTTGTTTAGGAAAGACCCTTCAACCCGAGAAGCCAAATGTAAGTATGTCATGCAGTGTCTGAGAGTTTATATTGAGGGAAGAACAACTTCGGTGTTTGTAGAATTTTCATGCAGACATTTTTACAATGTCTCATTGGCAGTTAAAAGATGGCATCTAGCAGCTTTTAAACTGAATGTTCAATCTAACAACACTATTACAACTCCATAATGCATAGACATTACATGTAGCATGGTGCTATTTACTTTTTTGGCTTTACAGGAGGCCTTATCTGAGTTTGAGGTTGTGAATATGGAGGGGAAGACCTCAGATGCCTTGATCGTATGTAACAGTCTTCTTGTGAAACAAAATAAGATTGATCATTTTCCATCTGCTACAGGAACTTTTATTGTTCCAAAGAATCTTTCATTTCAATTAACAACCTCGTATGTTTCAACTATTAAAAAGCTCCTCGTGCAAACCCCCAAAAGTAATGTTGGATAACTAATTGACTAAGTTCAGCCTGTCCTCTTTATAGCCATTTCCTCAATATTAGGAACATATCCTTGATGTGGTGACTAACCAACAAAGTCAGTAATGGTAGCTTCAGGCTGAGTCAGTCAGTGGAAAGTCCAGGATTATCACTGACTAGAATTACGCCACTGATTCATTCACACACTTCATCCTAGAGGACGTGTTAATAGGACACAATGCTGGAAGATTTCAGAAACACGTGTTGTCAAAACTGATTGACTAAGTAGGCATATTTTTTTTAGCTGAACCTGACACATTTCCCACACAATTTAGTTACTACTACAACATCTCCATTTGAGGTAACCGTCCGTCTGTTGTCTGTGAAGTCTAAATTTAAACCTAACAGGACAAACTGGTTTGGTGTTAAATCAGTTGCTCCTTTTCATAGAAATAGTATTATGATGACTCGTATGGCATGTTGATGTTTCAGTTGTTTGAAAGATCTATGTAATTGCTAGCTCTTCCTTTGAGTCAGCCGGAGAGGACTGACTGTTTACCGGTATGGGTATCCCCAGGCTGGATCAGGGGCAGCAGTCCCCTTCCTGCCTCAGGAGAACATCGAGCTAGTGAGCCAGCTGAAGAGACTCGAAAGCTCTTTCAGCATATTCGCGGAGGAGTCCAACCCGAACCAGCTGTTGGCTCACCTCGGTCGCATGGCTGTCGAGTTTCACCATCTTTCCTCTAAGGTCCAGAAGAATGAACAGAGGACATCTCTCCTACAGGTATTTGCCACAACCAAAAACTGTTAAAGCTAACCTGCTGCCTCCTTAGGTTTGACCATTTTCTTTTAATTAGCAGGATCAGAGTATTTTATCACGATGAATGTTTAATGTAATTATTTGATTTTACTCTCAGCAGCTCTAAGGAAGAACTCTGTAGCCTAGACTACACTGTGGCTTCTATGATATTCAACCTCGGATATATATTGGTTTTTTTTAAGTTTATAGTTCCTTATCTCTGAGGACTTTTTAGTCATGTTTTCTGCTACGTATGGTCAGTCATAAACAGTAGTCCATGCAGGTCTAACAAATGCAAGTGCGTAAATTACACTACAGTTACTGGCGAACAGCAGCTTTTTAAAATATTTTGTTTTGTTAAATTTTTACTTTTCCAACCAGCTGCAGAAACTTCAAAGTTATAGTTATTTGTGAAAGTGTGTGTATAGGACCGTGTGTCAGAAACCTAGAAGTTACATTATGACATTGAATTAAAGACATTTGCTTGTGGCTATAAAATGTCTGGGTTTATAGGTGTGGGCAAAAGGTTAAACATGCACGATTTTGCTAAATGCTGTGTAATAATTGTGTTTTCTTTGGGTTATAGACTCTCTGTGAGCAGCTCAGACAGGAGAATAATGAGCTCAGAAAGAAAATGGAAGAGGATCATCATATCAGAAATCGAGACTTGGAACAGCTGAGGTAATTTTTAGTTTGCCCTTCTCTTTTAGGTTTCTGTTGCTCTGGCTGGAAGAGAATCATTGTTAGTGAAAGTCAAAAAAGGAATAAACTGTGACACGTGAAACTAAACAATTGCAAACATTCTTAAATCTCATTCATTTCGTCACGTCGTCTTGTTTTTTTTTTAACTTTGTTGTTTCTCATGACCTTTGACTGCAGTGTAATACAGAGTCCCAGTCAGAGTGGCAAAGTCATCTGCGTCTTTACTTTATCATGAATGCTGACAACCATGCTTTCACTTTTGATGGGGGGGGGGGATTATTCCAGTGCTTTCTGTTAACGTCATCACAGCCAGTGGGTTTTATAGGTTCTTCCCAAAGGACATCCTGAAGCTATACGAAATCTTCACCAATCTCCAGGAGGGGACAGCGTTCACAAAAAAACTATCGTTTTCATTTTGATGGTTTAGACAGGAGAATCAGAAACTTAAGGAGCTGGTCACAGGAGGAGCCACAGGGGCAACGGCATCATCTGCAGCACCATCTGACACCGAAGCTTCTGAGGCCAAAGAGGAGCCGGTGAAGGAGGAATCTGCCGCCGTACGACCTAAAATGGAGGCAACCACTCCGCAGAGGGTAGCTTAAATTTAGTTTTCTGTCTTAGTGCTTTACAGTACATACAAGTACAAGTTTTATCTACTTCTTTAAATGAATGTATTCAATTCAAATTGAGTGTACAATTTAGAGTTGGTGTAATGGAGGACGCTTGTGGATTTAGGAATATTTTGTGTTCCCACAGAGTGGAAAAGCTGCAGAGAAAACCCCAACTAAGCCTTGTGATGTTGAGGTGTACGAAAAGAAGATCAAGCTTTTGGAGAAGCAGAGAAAGGATGTGAGTCTTGTGTTTTTTGTTTTACATACTGTTCATCCTCTTTTTGCCATTGGGGAAAGTCTCTGTGTATTTTGTTTCCTATATGTTGAGTGTCATTCGTTTCACTTTCTGATGCTGCTTACAGGTACTGGAGGTGAACAAGCAGTGGGACATTCAGTGGAACTCCATGAAGTCACAGTTTGAACAAAAGGTACCGTAATGACTTTACAGCTTTTATGAACGGTGTGGGAAGATGTGTCTTTGACCTATTGAATAGGAGAACCAATACATTATTCTCACCAAAGTCATTCTTCATGGTTAACATTTCAAAGCTAACAAAGATTTTGCATAGTTGTTCCATTTAATGAAATCATCATCTACATAGAATTCCTCACAGTTTTGTATGTTTTTATTTTATTTTTTCCATACATTTGCTTAGAGTAGACTGTCCTGTTGCCTTTTGCCCCAAGTTCGAAATGAACATTTTCTCTTTTCAGCCTTTGCAGATGATAGCTAAAGGTTAAGGCAAATGTTATTGTTTTGCCAGCAGGCTGAGGGATGCAGGATTTTGAAGTTTGCGTGCATCAGTTGGAAGTGAAGCAGCTGTTTTGTTTTATTTTCTTCTTTTTTTTTTATATGCTTGTCCAGTGGAAAAGGTGCAATCTTGCAATAGCTTGCTATCTGAGCATACTTACCACAAGCCCTGTCACACTTCAGTAAGAATTCCCCTCACCTCTCTGGTACCCGCTGACTTCCTGCTGTGGTGCAGTCAGAGGGCAGCAGAGACACACACAAACATACACACTCTCTCACTTATACTCACACACCTACACTTGTGCACACCCACAGTCTTGAACAAACCTACATTCACACTTTGTTGAGATGGGGACACCATGTAGCCTTGGGTTTAAACCACACAACCCTAGATATATTCATTTGCGTCACTGGGTTTGTTCATATTTTACACAAAAACAGATCTGCGTGTCTCTAAATGTGTCATTATTGCTGTGGCTTGGTTTATAATTTGATAACACGCATTTGATAGTGCTGTATCTTAACACATTCAGCAGCTGATGTTACTCTAGGTGAACTAACTTTTTTTATTTCCACTAAAATAATTTTCATGATTTTATTTATGAAAATGTGGGCTCATTGTCCCCCAGATTACAGACCTCAGACAACGTCTTGCTGAGTCCCAGAAAACTGTGCTTGAGTTGGAGGCAGAACGAGAGCAGAGGCAGCGCGACTATGACAAGAAGCTGCTGCTGGCCAAGTCCAAGATTGAAAATGTACAGGTGAGAAAACAGGGTCATTAAGCCCGAGTAAAAGTGGTGGAAATATGTTCAGGAATAGTGTTTTCACTGATCAGGGTGTGTCTGTTTCAGGGGGAGAAGGAGTGTCTCAACACTGAGACTGCTGAGCTGAAACAGAAGATTCGCTACCTGCAGGATCAGCTGCTGCCCCTCAGCAAACAGAGGGAATACCAGGAGAAGGAGATCCAGCGACTCAACAGGGTCAGTAGAGAAGAGGTTTAGTAAGAGAACAATAAAGGTCAGAGAGGGTTCTTTCTGTGCATCACTTGTTCGTCTTTCTTCAGGCATTAGAGGAAGCCTTAAACCTGCACTCCCCTTCAGCCTCCCAACAACCACCTGGCCAGGGTAACTTTGCAGAAGCAGCCAATAATCTGAAGAAACAGGAACTGCTCACTCAGATTGCAGTGCTGAAAGAGCAGGTCTGATGTTCATCGAAACACACACACATATGCACAGTTGTTATAATTCTGCTTGATTTTTTTTCTCTCTAATGCATTTACTTGTCATTTTGTACTTAAGGTGAAGATCTTTGAAGAGGACTTCAGAAAAGAGAGAAGTGATAGGGAGCGAATGAACGAGGAAAAAGAGGACTTGAGACGACAAGTTGAGAGACTCCAGGGTCAGATTACCAATTTGACCAATCAGGTAAGTTGCTATGTGTTTACAGTATTCTCTTGTGTTTGGCATGGTCAGGAGTTTTTTTTTTGTTTCTTGCAACTAATGGCATTTGTACCTAAAATGCATTATAACGTGGGAACGGTTTCTATCTGTGTGTGTGTGTGTTATAATTTTGTGTTTGTGATTCAGCTTCATCAGGCACAGAACGAGTGCCAGAGAGAACGCACAGAGAGATGTAAGCTGGAGAGACTGCAGATGCAGCATCACAAACAGGTACTGGCTACAGTTTAGGTCTGAGGCTGGTAGCATTGCAGACATATTGAAATGGTTTATGAAACCGTGCCATAGGTGAAACAGGTGTTATGTTTGGTCTTTTTTTGTGCTTTCAAGTATAATTTTGTAGGGCCAAGTCACCCACTGTAAGTTGCAGTTGGAAATTAGTTGTGGTAGATCTGGCAGGCTAGCGCCCCCTTGTGACAGTGTCCAGTCATGTAGCTGTTGACTGCAATAGGTTCATACTGGCCAAATCAGTACTTCTGGACAAGAGCCTCACTCCAGCTAGGTTGTTTGTCAGTGCATTCGGAGGCAGCAGGTGGAACGTTCACACTCCTCACTGGGAGGCAACGGGAGTAGGGTTGAAGGTCAGCAGTAGCCTATGCCATGACAGGGCTCCTGTGCTCGCTGAGAGTAGCAGCCGTGCACTGATTGGGGATCACGTGTGTACTTGTGATCCATCGTAGGGGCAGCAGCAGGAAAGACGTACCTCAGACCCCACGTCAGGCTCAGTGAACGGCCCGCTGAGCCCTCCCTACTGTGGTCCCTTTGTGCAGGTGGGACCGCAGGGCCTTGAGGGCTGGCCCGTACACTTCCCTCCCCGGATGCCCAATGCAGGAGGTGCCGCAGCCGCCGCAGCACCACCCCCTGTACGAGACTTCCAACCTGTTAACCCGGTAAGGGTCCTCTAAGGCCCCGCTGTCTCTGTCTCTGGAGTGACTCTGGTTCACATCTCTATCTCCCTAATCTGTCGGGAGGAACAAGCCGATGCACTTAGGTCTAACTGCAGCTCAACCTAGACACGCTTACATTCACTGTACGGCCAAGTTAAGGACTGGTTGTTATGAATAAGGATATTAAGTGGTTTGAACTAAGTGGGTGCTTTATCTTTGCTCAGGGTTTTCCTTGGCAGTCATCATTCCCACAGCCCAGAGGGGCTAGAGCAGTAGGAGAGTGTTCAAGACCACCACCAGAAAATGCAGGTATGGTACAGCAATGTTTCCTTTTTGTTAAAAATCCAAAATAAATAAGACTGGTGTGTATTTTTTTATTATTGTGAACAAAAACCTAAACAAGCTAACCTAGTAGTAATATGTCTTTCAGTATGTTCTGATTTCTCTGCCCTGGCTCAGTCTCTGAGTCCAGTTGCTGCTACTGAAAATGTAATAAATGGAAAGATAATTATTTTTTGGATTATTGGTTATATCTTTTTGCAAGGTATATATTTATTTATTTATTTATTTTTAAATTACACTATTGTGCATCTGTAGATCAGTCCGCAGCAGCAGCAGCAGCAGCCGCAGCAGCAGCAGCCGCAGCAGCTACCACTGCAGCAGCAGGATTTGGAAAAAGGGAGCGACAGAACATTGACCCTGGAAAGCACTAAAGCATCACCGTACCCACTGAATGGAATCTGGGTAGTAGCATGAAATGAGTTTGTTTTTGAGTTGACAAGGTGTGATTTGATCTATAATTTTTCCTACTGAACTGTAGATATCCTATTGTAATGTTGTTTATACTTGGTTTTATAAGGCTATTTGTGAAATACTTCGCTAATCTGAATATATACATGAAATATTATTTAGATTTTTTTTTCAGGAACTGAAGTAATTTGTTAAATACATTGGAATACTTACACTTTTTTCCAGAAAAAAATACTGATGTGATGCTCTCTCTGCAAATATGTAACAACTTGACGCAGTTAGTTTGTTACTTGTAGGGTTACAGGAAGCCATTCCCCAATGAGACTACAGCTACATATACTCATTCCAACAGCGAATGATTATAGCTATATTGAATTATAGAATTTACAATGTGAATGTCGATTGATTTATGAAGATTTCTTCAGTATCATTGCTGTTATAGAACTGTCCCATATGTGTAACTGTTCAGAAGTGGTTGTTGAAATACAAAAATTTGGGGAAACAAATTTTGATGGTATCATACAAAAAACATGATTGTGATTATTGATAATTTATTTATAACCTGCTGTTTTGATAGTTGCATTGACTAAGTGTAAATCATTGTCTTTAGAAATGCTGTTCTTTCTATGTTGTTAGTGTAATCCCAATATATTGTAGCTATTGACATTGTATGTTTGTATCAGACACAATACACAATGCACAGCACATCACATCAACCTTTTTTTCCCCATTATGATGGACCTAATCTCATTAAACACAACACTTCCACCTGACCACAATGGATTTGATCACTCATTCTGATGTTCAAACTTATGTTGCTGCATCCTGTACTACTGGCCACAGATTAGCCCCCACATACACATACGTTATGTCGCCAACAGTGGCGACTATCTTCCTCTTCCCACTGAAAAGCCTTTTGCACAAGCGGCAAAAAAGAAGGAAGATTTTCATTTGTACACTGAGGCAATAGATTTCATTGTTACCGCAGTTTAGCCACTCCTCACAGGAAAGCCTCTTCAGGGACATCTGGCTTTGCGCTCTGTCCACTTCAACAACCAGCGGGCAACGCCTTGCCGTCTGGCCTGTGAACTGCCTTAGCGCACAGTTAAAGATCCCTGATGGCAGACGCGGGAGCCGCACCTCAAAGTAAATTATGCTACCATTTGAATTGGCAGATTGTATCTTAGAACTGAATTAAGATTTCCTTTGAATAGTGTTTATCAGACAGTCAGACGAAGGGCTTCAAAATACAGGGAACTAAATCCTGATGGGTGAGAGCTGAAACGAGACATTAACAGAATTGCACTTTGAAAAGGTATGCTGTAATTACTGGCAGTTGTATTATCTTGGTTTGTAGCCCTTTTTCTTTTTTTGCTGTAGGCAAAAGCACATGTAAGACTTTTGTATTTGACTGGCTTAATAAATCTATTCTAAATGTCTCCTATTATCTTATCTTGCTTATTTGTTTCTCTCTCCATAAAAAACACATCATAGTTGTTTCTCATAAAGAAAGGTCTTCACATCCGAGAGTTTTCCATGATTTATTGAAAGTAATTAAACATTGCGGCTGTAACAGCGAACAGCTCCTGGGCTGAGAAGGTGACATGATGCTGTGGGAGTGTAGGGCAGCCTGAATGCACTAAAGAGCTGGCCTGAACCCCAGATTCCAAAGAGGCACCACAGTGTTTCTGTTTTAATGCCTCCTCTTCATTTAAGATGCCACCTTCATCATCAGAAACTGTTAACATTACTCTATTTTACATTCTACCTTATGTCTACTTATCTTGCACGTGTTGTTAATGTTACTTCATTAGATGGATCATTTGTGCTGTGTCTCAGACATCTAACTAAAAATATCTTGTGCGTATAGCTGGAGCAGGTATTTGTGGATGTCAGCTCGGACCTCAGAAATGTTGACACTCGGGTGCCACCTCATCACTGGCTTTCCGTTCGGCCCCACCAGAAACTTTTCAAAGTTCCACTTGATGTCACTCGTCTTCATCGGCTCCCAGAACAGTCTGCCAGTAGGGCTCCCAAAGCTGTCTCCAACTGGGGGGCAGGAGCTCTGCAGGGTAGGAAGCACATGAACGAGACAGAAGCAGAGTCACAGGCCGTGCTGAAACTGCCACTGATTGCTGTTTATATTTATAAAAATATCTCCTAGCTTGACTGGAGTGAGCATACGTATGTACTGTTCAGTAAATACACAGTGAATTAGAAAGTTACTGAGTTTCTTTAAAGCATCCACAGATCACATTATCTTCAGACGATCCAGCCTAAGGTGACAGATTTTGAGTAATTTGTAAGGAGACTGAATAATTTTAATCCTACTATGTGCAGGTAACCTAACCACGCGCTTTGCAGGCGGACTCTTGTACATACCTTGAGGAAAGTGAAAACCTCTTGTTCGTTTTTTCCATTCACATCACCCGTCTCAAACAGCAGGAAGTTTGGAACAAATCCATTGCCTGGTCTGACATGCCTGGAATCCAGAAGAGAGGCAGCTTATCAGTAGAAATGCCTTTGAGTGTTTTGTGGCTTGGCAGCTGCCCCGCATTCACGACAAGCTGAGCAAAACCACACAGTGTATTACAGAGGCTTTGCTGTGGTGTAAGGTGACTGATGAAACCTGCGACTTAAACTGTGTGTGTGTGTGTGTGTGTGTGTGTGTGAGGCCCTCTCAGAGAAACTGCTCTTATTGTCAAAGGATGTTTTCCTGGATTAAATGAAGCTTTGCTGATTGACAGACGATGAACCAAAATTGCAAATTCCTCTCTACATCCAGCTTTGGAAGGTCTTATGTTACAGCACATTACAATATACAAAGTCGTGTGAGAGGCTTGTTAATGACAACAAGGGGAATCACTTTCACATCTTTTCTACACTGAGAAAAAACAAACTTTTGTTCTTCTACTATAAGACGTTTTATAATCATTATATTATTTAAGACCTGGAATTGGCATGTGCTGAAAAAGAAAGATCTCTCACTTCAAACCCGGCAGGATTTCATGTTTTTGCCCCGGTTCCTGTTTCCCAAATTGGTTGCAGGGAAAACCAAGAACAGTGAGTCCATGTGGTTTCATCTCCTCGTGTAGTGCATTCAGTTCTGATAAGAGAAAAGAACAAGTAACAATTCTTCGGGTGGAGACACTCGATAGGAACACTGGAACACAGCCTGCAGTGTTTCTTACCCACATACTGAAAGGTGTACCCTCAGTACGTAGCCACGTTGATGAAGAGGACACTCTTTCCATCATAATCACTGAAGTTCACAGTGGTACTTCCATTCAGAGTCCTTGCATGATACTTGTAAATGGTGCCGTCCGTGGAGTCACATTTCTGAGAGTATAGAGACTGGTTAACTTTGTTTAACAGGCTGTAGTAGTACTTTTTTTACAGTTTAAATGTAGTTGTAGTAGTACTTATTATTTGTATACTTTTCATATAGATATGAAAACAGAGAGAAGCCCAAACCTAAGTTCCATTTGGACTTGTGTCTGTGTTTGCTTTTTGGTTTGTACCATTTGATATTCTGAGCACACGCGTGGGCCTCGACAGGGGTTTGACCTCCTCACTTCATACAAATGTTTGCTTGTGGATGATGTGTTTAGAAACATTTCACCCACTACCTATAATGACTAGTTTTATGTGTGAACGGATTTGCTGCTTTTCTTTGCATTATGTTATGTTAAAATTAAATTTAGGTGTGTTAAGTTTAGTTGTGTGCCACATCTTACAGTGCTGAGAGAAATGGTGACATTGTCCTGCAGGTCAACCATCCATCTATACTATGTCCTCTTAAGCAGGAGAGCTGGAGCCTATCCCAGCTGTCATTGGCCGAGAGGCAGGGTACACCCCATACAGGTCACTAGTCTATCACAGACCATAAAAGGTCATCCAAACAGTTGCAATTCTGATGCTCTAGCCGGTCTCGTTATTAGTGCAAACATCAGTAGCTTTAATTAAACAAGACAGAGACAGCTGCAACACATTTACCTTTTCCCATATTACCTCTGTTGTGGTTTTAACGATTAAATTACTTATGTCTGGCCCACTGTGACACACAAAACACAAGTGCAGCAGCAACAGAGCAGGAGACAAACACGGACAAAGGACACAGCAAAAAGACCAGTGTTAAATGAACTGCCACATTTTCAACACTTTATCAGAGTTTGTATAGCTCCGCATGTAGAGATACAGTTAAATCAACAGTTCATGTTTTAACTTGAAAAACAGAATTAAAATAACACTTAAGAGGTTGAACAAGTAACTCGGTTAAAACACAACATTTATTCTTTTGGCTAGCGTTGGCTTTACTCTCTATAGTGTCAGGCTTTCTACACCAAAAAGTGTTCAAAATAAATAAATTATGAAAGAATTATATCACACTAGATTATACATTTATTTTGTCTTCAAAACATTGTAAATGAAGGTACAAAGTACTGTCGTTCATTTGTAACATATTATGAGCTGAATACATATCCCATCCCTATCATGTCCATGATAGGGATGATATTCAGCCCTTAATGTGGCAGGTGGAAAGCAGTCTTCCAGCGTGACAGCGATATTGACTGACTAAGCAGTCTGGCTTTTAAGTCTAAAATGTAGCATCATGGGACAAATTAAACACAAAATGGGCTTTAAACGGTTTGTCAAATGCCCCAAGTGAGTGGCTCGCCTGACATGGAGTGAGATGATGTCCTATGGTGATGTAGAAGCTGTCTGAAATCCTGTGCTGACGAGCTAGTGCCCATTTTCACACAGATCTTCAACAGATCACTGAAACAATGTGAAGTGCCTTTGTGCTTTAAACGCTCCACAATCATCCCCATTCCAAAAAAACCTAAAATCACAGGACTT
>JAUMHF010000002.1:6802109-6819223 GCA_032359275.1 Microctenopoma steveboyesi | reverse complement strand
GTCTAATGTTTATCAGTAAATTACAGAAAATAATTAACTTTATCACAATATGCTAATTTTTTGAGAAGGACCTGTAGATGTGCAATATTGTGTACAATTACCACTGTGCAATATACTGTATAATACCACAGTTTTTCAGACATTTATTTTTTTGTGTTGTGCTGTTTTTTATCTTGTCATTTGTTTTTTGTTGTTCTGGAAGCTCTGTCACTAAAACAAATTCCTCGAACGTTCAAGCGTACTCGGCAATAAAACTCTTTCTGATTCTGATTAATCTTGCTCTACCAATGGCCAACAGTTAGGAGGTACATCTGCAAACCTTGCTCATAGCAGAGAGGCTCTTAGAGGCTGATGCATCCCTGCTGTTAACATGCAAAAAAAAATAGTATTAACTACAACTACAGAGAAAACCAAAAGTTAGAAGAGACTGTTGGACAACTTTGGCATTATTGTAGTTTCATAATATAATAACCTTATGAAAGACTTTAAGTGCCTGACTTGCATCACTTGCACTGATTTTTGCTGATCCTATTGGTGGTGGTGGTGGAAGCAGATGTAACACCAGTGATGCCTTTTCTTGATCAAAAGCTGAGGATGAAAAAAAAGAATACCATTACATATTTAAGTGCACTCACCTTGTTTTTAAATGATTCATTATTATTTAATTTTATTTAAAACAGGAAGCAGGAAAGACACGAGTCTCCCATGCATTGTTAAACATTATGCAAAAGTAGATCAGAAAAGTAGATGTTGTCAAGGAACTAAAACAAGTCCACAAAATTAATATTTGCCCTTGGATACAGCGTTCATCTTTAAAATGGTAAACAAAAAATAAAGGAACTCACTTCACTTTGCATTATCAAGATGATTTTGTGTGGCATCTTAGCCTCTTTTATGACATTTGGCCTGAAGAATATATTTCAGTTCTGCAGCATCCCGGAGGACGAGTTGTCATGAAACAGCTGAGTGATCTCCTGCTCCACCTTTATGAAAAAAAAAACTGCATGTTAAACAGCTGCTAGCCCCAAATTTCAAACCATATAAAACCAAGAAATTCTAACTTGAGTGGAAAAAACAAGGAGTCAGCATTTATCGCAACCTGTTTCGCAGATACTGCAGCAGATGTATTATTGGTTTCTTGCACAGAAGCTTATGCAAGATTATAGTTGAGTCAGAGAACAGAAATAAGAGAAAACATGTCAAATAGTTTGTTCTATTGAGTGTAAAATGCTTGATTATAGATAATGCTAGCCTCAATCAGCAGTTTGCTTTCTCTTTTTCTTTTTTAGCATTAAGAGCTTGAACGTGATCTGTAACACTGACATAGTTAGACTCTGTAAACAGTTTGCATAGATGGCTAGCTGGCATTAGCTGGTTGGTGCTAGCTGCAAAGGCTAGCATGTTATATTCAAAGATGCAGAAAATGCAACACAGTTCATAGCAGCAGCTTCAGTGTGTGCAACTTAATTCCACTTACCCTGTAGAAGTGCATGCAGGTGCAAAATGTTTTTCCATGTTGCTCCAACCGATGAAGTGAAACTAACTCAGCACAGAGTTCAAGTTGTTAAATTAACCATTTACAAAGTTAAACTATTTGGGGATTTTATAATTTTATGAGTTACATCAACACTGATGTTGTCAAACAACTACAATCATTTAAATCAGATAGAATTAAAATCACATTTTCTATTCCAGCACATTTGCTGTGTACACAACAGAAAGGAGAAATCACTGACCATTACACGTGTCAAGCACACAAGACAATATTAGTGTTTACAGTGTTGTGTTCAGGTTAATTCAGGACTAAAATTAGATATTTACACTAATATGATATAAATATAATCAAACACTAAAACACAGTTCAATTACCACGTTTAGAAAATGATGTCATCTGATATCAGGTCGCCACGTCTCTCTCTCTCTTTTTTTACCATATGTCTACAGTTAAACTCCCCTGTGGACGTGTTAGTGTGAGCATGGCCCATCACCGGGTTACCTGCGTGAACGGGCCGGCGGCGCAGGCGGCGCAGGGTCGCGGCAGGGCGAGCAGCAGCAGCAGCAGCAGCAGCAGCAGCGGTGAGAGGGGCCGCATCACGCCATCCTTCCCCGACATGGTGACCGCTCTCTACGCTCCTCTCTCAGGATGGATGATCTCCTCCAGAGGCAGAGGGTGGAGTGGCACCACCGCTGCGTCTCGTGACGCCCTCTGCTGACGTAGCCTGAGTAATGGCTCTAAAATAATGAATAAATACAGGATCTGTGGGAGTTTGGTTGATATACAGTTATTGCAGTATCTGTAATTCTACAATAAAAGCCTTAACGAGGAACCAGTGCGTCAACGATTTGGCTTTTATTTTGTAATGATTCTCTTAGACAGTTTGTTTAGTAGTAGTTTGTTCTGGCACTTTCCCTTTGCACTGTTAGGAAAGAAACAAACCCACTCACAGCGTAGCCAGGTCCTTAACCTACAGTGAGCACTGACAAACAACATTCAGATTCTGCCCACAGAAACATATACATACAACAGATAAGATGTGTCTATTGTTATGGCATCAGTTAGTTGATTACATGCCTCAACCTTTCTGCAAAGAGGAGAATGCTGTTGGCTTCATTTTTATTCATGGATCATTTCACTTCTGTGGGATCACCTGTTGCCATGGTAAGCTGATACTTGGCCATATGCCCGGTGGGTGGCTGACAGGCCTCTTTACAGTCCTGTTAGAGCACCTTTCCATTTTTTACAGTGTCAAAAAGGAATGTTTGAGGAGAAAATTCAACACATGGAACCAAAAACATAAGGTTAAATCAAAAACAACATTATGTGCAAGCAAGAAAGAATGCTTACTTCCTATTTGAATCGAGTGTATGAACGGAGTATTTGTATAAGTCATTTCACAGTAAGATGTGCATGCAATCAGACTTTATTTAAACTCCTGCTGATCGCATGTGTGCTGTTTTTGTAGTGGTTTGACTTGTAGTAACCTCTGGACAGCACAGCTGGTTTATATGCATCACTGCAGCTTGCAAAAAAAAGTAAATCCTGTTATAGCCTTAGTTTAAATGAGTGCCTTTGTTTCTCCTTAAGGTGGGGGTTATCCTCAAGTAATAGAATAACAGCTTACTAAGACACTGATTTCTAAGGAAATGCAAGTCCATGAGTCAAAACTTTAATTCCTAATGCCAAATGGGACAACAGGCCCCTACACACACACACACACACACACACACAAACAAAAGACACCATCTGTTTGTGAGATTCAAGTATATAGGAAGCCGTTATAACATTCATATCTGTTACTACATTTTCAGATATCTAAAAATGCATTTTGACGTCAAAATTACAATGTGACCCTCTACAACTGCTCATTGACTTAAATGGAAAAACTACTTTTAAGATATCAGTAATGTATATTACTATATCAGTAATGTCACTTCTAGATATCCTGAACTACATTGTGACTAGTCAAAAGTCTAAATGCAGATATCTGTAATTGACAAGTCATAATTCCAGTTACTGATATCTATATTTAAACACATTTAAAAGATATCTTTTATTTTTGGTGTGTGAGAGTAATATGTTACTAGCCAGAATTCAATTGTAGATGTCTGATATTAGACTTTTGACTAGTCACATTGTAGTTGGTACGGAAGAGGATTAGGGCCACCATGAAAATATTATTTGAGTTCTGACTTTTGAATGATTGAAATCTTTATTTGAACATAAGACGATAAAAATAACAATAAAACACAACAAACAATAACCATAAATGGAACACGTGAAGAAAGGTATATCTGACATGTATATGTAAAATAAACAAGAAAAAAAATAAACAACAAGTCTTTGTCCAAAAGGAGTGGGAAGAAGCCTGTGCTTATTTAATCCCACCCCCTAGTCCTAAGTTACAAGATTTCCTAAGCAAGAGCTCTCATCTCTTCTTAGCATCATTTTATCTACATCATCTATAAAATGTTTTTTCTATTAAGATTAAGCATTAAGCATTTATACATCATAGTATATATATCGTTACATTATTTACAAGTTAATATGATAATGAAAATAGTGCTAAAGATTATAATAATAATATATATAATAATAGTGACAATTCGCTAATAATGACAACAATATAAATTACATAAATTCAGATGACATTATTATAATTCACAAAAATAATAATTAAATGTCATTAAACTCCATTTTCATATGTATTAAATACAATTTTCTTATATAATGCTTTAAATGTATTTATATTTGGGCATTGCTTGTATTGGTCCTCCAGTCTATTCCACAGTTTCACTCCACATACAGACACACAAAAACTTTTTCTTGTAGTATGTACAATCTCAGAATTCTGAGAAAAAGGTCAGAATTCAAATGTAATTGTTATCAAGGCTTGCCAGACCCGTTCTCACCGTTTACCACACGAGGGCGACATTGCGCACACGATGTGAGAACTAGCGGGACGTAGATGCTAGCAGGGTAGGGCAGTCCGTGAGACCGAGATTCGGCGACGCTGGTCAGAGATGGCGTCCCTACTGCAGCCGGATAGAGTTGTCTATCTGGTTCGTGGGGAGAAAAGGATCAGAGCCCCTTTATCTCAGCTCTATTTCTGCCGTCACTGTAGTGAACTACGGTCGCTCGAATGTGTGTCTCACGAGGTATGTCTACGGTTTCTCTTAATATACTTTGGACCTAGCTGTTAGCTTTATTCAATCAGCTTTGTTGTTAGCCGGTTAGGTAGTACCTTTGACGTGTGGGCGGGATTAGTTGAACCTTCTCAAGCAGTGTATGGCTAAGAAGCCCGTCAATCAAGACGTTTTCCAACCGTTTGCTTTTCCCATTGGCTCTAAGCATCGGTTCAACTTCCGTTAGCATAAGCCGACAGCATAAATGGAAAAACAAGCTAGTTAGCGTTAGCGTAATGTTGAACTCCAGCTCACGCCAAAATAAACGACAAGGGCGGCATGTCACACACGTAAAACGTTTGTTTTAACGTTATTCCATCCTAGCTTACGCCTTCTCTGTAAAGAGAGCCTGTTAACGTGGCTCACTGTGATGGGCACCACACCCAGACAGATGTAGCTTTACCTAGATTTTAAGATTCTTAAGCCTACTACTCATCTTTTTTTCTTTGCAAATATGTGATCACAGACAGTTCATGCGAAACATCCAGTTCCCTGTCCTTGTAACACTGTTCCACTCGAAGTTGAACAAATATGACTTCCAGTTGTCAAAACACTAATAATTAAACACTTCAGAGCCAACTTTAACATGTCATTGTCTAACCATCTTCCTGCACCTCTATTTCTGGTGATCAGGTTGACTCCCACTATTGTCCAAGCTGTCTGGAGAACATGCCATCTGCAGAGGCTAAACTTAAGAAGAACAGGTGACACTGCATATCTATTTTACAGCCCTGGAGGTCATGGCTAACTTGGTATCTGTCTGTTGTCCTATCCTTATTTTAAAATATTTGTATACTCAATTGTAGGTGTGCAAATTGTTTTGACTGCCCATGCTGCATGCACACACTGTCCACTCGGGCCACCAACATACCAGCTCCTCTGCCTGACGATCCTACTAAGACAACCATGAAGAAAGCCTATTATCTGGCCTGTGGTTTCTGTCGTTGGACCTCGAGGGATGTGGGAATGGCTGACAAATCAGTTGGTGGGTGCTGATTAATGTGCTCATGATTATTTTTTAACTATAGGCTAGGCTTTTAAATCAGTTAGTCAAGATTGATGATCTGAATTGCAGTCTTATTTTTTTTTACATTTTAACTAATAACAGTGAAAATGAGCAGTGACCAGCAAAACGGGAATCTTCTTTGCACTGAGCTTTGCCCAAAAGATTTAGCACATTCACACAGTTGCTTTGACTACAGCCTGTAGTTGATGGCGCTAGTTATTTGTCAGTAAAAGGTATTGCCTAGGCTAGACTTAGAAATCCTTTTGTAACTGAATAGCTGCTCATCAGTTCAGCTCATGAGTGATGTGAGTTGTGTTCGTTCCTTATCACATTACTCTTGTGTTTTGGTGTTTCTTTCACTGCAGCTAGTGGCGGATGGCAGGAACCAGAGAACCCTCATACTCAGCGGGTAAGTTTTCCCCCTGTGGTCATTTTAATTTCTCTCTGGTTGCTCCCATGTTTCCTGATCATGCACTGTTTGTTTGTGGACAGATATGTCTCTAAGCAGGTGACACTCACACATAGTCTCTTGCGGGTTGTATTAATTTCACCTCAACGTGATATCTATGCTTGTACATGTATACACAGAGCATTGATTACCAGACTTTGGACGGACTTCTTGTGTCCCACAGATCAACAAGCTGATCGAGTATTACCAGCAGCTGGCCCACCGAGAGAAACAGGAGAGAGACAGGAAGAAAATGGCCAGGAGACGACAGTGCATGCCCCTAGCATTCTCGGTAATCGGCTTCTACCAAGCACAAAAGAAATCCACATACTCTTGCTAAGGTTTTATTTGAATGTCAGACAGATGTTTTCTCATTGTAATTTGTTAGAAGCTGTGGAGATACTACTGGAGAATGTCTTTGCACCGAACTGATGAATTTGATACAGACATTCTGCCTAAATCTTCATAGACCAAGGGCATACTTGGTTTATATTACATGATGAGCAATTTTTTTGACCAAAGAAGGAGAAAAGAATTTCCACATCAGTTGCTATACTGTTGACATTATGTCCATACTTAGGTGGCTACAAACCAAAAAAACATTTAAAACGTTTCTTCCAGTGCACTCACATTTCAAAAGCACAGAAAATAAAAATATACCTAAATATATACATGATAAAAAAATATACATAAATATTTTCAAAGTCATCCTGGTGTGGACATCATCTTCAGTCTTCTTGAGCTTGTCATATGTTTGGCATATGTTTCACACCCTCTGCGTTCTGCTAATAATTAGTGTTCAATAATGCAAGTCAGTTTTTTTTCACTGTGAACTGTAAATATTTTACACACAAGCTGTGCTGTTTTCTGTCACTGATGCATTTCTGCTTCTGTTGCATGTCACTGAATGCCAGTAATGTTTGCTTAATTACTTTGGTTTCACCTCGTTCTTTATTCTCTCTTTTTCTTTTGCTTATGCACTCTGATATTTTGGTTTTTACTCCCCAGCAACACACAATTCATGTGGTGGTGAGTTATTATATTCACAACTTGAGTAGTCTCATCTTTACAGTAGCATTGGCCTATCTCTGTCTAATCTGTTTTTGCGTGACCTCACGGATCACATGAATGCCTCCTCGGGTAAATGAGACTAATGTCCACACAGTGAGAGCCTTTATGTTCAGACAGGGAGAGAAGAAGAAATGCAAGACTTTAAAGTCTCTGTAACAAGATCTAAATCTAAATTTTTCATACTAATTAAATGCTCAACCCTGAGTCTTTCACACTTGATTCCCTCCTACTTTTCTGCACTGAAAGGCTCCTGTTGTTGTCTCTTACCACAGGACAAAATTAGTTTTTGTTTGCTTATTTAACAGCTAAATACAGTTTATTTTTGCTTTGTTTGTTTTAAAATGTTCTATGGATTCTCCTATTTAACTTAGACCTTATGTTAAAGTAGAAATGTAGAAGCTAGCTGTAGATTAAATTTCATAAGTGTGATGAGCCCTCCTTCATTTTTAAGATGTGGAAATTACGATCCTGTTTTTTTTCTGCACCAAAATGCACACAGGAAAAATATGGTCTTGGAACCAGACTGCAGAGGCAGCGGTCTGGAGCTCCCATGTCAAGCCTGGCGGGCCTTTCGTAAGTTGCATTTTGTTGTATACTTCATCTACCTGCTTTTACTCTGCTAATTGATTTTTATTAATGCGGGTTACCTTACATACATGTATGCAGTTACATACAAGTTACATAGTTTTTTCTCAGAGTTACATCATCACCTCAGGTGTTTGCATCAATCAGTTTAGTTTTTCACCTTCAAGGATGTTTCTTAACATCTGAAAATGAATACCTGGTATTGGTAAAGCATGCTGTCGCATCCAGGAGACTGAAGCCATACGTTATCATATATTGGAAAATATATTTTAGTATTAGTGCGTATGCTCTGAATGATGGAAACACTAGAAAATCTAGTATTTACATTGTTTTTTTGTCAGCTTGCACTAACCAACAGCTTTATTTGTGTAACCTCACAAGCCTTAAAGAGGGTGAAGACCAAAAGGAAATCACCATCGAACCTGCTCAGGCTCTTGATGAAGTGGAGCCGCTGCCTGAAGATTGTTACACCAGGCCCATCAGTTTACCAGAAGGTAAATTTCTCCTTCTAAATCAATTACGCTGAAAACATGCACCTCTCTCGTTGAGGCTTTGTTTCATCTAAGTTTTGTTGTGTCCTCACAGTAACCACACTGCGACAGCGCCTTCTGCAGCCTGACTTCCAGCCTGCGGGGGCGTCGCAGCTCCACCCCAGACACAAACACCTCCTGATGAAGCGCTCACTGCGCTGCAGAGTGAGTGTCACTTCAGGGTTTTACTCCTGTGTATCAACTAACGCCCGATGTTTTTCATGTAGATCAGATTTAGATAATCACTTCTTAATTTCCTCCTCCAGAAATGTGAACACAACTTGAGCAAGCCAGAGTTTAATCCTACATCAATCAAGTTTAAGATTCAGCTGGTGGCTGTGTGAGTATAGACCACCAGGTTCTACCCAAAACATATTTTCATGTTACTGAACATGTTTTTCCATTCAGTGAAAAATCTCGATCAGCCTTGAGCTGTATTCACTTTAATTAGATTAAAATTAAACTAAATGCAACTAGAAGCACGTTTTTATTAGGCTGCTATAGATTAACTCGTATTTTTGTTTTTAAATGGTTCCAGTGTGAAATATAAATAAACACGTATATTACAAATTCAGTCCAGTCAGACTAATGGTCAGACTAAAAATTTTCAGTTTCATCTTAGTATATTTGTTTTACAGTGTGTTGATGGGCCTTCTGTCTGTTCCCTCCACAGGAGTTACATCCCTGAAGTGAGAATTATGTCCATTCCAAATCTGCGACACATGAAGGTCGGTGTTTGTGTTGGTCTGGGCTTGTATATTTATTTATTTTTTCTGTTTTATTCTTTCTGTTTATAGAACTCAGCTCATTACTTTCATTGTTTAACAAGTGTTTCACTGTGCGAGTGTAGCTAAATCGTATATATCTAATATAACAACGGTCTTATCATTGCCTAGGACTGTACTGTAGTATTTTGTACTATTTTACGACGATGTCTCTTAGTATTTGGCAGCGCCTGATGCAAGAGGTTGCAGTAGCGATTTAAGGTCAGCATGATGAGCTTCAATCTTCAACCTTTTCCTCTCCCCATGTATTTAGGAAAGCCAAGTGCTGCTGACTTTGACCAACCCAGTGGAGAACATCACCCGCGTGACGTTGGCTGGCTGTGAGGAGGAAGATCCTGATGACATCAACAGCACCTCTAAGGTATTTTCACTGTGCAGAGGAAGTATTTAAAACTGTAGCATTAAAGTAGTGGACACTTCTATTAGGAGTTTGTCCAACAGACTGTAAATGATAACATGCATTGTTCCTACTTTTATTAACAGGATATAGATAGGATATATGAATCAGTTTTAGTCTACAGCCCATTGACTCTATGGTTGGGTTTCATTAATCTCATACCCCAACCATCTGTCACATTCAGAAAAACAATTACTGCTAGGTGGTATTCCTACAATCGTACTGGCCGACCTCAGAGTGCAGGATGGTCAGCTTCTCCCTATTGAATAGTTCACATCGTCTCATGCGTAGAACAGTTGGGTCCCGTTATGACTTCCATCTGTCAGCCGTCACTCGCACAGCTAAGAGTCCGCTGAGCTGCCAGGCGGACCGGCCTGTTTAGTGCAGAAGTCACGGACCAGGCTGGGTAAAGCCTGGGAAATGCTTCTGGCCAAAACAGCATCTTCATGACCCATTTCCATTGATGTTATGGCCAATCAGTGTGTGCACTTCTGTCATTCTGCTTCGTTGGTATTCAAACACCTGGAGGGCAGTGTGAACCACATCGAGCTGTGCTCGGCTGATTTCATCGACCAGCTAGTCCCAGGGCTGCGTTCATCTCATATATCTATATCATACATACTAAGTTTGTTGATGATTGAACTGCTACATGAATTTTATTCTCTTAAGGGTAAACCCATGAATCAGATTAAACAAATTAGTTTTTAAGAAGAGCAATACTAGCATTAATAAAATAGGTTATTAAAAGTGAGGTAAGTAACTGATGCATTGACTGTGTGTATACAGTGCCCTAAGATTAAGTTAAGTTGGGTTAGTACAAACCATAAGGCAGGGTCACACAGTTACACAACGTATGTTGAACCTAAAACTTGTTTCTTAGGTCATGGTACCCAACAAAGAACTGGTCTTGGCAGGAAAGGATGCTGCTGCTGAGTACGATGAACTGGCTGAACCTCAGGACTTCCAGGATGATCCAGAGTACGTACACACACACACACACACACACACACACACACACCACAGAGACACATTTAATAGTGAGAGATCCTTAACCTGATCCCCGCCTTCTCCACAGTGTAATTGCCTTCAGGAAATCCAACAAGATTGGCTTCTTCATCAAAGTGATCCCTCAGAAAGAAGACGACGCAGATGTCACTGTTTCTCTTAGGATCCGACATGACTTCCGCAACCTTGTGGCTTCTGTCAGGCAGAGCGGCGAGGCGGCCGACACCACCGCTGAGGCCATTTGGCTCACCCATCACGTGGAGCTGAGGCTGGGACCGCTCGCTCCCTGAACACGAATACTCTGTTTAACAAACAGGCCTGATGTTGGGCTCTTTGAACTAATTTCTTTAAACTGTGGGTTTAATTTCAACGATTTCTGATTCTGCTTACTGATTCTGCATGTAGGAAAAATGTGAGATCTAGCACACAACAGTGTCAGTTTGTTTTCTGTCGTCGTCGTAGCGTGAAGTACTTCAGCACATGCATTGTAAATAGGAGCTGCGTGGCAGCTTGGACTGAAAGTTTGAGTTTCCCTTCAGTTTTAATGTTGTAAAATGCTGTACCAAAAACATGACCATAGGCTTTATCCCACTACATCATCATCGTCCTCAACTTAAGCACTAGTATAAAGCAATTTTAGTGTGTGGTTACATACCGACAGAAACAAAAAGAACTGTATATGGTTAGTGCAGACGATATAACTAACTAAATATGTAAATATGCTTTGTTTAATTTAGTTATTTCAAATTCATTGCTTTTGCTGAAAGATGACAAATTCTTTCCTACAGCTATATACACTATTTTCTTGACTAGCAAACAATAATCGTTCAGCCTCTGTACTCACATTTAAAGAACATTGAGTATTATTAAATGTATTATCTGTGGATTTATGTCTATTTTGATGGTCGGGATTAAAGGTGTGGTGTCCACAAGCAGAATCAGAAATCATAATCGACAACAATCTGATGCCCAACTGTGTCGCACTCACAGCCCTGCGCCTCTACCTTGTGTCTCATCTACTTCCTCCTCTGCAGACAGTAGGATTGCATGCTTTCATTCTAGTAAATATTGCACATAGTAGCCGAGGTCTTCAGTTACTGATTCTGTACCATTTTGAAAAAGGTTTATAGGTTGAACACAACACCGGCACAAACTTTTACTAATACCTGAAGTCACACAGTAGCTGTCATTGTCACTATGGAGAGAATATATAAAATGCTTTCACTGATGTGTTGGGACACTATAATTGTCTTTTATTTGAAAATGTATAATTTTGGTTTGCCTTACCCTTCAGTGTGTGTTGTAAGCTGCTGGCATACGTCACCTTCAGTGTGTAAACAGAAAAAAACAACTAAAACAGTCTAACAACACAGTTAATCTTCTGTACTGGCAAATAAAATAATACTGTAACTCGAATCTTGACTTTTTTCTTCCAATTTTACATGACTTTTTAGCCACTGGGGTTTTTGTTACAAGTTGTCTGTCGGGCGGACTACTTTGAGAGTAAAGCTTTTCAAGGAGAGGAGACGAACAAGCGTGACATGAAAAGTCAAACTGCAGCAAAAAAAAGGAAAAAAATGCCACGAGTTCTGTACTCACACATCATAACTGCAGAAATGTCAGCTGTGGGTGTGTTTGTAGTGAGCATCAGTAATAGATAAAACTAAAACATGCACCTATTATATAAAAGTTTCATTTTTCCATATTCAGATTCAAAACAATAAAAACAACAATGTGACTTCTTGGATATAATGAACTCCCTGATAACTAAACCTTTGTTTTTTTCTGTAGTTATCTGAATCACTATTCAAATATAATACAAATAGAACAATTTGATGTATTATAACACATAACGCTGCACATTCGAGTGTTTGTTGGAGTGTGTTCACTCTCACCAGGAGATGGCACTACAGCCAAACAGCGTTTCCACTGCAGCTGCATGGGAGGGAGTTGAGAGCACACAAGGACATGGATTCTTCTTACGCTCTTGAATTACTCTGCGTGTGATCATAGTAATGTGTGCACTCTGATGCAGACAGAAACATTTTCATAGAAATCCAGAGTAGAGTTGAACGCTTTCTCGCGATGTGTCACATAAAATGTCTACTTAAAATTAGGAGCAGACAGTAATCAAAGCTGTTTCCATAGATACCATTTTGTATAATGCACATCAGATCTGTGCAGCACTGGTTTGCACACATGGGGGAAAGATCAGATAGGTGTGATGCAGGCCTGTTGCAGCTCTCCAATGAGGCCTGTCTGCTGTGTAAACAGACCCGCTCCGTCTGGATAATAAAGCTGTGATTTTCTTTTATCTTTACCAGATATAAACAGCTCACAAGAGTGGCCTGTGTGAGAGCCATAAATCACCCCTGAAGATGAGGTAACAAAGCACACCTAGAGTAAATCCCTACTACGATAAACAGCCCAGACTCCCACTTCACAGCTGATGAGAGCTGGAGCTGACTTCTAATGGTTTACTGCATAATGCAGTCGCTGTGGGGCTGAAGTTGCATTTTCACATTTGTTATGCTTAACATGTAGACAAAGTCATAGCTATAACTTCAGATGACTAGCCAAGACTGTTCCTGAATTGCATATTGCAGCATGTAGATGTATGCATTATAACTGATTCATGAGCCGGCCTTCGCTGATGCCCAAAATCACCGCCTGGAAGACAAACTCCTCTGATTCCTTTGCCCAGGATCATATTTTCCTGGATCAAGACTGAACTCATTCCATGCTCACCATCAGCATGTTCTCATTCGTAGAACCAGATACCGTAAACAGCACAACTATGTGACCTGGTACCATATTATGGGAATCGGAAATGAATATCTGAATTTTCCTGCAGCACATTAGTGGATTAGTCAATAACTTCTCACTTCTGGGTGTCTGCTTTCCTGCTCCTCTGTTTTCCTCTCATGAGGACTGGCATCTTTATTTGTAAAGACAGAGCCAGCCAGCTTTGACTAGATCAAACATTCCTCGTTGAATTACAAGTTTGACTTCACCCAGGACCTTTCCACAATTACATCATTGCCCAAAACACCAGTAACTCACCCAAATAAGATGCATGACACAAGCATGTGAACGAGGAGAGCGACTCAACAGAGGCAGTAAATTTTCCACAACACATGGATCAGCTGTGCAGTGTGTAAAATGCGTACAGATAAACATTTGTTTTCTCCATTGGTTCTGTCAGTATATTCCTCAGGAGAATCTATCTACTCACGCCCGTGGACCTCTATGATCGGATATGTCCTGAATTTGGCCACGAGGACCCGACAGCTCTTTTTATTCCTTTTCTAGGTGTATGTGTAATAGGCCTGGAGTGATTAATTGCCTCCTTTATTTTCTGCTCACCAGACCATCATCTGCTTAATTAGAGGTAATTGATGTCTGCCCACATGAATAAATCTGTGTAAGTCAGCTTCCTCAGTTGGAAAAGCCCAATTTGTGAAACCATAGATTTTGAGGGGAAATAAAAAACCTTTCCACTGTCATATTCTTTCCACTGCCTTCTGTTTCCTCTCACTTTCACTCTCAGTCTTCATTGAGACGACTGTAGGTTGGTTGGAATGTTGACTTTGGATGCCTGGTTGTAAAAGATCGCTTTGAGAAAGCAGCTGACCCTCAACACCCCTTCTGAGCCCTGTCTGCCTCAACTGACAGAGAAACAGAGCAGAGCCATGCTCTGTGGTATCATTTATTATTTGCTCACTTGCCAACAGGTTACATCTCGTGTGTAAGGGCCCAAGACGGTAATTCTGGGTCATCGGACTGATTTACATCTTTTAACTCTAAATAAAAAGACCACAGTAGAAATGAGAGAATACAACTACTTTAGTTCAGTGCCCTAACCCTTTCCTCATTTAGTTTACTCTCATTTGATTTAGTCACAGTATTTCCGACGCTAGCTTTACCTTTAAACAATTTTCTACCTGCACTAGGGGCTCTGCACGACTGTACCTACAGTGCCACACCAATATTTTAATTCTGAGATGCTCACAACATATTCTTCCTCTGTAGTATCCACCCAGTCAAGGTTTGTTATTTAAAAAGAACTACACGCTGAAGAAATATTCAGCCCGCAATAATCCAGGTTCAATAAATAGAGGATTTCAATTAGAGCAACACTTGAAATAAAAGGACCATTGTTTCTCGCTGCAGATGATATAGCCAGATGCTTCCTGGGCAGCTAAGCTCCATTAGGTGCTACTGAAAGTGTGCTGGCAACTGTGAACGTGTAGATAGATGCTGAAGACAGAGGCTCGTGAAGCTGGTTTCCGCTGTGCAGCCGCCACATGGCACGCAGCAAAACCAACAGCCCAACATGATCCACCACAAATAGTGTATGTCCACATGCGGCAGGCCTATACACACACACATATACAAGTTCCCATCACTGAGCAGTGCTGTATTTCACCTGGGAGAGTTAAAGTTAAATCCATATAGGTAATCAATGAGGCTCAGTGAGAGCTTCATTAGAATTTACAGTGCATGGATATGAAATGTCAAACTGTAGATCTGATTTGTTGTAGACTCACAAGATGAAGAGCCTCTTAAAAGGTTGGAGGACAAAAAAACACCAAGCAGGGGTTGGGAGGTGTTTGACCCTGCAAAGTAGTGAAAAGAATGACTGGTACTAAACAGGCTAAGGGGTATAATGTGTAGTTAGTTTATCCATAATCATGACTTAACATACAATTTTCACTACACCTGTTAGTCTAACTATTCCTTATGGTATTTACTCATTTGATGATTTGGGTATAGTTGCTTTATGCCAACATTTGGTTGACACACTAAACAGAAACAGATAAAACATACAGCACTTAGAGTGGCAGACAACTCAAAATATAATTTACATGAACGAATGTTAAAGATCTAATCCTTCAAAACAACACAGAGGAAGAAGGGCTGCGTGTTCATATCTAATTAAATCCAGCACATTGTTCCATTCTTGAAAATTAGTTCTTAATCAGAATCAATATGGCATTTTATTAGATTTTATGCATTATCGATTATCTACCAGCTGTTGTATCCATCCTTACCCCGCATCCCTGATCCTGGTGGATGATATCGTCATCTGTAAACGAGTTTCAAAGATATATTTAGGCGCAGCTGTGGAAACAGATTCACATGTTCAGGATCTCACAGGGACTGTCTGGAGACAATGCGTGGCTGTGATACACGCGGTTATAAATCCAAAAAAGAAAATTTAAGATACGTTATGCCTCTCCATCCCTGTTAAAACCATAAACCAAAAACTTATAATGACATCACACTGACACGAAGACATTTCAACACATATTCTCTACATTTTACTATTTTAAAAAGCTATGTGTAAAATCTACAAGAGACTGTTTGACAGTGAGATTCTTTCCAGTGGAAAGAAAAGAGAAATAAATGAAATTTGCTGTTATAAGGGTTAGAAAAAAAAGGTGGATGGAAACTACATTCACTACAGTTTGGAGTAGAAATTTCCAAACATTTATTATTTACATAAGGATGTCTGCTGTCTGAGTGCTCTGGCTGCTGTGTATCTGAAGACTGGACATGCCTGGGGAGAGTTTCACTGTGAGGATGTCGTTAGGCACTGCCAGGTCTTATTGCTGGTGGCTAATGCTGCTGGGAGGATCTGTGTTGCCCGGTGTTTGTTGGCTTGTGTCTAAACCATCTTGTTGTCTTTAAGTTCCTGTTGATGGGGCTCATAGATTTGGTTTCCTGTCTATAATGGAAAGTTAATGTTTTGTCAGTTCACTGACTATAGTGACGGAAATCTTTCAGAGCCAAATTACTTTATCTAAGACCATGTTAACCCAACCCACCTCTATCTTCATTGCTGAAGGACAGGTCTCACTGAATCTTGTTGTTTGTAATTATATAATTCCAACGTGACAGAGACCAGGACAGAGTGAAAATTAGTACGAGAGAGTCAGTGTAACATTATTCAATTTTACAATTGCTACATCAACTAACTTTGTTAATAGAAATCTGTTTTCAACCAGTGTGTCTGGCAGTGCAGCCGAGGTGCCTCTGCCTATGTTGTGGAATAAAGTCAAAGTAAAGAAAGAATAAAGAAGACTTACAACAAGGAGAGAGAGAAGAATCCTGAGGAAAGAAAAAGAATGTCTTCAAACGACAGGACTATTTTGGTCTGGGACAAATATAAAACTTAACAGCAAGGTCTCCTTGTAAGATCTCTCCCGCCACACATCTGAACTTACATGTGTCTTCTTCCATTACGTTTCAGTGGCTGTGAGCTTTCATTGGTGTTAATGTTTTTCTGTGGGCAACATCAGGGCTGATAATACCTAATACTGTCAGCAGGGCAACGGAACGAAATGTCACTATTTTCTCGACTCCTCATGACAGCACACAGCAGTTCCCCCACAGATACAGCTAGAGAGATAGAGAGAGAGAGAGAAAAGGAGGAGAGGAGCTAAGGAGGAGTGTCAGGAAAGTCCCTCAGCAGACTAAACCTATAGTAGCATAATTAAGAGATGGTAGAGTTACCTGATCCGTCTCTAACTATAAGCTTTATCAAAAAGGAAAGTTTTAAGGCTAATCTTAAAGCTAGCGAGGGTGTCTGCCTCCCGAA
>JAUMHF010000002.1:6778459-6797295 GCA_032359275.1 Microctenopoma steveboyesi | reverse complement strand
TCTAGTATTTGTTGCCTGAGCAACCAGACTTGCCTATTTCATGGTTGGTTATATAGCCCACCCCAGTGTTGTAATTGTCAGGAGTGCACAGGCCTTGCTGGCTCCTATTGTGCAGAAGAACATTTAAACATGCAACTGATTTATGTTTTCTGGCAAAAAAGCAGACAATTAATTCCTGGTGTTGGGCTTTAATTACGACATGCTCGGGTTTTTGTGGCAGGGGTCATGACCTGTGCCATGAGTCTCCACAATATAGAGGGGTTGGTTACCAGTATGAAACATGGCAAGAGTAATAATACATCCCACATGGCGTTCCCGGCTTTGATCAGTCATTTTGCTTTGAACTCACTTTTAGATATAGGTCTACACATGTCTAGGTAAGGTTGAAGACTTTGTTCATTTTTCGTGAGGATTGTGCCGCCTTTCTGATGGTGAATTGGAGGCTGTGTTTTGGTTCTGGTGCTTAGAGATAAAGGTAGTGTTAACATGCTAACAGGCTAACACAAACTAACACAAGACTTGTAGAGACAGCTCACTTAAAACCACACACAAACCTGTTCGTGGTGCCAAAGAAAATGACTAAAGCCAATCGAATCATCATCTGAATACTATGAATGTTTATCATGGAAATCCATAAAGATGTTGATATATTTCAGTTTGGTCAAAGGGGCGGATCGCCTGACAGTGAGGCGACGACCTTAGTCGACACATCATCTTCATCATTTCTATAACACATTATGCTGCTGTCATTGTGACAAACTGGCCGGAGGAACATTTCTACAGGAACTAGAATTTGTGCCCAGTGTATGAAATAACTTCCTGTCATGGGTGTACTCCACATCGCATGATGTTCTATGGGATTCAAGGCCTCTCAGGCTTTCCACAGTGTGTCATTTCCTCCCTGGAATCCGTAGGTTAGTTATATCACTTCCTTTTGTCCTTGCCAGGCAGGGGTCCACTTGGTCATAGCTCTTCTTTTTCTCCATGGCTTTTTTATGACCTTTTGATTGTGCCACAGTCAGCACATACATTTTCAGTGTTTTTTTTCTTTTTCCTTTCCAATTTAACTGCTGGAAAATTAAATTGTAAAATTTAAATGCAATGGACATGTCATACGTTTTAATCTAATTCCCGGAATATTCCGCAAAAGACTTTATTGTTGGGTACAGTACTTATCCAAAGGTCATTCAAAGCTGCAGCCATGTATGGTGTTGGTTAAACCATTAAAGAAAATGTTCTCATTTAGTGGTGGGCTCAGATTAGAGTGAAAAAACCTCGGAATGTCTCTAAAATTGGAACATGTTAATGAGAAAACACTTGTTTTGGCAATTTATTATTAGGTCTTTGCTGTGAGGCAGATACTGCTCTCTTTCTTCAAGGCTTTGGGTTGGCCTCTGGTTAGATGAGAAAAGAAGGGAACAAGAAAAAAAAAGAACTTTTCCATCCAGCTCTTAAGCAGCCCCTGGATCTGGATGTGGAAGTTTTAATGGGAGTCAGATGTGCTCCTAATCAAAGGAACATGGCGGGAAATGTTAGCGAGCCCAAGCAAGAAGAAATTGGACTGCAGGAACTGTGATAAGTCTCAAATGACAGTAACAAATTACACTTCTTGACTTCAGAGCCAACTAGCAAATTTTTACTGTACTCAGAGTTTATTTTACCTCCAATGAGGAGATGGTTGTATGGTGACATTTATTAGACATAATAGACAAAGCACTGTGTAAAGCAAACACATGCTGTATATCCTTCTATGTCGTATGTATGCGTATTTACACATTAGCAATGCAAAATCATTTTCCTGATATGTGCAACTTCATATATTGGTTATAGCTATAGCGAGCTAATTGTTTTTGTCTTTGAGCCCAAAACTTTCCTTTACTTTACTTTGCTTGGCAGACGCTTTTATCCAAAGCGACTTACAGGGAGCTAGCGCTGGGTGTCTGGCTCAGGGACACACCTGGTGAGGGATGGATTAGGAGTCAGACGGGGTCTCAAACCTGCGACCTTCTGTATCCCAGTCTGATGCTTAACCCTTTGAGCTACCAGGCAACCAAAAAAACGTGTAAGTGTTTGTGGTTCACTTTTATGGTTCTGTGGTGTTGTTTTAAACTGCAGCAGTAATGAAGCGTCATGTAGCTGGTGAACACAGTGCAACATTTAGCAGGTAATGAAACACATATTTCCCTCTCTCCCCTTTATTATTGTGTTTATGCTCATTACGGGGACTGGAAACTCTACTCCCAGTGGATGCTAACGTTGCATCATCATGTGCCCACAGTGTGTAAATAGTTCAAGCAAATCATTTATCATAAATACAATATTTATGAAACAAATTCTTTGACCTCCAGACACTGATCATATGAAATGTGAAAAATAACAGTAAGAAGATTCCATTTACATTCTCACCTTCTTCCATTTCCTTGTGTCCTTATGTCTTTTCCCCAAATAAACTGTGACTACTCCTTACTGTAATTATGTGCTGGTGTTACCCATGCAAGCATCTTGCTCCACCCTGTCGCTCTGGCATGCTACCTACCTAATCACCCACTGTGTCTAACATAACTCTTTTTCCCACTCACTTATTATTATTCCGAGAGCCTCAGCATGCCTCGAGCATGCTGACCACCAGCCAGCTCACAACATGAAAATGGAAGTGATGATGTCATGTGCTGATGCATATTCACAGAGGAGGAACAAACTTGGCTATTCGTCTTTGTCAAACCACAAACTCCTTTCCTTTGCCTGTAGACTAAACACACTCACAGACAGGCGCGCATTGTGTGCAGGCGCACTTGTGAGTGCACACAATGAATTGCCACCACACACGGAGACATACAAAGCACACTCTAAGACATACACATGTCTACCAGCAAACACGCATACAAACTGCTTTGATTGCATCCCCCTGACTCTCACAGACAGACAAACCACATAGCTGTACCATCTGTGACTTTAACTCCTATTAACATAAACTCAATGTCATGCAAAAAGAGCTAGTGAAAAAGTAGTACAGTCTCCAGCCCCCACTAACATTTCAGTGCTTGGTTTTTAAGAGCACATTTTCATTGCTCTGCATTTTTTTCTGGCTTGGTGCACAGAGAATATCTGTGGTCTTAAGACTCATAATAAAATGGGTGGAGTTGGAAAAATGCAGAAATAAGTCGAAAGTAGAGAAAAAAGTAAAAGAAAGAAACTGTCACAAAAAATTGGAAGCCATCTAGGAAGCCTGCTGAAGCATGTTTTGTCTGTTTACAACACAGTCATTCTGCTGTCTGGAATGCCTACTTTTGACTGGAAGAGCAATAATCAAGACAGCTGCAGGCTATGGCATCCACACATGAGAGGTTATGGGTATCCAGCAGTTTGCATGAACTGTATTTCTCCCTCAGTCGTGCCAGTGGGGCAAAATGCTTAAAAACAATCTTGTGCGGGCTGGATAAAAAAAAAAGATTCTCTGGTGTTTGTTTGGGTTTAGCATGCTGCATTTCTAAGCACGAAATGAGCCAAGGGGTGTCATCCAGGTGGGTGGCTGGTACCAGTAGTGGATGGGGGGGCTTTCTCAAACCAGAGAAATGTTTTCTATTACAAACTGTATCAGGTGGAAAAACTAGTTTTCTTAATTGGACATTGTTAAGAGGTTTTTTTTTTCTCAAACCCATGTGTTTAGCAGCTGGGATTAAACCCAAGCTGCGTTCACAGGCAGTAATAGATAAACAACTTGAACAGCCTAAGGCGTAACCTCGTCTTTACAACAACAAACGAGTTCGCTTTAAATGAGTAAGGACACTTCCTCTGCATGCTGGGTGAATAATTTAGATATTGATTCCACGTTGCCCTGCATGTGCTAAGCGCCTGTCAGGGGTCAGGTGCGAGAGCGGACATGATGAAGGATCTGCTTTTTATGGGAGACGATGTCGGAGCTGCAGCGTCTTCTTCAGACATCTGGCTGAGGCCGTGACGGCTGTCAGCAAGGTTATGCAGACTGAATACACCTGGGTCCGGTTTAACAGTTCTGGTAAAGGCGTGTGTGAGTGTGCGTGTGCAAACAAGTACGCACACATGTACCGACACATACGCATGCAACACATCCAAAGTGTGGAGTGACAATTCAGTCGTCTGAATCAGGCTGAGACCAGCATCAGAGCGATTTCAAAGAGTTAATGTTCCTCCACAGACCGAATCACCCACCTGTGGTATTAAGGAATGTTTTCACTTCTATTTGGTATTTAGTTTCCCATGGGATTTATTTGAAGGGTTACATTTAATAATAGTCAGTGTTGATGGAGAATAACTGAGGAAAAGCTTGATTGGCTTCTTTACTCGGACTGTAGCCGAAAAGAAAACACAGGATTAAAAATCTGTCACCATGTAAGGTGCTCTGTCAGGCTGCAATTCTCATTTCACACCGGAAAACACAGTACGAGCACGAAATATGGAGTTTTATTGTGGCAAAAATGTAGACTGTCAAGTGTTTGGACAAAATGAAAAGAAAATTACTGTTAGCTTTTGTAACCTTCTCCTCATTCTCATCAGGGGCTCTGTCACTCATGATAACAATGTTCAAATCAAAGACGAGATTTCAGGACTAAGCAGTGTGTCCTTCAAGCAAACAATGGGCACCACTGGAGTAAAAAACTCCCTGGAATGGAAGATGACTCTTATTTTTTAACATGACATGACATTAATGTCAGACTCCTCATGTTTGCTGACCTGCTTCCAGTTCGTAAGTTCTCAAAAAGTGGAAAGCAAAAGTACTAAACCTATTATTTTAATGGGTTTATTGTAAACACTGGCCACTCCAGCATGTCTTATAAAAAATGATCATGCCTTCAGTGCTAACATGACCACTGAGCTGTGACTGGCACTGAGAGAAGTTTGGAGAGGACACAGGATGCCACAGAAGCTAATTCCTCTCAGCATGAGTCGACAGCAATATCGCCTCCCAAAACACTGAGGCATACAAAGCCGATTAGTCACCTAATAAATGAGAGGAACCAGATTCTGAGATGTAACAATAGTCTGGGAGCCAACAGTTACAAACAGGGATCATCAGGGCAATTTCAATATACCCCCCCACCCCCACCCCTCCCTGCTGAGGACTTTGCTGGACATCTGTTCAGCTTTGTAGGATAATTCAGACCCAGCACAACGCAGGGCCCAGTACATACCGTGATTCACCATGCAGTAGGTTTTAATAAAAATTTTATACACCTATAATGTATGGGTGAGTACTGACTGGAAACTATCACAAGGAAAATCAAAGAAACAATGGACATTAATATGCGACCATATCCATCCAACTCACATGCACTCCAGACCACAAAGTGATGGCCAACGCCTGGACAAAAAAACTACAGTATTTTTTTATTTTGTAGGAGCGCCACGAAACCTGGGAAATCATTCATTTAAAAAAAAGAAATGGTGTAGACACAGATTCACTTTACATGTGTCAAACCATTCCCTCATCACACAAGTGTGATCAAGTTGCCTGTAACTTTTACAGAGGAAATACTTTCCTGTGGCTTTCTGGGGTATAACTTGGGGATTTTTGAATCTCTTTTACTGGCACAAACCACTGCTGTATGTCATTGTGGTGAAATGGACTGATGACTGAGAGCCATATAAAAAGAGTTACCAAGCACTCAGTGCTTGTGGGCAAGAGTCAGGGTATTTACAAGCACCGTCATCCTAAATACTTCTCCACATGAGAAGCATTATGTTGAATAATATTTCTCAGCTGAACATGGGTAGCTTTGTCACTGCCATCATCAGAGTCATCATCATGTTTTTTCTTTCATGCTTGTTGATGAAGAAGTCGTGTTCAATCATGTGTTGATTATGTATTTTCTAGCGCGTGTGGGAAACAGCCTGTGATTATGTTAGTTTCATCTGTCTACCTACTGGACAGCTTGAAAGGGTCCAAATTTGAAACTGCTTGTGTTCTGCCGAGCGTCGCCAAAGAGGATAAATAACCATCCCTAACCTTTGGTGAAGCCACTTTACCATGACCCATCCATCGGCCTCTGTGGACTCTTTTAGCACTTTGTCCTTAATGGAAAACTCATGTCCTTGCCACTATCTTCACTCTGCTCAGAGTAATGGGATCCACTGCAGGCCCCTGGAAGGACCATCAAACCAATGGAGTGACAGTGATGCATAGAGAGTATACTGTGGAGACGTCCTAAATGAGAACAGCAGGAACACCTATTACCGCCTGACTCACTGCTTTGGAAAACACTGAGCACTACCTGGCAAATAAAATGACACTGAGCTTTGAGCAGGCAGTTTTTTTTCTTTCATCACATTTCTCTGTGAATAAGCCCTGTGAACTGATTTACCATTATAAAAAAAGTCATTGTAGACTATGACTTACCCTTAACAACATGTTAAATGTTTTTGCAGCTGCATTATTTGTACATTAACTCAGCAAATTGTGTTTATGTAAGACATTCCCGGGTGAGAGATTGGAACCTTCTCCAGTGACTCCTTTTGAATGAAAAATTTAGAATGGGGTAAAAAAAAAATACAAAGCCTCTAGTGTCCTGAGAATAAATATGAGCCCCCAAATGGAAAAAGATTCAACACAGTCCCTCAATTCAGAGACTAAGAATTGGGAAGGCTTGCAGAGCCCAGATGGCATAAAGTATGAAGGTATGAATTTAATTGCTTCCAGAGACTGTGTCAGCAAAGCGGGGCACAAGGTACTGTAGATGCACAAATACACCCCAAGACACTTCTGCATATTATTACAAGTCACAACAGTATGTTTGGACTGAACGTATTTGTGGCAAAGACATGCTGTTGAAAGAATTTATTGTTCACAATTAGGTCGGGTCGAGACTGGAGAGAACCTCAGACGTTGCTTTGGATTTTTGTAACACTATGGTCACAACCTACTGGTATTTATGTAAATATTTATTGTTTCATTACTGGTTGTTTGTTCATTTGAAATTCTTACCTATTTTAAAAGAGAAATTTACTACATCACATGCACAATTTAAACTTTCAGGGTGACTTCTTGCATCTATGGGGAGTATATGTTTGTGCAAGGGATTTAACCTTCCAGACCCTTCCCTAGATTTAAATGTGTCTCTGTTCTCGCTGAAAAATGGAAAAGGCACAAAGAACATCAAAACATTTTGCATAAATGCACTCCCTGACCACTTCCAGGAAACAAGTTCAAAATATGTGAAGTTCTCAGCAAGTAAAGGTTTTAGTAATATAATGTACAACAAAACATCCCAACGTCCCTCTCACATATAAATCCTAGTTTATCACCATTTACTTGAGTGGCAGGTCAGCACCATACCTTCTTTAACTCCTCCGTCTGAAGTAATATTCAAGAAAACTAATAACAAGATTGGCTGTTGGTTCAATTACCTAAAAAATTTGCTACACAACACAAAGTTACAGTACATTAAACAATTATAAGTCCAAATATGAAAAGATGTCTGTTTATAAAATAGCTCATGTGGCACAAAGTGTTTTAATTTAGTCATATACGAATCTCCAGTTTAACTTAGCCAATGGTGTAACTTGGCTTTTGACTTGGCTCCCATTCATACACACATACACTATTTCACATTCAGGGTGACAGCAGATACTCTGGGTTTCCTGCACGAATGTAATTTGCAGGAGGGAAGATGAATAAATATTTTGTCAGGACCTCGCATTGTGTGACACAGATTAAATCCTTTGCTTGCGTGGCAGTGAACCAGATCTGTGTTTGGCATTTTGTTTTTGTCTCCTGGTAAATTTTGATTACATTTTGCAGAGCGTTGATCCAAACAAAGACTGAGCTTCTTCTTGTGAGAATAATTCCCGCCTTGTTCCTATCCCATCTGCAGAGATGCCCAGCTACTAAGCAGAAAGGCATTTAGATGGAAATGGGCTGAAACAAATAGCATCAGAGGAGAATGCCAGATCAATTGATCCGTAAGATTGTGCATGATGCCGATTTGTGCAGTAAAACAGTGCTGTGAACTGTTCAGTTTAAATTATTTTGTTGCTTAAAGCTGATTGGCTCAAAGATGCAGCATGGAAAAATGACTTATCCTTGACTGAATGTGGAAATATAGCAAATAAGGAGTAAACGTGTTGCTTGACTAAATTAAATTAGTCACATATGATGTTTGGAGCATAGACAGATGCAGCAAAGTATTTTCTTTTGAAGATAAATAGAAAACCAAAACTTTACAGGCAAGCAGAGACAGAAACAGGTATCAGGTAAAAAAGCAACTGGGTAAAAGCTTCAGCAAGTTAATCAATACAATCTGACAGAATGAAAAGAACTCAACAGTCTGGCCATTTACTCTTTACAGGAGGCAGGTATATATGCAGGGGGAGCTAATGAAGGAAATGGGAACAAGCTTGTAGGAAGATCTGGCTATTGGGAATGCGAAGACGTGAGCAGGTGGACCAAGGAGTCAAATCAACAAAAAGAGGAGAGCGTGAGAACATCTTGGGCAGAGACAGGAATTGTGAGAGAATTAGGTAATGCCCTGTTCAGCTTACAGCCTTGAATGACTGTCAGAGACCTATGTCTTTTCTTGTGTGGTGCTACTCACACCCAAACCACCAATCTGTAAAGCAGATGTTTGATATTAAAGCCTCGTTTAGCAGCCGGTCATTTTGGTGCTACCTTGTCCATACTTGGAAACGAGAAATAAAAAAAAGTCTGTTGCTCCACTAATGAACATAGTGATCAGACTTTTTGCAGCATCCGCCGTTTGTTTGTCCTGGCTGCTGCCGCCATGTGAACACTGATGAGTGTGATTTTAAATTAGATAACTCCAGAAATGTATTACATTAAACATTAAGAAATCAAACCCAGACAATCTTGCAGTTGAAGGACACGGTGAATGTGTACAGGAAAAGCTCCTGAGATTCTTTGATGTGATTCCATCATATCAGCGCAGCAATGTTGCCAAGAGCATATTTAAGAAGGAGCTAAGAGTCTTATTGCTGAGTTTTTTTTTTTATGTGTTTTGTGTAAATAGCATGTTTGGCTCTGTGTGATTTCAACACTACTCAGACAGGCAGAGCCAGCTGATTGTGGTTTGCGCTTAGTCTCAGTCTGTGTATTAGTGCAGCGGGGCTCCCACCATATGTTTATGGAGTTGAGGGTCCAAGTCTGGTACACACATACAGTTCATAAATGAACACACACTCACATGCAGACATACAAGCAAAACAAAAAAAGGACTCTGGGGTCCACTAGCAGCTCAGATGCCCTGCCCAGTCTGTGGAACCAATTTGGACCATAAAACTGTGTTGTAGTAGGACCCACGCCATGGAGTATATTTAGTGTATGCTTTATACTGGTGTTGGAAATATTGTGAGGTTTAATGCATTAGGAGGCGCCAGGCATTCAAGCCTGCTTTTACTTAAAACGTGAAATGATTTGTCTTATAGGCACCCCTCTGATACTGTGAAGGAATTACACTCTTTCAAATGTGGCCTCGCAGTAGTATGCATCATCAAACCACAAGCGGACACACCCTGATTAAACCAGGCTTTATTCTCTTCTGCTTCAGACCACAATACCCTCTGAGGTAGTTTATGAGAAATACAGATGTCTGGTTGACTGAAAATAAACAGAGGCAGCGCTGAAATTTGAGTGTGCCTTAACCTAATTAGTCCTGCGTACAGTCCCAGAAGGTTGGTGATCAACCCACTCCGTATGGAGAGACATGAGCTGGACGAGTTGTGCCTTAAGATCAACGAGGAACCTTCAAAGAACCCACATGGTGAATTTCCCCCTTTTTTCCCCTCTCCGACTTTCTCTATGTTGTTATTGAAGTTGTGCAGCTGTATACCAAGATATCCAGTATGGAGAGCAGGAAAGCAGAAAGGGGCCCGTGCAAGATTCTAATCAATTCTAGCTGTAGCGAAACAGTCTTTAATAACTTCGGTAGATGGGTCTGACTTGAGAGGGAATGCAAACCAGATTACTTAGGAAATTCCATGACGCTCCTTTTGCAGCAAAAGCCCCTCTTCTGGAGGAATGTGTGCTAACATTTCCCTTCAGCTCCCTGATCTCCCACACACACAGCTGCCCTTCTGAGTGTCACGCCAGAGGAGCACAGCCAAGCAGGCCCCTGGAGGAGCAGAGAGGGAGAAGAAAGAGAGATAGACGCGGCGGCTAATGGCTGCTCTCCCAGCTGCATGGGGTCTTAAACACATAAACATGTCAGAAGAGGTTGGGTCAAAAGAGAGAGCACACATGAATGGTGATGAAGAGAGGGAGATTGAAGGGGAAAGTAGGAAAAAGCAGACTGAAGTGGGACTATAAAGGAATTATAAAGATAAGACAAAAAATCAATCTGAGCTGACACACGGAAAATGATGCAGAGGAATGCAGAGAAGGAGAGTGGGAGCAGGAGGAAATGGGTGCTGAAGGAGGAGAAAAGGCAGAACGCAGTCATTACTTGAAGCTGTGTCATAGAAACAGACTGTCTGAGCAGCTTAGAACGACCATTCATCAGGTGAGATAAGGTGGTGAAAGGGAAAGTTCAAACAAACGTGTCGCACCAACATCACCAGCAGCAACACCTGGAGAGTTACACAGTAAGGTATATTTCTTCAAAGGTATCCATGACACCAAATGATTTGTGAAGTAGAGGTTTTCCTTTGGCTAAACCTTGTGTTTGAAACACTGATGAAGACAGGGGCAGATCTACAGGGGGGCAATGAGTGGAGGGGTAACTGCCCCCCTGCTGTACAGCCTTGCACCTTCAGCTGCTCCCCCAACGTTTATGTCCTTAAAATCTTTTTCCTCATTACTACCTAAAAATTGTCTTTGTATTTCTGAAAAGATAAAGATACAGTAGATATTTTAAAGTGTTTTTCTGGATATTTTGTTGATGTCATTTACATATTGGGGATTGAACATTTTCCAGATCCACCACTGGATATCGTATGGTAAGAACTTTAGTAGATTCTGCAGGTTTAGCATTAGGTCTCCTGTTTACCCGCTTCTTTTGCACAGCTTCTCCACTCTTGGACTTAGATGCCCAGTGGCGGGAATATGGGTCATGAAACGAAAGGAGGTGGGGCGAGAACAGAGCGAGGCCCTCTGGTCCCTCAACATCCCTGTGTTGAGTATGAAAATATATCATAGCATAATGTGTTCAGTATGCAAGCTTGAAGGAAACCATATGAAAAGATCCCAGACAAAGAGCCTTCTGTGTTCCAACTGACCCCCCTCCCACCCCGTGCTTCGTCTGCTTCAATTGGGGGAGAGAGAGAGAGAGAGAGAGAGAGAGAGAGAGAGAGAGAGATAGACAGGGAGGGAGAGGGGAGAGGTAAAAGGGGAGGTGTGTGTGAGTCGTCTGAACTGAAAACGGGCAGTGCACACTCTTACTGCCTCACACAGCCAGACTCACCGGTGTGGTACAGGTGAGCGGCGTGACCAAATCCACACAAGCCAAACAGAACCCGGATTTATTTCTGTTGCAATGAAACTATGATCGCTTGATGCAAACTGTGTCACTTGCAGCCCATTATATTTATCTAACCAGGTAAGACACTATCTCTATTTGTACAGAGAAGGGGGGGGGGTTAGCATAGGGAGAGAGCAACCGAAGAGAGAACTGAAGCAGAAGAGGAGGGAAACTTTGAAAAGCATGGATGACAGACATCTGTGGCTGTGGCTGACATCTGAGCTTATTGTCCTGACTGTGTGGAGCCTGCTGTGCAGCCAGGTTAATGTCCTGAGCAGTACTCTGCAACATTAGAGGGTGTATCCAGTTAAAGACCTGGCTGGAGACTGTATACACTTACATATATAAGAAATTGCTTCCTGTTAACACAGAAGGTGAGGCCTGTTAACTGCTTTACAGGGGGACAACAGCAGGTTTGGTTTATCCATAGATGTAACGAGTATATTCACTATATTAGAAAATGATACCCCTTAAAGATGCTTTGAAACTGTAAACTGACAAAAGTCTTAATGTTTAGAGAGCAACAGTCAAACAGTAATTTCCTTTCTACGGTGCGTTATTAATAGTATTAGCACACTTAATATGCTTTTTAAAGTGGTTCTACCATATTCCTTTAATGTCTAACAGTTTTCAGATTTTGACTGGTTGTTTTAGAAGGTTCCTCCCACTTGGCACCACATCACACACACCTACCTCTTAGCCTTCGCCTCTTGAGGTTCTCCCGTGACCTGCGACTGCGAGAGTAGGATGAGCAGACACTTTATTGCAAGGTTTTCGTCTGCATGATTTATGAGTGCACTTGCAGAATTCCTAAGAGTGAAACAAAGAAAGAGACATTGGTGACTTTGATTGGCGTCTACACTTCGCAGTGTTCTCAGTGTCAGTCATCCGCCTGCACAAGCTGAGGCATGTTGACTGTCACAGCCTCCTGAGGAATTATGAACCAGGAATGCCATTTTGGGAGCACTACCCAAAATAATTGTGTGGTGTTACGAGGACAACCCTTCAATGACTCTTTGTTTGAGCAAGAGGGAGAGCAAAGGGCCCTGCTTAAGCCTTTATGGCTGAATGATTTTTGACATGAAACACTGTAAAGGATCCAGGCAACGACAAGAGATAACAGACACATCGCAACTCTGCCCCTGAAGGCTTGCCAGTCAATGTTGTGACCAGATGCCTCATTACAAGCTCGGTAACTGATACTCTTTCAAGTCTTACAGTAGGTGGAATGCGCGCTCACCTGACATCCACACATCTCACGTACCTCAACACATATGTGCCCGCATCAGTTGATGATGTACAGATGTGATGGCTGAAATGAAAATGTACGGAGTACACACTATGAGCTATTGGATGGTTGACATTCTTCGTACAAGTTGGCTGTTGAGGTAGATGTGTAATAAACAGAGGACAGGGTGTACGCTGACGCGCTGCGGGGTAACATTTTCTGTCTGCATATGAATCAATCATATGTTGACGATGTACAGGAACTCTGTGATTACACACCAAAGTGGCCTCGGGGGCCAGACTGCAAATGATACCCCTAGCTTTAATCACTGAGGTCAACGTGGGGCAGAGGAAGACAGCGCGGGGGTGAGAGCAGAGTGGCTCAGGTGGGCACTGTGAAGCACCTTTCAAACATTAAGGTAATTGGAGAGTAGAAGGAGCAACAGGAGAGCTGACATCAGATTCCAGGTATGTCAAGCAGATAGTTTGGCAAATATGACAAGTGATATTGGAAGGAATACAACACCCCTGTGGCTTATTACCAAGCTGTGCCGAATGAAATGAAAACATAAAAACAGACTGTAGCAGATGAAAGGGCCCATGTGTTTGAGCCAGAGTCGAGTCTGCATCTCCGCTGATTTCCTGCATCTGTTTTGTGTCCAGCAGTTATTACTTCCCTTCAGACTGGATCAAAGATAGTAATCAAACCATATTTTAATCAGTCTGGTTAAGAAGTGGTAGAACATGTCCTCAACCTGTGTTCACGTCTGTTCTTGTTCATTACAGTACACGTGACGTCTTGGAACAGCAGAGAAAAGATCAGAGGTGCATGGTGATCGCTTATTAAAAAAAAAGGACATTGTCAGTTTCTGAATGAGATCCAGATTTATCCCATCACCGATCACACATCAGGGGCAGTGAAAGAACTGTTGTCAGCCTGGACACACAATACTGGCCTTCATCTCCTCTCACTTGATACAATCAAAGGGGCGGGGCAGTGCTTTGTTTGGACGTATTGTGTTCAGGGCGCCAGTGAGCAGTCCTCCTACAGATGCAGTTATGACACGGCCGTCGTGTTGGGACAGCATCTTCACAGGACAGTGTACAGAGAACTACAATATAAGACCTTAAGAAAATATGAATGTGTGCGTTGGTTGTGATGTTTCCAAGGAATGTCTGAGACGGCATTGAGAAATAATGATTATGAGTGAGTTGCAGTTCTCAGCACAGGCCTCCCACTTTGTGTGATGGTGCTGACTAACAAGCAAAAAAAATGCAACCCCAATCAGCTGCAAGGAGAGGCAAGTCTGATCAAGAACAAGGATGTGCAAACACCGGTTTATTGTTGCACACATTTTCAGTGGCTTTTATCAGCTTTAAAGGAGGAACCTGACACTGCCGATCTAATATAATGTTTTATTAGATGAGAGGGATGCAGTGGATGTCACTGTAGGAAATTCATGTTTTTCTGCCTTTGTGCAGCACAGAAATATTCCATCTACATTTGCCTTCTTTATGTCACATCACAGGCCCAGAGGGGGCCTACTCGCAGCGTCACTTTATTGTATTCTATGTTATAATCTGAATCTGGAGATAAAATATTTTATTGGCAGGTTTGGAGAAGGTTGCAGGTTCGAAACCGCATCTGACTCCTAGTTCATCCCCCACCAGGTGTGTCCCTTAGCCAGACACCCAGCGCTAGCTCCTTGTAAGTCGCTTTGGATAAAAGCGTCTGCCAAGCAAGTAAAGTGAAGGTTTAGTTTAGGGTTAGATTTCTGACATCCAGGCTCTAATGAATTATGACCTTCCTTCCTCACTTTGGGATCTTTAGAAAAGGCGTCTCTGCATTTCCTCCTCCACCCATTGAGTCTGACTAAGAGTAAAAAGGATCATCTATGAAGACACAGACTTGGCCTTTCATTGTCATAAAATGGAAAAAAATAGATAAATATACACTTTTTGGAATTAAACCAGTATTTATTTAAAGTATTAGATGAGCCAAGCTGATTATGTTCTTCAGACCACTTTCTCAAAAACCCATCTGACTCGTCGAAATCGTAAAAAGGGCTAATTTGGGCTAGCCATCATAGATAATTCCTGTTACCATGTACAAAGCGATGAGTTGAAATTATTCTCATGAGAGATAGAGTGGAGGACTCTCATGCTGCAGCTGTTTGCTGTTGCGAGTAGCTCCACCTCTTATGTCCTATTCAACTAGCACGATCGAAGACATTTCTATTTCAATAGTTTTAACATTTGCATGACTGAATTTTAACCTGCATGTTTCTCTATTTTTGCAGATGGCTCTGGGCTGAAAGTGGACATGGAGAAGGATTAGATGAAGTACACCTACCTTCCTCAATCAGTCAAATCAGACGTCAAGTTTTTTCAGCACAGAACAAAACACTTTTACATTTTAGAATTTATCAAAACTACCATCAAAAGAAACCAGAACTTTCCTTCTCAGTTGTGGTTTTGTGAAAAATAAATAAAAACACATTGATTATACTGCCTTCAGAAGCTCTATCTGGCTTTAATGTATAAGAAATAACACAAGACACTTGAGTAAAGCAACTCTAATTGAATGCCTTGGAGCTATGAATACAAACCAGTTTCTGCAATGACCTCTCCAGAGTGAAATATTATTCCTCACATGCACCTAACAGCAGGAAGTTGCCATATACACAGTTCCCTTTCACGTCACTTTAGAGTTGTGATTTCCAAGATAAAGGGCAGATCCCTTTCTCTCCGAAAGAAAAATAGTCTGTGGGCTGGAGATTGGGATACAGACGAAAAGCATGTTTTGGAGACCAAAATAGCAGAGAAGGAAGAGCAGTGTCTGGGAAAAAAGGAGTATTAGAGAGATGCAAATAGAAAAGGCTGAACAGTTTTTCAGCTCTCTTTGCCAGATTTTTAACAGAGCACAACAAACTTTTCTGTGGCAGTTGTCCATGGGAACTCATCCAAAACACATTGGAGTTGACCCTCCCGGGAGGTCCAGTTAGCTAGAACACAATACTTGAGCAAGACCAAAGTAAGAGCATACTTTTTCCGTGAACTTTCAGCCGAATACCGGACATTTGGAGGGATTATTGCTGAAAGGGGAGCCACGACCGGAAGCAGCAACCTGGAAAACTGAACTGCTCCTTTCCTTTTTCCCTTTTTAACGTAATTCCAGCCAGCCAGCAGGGAGCAAAACTCCATCTTCCAACTGGACCAGCAGTTTCATCTTATCAGGGGGGGCGATTGAGCAGGCTGGAAAGTAACGCTCACACTTCCCCCTGCTGAGGGCTTTTGTTTCTGCTACAGAAGAAACGTTTTATTCTGGACGCAGATGGAGCTGGAGAAGGGACGTACGTCTGTCAAGAGAGGGGTGAGCTGGAGTACTACAGGACTGCAAAAACCTTTCCAGGCATCGCAAGACATACACACCCCTGAGACAGAGTGCAATGCATCATGGGGGAAAACAGAATTCAACAAACAACAGATGAGCCGGAAAACAAGTAAGTGTTTGTTTGTGTGGCATTTTCTGTTCTTATTTGAGGAGGCCAAGCGGCCAAAGGAAGGTGCATTCTTACTCTGTTTCTTCACAAATCAAAATACATTTCCACTGGTTTGTTTGTACTGTTGCCCTAATGTATGGCCTCAGCTGTAGTATGTCATCATATCGGACATCATATAACAAGAGCAGCCCTGCTTCGTTAGTGCAACTCAGCACAGTCAACTCCTCTATGAAACATCTGCTTTGATGCCGTAAAAAATACAAGCTGTACTAACAGCTATGGAGAAGCAATCAGGCAATCGTTGCTAAAGGGCAGTCGTAATAAACAGCACACCCACTGGCAATGACAAGCTAACTTGTGGGAAAAGCTATTTGGAAACTTCCTCCGAATTTTCCTTTTAGTTTCACAGATGTCAACTATTAAAGAAAAGCAAGGAGTGAATAGCAATCCATGAAAACTGTAAATCATTAACATTAGATAACAACAATGAATAACAACGGCAAGTATGACAATACTCAGGTAGAAAGATCTTTGAGCTGTAACCAATGTGTCAAATGTGATTATCATGGCCATGCAATAATTGTTCTGCGGTCAGCACTGATATACAGCTCCTGTACCATTACTCATTGCTCCCTAATTAGTTGTATCACCAGAGATCACCAACAACAACACAAAATGAAATCATGATGAAAAAGGCTGAGTCTACACAAAAGTAGCAACATGAGCAGCAACGCTTGGTTTCAGACTCGAATCTGCTCTTTTATTTCTCTAAAGGGATCCGCCAGGAGTTTAGGTCACATTCAGTCTGGTAAGATCCCAGGAACTCTGTTAATCCTTGGCTTTCCATACCGCTTCACACATCACCCACGGGAGCTGGTCCTGTCATTCCGCTCACCCCACAGCCATCACCCAGAGAAAGATAACATCCGACAGGGTAATCTGACCTTTGATATACAAATGCAGGGTTGGCCCCCTGACTTCAGTCCTGCTGCTGTGGGGGGGGTTGCCGTTTGCTTTCGCCCACGCAGAGATGAGGGGCCGGGACAGAGGGCAGAGATGTAATAGGGAAAGTTAAAGGTAAAAGTAAAGGGGAGGGCGGTCAGTGTGATGTGGAGCCACTTGCATCATTGCTAGGGGCCACGTTTTGTCTCTGCTTGAGGACAGGAAATTCCTATCTTGCCCTCACAGGTTAGAGCTCTGTGAGGGTTTAAAGAGGGTAGACAGCTAGTGAGGGAGAGCGCACAACAAACAGACACACCTAAACTCTGCCGCCGTCTGTGTCTCTCAGTGATAGCAAGAAAGACACAGAGGGCAGCAGAGTTCAGGTTGTGCAGTGCTGCTGAATCCATAAGCTGGAGTATGTATCAGTTTCCCTTCCACTTAGGAGACTGTAACTAGATTCAGACACCATCTAGGACATGGGAAGAGATAAGCCACTCGATAGTTGGCGTTGATTGGACAACCCTCCTCAACTGTCAAAACAAAGTGTAGTCTGTTTGTGACTATTGCAGAATCAATACTGTCTCAACGTAAGATCTAAACTTTTTCCTGTGAGCCATTGGTCTATTTCTTTCAATTAATGAAAACCCTGTGGAGGTGGTGGTAGCGCCAATATAAAAAAGTGAAATAGAGCTGGAGGCTGAATGACAGACAGCACAGCCTCCAGCTACAGACCCCCCTCCTTCCTTTCCCTCCCAGCTTGCCTGCCTGCCTGTCTGCGTGCTGGACTGCAGAGAAAAAGAAATCTGATCCTACGACTCGCTGCAGAAAGGGGGTGTGAAGCTATCAGACGCAGTTATATTGAAAACTCTTGTGGAAGTACTACAAAATAGCGGAGCTCTGAGTTTTGACAGGAGAAAGGTAAGAGATTAGGCACTAAAGTGGTTCCAGAAAGATTAATTAAACTTTTACTGGACTTGTGAATCACTGGGATATTTTATAGCCTCAAATTAAAACCGAGGAGCCTGTTTAGTAAAGTAATATGACTTGTTGCAGAATGTTGTTTTTGTAACAGATAGAAAACACAGGCTACTGTCTATAAACATTAGGCTACTAAAAAAGTTGTTTTTATTTTTTTTTTGCCTGTTGTCATGTGTATAGTATCATATCTATGTATGACAATGTTAATCAAAAAGTAATAAAAGGGAAAAAATCCAGTGATATATACAGATTATATATGTCTCTTTGTTGCCTACTGATTAACATCTTTATATAATGACTGTGATAATGTTTATTATCATAAATAATGTTTTCGATACATTTCTATCAAAATAAAGAGTATCATTTGTACTTTGGTTATAAAATTACTGATTAGATTTGCACCTGCGTGTTACATGATAACCAGTCTGGCCCCCATCAGAGGAACATGTTTACAGAGAAGACACCTCTTCAAGTATCACTGCTGTTGTAGCATCAATCATAAAGCTATTATTTGGACCTGTTGTCTGTAGTGGTACTGCCACACAACCTTGATAAAAGGCACTGACTACACTACTGTGTGATAAGTTTGGTTCATGTCTCTATTGCGTGAAAGAAGGAGATTTACGCTCATGTCAATAGCGCTGATGAGAATGCTTGTTTAAAAGGTTGTGCAAATGCTTTCATCCACATTGTTGGCACAAATATGTACTGTGGTTTATTTATCTCCTTCTTACAGTGTCAT
>JAUMHF010000002.1:6687674-6778359 GCA_032359275.1 Microctenopoma steveboyesi | reverse complement strand
CTATAACTACTGTCTTTAGCAAAAGGCTGATCTGGACCTTGGAAAAGCACAGCTAATGCATTTGATCCAAATGGGCCTTAAAATCCCTCTTTTTAGACAACTAGACTTTTAAAAATGACAAAATGCACGTGATATTAGATCGAACTTCACAGTGCACATTACATAAGTCAGGTTATAGGTAAGGCAGGTTTAAAGTCTGTGAAATCAATGACAGATGCGTATTGTAGTTTTTTTTGCAGGAGAAATTATCTTGTTAGCTTTGTAGTCTGTGCCAGGAGAAAGAAAACTCAAAACAAATTATATACCTCAGACCTACAGGTGATTGATTTACACATAATTATGATTGGCACATGATTACATCAAATAATGTAGCTGTCTGGATCAATCAACCTATTAGAAGAAGGAACAGTTAAGACTGTGCCAGCTGTTTCAGAAATCTCCTGGAGGCATGTGAAATATCTTCCACCCGTCAGAGCTACACGAATTAGATGAATAATCTTCCAGATGTGTCACCACAATGAGTTATTCATTTATAAAATATCCATCACAAAACCTATGACTTCAGGTTTTATACTTTTAAACAAGCAAAGATGGAGCTTTGATTTTCCTCTCGTTAACTTTGAAGTAGAAGTTAGTCACATCTTGGGATGTGATGTCGTTTTGAGAAGCAGTGGATTATAAAAATGGTCTAATAAGGGTTTGTGTTGCAGTACTGCACAAATTACCTACAGAGAGAAACCAAAAGCATTTTGAAAGCTTAGACAGGGAGTTTTCTCAGTGGTGCAGGAATGCTCAGGGAGGGACTACTGCAGATGGCAGAGGAAATAGCTCTGCTGCCTGGGATGGAGCTTTTAAGCTCAGAGAACAAACTGTCCATTTAAACATAGACATATTCATCTCCTCGTCTTTATTTCAGAACAATCAGCATAACTGCAGAATCAGTGTAAAACATAGCAGACTGAGGCAGAGATTGACCTACAGTTACTGACTTTACTGATTTTAATAAACAAACATTTATGTGTTTCATAATAAATAGTTTATTTGATTAAAACGTCTGTCTTTCAGTTCACTGTCTACAGTTTCTACCCGTTTTTTTTAGGTCTTTAGATTGGTTAAAATCAAGACCACATGGTGTAGAAACGTGGGTTTGAGGTGAACATTCAGCCTCTTATTATAAATTTGTCCTTGCTTGGTTGTACTCACACATAAAAGTGTTACGATGAGCTTTAACTGGATGTTGTAGTCTTTGTTTAAATATTAGATGTGTTTGATTATCATCAATCAAACACCTATGATATATATATCTCTTTGCCTTCATTGACCAGGCCATTTTGTCCTCTATGCATCTTTCGTTTCAGACCTGACCAGGAGTGCCAGTTTATCAGAGAAGGAACTGAAAGAGGCTCGTGTCAGGAGTCAGATCATTGCTGCACAGCTCACCATCCCATCCAACTCGAGCTCAAGAGGTGTGCAGCTCTTCAACCGCCGCAAACAGAGAGTCAACGCCTTCACGCTTGAAAGCTGCGGAAAGGGTACAGAGGAGCACAGAACAGAGACTGTGAAAAGTGAGCTCTTGTCTAACAAACTAACATGGGCAGAGAGGAGCAGTGAGGAAAAAGACAGGGATCTCAACTTAAGAAACAACTCTACCAAGACACACTTCTCACCAACTGTAAGGGTGCCCACAGTGGGTGATATAATGGAGGAACCAGGTAAAGATTTCCACAGTGAAGGGGACATAGAGGACAGTGTTATCCAAGAGAGACATTTCCTCCCTGTCAAGGAAGAACAGGAGGAAACAGAAGAGTCAAGAGATAAACTCCACGAGGACCTTGTGGAGAAAGTCAAGGGTGAGATTCCCCTTGGAAGGAATAATACTAGTCCAACCATGATGGGACATGATGAGGGGAGGGAAGATATAAATGGGGGGCACACAGAGACAGATGGCTCTGGAAAGCTTCTTAATGGCAGCTACATTACTTCTGGATCTGAGAGGAGACCTGTGTCCACATCCAAGCAGGCAAGCTCTATCGTCAACAGAACTGCCAGGCCTTTTTTATCCCCACTGACAGTGCAGTCTCCAGAGGCAGCCAGCCCAGTCATGGACATCCCTCCTCCTCCTTCCTATGCCACTCCTCCTCTCCCTGCTTCCACTGCACCTCAACCTGTGGCATTCTCACCTCCACCTCCATCATATCCCACACCTCCTCTACCAGGCTGCACAAATCAACCTCCACACACATACTACTCCAGTCCACCTCTGATGTCTCCAGTGATGGCTTCTTCCTCTCCCCCACCAGTGCAGTTTCCTGTCCCCTCTGTATCTCCGTACCCACCTATGCCCCATTATGGTCCTCCCACTGCCCCAAAGCCATCCAGCTTTGTTCCTCAGCCTGCCGGAGATAGAAAGCCGATATCACCAATCAAGACAGGAATACTTGAGGAGGGATGTTCCAGAAGAGCAGGTAGAAAGTCAATGTTCACATTCAAAGAGAAGCCAGTGGTAGCACCCAACCCTGAGCTGCTCTCTCTGGTGCAGGGACTGGATGAAAGGAAGAAGCATGGATATAGATCTGTGCCTGAGCCAACCTCTGAGGAAGAGTTACTGGCTCTGGGTGCAGAGGCCTCCAACTTCCTTGCCAAGGAAGAAGAAAAGGCAGAGGTGACTACTGCTCCAGAGTGGGCTTCTTGCCTCAAGACGTCCAGGACACAACCAAGAGCAGAGCACAGACCAGAGCACACCCTCACTAATGTGTCAGGGAAGGGGGCTGAGCTGTTTGCCAAGCGTCAGTCAAGGATGGAGAAATACGTCACTGAAAATCGAACAGCAGGACAAATGAGATCCCCTTCTCCCACAATGTCTCTGCCACCATCTTGGGTCTATCCATCAAACATGCCTGGTAGGGTCAAGACAATTGTCAAAAACTCTGACATGAGTGCTCAGCTTTCCCAACAGACAGCAAAACAAAAACCAAGGCAAAAAGCTCCAGTGCCAGAACCCGTTCCGGAGCCTCCTGCTTTAGAAAATGGATGCTCCAAAATAGAGATGGAGTTGTCAAGACACCAGCCCTACCAGCTTAACGCTTCCCTCTTTGTCCTAAACCCAGTCAAGGACTCCATCAGTACCCTACCCAGACGAGCGCCACATGCCAAGAACCTGACTTCCAACCAAACTTTATTTAGACAGACCTCTTTAACTAACACCCCTCCCTCTCACTTCACTACCCAGTGCATATCTCCACAGCTGCCTCTAGGCCCTGCAAGAAGAGCATCAAATCCAGCCCCGGCGCAAAGAATCAGTACTTCTATGTCTGCCTTTTCTCCAGAGCGAGTGTCCTCTCCACGGTCAGGGGTCCAGGCACCAAGGCCGTCATTTTCTGCCAAGAAGGCAGGGATTGCACCACAGGTGTGGAAACCCTCTATGTACCATTTTTAGAAAATATATGTGTCCTTTGTATATATTACACACATGTGCCTTTATCTTCCTACATTGTAGGTGTACAATAGAATGAGCTTGGAAAGTACACAGTGATGATTGCAGTTAGAGCCCAGTCTAAAATTTATATAAATTGTGGATGCATCCTTTCCTACTGAAACTCCCACGCAGCAGTAATTACACTGGGCTTAAACTGTCATGCATACAGCCACTAATAATGCCAGCGATCAACTTTATTTTTAATACATTTTTAAATATAACCAGAAACATCCCAATTTGCCTTCCACTTCTGAGGGCACCAGTGTGAAGCTGCTTTACAATGCACCTTAACAGATCGTTGGGCATCTGGTTTATGATCTATGTCTATATGTCTTCAGGGTAATAGACTCTGCTTTCCAGCATTGAATAAATATAAATATATGGTGTGTACTTCAATTCTTTGATTTCTCAGATCTGCAGGGTGCATGCTAACTTGCATCATGGAAGGATATATGCTTATGTGACTTAAAGCAAAAATTCCAAATGTATGTTTTCACAGGTTGTCATGAATCACTGTTATTGTAGATTACAGGGTTGTACCATGTTCGTACCATTTCACAAAGCTTGATTCACCGCTCTTTCATTGCTGTTATCTTGTCTGTTCTGATTGATTTTTTGTGTTGGAATGATTCTTTTCTTCTCTGATTAAAGCTTGTGCTAACACTGTACTGTGGTCTTTTTTCCTTTTTCCCATTTCCTGTATTCTTTTAGGCACTACTTCTACTTTTAAGTGTTTGTTATTTTCAGTCTTCTGCCCTTCCTGCAATCACTGTGAGCACTTGAGCACTGTTATGCTTCACTTATGTACACAGATCACTTGCAACAGGAGGTAGGTCTAATTTGGAACACACTATGTGGCATGCATGTGGCATTTAAAGTTCAGAAATAATTATTGCCATTGCAAGATATTTTACACCTTCATGCCCCTTGGTCTTGCTGATCTGCAGGGTGTCAGAGAAATGGTCTGTATGGTCTGTACTGTCCTCAACCTGAGCCCTGTTTTTTCTACATATTCCCACACTGGAAACATAACATAGAATTTACCTTAAAACAAACATGTCCTTGGATCCTTATATTAGCATTCAGTACACTCATTCAGGCTGTCTTCAAATTAAATAGTTGGTTTTTAATTAGTATGTGTATAACATAACATAACATAATATGCAACCCTTGCTTTAGTTGAGTAACTTCATATCCCTGCAAAGGTTAACCACCTCAGGAAAGCCAGATGACAGTAACATGAGAGAGACTCTAAAGACCAGGCGTATGTGTGCTGGTGTCCAGGCTTACTGAAGAAACAGGCATAGACGTTACTCAGATGAAAACATAAATGCTATTTTATCAGCAGTAATTGAAACTGATCCTTTCGAATAGGTGTGTTTGTCCAGCTTAATGGCAAACTTTTAATTAGTTGTCATTTAACAAAGAACAAAATATTTTGTCATAATCAAATGTTATGATGGTTATGCATTATATCTCAGAGGGCAGAAAGCCCTCTGGAATGGAAGGGTGAAACGTCGTTAAAAACAAACAAGTCCAGTAGCTATTGGATAAAACCTTTTTGAGATAACCATGACCTGGATGACTGAGAACATTCACAGATACAGGCATTACACTACCTTCTCTTTTTTGTGTGATTGTGTGTTCTAACTTTTAAGCATGTTGTTAAGACTCTAAAAACTATTATCATTGCCAACAGACTTCAAAGGAATCCAACACAGTTGAAACTTCCAGCAAGACTCCCACACCAACCAGGACTCCCAACCTCACCAGATGCTTTAGTAGTGCAGAGGGTCCCACCACTGGAACATGGACACCAAACCTCCAAACTAATCGCCCCACCACCAACGCCTTCACCTCCAAACATTCAGTCACTTCCCCTGTCTCGTCTCCCAGGGGTACAAGAAGCCCATCCCCCATGGCCAGTCAGACTAACCTGTTGTCCAGTGTAAGGGCTACTACAACACCAAAATCCTCACTAACATCTTCAGTCACATCTCCATGCTCTCCTCCATGGGTTGCAAGATGCCAGTCTCCATTGTTAAACCAGAATTACCAGGCCTCTAATGTCACCTCCACTTCCACATTCAGACCCTCACAAAACTCCAGTCACTCTCCTTCATGGTTATCACGTTGCCAGTCTCCTGTAGTAAACCCCAATGTCGGGTCTTCTACGGTTTCCTCTGTTCCTATTTTCACACTTTCCCAAACTCCTACAACCACTTCTCCTGCTTGGGGATCAAGATGCCAGTCACCACTGGTAAGTCAGGATAGCCAGTCCACCAATTTCTCCATTTCCACATCCAGACCTTTCCAAACATCTTCTGCAACATCTTCAGTCTCTCCTCCTTGGGGGTCCCGATCCCAGTCTCCTGCACTCTCTCAGACTAATTTATCCTTCAATGTCACTAAATCTCTATACCCATCCTCTGCCACCTCACCTTTTACCCCTGTCAGAGACAGTCGCTGCATATCCCCCATTGTTAATAATATAGACTCTAAGGCCAACCATCGCCTCCTGGCAAAGAACATCATTAATGCAGCCAAACGTAAAAACAGCCCATCCCCTGGTGCACTGAGCAGTCATAGCCTCCCTATCTCACCTCTGGGAAATTCCCACCATGGCTATGACTATCACAAGCCCCCTGTAAGCCCTTTTCAGCCTCGGGCATTGGGGGGACAGTCTCCTACCTTGACCAGCCCTACCCCAACTCAAAGGATCTGCTCCCCTGTTAGGCTTTACAACACCCGCTCCCTCACTGACTCTGATGCTTCTGTTGAGTCTGAAGACTCTGGTCTCCGATCGCCTGGCCTGTTTTCCTATAACACCTGTCCCCGTGGCTGGGGGGGCAGCCTCAGGGTGAAGAGAAGCACCATTTCCACTGACCTGTGAAGGTTTGCAGATCTCAATTACAGCATGATTTTAGTTTTCATAGACTTTTGTGGCATTGGTTTTACCAGTCATGCTAATATTAGTTAATATTTCAATTTACTTTTGATTATTGATTCTGGACCATGGTAACTGTTATATCAGGGTAGTATTAGTATTTTATACTGTTTGACTCCCATAGCACAGAATGACAAGAACAAGCTCTTTACATGACTGCTGTGGCTTGTACGCTTCACATACTCCACATACTAAAAACCCCAAGTGCCAACGATATCTCAATTAACTTTAAATGAATGTTAAACCTTTTACGCCTTAGCAGCTTACGTACACTCACAGTCACTATTCCAGTTTAATAGTGTTGTATACAGGGGTATCACAGCAAATGTTATTAATGACTTGTGATATTTCCTTTAGTTTTACACAAACATATCTGAGAAGAGGCCTTACATTTTAAAGAGAAACTTCACACATTGTTCTTTGTTGCTGAAAACAATTAACACATTGCAGTATTTCTCCTTTTCACTTCTCCCTAAAACATCATATGGAGGACTTTTTTAACCTAGGTGTTTATAACATAGAGTTCATAGTCTTTGTCAACCTTCTGTCCTCCAGATGACAAATTAAAAACCTTCTCCAATGAAGTCACTTAAAAAAGAATTCAAAGACGTAGAATCATATAATACAAATTGAAAACCTGTGAAGTTGCCCTTTAAAGCAAAGTAGGCATACAGAAAGACAGACTGTGTAAATACTTAATTTTTCATATTGAACTGTACAGTCCTTTGGTTAAGGCATTGAATTAATAATGGATCAAATCTAACTATATAGTGAATCTATAACAAATATCGATACAGACTACAAAGTCAGTCTGCATAATCTTTTTCATTACATTATGATATTATATAACATTTTAGAAAAACAAGTACAGAGGTTAGTAGGACACATGCTAATCACATTATCACACATGATAAATGTATTCATCACAGTTAATTATCCATTTTGAATCAATGGAAAATAAAGCTGTGCATAACTAGATATATATCTAGATAGGTAGATTGACAGAAGAAAGAGGGAGCTGAGTATGAAGATTTATGTGAAGGTCTAATGATGCCTGATCAATGAAACACAGATTCATGTTTAAGGAAAAAAAATGTTTCTGGTTCACAATTTAATGAGCTAATGTGTCGACTTGTGCAAAATTAATAGCATACTGACTGTAATATTCATATTGGAGATTGATGGATGTATGCCTATGCATGTTGTTCATGCTGATCACAGTCTTTTCTACATTGCACTCATTACTCTCATCTTTATATTGAGGAACATATGTTGTGTCTGCTTTTACTCGAAGTACCTGTGTAGATGAGGTTTGGAGGCAAATGCGTATGTCAGAAACATGTCTTTGAATGTTCTTGGGAAAGAAAGTTCTGAAGATTGTAAAATCGGTTTGTAAAAAATTACCAAAGGATAAATATGTATTTTAAATACATATAAAACTTTTTAACTTCTGATGTTTCTTTTTGTATATGATTTGCACTTCTGTTCATTCCATTTCAGTGGCTCAAACGGCTGTCATTCACAAAAAAAGTAGCCAATGAATATCCTACTGTCAAAATCAAAATTCTGCGCAGTGCAACCTGAAATTGCAGTTGTTGAAATTGTAGTGGCAAACGTCTCATTTAAGCGTGGGTTATTTGAAAGACATTTCACATCATCCACATCCTACCCAGACCTGTACCAGCACACAAAACAAATCAGCCCTTCATTCCCTGACACACAGGCCAAGAGCATCAGCACATTTCTAAATATTAGCTGCTGTGTGTGTGTGTATATGTTGTGGAGTGACAGTGACACCTGCTACACAGTGACCTGGCTCCTTCAGCAGGATTAAGCCTATCACTTTCATGGATTGGTTTTAACCTGGGTCCCCTTTTTGACAAACGGAGTACTGCTGACATGGAGAAGAATCGCTGCATGTTTCAATTTTCCCAACAGGGTTTTGCAGATTTTGGTTCTATGACTTGCATTTCTGTAAATGATGCTGCTTATGTTGCATTTCATAACTGTCTGGAAATGAATGCTAAATAAAAAGTGATAACACGCTTAAATAAAATAATGTGTCATTTGTTTTATTATTTTCTTTAACACATTAAGCTGAAATTTTAAAGTAAGAACGCAGTAAAAATCTATAAATATAATAAACAATACAAGCTGAAGTATTATTTTTCCCTCTTTTTGTATTCTAAAATACAACATTGGATGGGTAACTTACACACAAATCAATTTACACCACATCCACATCATGAACATATTCAATAATGTTACCTTATATATAAGGTAAATGTGACAAATGCACTACTACAGTAATCATCTGTATAGTGCCATCTAAGCAAGTATTCATATATCATCTGGTCCTTAAAGAACACCTTGAAGGTCTGACTTGTGTAATAAGCACACTCTGGTGCAGTTTAATAATTACTGAGAAACAAACTGGCACATTTACAACACATAAAACAAACTAACATAAAATAACGTGTGTGGCATTTCACTATAACTTGCCGTCTAAATTAATTAGTGTTAACATAGTGTTTTCATGCAGGCTCTTTCAAAAGTATTTCTACCCTTGGTTTTAATTGCTGCTTACTCTTTGAATGTGCTCACAACTTGTTTATTGCCCGAAGCAATAATTGATGGGCTCAACCACCATATTTGTATACTTACTTCTTTGGTTTTACTGTCTAGTGTTGAGCTTTACTGTCAGTGCAATACACTGCATACTTGTGGTGATGGTTATTAGACTGAAAGGTCTACAAACAGCAACTCCTTGGGGGGAATAAAGGAAAATCAAAGCCACATTTATCAGAGACTGCCATAGACTGCCATCTGTAGGACTCCAGACTGAAGTTCAAATGAAGAACTGTTTGATGTCCAACACTGCACATGCAGTTGTTTCTCGAGCTAAACTTATACAGTCTGTCATGATCTCTTTGATGTCTTTTCAAATAATTTCACATAGTATTAAAATGAGGTCGATCAATTAACATGAAATTGTTAACAGCAGTTATTGACACCTGCTTCACATTGAGTTGTTCCACTGCCGTGCCTCCACTATTTTTCATGCATGATTGTTTAATCTTATTACACTTATTTCCTTCCATGGACAGTCAAAGTGAAAAAAGTGATGAAAAAGTGATTTCCCAGTGATGATATATTTATATTATTACACAATTAAAATCTATATTAATTATACTTTTAGTGATAATAATTTTTGGTTTAGTGCAGTAGGCACAGACTAATCTGGATGCTGATTTATAACATCCTACAGTGAGAGTCTGGCACAGCTTTTTTTTGGTGGGTACAAATCATTATTCAACTAAAACAGCAGAAGGCTTAACAACAAAGCTACAAATAAGGAGGCATATTTGGGAGAGTGTATTTTCAAAGGGCGCAGATCTTGTTTTATTTTGCTTATTATATTTTTGCTGATAAATATATATCCTATATTATAAATTATATATATCATTACATAAGGCATAGGGTATACTACATTGTTATCTGTAATTAGTTTACTACAAATAAACAACTATGGTCTGTTAAAAATGTAATTAAATTGCTGCTGTTGAGCCACCATTTGCATAGATAAAATGATGAACTTTGGTTGTTCCTGCTGAACATGTGTGTTTGTTACCGTGAATCCCGAGACTTGAGCTCTCGGTGCAGCATTAGCAGAGTGAAATATGGAAGATTTAGCTACTCCTTGTTTTAAAGACGGCTCTGTAAAATAAAAAAACCCCGGACTTTGACACAAGAGGCCGCTCTTGAGGTGAAAAGGGCGAAAGCCAGCACAGTGGTTTCCTCAATGACAGCAGGGGCTTGCACAAAACAACAAGGATGAAGGTTTAAAGCGAGGATGCGGCTACACGGCTAATCAAGGACACTTCTAGCTGAAATAGCCCCCTCGGGTTTATCTCGATCTGCCGGTGTGCGCCACGAATTTCACGCCAGACGAGCTGAGTATCGAGTGAACTGCAGATGAATGTGTGTGCCTTAAAGTGTCCTTGGATTTGTTGTTGTTAGCTGCTAATGCTATTCAGAGAAGTTAGGAGCTAGCTGGTGGAGCGAGCTAATGGTTAAAGCGAGGTAACATTAATTAGCCGCATATGTTTGAGCTACTTACTGCTGTCCGGGGAGTAAACTAGCCATTGTTTAGCTAATGGAGCCAGCTATCATTGGCTTCAGCTATTTAAAAACTGTATTTTGTGGCTGAGACTTTAAACTACCACCCGGAGTAGTAGTATTTAGCTTGCCAGTTAGCAACAACCATCAAAGGAAGAATGAGTAGAAACCACCATTATATTAAAGGAGCCGAAGTAAGCTGCTGTGTAAAATACTTCCTGTTTGGATTCAACATTATATTCTGGGTAAGTAAATACAGCTTTTGTGTTGTTTGCTTTTTAGTATCACAAGAAAAAGTAAAGCTAACTTTGCTAACTAAGAGTAACATTACAGTTTCTGGTAAAGTTAGCTTAACGTTAGCACAGTTAATGATGGCAAATTATTTATGTTTAGTTAAGTGAATTGTGTTAAATAGAACACTGTTTATGTCCTCCCGCTTGTTCTGTGGTTTTTCCTATGACATTGTTCTGTTGTTTGTATATGACATAATTTGCATAACAGATTAGCTTGGGTTCCTAATGGACCTTTAATCCATTGAGACAGTGGTTTGATTACTGCAGGGTTTTATATTTGAATAAAATTTCATGTTGCCAGGTCTTCTTATTTCAGACCTCTGTTAATTTCCACTTCATTTGAGGGAACTCGGCTCAAAATATACTGATAGTCACAAATAACAGGCAACATAATCTAACTTTCTGGAGGATTTGAGGAACCTCTGGTTTAGTTGTTGGTGGTTCGGCTACACTATGACCATACATAAAACTTGGTTCCTCTCCTTGCTTTGACGTAGCATATATCATTGGTACCATTGTGTTGAGTCTGAGAAATGGCTGAAGTTTATTGTTAGGCAAGTGACAAGTGAGCCTGTATCTCCTTAACAACACCCTGCGCCATCTTTAGCCCCCAGTCTGAAAAGTTCCTCTGTTCCTCTGACTCCTTCGCTTCTCACTCTTCAACCATCTGCCCTGCCTCTGTTCAGCAACTTATTTTAATATCTGTGGGTGAAGGAATGGCGTGTCTGTTTGCCCCAGAGAGTCTTCCCACACACTCTTTGACGAAAAGGCCACACGGACCTGAATATAACCCGGCCCTCCTTTTCAACCAACCCTTTTACTCTCAGCGCCCTTTAGTGCTTAGACTCAGTGGGACAGCATTGTTTCTCTTCTGTCACACACCCACAAATGCACAAAGAGCAACGGAGAGAACAAAGACCCAGGGGAGCAACGGGTGTGATTCTGTGTTTTCTCCTCTCGTAAGCTTGTTCAGTTGTACTCATCGGGCCTGTGTGACTGGCTCTTTTCCTTGTCATTTCATCACCATGTCCTCAATCCTCAACACCCCACTTCATAAAGCAGGAGCATGATGCCACACAACTGCCATGTATGGTAATATAAAGTGTTACACATGAAACATGCCAGTGTTTCTAAAAGAACAATGCATGGATGCATTTTACAATTGGCCTCACAAATGAAAAGTGCTCTGTAATTCATTTGGGGCTGAGCAATTGACCAGGAAATATTGAGTCATAGGGCTGAAGCGTTGTCTGACTCATATTGTGTTCTTTCAGACCAGTTGACACTTGGGCCAAGCTAACAGTCTTGTGTCTGAGTTCTCTGTGAAACTGTGGAACAAGTTCCAGCTCGTTGGCTGTTTTCGTTAATAATCACTAGAAGATGTTCTCCTCTTGTCTGTGTGCTGCAAAACTGGATTTGACAGACAAGCCAGTACATTGCTGAAACAAAGAGAGATGGGGTATATTCTCCACAAACCAGCCCATTTGTCTTTCCTATACTGATTTTGGCAGGCTTGAAAATGTTGCCTAAATTGAGACAGAATGCATGTAAGACCCTAAATATTGTGAACAGAGTAGAGCACTAAAACCTAGTGTTTTTCTTCTGTGTGAATTCTTCCAGCACCTAAGCTTGCTGTTGACAGCCAGACATTCTCACCCAAGCCGAACAACACACCTTCTCTCGTCCTTAGAATAGACTCACTCCTCACATCTACTCAATTAATCACATTTTCTGCCTGAGCCGCTGAAATGTTTGGAAGCTCGGCATGGCTGTAATTAAGAGCTTGTTAAGCTGGAACCTGAATTGCTGAGTTGGTTGGATAGAGGCTGCGCGTTTATTAACCAGCTACAGCTCTAAGTGTCTGTTCATATTTGCCACTGAAACACACGTTGGATGATCACATCGCAGGTGTGGAGGTGCAAATGTGAATGCAGCCATTTGGGGATGCATCACTCAAGCCACATTTAGAGGTCGAGGCAGAGATTCATGCAGTGTTTGCATATTGTATGTGTGCAGTATGCATCTGTGATTGTGTTGAAGACACAGTCATTTGTAGTAAAGTTCGGTTATTATCTGTATTTTTGAAGCAAATCGCTTCAGCTTCAGAGTCACAATCAGCAATGACCATTATTTGGATGATTGTATGATGTAAAATAGTAGTGTAAAAAAATCAACAGGTTAATTAATAGTTGTGGAGCCTGATGAGATCCTGATCAGTTGATGTCTGTATCATGTTTGAGGATGGATGTTCTGTACGGTTGTACGGTAACATTTTCAACCTCAATCTGAAGCCAAACAATTGTTTAGTTACATGCTGTTGTAATTAATTAGCCAAACGTATACCCTAAACTTGCTATGCCACGAGCAGTGTAGCATGAAAGCAAAATACGTGGAGAGGTGTTTGTTGCTGTGGGGTCAGACGACCTTTGCGTTTTCTTGATGGAGATGGACACATGAGAAATTCAGCTTTTTACTCAGTCGACAGGGTAGTCTGACTTGGAACTGTCCACGCCCTGTGCCTTTGTGTGTGAAGCTCGGTTTGTCTACCAGTTAGTTGAGGTTAATGAGATCAGCTGGCTTAGGGAAGAATCTTCTCAAGTGTTGATAATCTCTGTCCACATGGAGAGGAGCCCCTCACTGTGGGACACACACACACACACACACACACACACACACACACACACACACACACACACACCTTACACAAGCACTTGACAGATAAATAACCAGAACAGCCTGGGATTTGAATAATGAGGCTCATACAAGGACATGTAACTCCAGACTGTATTTGCTCAGTGAGAAAACACATAAAAACAACGATAAAGGCAAAAGGGATTAGATTGTAGGATAAAACGTACACAGAGGAAAAAAATTACAAGACGCAACAAATCCTGAGGGGCTTTTGAAACACCTTGTCCCCAAACAATAAAAGGTATTTATGTGTAAAGTAAGAAGAAAGAGATCAACACACAAAGTCCTGTATGTTACTTGGTTTTGATGCCTATTTATTGAGATTAACTTGATTCTGTGGAAAATACACCTCTTCTATGCATTTCCACCATTTACCCCAAGATGGTCAAGTTACTTTTATTTAATTAGATTTTCACTTCGCATTAGAAGTCATTTCAGGTTTCCTTTCCTATAAAACAGGTCTTATGTCATATTTAAATTAAACTAACAGCCTTGTGTTACATATCGTATTTACATGTCGGCATAATTTATGAGAGGTCACGTTTGTAATAAGTGTTTTCAAGTTTAAAGGCCAAAACACACACAAAGGCCCTGGCACAGAGCGTTGCGCACTGAGTGCTACAATGACAATCACATTTCCACTGCAGCTGATAATTCAAACAAAACCTATTTGTATGACTTAAGTGCATTTTTCTTGTTATGTGTCTAGCTGTAAATATGTTTTTAATAGCTGTATGTACCATAGCAAGAACTAACTTTATTTATTATTCATGATTATTAATTGTCCCTCGACACAGATTCGGGATTGGTGTAACAGTAAAAAAATTTGTGAACACAGAAGAGAATCATAACCGTAAGAGTTAGTGAAAGTACAGTGGCTGAGATGATCTAATAAGGGCCAATACCACAAATAATATCCCCCCCCTCCCCCAACTCTGTAAACCCATAGGAAACACTCATTTTCATTTTCAAAAGCTCTGATTATCTCTTGGTGACATTGATAGTTTAGTACAGGTAGTGTGCGTTATTGCAACCAAGTGGTTGTTCACTTTGGGAAAAGTGAGATAAAAGAAAATTACACAAGCACGAGACAAAGGCAGGTTCAGTTGGGTTTCCGTGTACTCAGTCAGTCAGACTCTGTCCCTTGAGGAGGGCTGTGTTTGCAGATACGGCTTTAAAAACACACACACATTATGGCATACGGCTTATCAGAATAAAAGAATCATTTTCTTGAATTCATACATTTTTTCTAGTTATCATTTCAGTTTTGTTCAGAATTTAGTCTCCTCCAAAAATACACCCATATGTTGTGTATTTTATACATGAAAGGTAATAAAAATATTTCTCTTCTAAAAAAAGTCGAGCAGAAACAGTGGAAAGACAAAATAACAGGCTACCAGGCGTGGATACCTACATAGCTGTTGCACGTAATGCTGCCTTCAAGGTCGCCCTAAGCCATGACGGGGGAAAATACAACTTGACGTGCACTGAAGTACTTTTGACTGGAAATAATAACAAAATTGTCCACACAACAGTAATTTCTTTCTGCTTTATTGAGTTCATAACAGAGAAGAAATGGGAAAGATGGGAAAAGAGTGGAATGTGCCCACACTGACCCACGGAAGCTTCCTGTAATTAATGAGCGAGTGAAGCAGTGCTTATTTTAGGTACCTATAATTTACACAACATGCTGCTTGATAAATAGTATGACACAACATCAGGCAGGACTGTGCGCTCTTTGTTCCCTAAATGCTGCTTTTATCCCTCTAATATTGTCAGAGCAGAAATGTTATAGAATTGTAACAAATTTTACAAAATTGCAGAATTTGAGAACATTTTAAATCGAAGTGTAGTAAAACCTGGATTTTGGACACTGTGAGGCTCGGTTGTCTCTTTCAGAAGTAGTCAAGGGTTTAGTTTAGTTTTCAGGGTGTGTTTTTTTTTCTTTAATGGAACTCATTTATAGGCAAAGTCTTTAGAAATTGCCCGGCCCTGAAATGGAAAGCAGCAAGAGACATAAATTGCACCCAAAAACAGTTGTGTATTTCATGATGCACTCTCAACCATACATAATTGATTTTTCATTTCAAAATAAAGTTAGTTTGTATATTTCTTGCTACACTGCCAACTGAAATATTACCAAATACAACATTAGCTTACTGCACATTGAAGAGACGGATCATTCTAGTAGATGATTTCCATACAACAACTAACCATACTAACATTGAATTTTAGATGAGTTCTATAATTACTAGGTTTCATGATGTGAGGGGACAGTTGTTTTTCTCTGTAACGTTTTTCTGCCCTTGTTAGCACATGTGGCTTAGCTGTAGCTAAATGTTTTAATGCTCCTACTCTAATCTCTTCTACCTGATCTCTGCTGGGTTACCTTGAGTCTTTCTGCCTCACAGTTTCCAGCGAAAGTCACCACACCCAGCCACTGCAATGGCTTATCTAACTATCAGGCCAATCCAGCAGCACGTTTCACTTAAACAGCTACTCCTGTTGTTGGCTCTGATGTGTGCAGTTAGTTTGCTATCACTTCGCCCATTTCCCCTGATTTAAGAAAGCTTACCAACAATATTGTTTTCACCCTGGTTTAATGGCGCTATTATATTTCAGGCCCTCGCATTATAGTGTTAGGATCATTGCCGTCACAAATCTCCCTGGAATGAACTTTGTGGCAGCCAAGCACCTAATAAGAAAATAACATTGTATGACTAAAACCACAGAATGATTGTTTTATTGGCATGTAGGGCGACAATTATAAGCCTGAATCCTTCAACTGCTGTTTCTGTCCTCTATTGGATCTCTACATATGGTGGTCCATCATTGGGGCCATCAGAGGCATTCAAGTTTTAGATTTAGAAGTTTTAGAAGTTCTCCTTTTTTTGACATGTGCAAGCCCGACGTTTATCCTTTCCTGAGATGAGGGCTTATACTAGAGGGATTTTCCCATAACTCTCAGGAAATCAGATCCTGTAGGCTCTTAAGTGGTCCAGTGCTGTGACTCTAACCTGCAATAACCTGTCGATGTAATGGTTCGCTGTCTGGGGAATATTAAAAGACACCAATAGAGAATTTGTGTTTACATGACTTTAAAAAGCCAATTTTATCATTTAACTTCCTTCTGTCTGCCAGTTTTTGAAGAACACTGGCTGTTTTGAATGGAATCATTCTGTATCTGTTTTTTGACTGGGCTCATTCAACATGTTTGATTGTGGGCGAGGTTGTGCTGGGAAAATGTGAGGTCATAGAAATCAGGGATTACTGTTATATAAAAGGGAACATTTCAAAATCAGTGTTTGAAGACAGTTGTTTACATGCGTTTCCAAAGAGACGTCGTAAATCCAAGGTGATCAAGCTATACTCACACTGCCCCGATAGAGGAAGTTTATCAGTGTTGGTATTAGTCATCACTGAGGATGTTTTTTTCATCTACACCTTTGATCAATGCAAAGTCTTAAATAATTTATGATACTAAGAAATAGAAGAAATAGGGAAGACATAAAACCACATTTTTCGATGCTTGAAAGTAAGTTAAAAAAAAAGGTCAGTCTGCTGCTTTCTATCTGACAGCAAAGCCTCTTCTTTGTGCTTTGTTTTACAGTTACTGGGAGCAGCATTCCTGGGCATAGGCTTGTGGGCATGGGCGGAGAAGGTAAGTATAAACACATGCAGATACAAACACACACTGGTGAAATAGAACATGATTAGCTCAACAGCATAGCTCAAATTCTTCACAGTACTTTGGCTGGAATAGGCTCGAAGTACAATTTGCAGAAGAGAGTTCAGCTTTTGGAAACATAAACGCACTGTCCCTTAGCACTTAAAGGCATATTGCTTGATTAGGTTGCTTGATTGAGGGTAATCTTGCCATAACCAAACCTATAAACTCATTTGACTCACAACCGCAGCCATAATTTAATGTTGGGTTGTATACCACACTGTCACCAAATGTATTTGGCCCTAGCTTTGCATAGAAACTGTTTGCAGTTTACTTCCTACACTGTACTAGTTACAAACATAAGGTGATGCCATTAAACCTTCTGTGTTGTTGTTCTAAACTTCTTCCATTTAAGTTTGCAGCCAATTTGTTCATTAATTAGCTTGAAAGTGTATAGTCTGTTGAGTAAATGCTGCACCAACATAGAAGCATTTAGTGATTAGCAACGTCTGGTCATGAACTCTGCACAAATAGGCCTACACCAGAGTACCTTCGTGGAACATTGTGAATAATTTAAAGGGATTAGGCTGAATGATGAATAGTGGGCACTGCTAAGGCATAATGGTGAGTTTGAGTCTCAGTGACTTAAGATGATTAGTTTCAAACCCAGTTTGTGTTGCCAGACTACACTATTGTTTCAAGGCCTCATGCATAAATTCAAATGAAGGCAGTATATACAAGACCAGTACTATAAAAACACAAGAATGCAGTATTGCCTCTGTTCTGTAGTTGTCTCCTAGCTCAGTGCACATGGAGCTTAACTTAAGCACTATGAGATTTCAGCTTCTGGGGCTTTGACTGTAAATTTTTGACGTCTACCATATGTGACAAGTAAACAGGATGGTTAAACTGAGAGCGGCTGCCCACTTTTAGAGGCGGTAACCCTGCCGCGTTCTTTCCTGGATGGGTGACAGATAGAAAATGAAATGGTGAGAGATCCTCATCATCTTCTCTTACACATAAACGTTGCACCATACAATGCTATCCTGTGATATTTATAAATTTTCCAGTGAGTCTGCAGTTTGGTGTCAAGGTGTTCAGGAAATGGGCTGTGGCTTCAGATAAAACGTATCTTTGTCATTGTAAAGCATATGGAGACCAGAGACCCACAGGAAAACATGTTCTCTCTGTGGATTCAGAGCCGTGAGGACAGGATATGCCGAGAGGAAGGAGAGAAGTCTGTGCGTGAATGTTAACTGCTGGGATTGAAAGCTCTGAACTGTGTCTCTGTGTCAGTTGTTTTCATAGGCGGGACAAAGATCTGCCAGAGGGAAATTGTATGGGAGATAAAACCCCTTCGAGGGGCGGTGTTTTATTTACAAAGGAACACATTTTACACATCCCAGTCTAATCAAACAACAGTGTCTGATACATTTTTCTGCTTCACTTCCACATCTCTAACCGCGGCAAACCAAGCTGGTCTCTAAGCTGTGTCCTGTTCAATTCTCACCTTTTTCATTTTGACATCACACGTTTTGTTTTTAGTTTTTAACAGAGGTAGTACAGTTTACTTTAGGAAGTATTAGAATCAGAATTTGAACCACTCTCTTTTGTCTTACTGTCTTCCCCCCAGGGCGTGCTGTCCAATCTGTCATCCATAACAGATCTAGGGGGCTTCGACCCAGTATGGCTCTTCATTGTCGTAGGAGGTGTCATGTTCGTCCTGGGCTTTGCTGGATGTATTGGTGCGCTCAGAGAGAACACCTTCCTGCTGAAATTTGTAAGCTATCCGAGTACAGACACCATTTTCCACTTTGATCTGCATTTCCCTCCAGGGCTGAGAATGTTAAGCGTGCTCGCACGGCACAAACTCCTATTTTAGCACAAAGTAATAATCTCAAAAGCCACCAAAACAGAGGAGCTCTGTGTCCGAACATTGGTTGTACAAGCCTAAAATCACTACAACACGTTTTGGGAGCTTTATTTGTGTACAGCTGTATCAATAACAACATGTGACTGACGGAGACAAACTTGCCCTGTTGTTGGCTGCGATTCTGAGTAGCTATTACGTCCAACCAATGTCCATTAGCAGCAGTAAGTGAGGCGTCAGACTGAGGAGCTAATGTGGCTTTTGTGCATTTATCATTAGCCCCATCTCCTATGTTTACTGTAAAGAGATGATATAATGGTGCCTCTGGGACTGCAGTTTTTGTTGCCACACTCTTAGCAGCAAATCGCAATAGACCTCACAACCCGGCATCACAGCGACAATACATCAAAGCTGCTGTCCTTTTGAATTCTCTGTCAAGAAATGTAGTTTGTTTTTTACAAAACATTAAGGATTTCTCAGATTGAAATGAATGATGATTTGTGTTTGTTTATGTGAATTTGTGTGTGTGTTTACTCTTACTCCCATTTACGTCATGTACTTTACAGTTTTCTGTGATCCTGGGTTTGATCTTCTTCCTGGAGCTGACTGCGGGGATCCTTGCCTTTGTCTTTAAGGATTGGATCAAAGACCAGCTGAACTTTTTCATCAATAACAATGTCAAGGCCTATCGTGATGACATTGACTTGCAGAATCTCATTGACTTTGCCCAGGAATATGTGAGTCCACACCTACTGACTCAAGCACATGTCACTAACAAACTTAGTTTAATGGATGAAAGAAGTCATTTCTATCTATGTAAATTTAGTTTATTAAGTCACGTTGAATCAGTTAAGTTCTGAAGAGAGAGAGCGACTGAGTCAGCAACTGCTAGTGGAGTAAATAATATAATTAATGACTGTATTTCCTTTAAATTATCATCCAATTTTATCACTGAAACAGTTCATAGTCATATGAAGGACACTGTACCTTACTAATTGTGTGTAAACGCTGGGCTCTGTCATCACTGTAAAGACGATTACATCCACTCTCACTGTCGCTGACCGCCACATTACCACATTGAGCTGGTTATCCACACAAGCTGACCTGAGCCAGCCTCTAAAGAGCAGCTGCCATACCAGATCAGTCTGTTACTCGGACTTAGCGGTCTAATCCGTGCCTGTTTTTTGCCGCTGTCTCAGTGGTCATGTTGTGGAGCTCACGGGCCCGATGACTGGAACCTGAACATCTACTTCAACTGCACTGAGTTAAACCCCAGTAGGGAGCGCTGCGGAGTTCCCTTTTCCTGCTGCGTCAAAGACCCTGCAGTAAGTCACTCAACTCCAGAAGTATATGATTAATTGTCCATAGTCTAATATAATATTTTTGAATGAACAGCCCAAGAGTAAAGCAGTTTCAGCATTTGAGTTTATTTTGCATGCATGCAGTGTGTATTGAGATTGCAGGTGAAAGTGGTCAAAATGTTGATTAAGTTGTAATGAATAATAATTCTGTTTTGTTTTGTGATAGTCAAACGTCCAGTATCTAGCATGCATTGCAGCCATTATTCTTGCAGTCTATGCAGTTGTTTACATTTTGCCTCGTGTCACTTACACATACAACGGTTACTGGAAAAAAGGAAATATTACCATTTCAAATCTGACAGAGGGGCTGTTTTTTTTTTTACAGGGGGATGTCATCAACACCCAGTGTGGTTACGATGTTCGACTTAAAGCGGTTAGTATCTCTAGTCATTTCTTTTTGGATGGTTTCATATACTACATTCTGTCTTATTCTCCTGTTGTTCTGTTTACAATGTGTTGTGCTGGTTTTTCTTTAATAAAGATAGATATTTATAAGGTCAAATACAATTAAAGCAGTTGAACAGAACCAGTTGTAGTTCGTTGTACAGCCATTGAAAGATGATTTGCCAGCATTTCCGGTTAAAGTGACACAAATCTGCTTGGTGGAATTACTCCTGAAGGCAAGTTGACTGACAAACTGGAAACCTGCTTGGTTGAAACAATCTAAGCTGTTGTTGAGGCAGAAGTGGCAGCCAGATTAATTTGTGTTGGACTTGATTGGTAGTCTCAGTTCCCCATGTTATTAAAAACACCAATAACATTTTTTAATTGATGCCAACTTTTTTTAGCATTCTAAATGCTTTCAAATGATAACTATGTAAAAATTGTGTAAAAAACAGACTCAGAGAATGTAAAGGGTTAAATATCGCATAGTCTCCTCTGTGTAAGTCTTGCCTTAATAACAGATTGTTCTCCTAACAGGGATAATTAGGCTCCACTTATAGCCCAGAGAGCAGCCTTACTACACTCTGTAATTGGCAACTCAGTGGGTTATGCCAGTCCGTTCCCTTTTCCTGTGTGTGTGGGCGTGGTGGTTCTAACTCACTGCACTGCAGTCAGAAAGATTGCTGTTGCTAGGCACACTGCGGTATAGTAAACCACCTGCCACTGAGTTGGTATGAATTCATTTTCTGTGTGTACTCTTGTATTGAAACCCTGGCCATTGACATTTTGTTGAAGCCATCGGTGATGTGCTGTCCTTTACGTTCCTTATGGAGCACAGGTTGGGAAAGCAACACAGAGCCAGAAGGACATAGCATTCACAGCTTTTTTTATTGGCTGCCAAAGGAGTCCTTTTGCCTCCCATTGGTTGAAAGATATCTTTCAGGTTCTGCAAGAGAACAAAGGCTTTTCCTGGTTGACTTGTCTTTACGGTTTACAAAGAGACCATTGTATGAAGCCCCATTCACACCCATTTATGCGCCCCTTTTTATAGTATCACTTCTAAATTATACCTTTTCCATCTCTGAATAGAGATGTAATACATTGTGGTAACACAAACAGCCATCTGTCCGGTAACGGGAAACAGCTTCTGCCTGTTTGTTTAGTCCTCAGATAAACTCAGTACACAGCCTTGATGTCCTCCGTGATGCCCAGACACGGACACATTGTAATCTAAGAATGACTCAGCTGTCGTTCGTTCCTCATGCACTCCTCAGCAGTGAAGGAGTCAGCGGAAAGCATAAAGCTTTCTGCGTTGTTGTCTTTGTCAAACGTTAGTCATAGGTCACATCTCAGATTTTTGTTTAAAGTACACAAGCTCATTGCTTCCCCTTTAAATCTGATCATGTTGCTGTGATTTAAAAACGTATCAATTTTGAAAGTCTTTCTAATGTGATTTTTTGAAAAGGACCTGGCTCGGCAGGAGGATATCTACACAAAAGGGTGTGTGGGACAGTTTGAGAAGTGGCTTCAGGACAACCTGATCATCGTAGCTGGGATCTTTGTTGGTATTGCACTTTTACAGGTAAGGAGTGTTTTGTTAGTTTTACTCACGGTGATATGAAGCATGGTATTTAAAAAATGTATGTAAAACTATCTAAAGATGTATGGCCTCTGATTTAGTGTCATCACTGCCTCCTTGTGGTGAGAACAAGCAACCTCAAGACAAACCTGCATTACAGCAGCAGTCTGCTCTTATCTTTGTATTATCTAAGCGTCACTTGACTTATTTTCCTGTGTGGCTTCCTCTTCAGATTTTTGGTATATGCCTTGCTCAAAACCTGGTCAGTGATGTCCGAGCTGTCAAAGCCAACTGGTGACGTGAGGGTACCGCACCCCTCAGGCCCCATCAAAGTCAACACAGCACACAAACAGTCCTGTTCAGCTGAGTGCGGAGAGCCAAGAACATTGAACTCTATTTTACCACTGAGCTAAGCAGCACATTCGCACTCTCACGAATGCAGACAAGCAAACACACAAATTAACTTCGCTGTTTATCAGTGACACTTGAAGGTGGAGAAGAAAATATCCCAAGCAAACCAAACGGTCAACAATTTGTTTACCACTGAGCTGGGATTGGAACCCAAATATAGGACTTTACTAAGAGACTGTACTGTACTTATTTCTGTTTCCTCTCATTTCGTTCTTTGGACAAGTGTATCTATGGGGTGCAGTTGCACAAGGACTCCTGTCAGCTAGGAGATTGGAACCATGAAGGAAAGTACAAAGAGGACCAAAAAAAAAACACAGGAGAAGGAACACTTTATAGGTCAAGTGTTATATTGTTACAGACCCTCTGTCACAGTCGGTGAGAGCTGAACAAAAACAGCCTGTTTCTAACGCGCTTATCGCCACGTCCCGCTGTAGGAAGATTGTCAGTGGCTGCTTGACCGGCCAGCACACACACACACACACATTCCCTCTGCATGTCATTTCTCTTCATCTTTGACAACCAGTGAAAAGACTCTGAACACTAACTTATCATATCTGCAACTTCAAATCATTTCAGGAGATATACTTTACTGCTCAAAATGTTTAAAAAGTGCCATTAATATCAGTGATATTTTTGTCTCTTTCATCTTCTCCACTTGGCGTTTCTGCAAACTGCCCCACGATACCTCAGGGCTTTAGTGAAAATGTATGCTTTCTGCCGCCAGTTTTGAAGCATATCTTTTTCCATCCATTTTTGTTGAAATTAGATAGACTAACTTAATGCAGAAAAACATTGTTCCTTGAATGTTGCCCTGTTTGCTCTGCAGTGATTGTATTATCTGATGATTTATAGACATGTGTCATGTTGTATGGGGTAGCCTTGTGTGGAATGGATAATAGGTTTGTGCTATGGTTTGGGGAAAAATGGGAAACAGTTTAAGTTATAGAGATGTCTATTGTTTATCTCTGAGCATCCCTCCGGCACATGGGATCGCTGCTTTGGGGCCTTTTTACTTGACCTGTGTGACCATATTTGTCTTACATTTTGTCTTCTGCAGTACATGTTTAATATGTTTCAAATTTATTTCCTCTTCGTTCTTAGAGGCAGATTTATATATTGGGTTCATGGCTTGACTCTTCCAGTTCACCAGGTGCCCATTTTACCTCTGACACATCAGTCAACTGCACAATATTAGTCCTAATGAAGACCAAATATTATCAGCTGGCCTCAAGCTAACTGCCAAGGTTGTGTCTGGCTACAATTCAGATTTTATTAGTATTTGCCAACAATAGCACACAGCAGTTCTTGCCACAATGTGAATATGTTTTCCCTTTATACGGGAAGTTCCAGTTGAAATGAGAAATTATACAAAAATGTCAAATGTTACAGTATCGCTTTTATCTTCATTTCCATGTTGTGTGTTTTTGTTAGGACTGGTTTTTAAATATGATAAATACACGCTGTTACGTTTTGATATTAGCAGAAGTTCCAATATAACATGAATGCTGCTTTAACTATAACAAGGTTGATACAGTATATAGTTGCCACGCTAACAGCAAATATGACACGATCGCATTTGAACCAACTGACATTATTGTTTCCAGGATGACAAAATATTTAATTTGTTCTGTCAAAGTTTACATTTGTACATATGTTGGACTTTGTTCTTCATTATATAAAAACACCTCTTTGCCGACACAGCTTTTCATTTGGACCATGGTCCTAACAGAATGTGAGTCCATATATACATTTATACCTACATAGGTGTATATGTATAATTATAGCATCTGTGTTTGCCTGCTGTGTGAACATGCCATGTTGCTTTCGCCCACATGTTTCCTCTTCAAAACACTAACTGATCTGACTGCACATGTTTTCAAGACCTGTCATTTTGATGTCGTTTTCAAATGACATAATTCTTTTTTCTTTCTGCCAGAAGTGAAACATAAGACAAAACAGCAGTCATTTGAATTTAGGCGTCATGAATGCCCATGTCGAATAACTTCAGTGGAGCACAATGCATGTGTACTGGAGTGACTGAGCCTTAATGACTTCACTCAAATGAAACGGATGAGTTTCCTCTTTCGCTTCGGCACGTTTGGTGTAATTAGTGAGCCAGAGCATGCAGCAGTCTGTGAGATTTGTGTTGTTCTTTCAGATCAGACATGGAAATATTTACAGTCCTGCAAAATTCACATTCAGAGTTGCAGCATTTCTTTGATTTAGCGCTATTTGTTTCAACTTATAGTGTTATTCTAAATGTGTGTGGGCTTCTTTTGTGTACTCGCTGTTGGTAATCAATCTGTCCCACTCCAACGTCGAAAATCGGGATGTAAGCTTTTCTTTTTCTCCCCGCCGAACCTTCTCCAGCTTGATCTTTTGGAAAATAGGTTGAAACAGATAAAGGGTGATGTGTGTATTTAGTTCAGCAAGTCTTTTAAGTGTTTTTTTTTTTTATACCGCCTACAATTAAAAGTTTGCTCAGGGTTAAACACCCCTTTCCCTCTTTATAAAAAACCCTGCGTTTAGGCATGCATGTGGACTAACATGAAGAGGCTGCTGCCTTTTTCAGTGATGCAGAGGATCTGGCTGAAGGCAGGTGGAGGCCATGGGTGTCGGTTCTGCTGCAATACAGAGCCACAGCTCCTAAACAAAAAGCACTCCCACTCTCCCTCAGCAGCCAACACCATTTCTGGAGGGATCTGCCAATAATCAGACAGTGACCTTGGTAATATGAACAGTAATGCCATAATAATCTGTAGTAGCAGCATGGCAGGATTTCAATATGCAGACTACAGAGGTGACTAACTAGAGCATGTTTAACAGCTTTGGATAATTTAGTTTTTTATTCCTTTACCGGAGAAATAGGAGGGAGAGAAAACTGATAATTACGCTTTGTCCTCTATTATAATGGCCTTGTATCATGAAACACCTTCTTAATTTCTCTGCTCTCCCTGTGGGCAGTCAAATAATTCCCAAGGAGGGGCCTTATGCATATCGTGAATGTATAAGCCTGTTTCTGCATGGACCTACTGCTCCACACTTCTTTTCCTTTATGCAGCACATGCAAACATGACATTTAGGAATGTGAAAGAAGTTTGTCTTTGTGTTGTGCTGTTTTATATATTATTCCTTTTTTTACATTTGAAAAAGTGGAGCTTGCCATTTTTTCTGTCTTCTGCTCAGTCCCACAAGGATATACTTTATGCAATTACAAAACATCCGCTTTAACAGCGTCTTAGTTCTTGATTCTTCATTCCTTTGCATTAGATGTTAATGTAGAATATTTACAAATGTCATTGAAATTCTCACTTATGTGAATTTTGATGATCCTTTCATTGATATTAAACTTTATTTACAACATTCGGCAACATAATTTAACAGTGAATTGACTCAGCTTTGAAACAATTTTCTCTCTGCATATGATACAGAGTGACTTTACTAACCTGCCCTCTTATGTGTTTCAAGCTTTGAAGTCTGCTAATGTCTTGAGGTCTTTTTTGGTGCTATTTCTTTAATAGTTAGCAGCACATCAGACATTCACAAGGCTTACCTCATTGTGTAAGGACGCCGGTCACGTCAGAGCTCATTGCACATTGCAGTCATTAATATTGGCCTTTTCATTCTTAGTCGAGACAATCCGAGTGGAATGAAAAAGCGTTTTGTGAAGTTTTTTTATGTTGATGGGTTTGCACACCTTTAAAAATATAGCAATTATGTTTCAGCCACACAGAAACCACTAAAGGAATCTCTGTTCTACCAAAACATTTTTACTTTGTTTTACTTATAGTTTGTAAGTTTTGAGCTGCCCTGATGAGCAGTTTTATAAAGAAATGTACAACTGTGGGACATGGTCTGTTACACTGTATGTTGGTAAAATATTCCTCTTTCATATATTAAAGGATTTATTGTAACAGAGCAGTGTTTCTCTTTTAACTCAAGCAATCATGGACATTTAGAACATTTATTCAATTTAACTTTAATATTTACATTATGAGGGAGCTGTTCTAGTTACATTTTAAATTTGTTTTTAATTGTTAATATATACATTTTCTCCTGACAAATTACTAACAGTACATGAAGTAATTATATTACTGGAAGTTTACAGTAATTACAACAAGTATAACAACTCCTCGTCATTTTGGTCAATAATTCTAGGTCCTATTAATTTTTTCTCTTCAGTAGTGAGACTTTATTGTTGAATTATTTTATACGACCTATATTGAACACGACTCGTTTCTTATGGGCACAGGTTTGTGTCAGATTTTTTGTCATTTTTCACAGACAATTCTTTTTTGCACCTCCTGCTGGAGGGGTTTTGTCGCTCTGCCCTTATCTCTAACATACTCAGAAGCTTTTTGTTGTATCCAGGTCAGGGGACCCAGTCATAGTTTCAATTTTTTCTTGAAAGAAACTATCCTGTGATTGTGCAGTGTCAAATCAGTGCAGGTTTATAGCCCGGTACCACAATTTTTTCCCAAACCTTGGGGGATGTTGCAGTCTGTACAGTCTATGACACGTTTTAAAGAAAAGTCTCTGCCAGTTAATTCTATAAAAAGATAAAGACCAGGACGAAAACTGTGTTTGTCCTCATTGTCGAACCTGTTGAAACTTCTGAAGTTAGTCAACTTGGTTTTTTAGCGTCAACACCTTTCAGTCATTGCAGCCCCATATAAACACATCTCAACCTCCATTTCCAGGATGAGAGGGACACAGCATTTCAGTCCTCTGTATGCCCTGCATTTATGGTAGAATTGACAGTAAAGTTCACTTTGACTTTGACCTTTTATGCTCAGCACTATTCACTGTTGTAGTCTTGACCAGGTCCAGGCCAAATAGGCAAATTGGATTCATCTGATCAAAATATGCTCTGCCAATATTCACAAGGATCTTTTCAATTTGCATAGCAGAGTTTTATCTTGCGGTTTCCTTTTTCCTGAGAGTGATGGTTTTCTTCCTGGATGATGTCTGTAGAGGTTGACTTAGAGCAATTGCCTCAGTCGCTGTTTTTCAGTGCAGTTTGTTTCTGAATACGCTACTGTGTATCGAGTTGTTGCTGGTTTTTTTTTGTTTTGTCCAGTCAGTCAGTGGCTATAAGATAAAGAAGTTCCTTTGTACACAATAATGCTGCTTTAGATTCTGTGTTAATAGTTTTTTTTTTTAATTTATCATTGTTCAGTCAACCAATAGAGGGAGACAAATGGTGACTAGGAGCTTAGACATGGGCACGTCTGCTATGACTTCATCTTTTATGCAAAAATGCAATAAATAAACAGATCTTTTCTGCATTTTTTTGAAAGCCCTGTTAAAGACAACAATGATTGTGGCCAGGAAAAGAAAATATAATAAACAGAGCAGATAGTGTTTGGAGTGTATTGGATTTCGGTAATTGGTTGCTTTGATGGGAGAGAAGCTCTATAAATCCATTTAGTTACCTTCTATAAATGCTCTGCATCTAGATTTTAAAGTTCAAAGAGAAATGCTCTTCAGCATTAATCCATCAGCCTCAGAGATGACTGACATTTTCTTTCAACATGCATCTCGAAGATAAAGCATTCCACTCCAGCCCAATGCCAAAGTGGAGTTGTTGAATGACTTAGACACAAGCATCGGTGTTCTTTATGCCACGGTTTCTGGAACTGCAGCAAATGATCATTTGAAAACCTAGCCGTCCTTGAAAAATCACAAAAAAAAGTTCAGAGAAACTTTTGGAGCTTCATGGCTGCACAGACGGCAGCATGGTTGATTTAAACCAACTGCTACCATGATCACTATCTGTCCAATAAATATAAGCAGCCTTGTGCTTTCAGTTTCCTAGAAACCGTCATATACAGTGGACTGTGACAGCTTTCCAACGTCCACACAGTGGTTCATCATTCAGAAACAGATCATTTTCTTTATCGGCTAATGGATACAGTTCAGTTTTCTGTATTATCTTCACGTTGTGAATGCTAATGTGTCCGACCTCCTGACTTTAATGTTCACATACTGTAGCAGACATTATTCTCTGTGTTAACACTGGCACCTTGTCACTTTCATATAGTAGTTGAAAGATAATTGGAGCTTCAGTAAAGTCCTATTTCAGGCTTGAATCCACATGGTGTTGGTTTTTAGATCTGTGAGACTGTAGTCAGAAACTCATTTGTGTGCAGGAAGAGAGATGTCATGAGGGTGTAATCTTAGCACATATTTTAATTTCACTCTTGTTAATGTATTCTGTTTTGTGGTCGACTGAGCACACTGCAGTCTGAACGGCACTTTGCTTTAAGCATTTAGGTGTACAACGGTGATCTGTAATGTACCACTGTACATATTAAACCTCCATTACTGCCTTCAACAGCCCTTCACAGGAAATCACGCCAATCAAACTCTGACATCCACCGTATGTATGTATGTATATATATAGATATCTATATATACACATACGTTTATGAAATCGCTTTAGGTAAAAATGTTTAACAAGTGTTTATGTCATGTTGCCATGCAGCCTTCCTACACACGTGAGGCTTGGTGCTTGCATAAACAGGTCTACGGCATGAGTATTGGCGCAGATGTTTATCAAATATCTATGAGCCTGTCGGGGCACATCTTGCATTCTACAGGCAGTTACATAAAACTCTTTCATGAACAGTCATCAGTGACATTTATTGTGAATAGGAAAGTTTTATTCCCCGACTTCAGTCTGCAGGGCAGTGTTTTCTCCACAGATAACAAAAGCCCTTTGATGTAATGTGATGGAATGTGATGTGATTTATCAGCTCATCGTTTCTTTCAGATCTGTGGAGAAAATTGTAAAACCCCTGCTAGAAATACCCACTCCGTAGTGGTCGGCGTCACATCTGCGTCAGCTAACCTCAGAGAAATGAACATCACATGACGCTATTCATCTTTTCATGTGCCGTCTTAAAAGCAGGAGTTACTGTGAGACAAAGATGCATTTATTTACACATTTAGGTAAGTACGTATCTTTCAGCGGATCACTCTCATCTGCCTCCAAATATCTGATTTGGCAAAGATTTTATGCTGGATGCCATTCATAAGGTAACCTAGCTTGGCCTATCCTGGCTTGGAATACGCACCTACTGGGCCACAGTTCAACACCAGGAACGGAAAAGATAAACTGCCAACAACACTCACAATCTGCAGGTTGCGCAAGCATAACGTGTCGGTGGCGACCTTCATGGGACTTCCTACAGAAATCTAAAGAGCTTTCCTATGAGTGAGGCCGATATTAGCAGGAAGCTGTTGATCGTTAGTACATCGCGGTAACAGTCTGTGATCTCAGTCTTACAGTTAAAAAAAAAAAAAAAAATGCTGGAGCTGACCTAATTTGTTGTTTACATTTTTTAAACTGCAGATTTTTGAGGCATTGTACTCCATTAACTTTCATAAAGTCTGTATAGTTTTATATACTGCACAATTTATTAGTGCGATTTCACACTCTTGCGTGCACTATAGATGTGATCAGAACAGCTGGGGATTTACAGGCTGCAGAATCTGATTCAGCAGCCCAAAACACCATGTTCATGAATTCACAATCCTTGGCTGAAACCACTGAGTTGGATACGCACAGTTTGTAATTAGCCCATTAAAGAGCACGGTAGGGCCGTCGTCCTCAAATGGTCAAGTGTCCTCCGTTTGACACTCGGAGAAGAAAGCCCTCTTGTCACTGCATGTGTGTCAAAACCCTGCATTCTCAAATGATGTTCAGCATGAGCTCTGTGATTTAATGTCTGTTTAATATAAGCTCTGCCCATGCTGGAAATAAAGAACTTTTGTCAGAGCTTTTGTCAACCAAACACACACATTAATCAAACATCATAACGCAAATTACGAAACGATTGTTTCGAATGGTTCACACGAGAAGAAAAGTCACAACTTTAACAGGCACAAAGACTTAAATCGAAACAGATACGCGACTGATTTGAAAACACATCACATATCACGGAACACTAACACATTGAGAGGCAGCAGGAAAAGTCCCTGCAGTCGTCCTCGTGGGAAAGGACCATGTCACCCTCCAGACAGGGCTGTTAGCTCTGCTGGCCTGGAGTGCAATTGATTTTATTGATCTGTTCTGCGGAGCTGTCAAAGGTGTGCTTTCCCTATTGGGTGATGTCACATCTGCGTCAGCTAACTTGGAGAACCAGACATCACATGACAGCTTATTGTGTGGTGCACTGAGGGCGCTCCTGCTCTGGCTTTGCCTTCTTATGGCTGCTCTCAGTTCAAATGAAAGAAAAGGTAAGAAAAGAACCACAAGCAGATACAACACTACAACACAGCATCCTCCTCTCAGATACAACATGCAGATCCTAGTGTAGTCCAAGAGTATTTCTACTCAGCACCAGTCGCGCAAAGGTCTTCATAATGTGTGATGTCAGAGCTTCTGTAATCATGGAGGATGCTGGGATGGGATTTCTTTTATTAATGGGGACAAGTCCATCAATGTCTTCACTGTGAGGCTCACAGATAGTCTTCCAGTCTGTGACTTCAATGTGGGAAGTGTTTTGTTAAGGTTGACATGATTAAAGTCTCCAGAGATAACAAAGAGGGCATCAGAGTGTCTGGTTTGTAGGGTGGAGTTGACCATCTGTATGGAGTCACACGCAGCAGATGGAGAAAGGAAAACACCAAAAATATGGTGTGAGAAAACTTAAAATGGACACCCTGCAGTAGCTGAGAGCACAAACCTTTGAAGTATTTGGGAAAAGAAGAAACGCACTTTAAAGCGCTGTGCCCTTTCTTGTTTTTTAAATTAGAAGAACTGCATCTTATTGAAGATGTCTGTGAAGACGGCGGCCAGCTCATCAGCACAGTCTCTCAGGTCGCGTGCCCCGAGACGGTTCTGATCAGCCGGCCTATGTCTTCACGAACGCGTTCAACACATTGCTGAGCCAAACGGTCGTCCCAGTATGCTTCAGTCCACCTCCATCATCTGTATCCTGCCTGAACAACTACCGCCCCGTCGCCCTGACCCCCATCATCATGAAGTGGTCAAGAGCAGCCTTCCCCACTCACTGGACCCTCTGCAGTCTGCATACCGACCTAACAGGTTGACATAGGACGGTTTCTCCACTGCACTTCACCTCTCACTGTCACACGTGGAAGAGAAGGACACTCGTGTTGGAATGCTGTTCACAGACTTCAGCTCAGCATTCACCACCATCATCCCACAAAGACTCTGGGTGAAACTGAGTGAGCTGGCACTGAGCACCTCTCTCTGCAACATCTCCACCTGGACCACCTGCATCACCAGGAAGCCCACCACCCTCCTCCCATCCGCATCGTGTTCTACATCAGCACCATAGAGAGCGTCCCGACCAGCTGCATGTCCACATGGCAGCATCCAGGCCCGATCCACCAGACTGCAGCACAGTGTTTTCTTACAAGCCATCAGATTTCTGAACGCTCTATCCTCCTTATCCTACCTCCCACTGCCCCAACACGCACACTTACTACTACTCATCACTCTTGTGATATACATACAGCTATATGGACAATCTCATTCACCCAAATAGGACTGTCTCATGGCCACAGACTGATCAGCACCATAACAAGGTACTTTAAATGGTACTTATCCACTACAAAAGATAATCTCCACATTTATAAACTGTTTCCTGTCTGTTCTTAGTCTAAAGTGCATATTTCTGATGTTGTACCATAGCCAGTGTAGATTTCTATATTCTATTTCTATATAATATATTTTTAATTATCTTGTTTCGCTGTAGTGTTAAAGCTGGAGCCACGTCGTCTTGCCTCTACAGTATATAGCTGTCATAGAGATGGCAATAAAGTTTACTTTGACTTTGAGTTTATCCAGTTTGGCTGAAGCCGCCTGTACGATTCCCATCTTTTGTTTTGGAGGTTTGACCCAACATGATCCACAGTTCTGCATAAGGAGGCGGAGGTCTCGCTTTACACACACACACAGTAAATGATGTCATGTGTCAACTGCCACACAAGCTCAGACAGGACTGACAGACCTGATTAGTTGATGGTGTAATTCAATGAGTTTCTGCAATTATCTGGAAGAAACGCTGATTGAATCAGAGTCCAATTTAATTAATGGCACGAAGGATTACGTCCGAAGCACAAAACTCAAGGCGCTGCTCCTAATCTGCTGGCATCTCAGTCACAATGCTGAGGGGTTAAGTTGAAGGAGAGAGCTGTTCAGAGTGACTATAACTCACCCAAGTGGCTCTGCTTTAAAGACAGAATCACACAAGAGCTAATTGCTTGTCAGCCATTTTTAACTGGAATATTTATCTGTGCTATAGATATTTATGGTGCTTTCAAGGTGCTCGACAACAAGAGCTAGGTGTATAAGTGTTGGTGTGTGAGAGAGAGGGAGAACTAGACCCCTCAAGGGAGACATTTTTACCAGTTAAATGGGAATGTTCTGGTGAACATTGGGATTAGTTTCACTGTTAAGCTAAGGTTAGGGTTAGTGGGTTGGTTTAATCTGGTCGTGTAGTGGATATGCTTATGGTTAGTCTCCAAAGAATTGGCATAATCTAGTTTTATAGTCGTTGTCAAGGGTGAAAAGTCGTCAAGAAACCAAACAAGTCCAGTTGTTTTGGATAAAACCTTTTTGAGGCAACCATGACCTGGATGACTGAGAACCTTCACAGATATTTAGCTTCATTCAGAGTTCCCACTGTTTCCTTAAACTCAAGCACATTAGTGTTACTCTGAGGTTCTAAAAGTTCAAAATTCAAAAAAAAAAAAAAAAAAATCAAAAATTGTAAAATTAAGTTTTTTAAAGGGCCTTGAATTGTGTCATTAAAGAACGAACGGGTGTGTTTTTTAGAGTGTTAATCTTGTCAGACTACACTGTGAAGGGATCAGCTAATGGCACCCTAAAAACAGCTAAAAGTAAAGGGCATTAAGCTTTTCTTACCCACTTCATGTAGAGTTTAAGCTTTATGTGGCATGAAATGTGGAATCCTATCTACAAAGACGAGTTGTCCTAATCACATCATTCCTCTATATATTAACAAGGCAAGCTTACATAATGTATGCAGCTACCAGCAAGTCCTTTTCAATCATATGACTGAGAAACAGGTTCTTCAAGACATGAGACTTCTTCCTTTCCCACCTCACTACTGCAGATTTGTTCATCTCCCCCTAATGCAGGGCAATTTAATCACACTGCTTTTGAGCGTATCTGGGTTTCGTAAAGTCATGGACTCAAAGCTTCTGTTGCTAAAAGAGCTTCAAACTGAGTCACCGCTCTTTGTGTGTGGGCTGAACCGAGCCATATTTCTACAAGAGAGCTTTATAGCTGTGAAGAAGCACATGTAGCACAACAGAAAGACATTCGCGCAAATGCAAATATGCAGCCGTACTCCTTCAGACATCAACAGTCTCAACCTTTACATTATGCTTCCCAGAAGAGTCAGCATCCGTCCAACCGTTCCTTCCATTATCTATAACACCAATACTTTTTAAGGTCATAGTAGCCTGGAGTCAATCTCATCGCTTATTTAGCAAAAGTCTTTCACATGGCTGCCACAGAAAAAAAGACGGACAAACATTTGATGGTAACTAGACTTTTTTCATGTTAGGTCAAACTGTGTTGCCACTCGTCCATGTACCTGTAGTTGTGGAGAGATTCATTAGATGTATCGTCCGAGTTGATTCCACTTTATATCTTACCTGATTCGGCTCATTAGGTGGACAAAAAGAAGCATGCGCGTGAGTATATTAGCTCTACTCAGTAGATCTTACAACCCCTCCTACCTTCATTAAAGTGGGTTCTTAAATGTGGCCTTTCTAGTGGATTCTTTTTTCTGGGGATGGATGAAAAAGCAGTGAGATCAATTGCAAACATATTGTGCCTAAGGCCTCTATTTCACTCTCGTATCTTCTCTGTCCAAAATGGAAAAGGATGAAAACTAAACGTATTACATGATCTCAAAAAGGTTTTATCCAAAGCAACTGGACTTGTTTGGTTTCACCCTTCCATTGCAGAGGGCTTTCTTAAGTCGTCAAGAAACCAAATAAGACCAGTTGCTTTGGATAAAACCTTTTTGAGAGAACCATGACCTGGATGACTGAGAACCTTCACACGTATTACATGATCTTCATCTGCAGCTTTAGCATTTCCAGTTTTCATGGTTTCAACCTAACCTGGACCAAAAGTTTTTCATGTCATGATAGTTAGGCTAGTCTTGTAGTGGATCTTCTTTTTTTTCCTCAGCTGCTGTTTCCAAGGTCAAATACCAAAGTTTTTGATGTTTTTATTTTAACATATGAGGTAAAGTTAGTAAAATACGTTGACTATGTCAAAAGTACATGAGCAAAAGTATCATAATGTTTTCTTTTGAATTACACACTTCAAATTTACTTTACAGACATTTATATTCAAAGAAACCTGCTCACAGTCAGCATGACAAACCTGAGTACATCAAGTATCATTATGATTAATAATGTAATAATTAACAACCTTTGTATTGTTGTGTTAAAATCAAACAGATTACACAGGCTGCATTCAAAATACAGGCACCACATGGTTTTAGTTTCAGCATGGTTGCACATGGTAAACACAGGTTTAGAGGTGGATGGGAGCCGTAACTGAAGGTGCAGCAGACATCTTTAAATGATGACACCATACACAATTCAGGACTCACACATCTAACCACAGAAGTAAGACTCGATATGAGGATTATCTGTGGAAATTGAAGTTTCAGTGACAGATCAGACAGTGTGAAGGGCACTGCATGAATTGCTCTTCAGATGGGGTCCAAGAAGAAAATGATTACTCCAAATAACTCAAAGACTACACTTTGCCAAACAACATGAAGCAAATTCTAATGAATACTGGCAGCTCGTTCTTTGGCCAGATGCAACCAAAATAAATTAGTTTGGATCAGATGGGTACCAGCCTGTTTGTCGGGGACCTGGCTGTGACTACCACAGTGAATAGTCTGACCATGAAACACAGAGAGTGTTGTTCGGGCTGCTGGCTGTCAGCGCTACTGCAGAGCTTCGGTGTGTTGTCCAAGGATGTGGAACCAGGACAAACCAGGAACTGACCTGGGATTCATAGACCATGTGCTCTACTGTGCAACAGACAAACAACTGCAAACATCGAATGTACAGCAACTGCAGCACAGATTCGCTCAACCAACTCACGCAGGTCATCAACTTTCCAAGCCTGTTGCTGAGCGACGTGTGGTAAACAATCTGTGCAGCAAATGTTGCATGAGCACACCGGCCTCGGTCTTGCCGTATTTACACTTTAAACTGTGTGTCGTTGTGTGTCTGCACCTGTTAAACTGCTTCCTTGGTTTTTGCTGCCAAAACTCTCATCGTCTTAGCTTTTATTGCCTCCCTAAGTCTGAGCCTGACACTTGAACTATGTTTCCCCTGCAGCCAGAACAGTACGTTCTCTGGCAACATCAGCAACATCCATTTTAGGATTCTGTGGACTGATTAACTTTCTGTTTATCTGTGACTGTCTTTTGAAATTAAAAACGAAAGAAATGCTCAGCTGTTACTGACTGTGACCTTCTCATTGTTATGCTTTTGCTTTACATCTATTTATGAGTTTTTGTGGTGGCCAGGTGAGAGTCAATAGAAGAAACTTTGAGAAACATGAATTTATTGACAGACGGCCTTGATTTCCAGTACGCACTGTGTAAGGCCTCGGCAGGAGTCCCTTTCAGCAAAACAAACACCTCTGCGTCTGGCTGTGCGCATAAAAGTGTTTTTCCGCGGTGAAATTGAATGTCGAAATCGATGTTCAGATTTTGTTTTGATATGGCTGAGGGTTGTCATATCACATTAAGATGGATGTCCTGTGGGAGGTGTTGCTGGGAAGTGTGATGAGGAGAATCCTTTCCTCTAGGAGCAGCTAATCAATATGCCTCTCAGACACCCTCTTCTTCAGTAGGAGTGCCAATTTTTTTTTTTACGCTGCTGACACAGTTCAATTAAACCTGTACTGTGGAAAAAAATGGCTGGATTCAGCGGACGGAACTTAATCTAACTCATTTCAATTTTAACACACTCAAGCATTTTCCTGCTATTAAGTCACATTACATCTTATATTATCCAGTATAGATGCATACAAAAGTTAACCTAATCTCACTAGCTGCTGGTTTCTGTGTGTGTGTGTGTGTGTGTGTGTTCACTGAGTTATGACCAGTCACACCTCACTCAGCGTGGTTGCATCCTCTGTGATCACTCCATCAGCTGCACTCAGAACGAGCCAGAACAAGTGTGGAAGTGATTATACTGAGGTGCCTCAGGGCTTTACACAAGCTCCTGATCAATATTCAATCCCAGTAATTTCACCCCACATTACCATCCCACACAGGGCTGTTCAGTGACTGGAAGCCTCGTCGCTGCTCGTTGAGACTGAGAATCGCTTAATCAGAGAAAATAACTAGATTCAGTGGTGTCAATAAGTTCATGTTAGCTAATAGCTAGAGCTGTCCTTGAGGGCCTTTGATGCAGTATGACAATGTGACAAATAGGGAAAGATCGTTCCCACACCTTAAGGATATGAGAAAAACACATTTCAGTAGTTCTGCCAGTAATTGTATCGACACACACACACACACATAAATATATATATATATATGGATTATGTACTGTACACACACACATAAGTAAACTACTGCCATAGAACCTGAGAAAACACCTTCTGCTGAAAACTCACTCAATACACCTGTAGTTAACAACAAAGGTGTTAACAACACAACAGCTTAGCGTTTTTTCAGTTGTTGTTGTCAAAAGGTTTTGTGTCGAAAATTTTGAAACTCACAGTATTATTTTAATCTACTGCTCTGCTGTTGATCCTTTATTCATTTAGTATGTTCCAGTCATCCTTCCCAAAGAACATGTAAAGCTGGAAGTGTGAGTACACATACAGTGGCAAGAACAAGTTTTCACATGTGGTGTGTGTGTGTTTAGTTTTGATATGTGACGTCATAAATATCAACATACACAGTATTAAAGTGGATTAAGCACAGTTATTCTATGGTAGCTTTACGTTGAAGTTTAGGATCATTGTCCTGCTACTCTGGCAGATGTTTCTTGTTCGTATGTTGTTCTTTTCTTACACGGTGTTCTTCCTGAACAATTCAATCTTTGTCCATTTACTCTTTGTCCATATTGTTGGGACACGATGTGTCCAATAATTTTAGACCTCATAAAGACTTTACAATGTAAGTGTATGTTCATTTTAGTGAAGGCCTGAAGGAAGGTCTTTCTCTGTACAAAGCCAGTCATTATGGATGTATGAACAGAAGGCATAACTTGCGCTTTCATGTATGTGAGTCTAATTCAGTGTCACTGATGTACAGTTAACCACATCTAAAACAATTTAGACTCTGGAATAAACCTTGTGTGAGTGACTACAAGGCTTTTATTTGTTATTATTATTATTTTATTTTCCTATCACTTTCATAAAGTAATATGTAGTATATGTCTTTAGTGCAAAAAATATAAGAGAGCTTTTATGTTTCATTTCTGAGTGACTAATTCAGTTTCTGGTTCAAGTGTGAAAAGGAACTAGCATTACAAGCTCAGCAATAAAGCAATGTCAACAAAACCAAACTGTACTGAATACCCATGTTTAACTTCCAAATGGATGGATCAGTGCATGTGAAGGGTCATATAACACATATATGCAGCAGTCCAGCCCTGCCGCTTTTCTATTGACTTGCATAGGATCATCTCCACAGCAGTCAAAAGAGTGCTGCATGCAGCAAAGTCCCAACTTTTTCATAATAATGTTGCAGAGGATTTGTTTTCTGGCAAGACAAGCAGCCTAAACATGCACCAGAGCTCTGCAAGGCTTATTTATAATCCAAGGAATAGCAACAAGTGGCCCTTTTGCATGGCTTACCGTCAGCAGTCACAAGACCAAAACCTCGATGTGCATCTTTGGGAACATTTGAAAAGAAAAAAATTCAAACAACATCACAAGACAGTCTCTGGGATGTTCTAAAAAGACTTGAATTGTGAAGAACGGTTGGAGTAAATGTGTAGAGTGTAAGCTTTGATCAAACACGACTCAGGCCAGGCTGAGGTGCAGAAAAGAAATCTGATTAATGATGAACTGCATGTAATCGGGGGGGTTTTGGCCATGTCTATGCTGATGAAAATACACTTCAAAACACGTTTGGCCTCCTGTCTGCTGTTTTACACACTGGAGGGAAGCGGAGGAAAACAGCCTTTTGTAAACCCTGAAGATGTTCATAGACACGATCAGCAGCAAAGTGAAAGTGAGGAAACTGACAGCTCTCACTGGGATTCCTCATTTCTTATTCCTCTCTAGCGGATGAAACTTTGACCCCGCTGTGTCTCTGTGTTGGTTGATGAATGCATCCATATAAAGTGATATTGTGTTCTTTTTTGGCATCATTTCTTTTATTGCAATCTGATTTCATGCAGATAAACATTGTTGCCGTGTTTTAATTGCATCTGTAGCAGCACCTCAGTCAAAACCAGCTTCCGGTCAGCTGGTTCTTTACATTTTGTGGTGCTTAAGGGTCCATTATATAGAGCCCTCATCCATTCACAGAGTGTCCCCCATCATCAATGAAAGCTATAAAAGATGTTAAGACTCAATTTTCTGTTTCATAGTCACTCACACAGATATGAAGTGAAGCTTCTACTCCAAGCAGCAAACCTAAGTCCGCTGCAACACACACACAGCATTCCCATTTCTCTGTAGCGCACCCAACTCAAGCCTCGAGCCCTGTCGTGTTCTCATGTCCGCCACCTGCAGAGCCTGAGTTTACCTCACTCTTAGAGGGAATGTCAGAGACAGACAGAGATCATCAGCTCCGTTCAAGTTGCGCGCTTCACATAATGATCCATTCCACTTCAGACACTTGGCAGAAATGTTCTGGTGAAAGGCGTCGTTGGTGTTTATTCTTCTCCTGAACAGAGCTGTCATCTGTGGCTGTGTTTTTCTTGTTGTCAGCATTACCGACCATAAAACTACTTTGTGTTGTCTGTCTCTCAGTCAGCTCTCAGTCCACAACTAAAAACAAGCAAACAAAGCTTCAGAGTATTTTTAAAACAGTTGCTGCAGTTTTCTGTATTGTACATTTTTTAGGAACTGATTTCAATAATGTTTGTAGATTAAAGTAGTATCTTTGTTTTACAAATAAAGGAAATTTCACCAATCAGGCTTCAGCTACTCAGATAAAGCTTGTTTTTAATTAAATTCTCAGTTGATTTGATTTTTTGATGATATATGACATTTGATGTGTTGACAATGAGAAAAACATAAAATAAAACCAGTGATGTATTTTCAGTTTGTTATTTAAACCTGGAAATGCAATTTAAATGGATAAAAGAAGCTGTGTTTGGGGGCGTGGATGGACAGTGGATGAGCTGTTATTCATTTATTGTCTAATTCCTCAAAATGCAGAGGAGGCCACCCTACTCCCACTTGCACAGGGCAATATTTCCAAGTGTAATATTACCATTATTGCGACAGCACTGTGCCAACACAGCATTTTTGTGTTTACAAGTGACGTTTTTATAGTAGCCAGCATCGTCTCACCAGCCATAATTCTCCACCTGAGCACCTAAGCAGCACTGTAAAACTTCTACGTGCACTGAGCTTCTTTAATGTTTTAGCAGCAGAGCGGAAAATTGCTCAGATGTGCATCTTTTATGATTTCATGATGATAGTGCTCCCTGTAAGATATGGGGGGAAAAAGTTTGGTATGGTCATGTCTAAAATTTAGATTTCTAAATTATTGTAACACTCTCCTGGCTAGAGCGTCTGCAGTCACCATCAAACCCCTCCAGATGGTCCAAAAGGTGGCAGCCTGTCTCATTTTCAACCAGCCGAAATACACCCACATCACACCTCTTTTACCTCTCTTCACTGGCTCCCAGTAGCCGCTCAGATTAAGTTTAAATCCTTGATGCTTGCCTACAAGGCTGTGAATGGAGGTTCACCCTCATGTACATCAACATGCTTTTAGTAAGATACACTCCTGCACACCCTCTCAGATCTACAAATGAGAGGAGACTGAAATCTTTTCCAAATAGTCATATTTGGAAAATGGTAAGTCACTGTGGCTTCCTTCATGGTTTAGTACAATAATGTTGCATGAATAAAGTGCTTCATGGTGTGTATAATGATATAAAAAGCAACCAGCCAAAAGAAGGGATCATGAAGTTTAGATCCTGGCATAGAAAAGCACCAGAAACAGTAAGTTTAAAACTTTGACCCACTGGCACGTTGTTAGACTTTTCCTGACTTCTTCACAGAAACATTCTGTAACGCGGCGTCAACAGTAAATTACCGTTCTGCAGCATGATACAGTTTTTGCTTTTGTGGTATAATACTCATGGACCACATGATGTCTGAAACAAAGCTGCATTGCAGGAGAACAACAGCACCATCAACTATTCTGTGCCACAGATTCAGTTTCCTGCAGCACAGTGTGTGATGATGAGAAGGTGGAAGAGCAGCAGGGAGTGGTGTAGTAATATGTACTTTTATAGACATACTAGACACATTTAGTGTCTTGTATATCTAGTGTCTAAGTATACATGAAGTACAAAGAAATATGTATTTTAGTGATTTAACTGTGAAAATAAACAATTCTGAAACAAATAATTTATGTTTTAAATTAAAAATCTATGTCACAACTTGTTGTCTAAGCTTTCGAACAAATTCATTATGAAAAACCATGAGTGAGAAGGCTGAGCAGTCAATAGGCGTCAATTTCTTCATTAGCATTTATATGAAAAATAACAGTGGAAGTATGAATGTAATCTGTAAAAGAATGTCTCTAATAGATGCAACAGTCTAGAGAAGTGATTCTGAATGACCATTAACTACTTTTACAATTTTTGTCTTAGTGTACTCAGTATTAAATAGTGGGCCCATTTAATCCCTAAAATTAAATTGTATACTAGAAGTACATTAACATAAGTATAATTACTAGGTAAATAATACTTTGGAAATATACTTTGAGTATACTGTATAATATGAACCTAAACTATTTAAATTGGGCTGCTCAGAGTGTTTTTGTTAGTTCTGTGTAAATAGGTAGAGGCGTGCTGAGAAAATACCACCTTAAAACAGAAAACTCTCACTTTGTGTATATAAGAAAGGCTTAGCGAGAGAAAAGTAAGCCCTCCTGAATTATTACTTCATCTAGCAGGGGTTGCTTTTCACTCTCTCTCTCTTTATTAAGTTAATACATAACTCTGAATGACACATATAGAAAGAAAGTTTAAGAATCAGTGTTTATAACTGAGACATGTTGTTTTACACAGAGTAGCCTGTAATCGAATTAAACTAATAAATATATTTCAAATGCAATGTCATGGAATTTGCACATGATGCCATGCAAATTACAGTACAGAACTACAAACGTATATTAATCTTTCACTGTTAATTTTCCAGGATTAAACTATGGAAATTACAGCAAAGACTAACAGCACACTTCCACATGTCAATAATCATATCTTAAAGATGATAATGATAATATTATATCTTTTTTTAATAATCTACACAAACAGAAAAGTTAGAATGATCTGACATGGAATTAGCCTACTAGCTAACTAGCTTCTTTCTTTCTAATTACTTTCCGGAGACTCTCATACAAAATAGAAAAGCTGCAGTAAGTTAGTTAGTGCACCTAAGATGTGCTGCTATTTTTCCCTTTGGACAAAATCTAGAAATGCATGATTTTCTTACTTATAATAAAAGAGTCACAGGTTTGGCGACCTTTGGGTTGACTCAATGTAATCTCCTTACACGGGAAAAATGCAAAGCTAAAGTTTGTGTTAGCGTGATCATTTTGTTAAAATGTATCCACAACTTTTAAATCAAATCACACTAAGGATCCATAGTTTCTGAAGCATTTTGGCCTTGTGACAATAAAAAAATCTATACTTAATAAAACAGCTGTGGCACTCTGATACTTCAGAGGGAAATTAATTCAGTTTATAAAAACCTTCTGCAGCTTGAATATGCAGTTGATAACTCAAAACTCAAACAAGACCCGAGGCTGGGGTCGTGGTTACATCCAGGGTCACGTTATTGGATTATTTGTGGCTCTGAATTTGTTTTTTTGTCAACCTTCTCACACCATCAGATGAATCTGAGGGATGCAGAACTTCACAACACCACAAGTGACAGTATACTTCTTATTTTCATGCAGACCTCGCCGCTGCTTCCATTTCCTGGCAGCTCACCACATTCATAAATAACTTAAAAGCTTACGAGAAGCACTGCAAATAGCAAAAGCAAGTTTTTATTTGTTATGAGGGATGGCAATCAAAAACACTATTTATAATATTAACACTGCAGCAATCATTGACTAAAATCTTTAATCTCATCCTGGTATTTTATCTTTACAATGTTCAAACTCAGCTATAGTTCAGCCTGTTCTGGTTAGCTATGGGTTATATTGGACGACTAATTTACTATAGACTACACAACCACATAGGAATCAAAGGATTTTATTAGCCATGTAATCATCACTGCAACAGTATCACAAACAGACGACAACCAAACAATATCAAACGCTAAGAGAACAATATTAAAGTCCAGGGGCACTTTGGTTTGTAGCCATGTTAATAGTACTGGGAGTTGAACCATGACCTTCGGGTTCATAGGTGACTGACCTAAAAACCTAAGCACACAGACAGTACATTTTGGTCTTCTCACTAATAATTAAATAAATAGTTAAACAAATACAAAAATTGCACCATTCTTCATTATATCACAAACTATTTCACCTCTGAAAGAATCTCATATCATCATATTTACCGTGAGTACATTTGAAGAAGGTACTTTTAGGATTTTAAGATTACCGAGACAAACTAGCGTTGCCAAAAATGTGCATTCTATGTTCTTAGAACTATCACTTATGTACGCTGTTTTCTACCGTAAAATGATGCGGAAAAACTCATCCATCCTTTGTAGTAGACGTACACTTGACTACTGTAACTCTCTTTCAACATGTCTCTCTAACAGGTTGTTAGAGGACTAACAGGTTGCAGCTTATTCTTGACGCTGCCACCAGGCCGTTAACTCGGATAAAGAATACAGATTATATTGCTTCTGCACTGGCTCCCTGTAGCTCACCAGAATGTGCTTTTGTTGGCGTGTAAGGGTTTGTGTGGCTCTTCATATTTGACCAATCTCATATTCCAGTATGTGACCTAAGGTCTTCTAGTCAACCACACACTTTGGGAAGAGTAGGAGATGCAGCACTTTTTAATTATTATCAGAAAATGAAAACCGACACCAGCAGAGATTCGTCTTGCAGTGTCCTTAATGTCTTTTAAAGAGCTTTTACAGACTTTTATTCATTAGCTTTTGATTAATTTATGCAACATATTCTGAGTTTGTGATTACTTTCTTTGATTGTCTTTTATTGTTCTGTTTATTGTTGTTTAATGAATTGTGCTGTATAAATAAATAATTTAATGATTGTTTTTTTTTTTTAACGCCATGACACACCAATCTGACGGTCTGCTGACAGCCAGCGTTTGGCCGTCCGTGGGAATCTCTGGTTTGACCCTGTTTTTTGCGCTGTGTCCCGAGGTGTGTCCCATACTAGTGGAACTACTTTTCAGTCGATTTAGCAGGTTTAATTGGCAGCGGACCAAGGTGAGAGCAACAACTCTGATTGGCTCTTACGTTTAATAAATCACTGCTAGCGAATAGGATCGGACAGCAGTGCCATTTACAACTTCCTGTCAGATTTATTATTGATTAGAAATAGCTATAAACCATCTGTGGTGGGCAAGAGCGGTGTGAAAATTGTAAGCAAATGCTGCTAAGTGCTGCTTTGTTTACGGTTTGTGTGTCTGCCGTCCCAGGGCATCTTGTGGCAGTCTTAGGGCCTCTTCTGCTTTCCCTTTTTCAATGATAAATACTAAATACTGCTGCTGTCAGCCTCATGTTTTACGACACTTAGCCTTCAAACACAACCTTTACCGTGTGATTATTACTGTAACTGTGACATCAAAAGTCCCCAAACCATACCAGAGTAGCCAACTTGTTGTTGTGCGTAAACATAATCCCACCTTAACCATTTTTGGCCTCCATTGACAAAGTGGTACTGTGAAAGTCTGGAAAAAATAACCCAAGGTGACGCCATCAAGGGTTCGCTAAGCTCGTGTTTTAGCAGAAATCTGCCTGGAGAAGTAACGTTGTCACTTTTCATGATGCAAATATCCAGCTCAGTCAAATGACATAATATCAGTATAAGAAGTGATCGCATTTCTTATTTGTCTTCCGAGTTCATTATGTAAAAAGGTCCCTGTCACAAAGAATACATTTCAAAGCCAAAATAAGAAATCAAATGCTGAGCACTTTGCCTGAATACAGATTGGTCTTGCACTAATAATAACAAATAAAAACAACAACAATCACATTATTAAGGAGACTGTACATGAAACAGGAAAACACCACCACAGTATTCTGAAAGTTAAGACAACCAAAACCATCTAAACAATGATGAGCTCATGAGGATTGAAGGATTGAAGGCTTAACTTGTACGCTCCATAGATACTGTGAATCAGCTGCTTGTGTTGCGTGCTGTATTTCAGTCAAAAAGAAACTAAAACAGGCTGCTCTGCAGCGTCTGGAAATACCAAAAAGCAGTTTGTCATCAAACAGAGTGTGCTGAGCATTCAGCTCTGTCGTGAGATGCAGAACATGTTGGTTGTTTCCAAATTTCGTGGGATACAGTCCTCACACTGGTATCATTCAAAAAATTTTTTACCTATAATGAGCTTTTAGTTTAAACCAGATATGAAATCTTTCTCTGGTGTCTGAAAACCAAAGAATCTGCTTGTCTTTACATAAAGGCCCTCTCTTCTTATTAGACAATCATATAGATACTGTAGTTATTTCAGGTACCACTTTCAAACAAATGGTTCCCCAGCTGTAATTAATGGCCTCAAAGTTTTAAAACGTTGAAGTACTAAGAATGTATTTTAGGGTTTCCAGGTTGTGGGAACCAGTTTGGCAGAAGATCTGGTCAAAAATGAATGTACTGACATATGAAGGACACATACAAGCGTTAAATTAATGACCTTTAAACTTGTTAATTGTATGAGAATCCCATGAGCATTTAATAATGGATTTGCAACATTTATTATGTAGGATTATTACAAAATTGAACAAACAGACACGAGCCAGATTATGAACAATTTAAAATGCCTTATCTACATAACAGATCTATAAGACATTACTTAATTTTTATCATAATAGAGTCATTCATTACAACTTATAAGCCTTCGAGAGGGTTTCTAATTAGACTAAGTGACTGTTAATTGTTTGGCTGCAGGTCACATTTTGACATCTCAATGTGTTTAGCTAAAACTTCCCACTAATCAGCTCCTATAGCTATTAAGTGGAATTACATTTTATCACGAGCCTTCAGAAAGCTGGCTAAGTCAACTACTGAAACGACCTGGATATTAGAGTCAGACTTGAATGTGCCGATGTTTGCCAGACCTTCCAAGTTTTGATTGACATGACATTAGACTCAACCTGTGCTTCACAGGGGTTAATAGAAGCTCTCAGTTCAGTCCAGACTTGAGAAAGCCGTCTGGAATGGAAGGGTGAAATGTCGTCAAGAAATGAAGTCCAGTTGCTTTGGCTAAAACCTTTTTGGAGATCACCATGACCTGGATGACTGAGAACCTTCACAGATATTCTCAGTCCAAATCACAAAAGAGCTGCACCTGAGTTGCTTGTCAGCGTCCTTTCTCATTTGTGCATTTTTAAGGTCAGTTCCCTCTGGTTTGGGCTCATTTTCCTCTTTGGTAGAATTGTTTCTTTTTCCTGTAATATTCTACTAAAAATCGTGGGGCAAGCAGCAAAACATGTACATGCGTATTTACAGCTTTCTGTCATTAGATGACAGTACAGCGGTAGGTGTCGTTGGTTGTACTGGAAACATCTGGTTTGACCACCATGATTTTGGACGAGTGCTGGGAGCTATATAGCACGTTTCTGCCGCAAAGACGCTCGCGGTAGTTCTGAGCAAAGATTAGCAGCATGAGTGGGTTGATGCAGCTGTGGGAGTAGCAGAGGCAGATGCTGATGTTGTAGGCGTAGATGAAGGGAACCGTTGGGGTTGTGTTCCTGAGGTTGATCACCTGAATCACGTGGTAGGGGGACCAACAGATCAAGAACACGGCAATGACCATCAGGACCATCTTGGTGGCTGTTTTAGCCCAAACGGACTGTTTGCGTTTGACTCGCCGTATGGAGCTGAAGACATGGTAGAGCGTGAGTGAGTAGAAGGTGCTGATGATAATGAGAGGGATGATGAAGCCCAGGATAGACTGGTAGAGGGTGTACCAGTACATGTCTTCAGGCCCTTCCAGCGCCATTATACACACCTCAAAATGCTCCCTGCGCTCAACCGTGGCATACATCATGACTGGGATGGTGAGGAGGAAGCTGCCCATCCACACCAGCATGTTGATGATGATGGTCCACTGGATGGTCCTCCTCTCTGATGTAGGATGAACAATAGCAATGTACCTGAAGAGAGGAATTAACCCTGTTAGCGTTGTGAATGTAAAGAACATTGGTTTAACTTCAAGACGCTATTTTCATTACGGACAAGCACAGAAAATCACATCTGGCAAGGGGAATGATGAAACCAAGTACCATGTCAGAGATACACTCTCAATATATTACGTGCCCAGTAAAGTGATGAATGCAATCACAATTAGTATAATTTAGACAGGGTGACATAGCTGTAGGAAATGAACACATTTCCATTAGGATTTTGCATTGGATTGTGTTTCAATTTGTAAAGCTGCTCAGCTACTTTAGCAAAAATTGACCTCAGTTTTTAGGACATTTGAAGGAAATGAATGACCACTTACAGCAATTGTCATTGAAGTGGAGCAAATTACATATTTCCAGTCCAGTACGTCTGTGTCGGTGCCCCATTTGTGTAGATTTAACAGACAAGTAAACTACTAAGATCTTATCAAACACGTAAGTGACAATTACCTTAGACCATAAATCCAATAGTTTAAAAATGTAATGACCAACAGACGCTGGTGTCATTATGTCAGCAAATACTATCAGCCACAGCATTAATACCATCTGATGGTGGATATCTGCTGAGCGAGCTGATCACTTTCCACCAAACGCTGTTGTCATAGGACTGTGTCGCAAACACTGAGTCTGGGTTTCAGTCATCAGTGAGGGCACAAACATATAACAGGGAGCTGTCAAATGCAAAACTTCCATTTGATAGTTTTATTGAAGCAGAATCACTACGAAGGCCTTTTAATGGTGCTATGATGGAAATGTGGTTGTCTGTGTATGTTTCCACACTCCTGATGGGATATTGATATGATAACTTGTTGAATTAAAGCTTTTAAAAAAGGCTGTTATATTTTTTACCCTTTATTAGATTGACATATTATAATTTGTGTGGGCTTGTATGTCAGAGCTTAAATACTCACACATACATAAACTAGTGAGGCCTTTTCTAAAAATCATTTGGTTGGCTGGTCAGCTTTTCTGCAGACTCTCATTCTGTATGTTATTCTGAAGAATCTCTGGAAACATCCACCATACGAGACACTCACCGATCAATGCACAGCACAGTAACGATTCCCACTGTTGTAAACTGGTTGCTGACATCCACCACCACCACCGCTTTGCACATAAAGTTTCCGAAGACCCACTGTCTGTCTCTGACCAACTGATGGATGTTGAAGGGCATCACGAGCAAAAACAGCGTGTCTGCTATTGCCAGGTTCAACACGTACACGTCTGATACCATTTTCTTCTTGCATGCCGCCACCGCATAGATGACCAGTCCATTGGCAATAACTCCCACTGCGCACAGGATGCCGTAAATAGAAGGGAATATATGCATGAAAGTTGTGATGTCGATGTGGCTGTAAGGCGACGGGGTTGAGTGCAGACATGAAAGGTAAGTCGAGTTGGCTGTTTCGTTGTTTTTACATAATATGTTCGTCCCATTCATCTTCAGATCCTCTCTGGAATCGCGTTGGCTGTAATTAAAGCGCGAAGCAGGCGGAGCAGTCGCCTGGTCTCCAAAGTTGGGTGGAAAAGTCGCGCAGTCTCCAAGAGCGCGTATCCCGGCGTTGATTTCCCTCACACAAAGAGATTCAATCAGAAACCCGTAAAGTCGAGTCGAATATGTCTACATGTGCAACGATGGCCTCTGGAACATCTTTATCCCTAGAAGCGAACTATGATCTGACCGTGAGCTGTGCGCTTCCGCTGTGCGCTTTACCAAAGAGTGCGCGCTCCAGCAGACAGTAGTTCCCTCCCTTCACAGATAATTTACTGTGTCATTACCAGAAAACAAACAAAAAAGAAATCAAAAGATCACTTTATGTCTTAACCCCTCAAAAGCTGGTCTGTTAACATTTGGATGAGACTAAACAAACTTTTACATTTATTTTGATGCTGTAGTTTTAATTTAAAGACAGTGTGGATGTTAATGCTCAATGTCAAGACCAATTCACTTTCATACAATAGTACCCATACCCGAATGTTTTACTTTATATACAAGCAAATATATGTTATGACCCAAGACTTTAAGAAATAATAAATAATTTAGTATATTTTAATTAGAAAATATTTTACATGTCTTACTGACGTTTGTAGACATAGATTAAAACATTTGAGCCAGACTGAATGTAAGCTGTCTAAATGTTTTAAATATACATGTTTCAACTTAGTTTATTCAACAGTTATTAATATAAAAAAAAAAGTTTTTTTGTATATTATTTTGTATATTTGTATATTTTTGATTTTCCAATTTGAGTATAAAATAACTCTCACGTTGTGTTCATGTCAAATTTGACCTTTTCAAAAGTTTTGTCTCTGAAAAATGACTCACCTAAGATTTTATGACAGGACTTCAACACACAAAATAAATTGCATGAATCTGCAAAGCTACATCTGCGTTTTACTCAACTTCTATACACTCATGGTGTTCCTGGTCAACAATGACTGGCCATTAGAAATGAATGGAGACAAGAATTAGTGTAAAGAACTGAACTCAGCTACATCCTCATTCGTCAGATGGACACACATACACATGCACACATGTGTACACACACACCTTAGGTTTGCTGGTAACCACTACGGAAGCCTTTGAGAAAAGACCCTCTCTCCCATTGAGTGTGTCTTGTAGCATTTGTATAACATGCTTTTTTGAGGCCTTGCTCACAGGTAATCGTGTGGCAACTTCCCTTTACTTGACAGACGCTTTTATCCAAAGTGATTTACAAGGAGCTGGCGCTGAGTGTCTTGCTCAAGGACACACCTGGTATGGAGGATGGGCTAGGAGTCGGTGCAGACATCACAGTGGTATTAAGTAAGTCGCTGACAAATAATACATGTATTTTTACATTTTTATGATGGCTCTTGATGGAACAGTATTTTTGACCAGGAACACTAAATAGTTTACCATTATTGAACACAGCATGAGGGTTAATGTTATTATGATTAAAAAAAACACCAATACTCTCGCCTAACTTGTTGCTTCTTGTGTAGCTGTGCTGATGTGTCATCGCAAACAGTCAGTTTAGGCAAGTACCTTCAAGCTGATTTCATTTATTTCAGATTTGTGTTATATACAACTGTTCATATCATATTTTTAGATCTTATATTATATTTGTAACTATTTAGTCTGTAGAAAACTGCAGGTCAACAGTTTGCTGCAGCTGTGATAGACATTCTCAGTCTCATAGTTTCATAGGTCAGACACTATTGATCAGAATCACAAACACTCTATGACTCAATACCAGCTGTAGTCATAAAAAGACTTTTATTCTGACATTGTTAACAATCATAGTTGACACGTGTCAGTTATGTTAGGATAAGTGAAAGTGTGACCTTGAGTGGTGTAATATGCAATAAAAACATGTTCCAATTAAAAATGTGGAGACAAATGAAACTTAAATTGTTAATACATGCTGGGTTTTTTTTACCCATATTGTCATTAATGGGGTAGCGAATCCAAAAAGCTTTGTGTGACACGGGGCAAAGTTATTAAGAAAATCATTAGCCTCAGTCACTTTTCACCCACACACGTTAAGTACCCTCCTCCCCTTTTGTCTTTTCCAAATTATGATTAGTTTCAACTTTAAGGAGCGTAATTGATTCGTGAAATAGCAAGCGGTTGAGCTTTTTAATGTTCAAGGCGTCTTAAAGGCTGCTCTGTAACCTGCATACGAAGGGTGTGATTTTTTTTTCTTACATCACTGGCAGTGGTTTTGAAGAACATTGGCCGATCCAGCGTTTGAAGCAGCTCAGCAGAGAGGACTCTGCTGGGATGTGACCACAGGTCTGCAGTAATATATATTTAACTTTATTTCATGCTGCGTTCGGGTACTGTTTGTTCGGGCTCTATGATGCTTTGTGTGTAATTCAAAGTTCGACATAATATAATTATTTTCGCACCAGCTTTCAGATAAAATGCATGAGTGAGTTCTTTAAGCCCACCTCTGTCAGCTGCACGCTGGGCTGACAGTGTAAGAAAATGAAATTCACATCATTCATTTATATTTTATCATCTTCGTCTCTGTGTAAATATACACTCTTCTTTCTGAGAGATAAATAAAGCATGTTGAGGAGCAAACTGTAGGATTGAAACAGCAAGTCCAGGGCATTTTGACTTTGACTTTTAGATTCTGTGAGATCAAGGTCAGGAAGGTTATGAGGTGACTGTCTTTTCAATGGAGGACTTGCATTTAGCCCCTAATGGCAGATGTCATCTGCCTTGCTAAAGTGTTGTCAAGTAAAACCTTGAGACCTGAGACTAATCATTATTATGTGCTGCATAATCATTCTCAATAGGTAGAAAGTACACACCCACAGTACTGCTAGGCATTATTAATGTGATTAGTCATAAGAATGCTAGGATACATAATTTCCATTAGTATTTCTCAATTGAAAAAATGATGTACATTTCCTAGGTGTTGCCTGAAGCTAGCACCACGAATAAGCTAGTATGAATTTACTGATGATTTACTGTAGTTTTAGAATGATAAGCAGCTACTGTGTGCTGCAAGTCAGAACCTAGGACAGCTCAACAGAAGCCTCCATATGATTGTCTATTTCTTAATGAATGCTCTTATAATTACTTTAAGACTATAATAGAATAATTGAAATTTCTTTAAAAAAAAATTAAATTAAATTAAATTACATTTCTTCATGAGTACATACTGTTAGCATTAGTATAAATAGTAGTTGATGGTAGTATCACTTTCTCAAACCTTGAAGATATTGACTTGTGCTGCTATGAATCCTCAAACCTGAGCACTAGTTATTGTCGTGGTGTAAGACACATTAGTAGACTCATACTTTTAGCTCAGTGGGTAACAATGCTGAATAAAGACATGAGCATGTAAAAAACCCCTGCCAGGATTGAATGAGAAATAAACATGAACTACTGACAGGAAGTTAAAGTACACAGACCTTAAACAGACAGTTTCAAGTTAAATCCAATGTATCCTTTGATCATTTAAATATGGATTGGTTACTTCGCAGTAACAAAGTCCTGTAACAACATATGTTAAAACCTGATCCACTACGAATATATTAGTGCTCATTAATGAGATTACATGCACAACACAGTAGCCTGAGGCAGCTCATAAAAGCTGGAACATACCACATAGAGTCCACAAAAAGGGCTTTTCTAAATTAGCACAAACTATGCTTTTAATTAGTCCTTCACAACACTGTGAATGGCATTAATCTAGGATGGATGAACTGATCAGAGTTTGGTGGTCAAAGATCAAGGCTCATGGTCACTGTGATCTAACATCTGTCTCATTCTTCCCAGCACCATGTCTCAAGACAGCATGGAGGGAATCTCATCACATCTGTCCACTCGCGCATGAACTGATTAGAATATGAGTCTGGACAGACAAGCATGTACATGGAAACTTGACCGGCTGGCTCATGCAAACAACCACAAACACGGCCATTTTTATTTGTAATTATTTATTAATGAGGGGGTATTAATTTATTAAATATGAATGGTTTGAGTGTTGGTAAACTCTTTACAATTACAAATGCTACAAAGCATCAGCTCTTGGAGCTGGGTTGTTAGCAAACAACACATCACACATATATATATATATATATATATATATATACACCTATAGCCTATAGCCTTGGTTTCTGCTGGATTTAAATAATGCATAATAGTAAATCATAGGGCCTTGGGCTGGGTGTCTGTAGGAGGCCAATGGTAGTTGTAAAGTCACAGTGCTAAATTAAAAGAGGTGAAAATGAAAAGACAAAAAAAGAAGCTAAATCTTGAGCCCAAGGCCTCATTTACTTAATCTGTTCATGAGCAGCCATGTGAACAATTTTAATAAAGAGTGTGATTCTGACACTCTACCGCCACAGTCTCAGAGGATTGACATACTCTCCTCTGATTGTGGCAGATGAACATCGTCTTCTTTTTGCATTTCTCTTATCAGTCTTGATGAGGACTCATTATAGTGAAGAGTATAATTGCTTGTAACATTAAGATATTTGACAGAACTATTAAGGCGCTTTCACTGATTTCTGGTAAAATTATCACTCTTTAATTAACCTGCTGTGCTCACTTCAGGTAAAGGCAGAATGGGTGGTTTAGAGCTGTCATCTGAATTACGTGTGAGGTATAATCCTATCTGTGGGCGGTAGTTTTTAGTTCAAAGTGCTTTCTCGCTAAAGAAGACGCTCTGTCGCTGTGTGTCAGAGATGTATGCGAAGAAGGCAACACTACAGTAAATAGTGTTTTTCTGTATTTATCATTACCCAGTGTTTTTGCTTCACTTCAAAGTAGAGAACAGCCTCTTTGTCAGCATGAGTGTAGTATCATGCTCATTGTAATTCTAGTATTCAGTCAGACACAGAATATGCTGGAAGAAAACAACACCAGTGTGCAATAACAGAGTTACATGCTTCTAGTGGCAGATCTAGTAACCTTACATGCGGGGGCAAAGGAGTGGCAGGAGGTCTAGGCAGGAAGGCAATGCTGGACCCCCTGAGTGAAGTGTGTGAAAATCCCCTATATGTAAATGGCTTCAAAAAAATATTCACAAATACACGAAAGCTATTTATTGTATCATTACAATACCTAAGATTGTTTACAACAGTATTTACAATTATAGATTTTTGATGAAGTAATATTTAATTTGCAGGCTTTTGGAAAAACAAGTGATTTGTTTTTATAGGTAGGATTTTTGGGGCATAAACGTGGTGGGGCAAGGCTGGGAGCAAGGCTCTTAAGCGGGGGCAGTTGCCCCCCTTGCCCCCCTGTAGATTCGCCTCTTGAATCTACAGTTAAAGAGAATCATATAAATAAAGGATTTTGTGTTTAACAGTGAAAAAAACAACTTTAGATAAACAGGCACCAATAGCAAATTATTTTCACTATGATCAAAATCACGGATCAAATAACATTGTGGTGTTTGTCCACAAATACACTCTATTGACATGGGACTGAAAGCAGTGAGTGATACATACTGTCTGCAAATAATAAAATGAGGACATAACAGAGCACTTAACTAGCTTTTCCAAGAACATCTTCAATTGAATAGATGCTGTTATGCCCGAGGCCTATAATTAAATCACGAAAATGTGGACTGAAAGATCAAGTTGCCACAGTGCCTATGTGCATCATAGAAAGATACTTCAAGGAGATTAGTATTTAATGATTATTTGTCTAACATCATGAAGATATCAGAGCAGACACATTGGAACAGATTGTGTAGTCATAATAAGTTGTGGATTGCTGGCATACATTTGTCTTTGCTGCGTGTCTATTGTTGTCGCCACTGAGAAGAAGTCCAGAAACAAGCATGAAGAAGCACAAGAGAAATAGTAGCCTACTCTGTCTGGTTCACAGTTAATAAAATCACATGCTCTCCATGTCATATGATTCTTTGTCAAGATAAGATAAATGTCTTAATACATGCTCCAGGCCTTTGCTAATTTTAATTGCACGCTCTGGTCAGGGTTTAAATGCCAGTGAATGACAAAATGAAACATGTGTGAAGAGAGGTTTCGAGATGTAGCTTTAAGGTTGTTTTCTTTTTGTCATGAGAAGAACTAACATTCCCTGCACTGTATGTACCTTCCCACACATGCTGTTGTTTGATTATAATTATGATCATAATATTGTGTCAATCTGAGTAGGCAGCAGGGCAACACAACTCCTCATCCAGCCAGGCACATTATCAGATTGTATAGTTATGCAATAGCTCAGCTCACGTTAGTCTGAAGCAAAACCGAATAAGGTTTGACAGGCGCGTTTCTCGAGTGAGTCTTCAGAGTGTTTGTCCTGCCCTGCTTGTTGTGTTCACCACCAGCTGCAGGATGACACAGATCTTGCGGAGCATCTTTGGACAATCATATGATCTCTCTCTGCAGCTGCTCCGGGGAATCAAGATGAATTCACATATTGGCCTGAACCCGCCTCTTTTACAAAGGAATGAACTGCTCCTCTTACAAATACCTCATTTTACTAGAAACACATTTTCTAAGAAATACGGATAATATTTTTTTTGGCCTCCTACAGGGTTTTGACAGAGTTAAGGTTCGCTGACAACCGCCTCTGGATTTAGAACAGAGAGTAATGAAAGAAAGTTTGTTTTTGCAAGCGGGAGTAGAGTCATCAGCTATTATTAACAAACTATTTGGCTTGTTTGTTTCATTACTGTACATCATGAAGTTGATAGCTGTTTTTTTGCTTAACCTGTCTAGAATTACAAATTTTTGAAGCTTAAGTTTAATGCTTGCCCTCTTAAAATAAGTAGAAAATTGATTTTTAAACACTGTTTGCCCTCAGAGTAAACTGACTTCTGTCTTCTGTTCACATCTGTTTGACATGTAATGCTTTTTAAAATGTTGGTTTTAGGAAGATAAAAGCACGTAATTTTCTCTGTGAGGCTTATCTAATTATAGATTCGATATAAAATCAATTGCATTTGCCAGATTATGACTTGTGAAAAATGGCTGCCTCCAAGCAATTTTCATAACCCCAGGATTTGAATGCTTTTAGAAAACAAATATATTTGAGGTTGTTTTATGTATCCCTGGTGTGTTCTCGCAGGCTCTAGTTAAATACAGGATGTTACAATAGGGAGGTGTAAGAAGAAATGTTTTTTCCTACTTTTCATGACAGTAACATGCAGCATTGCTTAGATACAGTCTCAAAACAATCTTCTGGTTTTCTGAACTGGTCATGAAATATGATCTAATCTTCGCCATAGTCACTAATATCAACGGCCACAATATTTCTAAACTGATAAAAAAAAAGTCCTGATTTTATGACCCACAAACAGAGTGATGGTGGAAAAAGTAATAACAGTGTTCGCTACAGTGTTCTAATAACTCGTTGAACCACCTTTGGCTGGAATAACCTCTAACGAGTTCTTCCTGTAGTCCTGGATTAGACCTGCACGACATTCAGGAGGAATTCTGGACCTTTGACCTATGTGAACAACTCTCATGGGGTCATTTCATAGCATTTCTGTTGAGGAGGGTTGAGGTCTGGGCTCTGACTGGGTCACTCCAAAAGATGGATTTTGCGTCTCAAAAGTCATTCTGTGGTAAATTTACTTCTGCTTCTAGGGTCATATCCAGCTGCAGCGAGGCTCCCTCAATCATGCTTCACCGCTGGGATAATGTTTTCATGTTGGTTCACGGTTAGCTTTTCACTCCATGCGTGGAGTTGTGTATTGCAGCACACCTGAACTTTGCCTAAAGACCAACTTGGGACTCTGCAGAGAAAATAAACAGCAGACTGGGGAAACTGAGGCTGAATTTTTGGTAGCAGTGCATATGGCATAAAAAGGGAACCACAAGCCTCAAATGATGATGCCTTCTGTAATAAACCACACTGTAGCAACTCATGACTGTGTTTTATGAGCTTAGGAATATAGTGTTCCTGATATTTGTGACTTTGGTGAAGATTGGCTCGCAATTTATGCAAAAACCAGGAACTTGAAGCCAGTGCATTTTCTTCCCAGTATAAGATGGACAACTGCTTGTAGCCATGACAATACCAAAGAAAGTGTTTTAAATGCTACAAGGTCACAGTCAAGCTTTCACTGAAATTTGTTCTTGCGGCATCAGTGCCAACAAAAAACTATCTGGAGTTTAGTCTCTACATTATTAGACAGGATGCTGCATTCAGCACGGGATTCAACAAAGCCCCATCAACTTTCTCAGGGTGATGGATTTGTATCGTGTAACAGAAATAACATTTAAATAGAGAACTTGGTCATAAAATAACAGCACCGCCCCTGTCTGGGTTGTTTTCACTCATAACAGTTGCACACTGTATCAGATGTAGTTTGATATGTATTTTTTGTTTTGTTGAGTTGATTAAAAGAACTTCATGTGGGTTTGTATTTTCTTTGATGGAGGAACACAATGTCAATGCCAACCTTATGCCCCAGTTATTTCGGTCCCACGCCAGAATGCCACTTTAAAATATAAAATATAGATTTTATTTTCATGTGCTTTGTGTGGCATTTCATAAATCAATACTGAATTATTTGTGATGCTTTTAGTACAATAGTGTAAACACATTAGACTCTGAAGATGGTACCAAAAACAGAGCCGACAAGCATCAACATTATAAATATGTCTTTCTTGTTTTGTCTTTGATTTAGTTTGTTGTTAATTTTGTTAAAATAATTTGTGTTCAACTGTCAAATACAGAATTATGTAAGGTCCTTCCTCATTAAGTGATTATTTCCTCTTCCCCCTACGTCTCACACCAGTGATATCGTTAATGGTAGGTTTGATCATACCCCTCGTCGATCTCTCTCGCGTTTCTCTCTGGTGTCAGCCTGCCTTTACTCCTTTCAAAGATCAAATAGAAGAGAAAGAGTCGATAATTAGCAGTGATTTCTTCATCTTTTATATGTTCCATTATTTCATATTGATAAAAACCTTGAAAGCGCTCCTCTTCTGCCTGAAGGAAAGCACTTCTGTGCCATAATCTGATGACTCCAACATGGAAAATGTTCTTGGAATTAATAGTGTAATGATTAATTACTAATAGCACATGCTGATGAAAGCTTAGTGTAACCCTGGATCACAAAAGTGGTGCTAAATGCATGTTCAAAGGACTGACCAAATGTAATAAAACATCTCTTAAAAACAGATGTGTGGTCATAAAGAAATGTCTGCCTCATTACGTGCAGCACATGAACCTGAGCCTCAGCACACTATGTAAATTGGGCATTATCGACTTTGGATACAATCTTTTGAAATACTGGGCTGATGTCTTAAAGTCATTTTGTTAATAGTATTGTGAGTACACAGTATAAAAAAACGATTGTCAAATATACACTTAGAGAGTCGTTTTTAACTCCGTACAGGAAAGAAAGAGACATGTGCTTTTATTCTTTGACTGCAATTAGTCTGGTGTTTTGAAGATGACAAAATGATTATTAGGAAGCCAGTCCATTACATCTGACTGTGTCTGGATGCAACAATAATGTCACAATGGGGACAAAACGGCCGTATTCTGAATGCTTTTCCCATTTGCATGAACTGACACGTCCATACTGATAAATCTTTGTTGTCCACTAAATTGTGAATTCTTTTTTCTCAACTACTGACTGCATAAACCAACCAGTTTGATGTGCAAATAAGCATATTTGTGTGGTTTTATGCAAATTGCTGAACATTTAATCACTAGTAGTGGGTCTGGCTTGCATAATGATGCTTTGATAATGTGCATCACTCAATTCAGGGACTGCAGACTGCAGAGAGGGTGGATGCTGGAGCTGATGGAGAGAAAGGGAAGGCCATCATACAGCATATAAGCAGTTGTAGAGATATGCTGAATTATCCAAAGTGTTCTTGCCATTATTTGTGCCCTTGTAGCATTTACTGTATGACAGAAAAGTCAATCAAATATTAATAGATTTCAGAGAGAGAGAGAGATGCACGTGTGTCTGCTAACTGAAGTGATTACCATAGCATAGGATGACATTGTGAATTGCTCTGTTGTCCTTTCTTGATCCGGCAGATCAAACATCACATATAAAGCAAAGTCAACTGAGAAGGTGACTTCCAGTTGAACATTTTGAAGGGGTGCACAGCACACACTCGCCAACAAGTCACATGTAATACACAGTACGATATGCAGTGATAAAAGTTGAAACTGTTGAAGTCAGATACCCTGTAGGATGCTCAGTGGGCAGAGCAGTCGGCTTCAAACCCAACGGTGATTCTAAGCCCCTCAGGGTTACATGTCAAGGTGTCCTTGGACAAGACACCAGTATCCTGTAATAGCACTGACACAGGTCCAGCAGCTGTCCAAACAACAATTTTCCCAAGGGGATCAATAAAATATCTACTATTATAATAATTGTCTCTGCCTTCCAAACCATTAGAAATGGTTAGTGTTAAAAAATATTGTGGTTTGGCTTGCTGGTAATTTACGCCTGGGTGCCCCATTCGTCATGTTGGTAGTTAGTGAATAATCATGGCTGTGATAAAAAGCCAAGACAGACCAGTCACAGTTCTTATGACTGCCAGAGAGCTTTATGAGTTTTAACTGACTGCTGAGCACTGCAGCACAAACTGTCTTTGCACAGTGAAATTGCACAATGTCACAGTGTTTCAGCACATGAAACAACAAGAGACCACATACATATGTCCAGCCTATTGAGCGCACTACAGCCTAGTCAGAATACAGTAAACATTGAATTTAAATAAGCTTTAAATAAGCGTATAATCACTAAGATGTGTACAGCTAGGTCTAAACAAACACTACGCTAAAAGGAAAAATCCTGGAAATCCTTGTTTTTACAGGTTTAATCATTAATAAACTTGAAAGATAATAATTAGTGTAATAAGGAGGCACTGCTGCATTTTTTTGCCTCAGTTTTTTGGCTTTTAAAGGTCTCGGATCTTTGATTTTTTTTCTTCTTTAATCACAGCTTCTGAACAAACCCTTTTCATCTCTTACTTGCATTTGTCCTTTCTGAGACGCACTAATGCACCAGCAGGGAAAAATCTCTTCCCCAAATTATTTCCATTCATGTTTGCCGATCAGTTCCACCAGCAAAGTGGCATTCAACAGTTGATTACACATTTTTAAAAGTGAATTTTCTGAAAATCAAAGTGTACAATCACAGTTTGTGTTTCCGCCATGCCCCTTGCTGCTTCGCCACATGGAGTGTCAAATGCTGCACTGCTGAACTGACACATCTGCAGCACTATTTCTTTCATTTTAAGTTTTCAATTGCATAATTACACAATTCTTCAGGTTTCAGGTAGGACGTAAGTGTTCTGCTTTACTCACAGTCATCAAAATGCATTTATTGAAAACATAAAATGCCTCAGTGCAGTTTATATTCTGATGGCTGTATAAAGACTATAAGTGCACATCAATAAACAAGAGTCCAAGACTGTTTTCACCTAAAATGTGTAAAATAAAAATCCCAATGCTGTGTTGATCCTGCTGGGCCAGTGGGCTTTTTGAATTAGTGCTCACCATCTTCACAGCGAGAGCTCTCACCTCTCCGCATCTGAGGATTCATACAGTGTCTGTGGGCTTTCAGGATCATTAGTATGCAGCACACATGCCTGCAGGTCTGCAAATAACTCTGTGACGTGGCCCCCACCCACCCTCCCAGTCCGCCCCTTGGTTGATCTATACTTTATTGCTATATTTATGAGTAATGCAGGCTTCAACGCAGTCGTCGTAATCAGCCAGGGGTTGTGCAAATTCTTCTCCACTAGCCTTTAAATTTAATGAATAATTTGAATAGGTGCTGATGCAGATGGAGATGATACTCGAATGGGTTCAACTTGATTAGTTTTTAAATGCACTGTGCTAAAGTTAAATGATAACAGATAAAACAGTTGAATCCTATGAAGTCAGGAGAAAACATTTATTTGTACAGCACAACCGTCGGCTCCTAACATCAAACATAGCATTTTTTTCAGCCTTTCCTTACAGATGCAGAAACTGCATCAACGCATACGGTCACCAGCAAATCAGCCTTCAGACAGCGTCGGAATATTCCAAGGATTTTACTGATTTCAGAGCTATGCACAAGCACCAAGCCAACCGAGCGCTGGGGAGTCAATAACAGAGTTTCACAGGAGAGAATGAGTTCTACGTGACAAGTGACAATCTCTGTTCTATTTTAGATTCAAACACTTCAAAATGTGACTCGGGCCAAATTTGTGTGATTTGAGACAGAGCAGTTATAGGGGTAGACAGAAACAACGAGGAGGTTTTCTCTGGTTCCAGATTTACCAGACGCCAGAATTGTGTAACCTGTGGATGAAAAATTCATCAGATGAAGTTGTGTTTTATAATTCTTACTGAAGGCCCTATGTTCGTGGTTGGCATTCAAGTTTTAGGTTCTCTGTGCTCTCTGTGCGCAACACGAGGTTGAATGTATGTTCACTGTGCCTTGAACATACATACATTCCTATTAGTGCTCTTGTTACTCTGTCTGTTTTAGTAATTCACAGTCTTAAAAGTGTGTGTTTGCCTTTAAACTTAGACTGTTCTTCGTCCTGCTGCTGGTACTGCAGTATGAGCTCCTTGGCACTGACTCAGCCACTTAATATGCATGTATTTCCACCTACTGGTCAAGTGATAACACTGCAGGTCATCCTCATCTCTTTCATTTTTTAGCCTATGATATAAATCTAAATTACTGCTGCAAAATAGAGATTTAGCCAGATACTAGACATGCATGTAAAAAATTTAGCATATTTATATAATAGACTGCAGTCAGTGGAGCGTATCCCAGGCAGCCTCTGGGGTTTATAGCTGTTATAAAAGCAGACTGGTTCAGGACTGTTTTGATTTGTGTCTCTGTTCTCAGGTGCTCCTACATGTAATTTGTCCAGTACGTCCTTTTTTGACCCATGCTGCAAATTCTCTCTCAAACGGGCCAACAAAGCATGCCCGTGGTTTTTGTGGTGCTTTTCACGTTCAGCCTGTCACCTAAACCTGCTCTCATATTCAGCTGCTGGAAATAAAAAGAGTGGTCCTCCCCCTCTTGTGGTTTGATGCAATATTGCATTAGTTTGCTGTTGTCACTTTTAATGTCTAGTCATTAGAGCTCTCGATCAACACGCTGACGCTGAAACTGAGCATGAGCTGTACTTCATAATCTGCAATTTGTGAGAAAGATGTAAGTGAATGAGCAGCACTGTTTCCTCTGAGCAACACAGACACTCATCTTTTGGTGAATTTAATGTAGAGTTATGTGACTGACTATGTTCTCGAAGACAATGTTCGAGCGGAAAGAGAAAGAAATCCGTGTCAAGACTAAAGTGGTTGCCTTATTTTTTTTGGAGTGCAGTGTATCACTGATTGAGCGTTCAGACTCATTCAGAACCACGATTGCCTCTCCTCTTCATAGGCAGCTCCGGGATGGAGTGACTCTCAGTCTCATGATGCTGGTAAAAATAGCTTTATTCTCAACAGGCTAGATTTAATTTAGCAAGCCTGTCTCTCTACTGTAATATCTGATGGGAAGGACTGTCTTCGTAACGAAGGTGGGGATCGTAGTCTTCTAAGGAAACTGCAAGTGTTGTGTTTCCAACCACAGAGATCACTACAGCAGAAATATTTTATTGTGCATGTGCTTTTCTTTGACATTGAAGAAAAGTGTTCAGAACAGCAAATGTTTCTCCATCCGCTCAGTAGTTTTTTCTTCACTTCCTTCAAGGAAGCTCCTGGGCTTGGCTGCAAAGCATGAGTGCCTGTTTGAGTTATGGCCTACCTGCTCCTGGAGGAGGGAACGGGGGTGGGGTTGAAGAAAGAGTGAAAGAGAGGATTTCATCCAAGAACACGCTAATGGTTAAAGCATCGCTGTGCAGAGCAAGTCCTCACAGATTCTTACCAGATGAAAAGGCTATAATATAGGACAGACGGTATCAAGCACGGGGGAGCGTCGCTCCCTTGAGGTGACAGTAAAAAGCCAATGAAATGATGTGCAAGGAGGCATGGATTCATTCTTGTTCACCTTCCTGAAGGCACTGAATTCATGCCTCTGTTTCTTTTTCGCTCCTCTCTCCAGTGTGTTACGCGATCACGCCTTCCACACTTGTGTTTTAGCGTGCGCACAGAGTGAGTCCGCGGGAGTATCACTGGGTTGAAGCAATGTGCAATGAAATTTATCAAAGTCAGTGGACCATTGTGATGAAAAACTTGTGAGGGAATTTCAGCTTTGACTCTAGATAGGTTCCACAAAAAGCCATTAATTTCCCCCCGTTTTCTGATAAAAATCCTCCCCAGCTATTTTGGTTCACAGGGTCTCGACGCAGCTTTAACCTTGGCTGTTTATACTGTCTGCTGAATTGTATTTTGACATCCACTGGGCAAGTTGTGACAATTAGAATCATCCAAAAGTTGTTTAGCTGGCTGAGAATCTGACTGAGCATGTTTCTCCCTGCTGTGCCGCCTAGAGACAAATCCTCCATATTCAATTTGTGTTTGTTCCATCCAGTTTCCATTTGGAGACTGATTGACTCGGTGCGTCCCCGTGCACCATAATCACCACATAATTTACCTTGTTGTTATCAAGAGTCAGATAATGGAAAGGAAAATAAACAACCACAGACTCAACTTGGTTGCTCAGAACATTACAATCAAAGTGAGCAGGAGTTTGTTGTTGTGAACACAAAACGCAAACGGAAGGAAATGATATAAATGAAACCCTCATTTGTGGGATTGCTTTTGTAGATTTGTACCTGTGTGTTGGGTGTCTCTGTCCAAATGGCTTTAAGCACCTAAGGCCAGTCATTTACTTATAATAACCCAGCACATTACTGTAAATGGCCACAGTGAGACCAGCTATGATGTCCTCTGCCACTCGCTGAACGATCACAGCCCATTGCCTGTGCATTTACAACCTCCAGGTGCTGCACATGATATACAATTGACATTAACTCAGTACCACTGTAAATGGACCACAGTAAACACATTCATGATTGCAGCACAATAGCCTTGCATGAGGACATGATGGATGAGTCGCTATCAAAACTCTTTTTGATGACAGATTTGCTGTAACAGTGTCTGTGCAGCAGGTTTGATAGCACCCGCAGACAGCGACTAAAAATATAAAGCGGAATGTGCATATGCTCCTCACAGTAGTAGTCAAATCTCAGTTATCATAATGTAGATTTGTTTTTTAAGTGTTTAGAGAGCACTGCTAGTGTAGAATTTCAATTTCAGCTGTAACAAGTTCCAAAAGTTTATAATTATTTGTTATTTATTTATGAATTTCACACCATCCCTGTACATATAGCATCATTTTGTGTACTGTGCCTGCAGTTTCATCAGGTGTGCAGGTGTGAATGTGAAGGCAAAAGGTAAAAAAAAACCAATTGCTTTTAACTATGCATGCCCAGAGATGCTCCTTTCATTCACAAACAGACACAAACAGAAACAGCAGCACCTTCTTGCCACATTCTTAGGTTTAATATAGCACAATCATACCGGTTTCCAGACAGATTTCACAACACATCATTGACTGCTGACTGAAAACTCTGAGATATATCTTCACGTTTATATAAGGCTCGCATTTTATTTTAAAAATACCACCTGCACCTCATTATTTTTTTCAACAACAGAAAATGTCCCACTAACGTTGTGATTACCACATATTTTACTTCTCCCTCTTTCTCCTGCACTCTACACTGCTTAACTGATTATTGAGTCCACCAGCAGAAACACGCGTTGTTTAAACTCCATTAACTAACAAGTACTGACAATAGTATTGCTTTCTCCTACTCATACCTCTGGCTATTGTTTCTGTGTTTGAACTCTGGTCCTCTGCTACTCAACATTCCTGTCCACTGTGCCATTAACCACCCCGTGTTTCAGTGCAGTGCAGAGAGGAACTGTAAATCTATCAAACAAACAAACCAGTATCAACATTATCTCTTTAGCTCCTTGTAGCTCTGATCACCAGAGAGAGAGAGCGAAACAGTAAATCTAACATTCAGATTACAATACAGGTTTTACAACTCTAAATAGAAAGCCCACTGTTAAGAGCAGTCACAGTCTACACTGTTGGAGTGCATATTCATAATGGCTTATTTCAAGGCTCAATGTTATTACCTCAGTTTACTCAATCATTACAATGTATTTTTAATTATGCCTCATTTCCAACAACACTGGCGCAGTTAATAGCACTGCAGAGACTCTGTAGATTGCCACACACAGAGCAGGTTAGTTTAGTAGTGTGTTTTGCTCTGATTCACACTGGAACTCTGAAGAAAAGCCTAAATCAATTCCAGTCCCCGGGAATCTAAATGAACGCTAACTATGAGGTACAGAGTGAGCTGCAGTGACTGTAAAGCAGAGGCTGACCACATTAGAGATTAAAAACACAAAGAAGCTTTCGGTCATTTATGGAGTTTGCCTCTACAGTCTCATCAATAAGATCATTGCAATGAGGGGGATTATCACGCGGCTAAAATCTGCTAATGTGAATCCTTTAGCAGTATAAAGACATAAAGGCGAATGAAGGTGGGTTATCTTGTTTTAGAGTCCAACATATAGAAGGAGGGTGGGTGTAAGTATCACAATACTATACAGAGGGTAACAGCCACAGCAGAGTTCACAGAAAGTTAACAAAGCAGCAACTGTTTGTCTGCAGAACATTAAATAACACGATTCACTGGCTCGTCAACAATAAGAATAACCAACAGCTGAGGCCGACTTTGTGTTCTTTAAAAAGCAGATTTTGATATGATAGATGGTACGTCTGACACAGTTCTGGCAGCTTCCAGTGTTTGATGTCATGTTTAAAACTTTAGACATTGTTGAAGGACAAAATGCAGAAATAATTCAATAATGTCAGAATCCGGTCAGAGTATTAACTGTCCTCCTGCATTCTTTTTTATTAGGAGATTAGAAGTGGCTCATCTTTCTGTATAGAATGGCATCTGCTGACAAGTGAAGGGCACTTATTATGAAAAATGTGTTGTCTCAATCTACCAGCTCATAAGACACCCACACACTCACCCACACACACATACTACGGGTGTCGTCAGTGAAACATGTAATCTTTTCTAAACAATAAGCAAGAAAATGTCAATATTTTCTGCTCATTCTCAATATGAAATACGATAATATGCAACGCGCTAATTAAATGAAAGTGACGGATGCTATAATACATCCAGTAAATTAATTTAGGATGCATTAATGGTGAAGTTCAGCAAGTGAAGAGCAGACGATCGCGAAGACAAGATGACAGTCACACATGTATTACCGCATCATAGCTTCATACTGTAGTGAAACAATTACCTATATATATCACCTATATGTGCATCAAGCAGATGCAGGCAACATCTCTGTGTCTTCAGTTGTTCACAGGGGCCCTCATTCCTACTCACTCACTCAGATTCATTTTGGGCTCCATTATTTCTTCTCTGGAGGAGAAATATTGAGTTTTTAGCCAGGTGTTCAGTTCTCTTGACCACCTAGGAGCTTATAATTTAGTCTTTTATCTAACAGTTTTGCTTAATGAGAGCAGCTCCACTCAACCTTGTTATAATTGTCTGGGCTGAACTAAAACAATGGGCTGAGCTGAGGCCATGAGAGAGAATTACTTTGCCACGATTTGAGCACACCCTTTCCTATCACACTTATGTCTATGTATATTAAGACACTGATTTATTCACATTTAGGAAATTCAAAAACTGTGTCTGTTGAGCATTACGTGTCAGGGGAAATCAGACCAAGGAATCAGGGGCTGGCCTCCATGCTGGCATCCCCCCCGCAACAGAGTGTGAACCACTTAACACAGTCAGTGAAACGAAGGTGCGGCGCTGTATGTGACAATGGGGCCATGCTGCAACACTGTGGATGGCTGCAGGTTTGTTCTTTGATCACTGTCTCCTCTTAAATAGAAGATCTATTCCTCTCTTTGTATTCTCCTTTTATTCTGCTTCCTCCAAATCCACCCCCCCCCTCCTCTCCCCCCCAACCCTGGAAAAAATCAGCTGGGTCATTCTTCTCATTCCATTTGTTATTCTAATCTTTTCATGCTTCATGCTTAATGGTTTCATTATGCTTAAGAGAAAACACATTTTGGGATAAGCTACATTATATTAGTGACAGGCTGCTTGTATTTTTTCAGCCTTGTCTCCTGTCACTAGATAACCTTGCTATGTTAAATGGAGCAACAATAGTTCTTTCCCCGATGAAATTGCAATGTGCCAGTGTCTTTTATTATCACTTTGTCTTGTCTTTGTCTGTCTTCAAAGACATGTCAGCACTGTAGTCAACTGTAGTTTAACCCTGGGATTAGTTTTCGCTGCCATATACTTATACGTACGTGTACTGCTACAGAGTGTGTGTCAGCTCTGTCTCGCCAAATGTAAACTGACAGAGTGTGATCAGTTTTTTCCAGACACGAATCCTTGTCTTCCAGTGTAGGTTGTTTGTCCACATCCAACTATAATTAGAGGTCTTTTCAATGGTCTTTTCAAAGATCACAAAATGAAATGTCACTTTGCATCAGCAACCATTGCTGGACATCTGAACTGGGTTTCTAAACACAGATTTGGTAGTTGGAGGAAATATGGTAAATTTTAACAACTGGTTTTGTTTTGCTGTATTTTGAAGTCTCTATTCATAAAAAACTATAATTATTATTATTTCCTCTTCATCTTTTATGGAGATAAAATTCAATTATAAATGTCACTAACTCCTTTTTCATGTTGTTGGAAGATTTTCACTATTTTTCAGGATCTCATGATGCATCTCAGTAAAGACAGTAAAGTATCATCAGTTGATTAAATTAATTTAACCGGCCCCTTCTGGGGTAAAATTGATTAGATCTACAATATGACCTAAAAATGACAAAATGACAACGGCTGGGGGAACTTATGATTAGAATGATCTTTTTGCTGACATTCTCTAGACTAATGATAAAAATAGCAAGATGAATCCATAATGAAAATGATATTATTTACAGCACTTGTTGTGCTGGAAATAATTTCCAGTTACTCATAGCGTTGTGTGGATAAGGAATTGCCGTGTTGAAAATCGCTGAATTTAAAATGTCCAGTCTAAGAAACCTGTCCATTGATTTTCTGTTATACCTGAATTTATCACTTCTTATGAAATATTATAAAATGTTGATAATAGACAAATGGGGTTCCCTGTTATTGGTAACACTGGTGTGTCAAAATAGAAATCCATAAATTTCTCTTGACAGTGCATTAAAGCGGACATATCCCCATGATTGATTAGACATCCAGCTGACAGATACCCAGGGATTGTTTACTGTGGTGGACCCTGGCAACGACTGGACATTTATTGCTGTCTGGTCCTGCAGTATTTCAATATTGTATCTCACTCCTTAGAGCCTTCAGCAGGCAGGGTCACAGCAACCACACACTACCTAATAATCATCACTGGTTTGTGACTAAACTGCAGCAGAGCCCTGCTGCGTTTGCATCTGCTGTCACCTTTTCAAACCAACGTTTTCGCTTGCAAGTATCCTGCATTTACGTAAAGAATAAGGAATTTTAGCATGGTTAATTTATGGGTTATTACCCATTACACTTTGACAATCAACACTTCAGCTGAGCTCCCTTCAGGTGAGTAAGTACTCTCAGAGAAATAAAAAGCGATTACCATGTTGGTGTTGGGAAATGATAAGCATCTAAAACATTCAGTGCATAATCCTTTCAGTTGCATCCATAATTTACCATTTTTGCATTTCGGTCAATCAGCTTCCCTTCAGTTGCATATTCACCGTTCTAAACACAGGTTCTTGCAGGAAAATGCTTCTTGAATCTTAGAGCTTTTTGCATCTATCAGGTGCTGCTAAAAACTTTCTAGCCACTTCTACTCTTCATTATCCGTTGAAAGCACATTATATGGGAATGACTGACAACGTCTCGAGATGAAAACTACAAATAAACAATGATGCTAGTGACATCTACTTCACCAGAACTACTCACTTCAGGAAGAATCAGTGTCAGACCAGTGGAGCAATACTTTCCTGTGCTGCCTTTTCTGTGATTTGTGAGATTTTTATGCTTTCAATGACCCATGCTTTGCACTGTATCAAAAACAGGGCACAGCAGAGTACACAGAAAGAACATTATTTCCTCTCTTTTTGCACTGCTTCGCTGCCTGGAGAAGTTTTAGGTAGCTCTAAAAACGTGATAACATTTGTTATGCTTAGAGAAAATTTGATTTTACACAAAAATGTGTGAAGTGCTCTCTAAGTAGGCCAGTAAAGAAACAAATGTTTGGGGGTATCAGTTCTGCTTGAACTGGGGAAAAGAAAGGAAAGAACTGTATTTCAGCAAGACATCGTCTGACTTGTCATCAGCTGTGTGGAGAGTGGGAGGATGTGCTCACTGAATTACACTTCTGCTGCTGCATTCAGTAAAGAGTGACTCAAGCTCAGTGCGTGGTAGTTGGCTTGATACATTTTGATGAAAGTAAATATGGCGTAAATGGGTTTGTCTATGAGCCGGTTTTCTCGTACAGTCACAGTGTGTTCATTTCCTGTGGATCACATGAACCCAAACAGGTCCCAGTGATGTCATGGCTCTTGTCATTAGTTATGTTGAAAGGTCATTTCCCTGACTTGGAACTTGTGTATATCGCAGACTGAATTCAATTTTCAATTTGCCAGAAGGCTGCCTGGGTCATTTGTACTATTTATCTGGGAAAAAGACTCTAACGGTGTTATAAGATTCATCTGGAAATTAGCTGACTACTTCTTTTATTGTTTTCCATAGAGTCCTTGATTCTGCTGGGCAGCATAATGCACCACCCAGAGTCTGACTATAAAGTTTTATGTCCGTTTCATTGGTTAGCTTATGTATCTCTGGACAAATATGAACTGTAGCAACATCTTTTGCATTTCCTGCGTTAGCTACTGCATTTAAATTATGCCCTGATTCTACGTGTTATCAGATAGGCATTAGTACTGCTCTATCACCAGTTTTAACGTGACGTTATTAATGTTTTAGTTCCTACATAGATGACATAGTCTGCTTCAGCTATTTTGGTCCATACAACATGCGATATACTCATATAATATATATGAGTATATATTCTTGTCAGAAGCAACAACACACTGAAAATGTTCTCAGTTCCAGAGCTAACTCCCAAATTATTATTTTTTCTTTAGGCTGCTTTGTAGTCTTCTAATTAGGAACCTCAGGCTACAGTGCTACTTCTACTTTTAGAGGCATAAATAATTTGGAAACCTCAAAGACACCTTATTTTCTATTTGCCAAAATCATTCGGCATATTGTATTTCACTCAGTGCCACATATGAAAAAAGATTGATATGCTGTATTGTGCAGTCCGGTTGTATAAGCAGTTTTCAATCATTTTGGTACTGGTGGCATTGCAGCTTTGTACATATTAGTGCTTAAACCAACAAAGGAAGCACAATTTACTGCATTTCTGTACACACAGTTATTTGTGTAGCATGTTTGATTCAGATGCTCTGAAGCGTGTCTGAACCCATGACTCATTACTCATTTGAAAGGCACTATCTTTTATTCTGTGGCTTCCTCCACATTATTCACCTTCGTTTTAGCCTGAATTCCACTCGGGAAGCTAAAAATTAGGGCAGTAGTTCCCAGGAGAATTTTGGAATAAAACAAGGTTTTTGCAAACCTTGTGTGTGTGTGTGTGTGTGTGTGTGTGTGTGTGCTGTGAATGACAAGTGTGTTTCCAGTCGCTTGTCTGCTGGTAATTGCATTTCAGTCAGTGATCTTTGATTGTTTCTAAATGATTGTGAACACACTATTGTCTCCCCATCTGTGAAACATATCTGGCAACAGAAGTACTATGATCACAACAAGAACTGCTGGGAGAGAAGAAAATGGAAGTAGTGTGCTCTTACTTTAATATTGTCAACAGCGCTGCTTCCTCTAAATGTCAACAGCCCCTCGTGAAGTGGAACTCTTGCTCTGCAGCAAACACTTATTTGACTTTGAAGACTCCTCTCAAACTAAACACAAAGCTTGAAATGGGCACTTACAGATCTAGGTTTCATAAGCTACTTGGTAAACACAGACAATTTTACATAAGTGATACACTATCAAAGTCACTCAGTGGTCAAGCAACAAGAAGACAAGGAGCATATCAATCAGTTACTTCCTGCCCCTTCTAAGCCAAGGAGAAGTGCTACACAGACGAACTACAACAATCTGATTCCACGGTCTAAACCAGCAGGTGGAGCTCAATAGACTGCCAGCAATGGCTTAGCAGCAGTTGAGTCGTGAGGAGTGCAACCTTCTCAATGGTCCAATTGTATGACAAGAGTGCCTTCTAAGAGCTGTGACGTCATCCTTCCTACAGATTGCTGTAAACATGTCTAACGTGGTCTCTCCGGGGACTTTTGAGTAATTCACTGCATAGCGTATCTTTTCTGTCCACCTCCTGAATAAAGTCACAGGGAGTGACGGCTGGTAAAACTGACCGCTAGGAGAATCATCAGTGTTACTAGTCTGCCAACCTCCAACTGCACCCGCTTGAGTTTTATCATGGAGGAGTGACACCTACAGTGCATCACACTCATTTCTAATCATGCAGGTACAGGGTCTTACTCATGAAAGGAGAACCTGCAGATGACATCACGTAGCTCCGTGGACAGCTGTCAGGATGAGTCAGGTGAATGTGGGCTGTCTGAAAGTCGCTGTGTTCCTCATGTCAGGGAGTAAAATCCTCCTGCGCTGAGGGACCTTCCAGTTGAGTCAGAGTCAAAGCACTATGAGTAACCAATTTAACGGGAAGCTATAATGTACGGTAACTTCCTTGCCTGCAAAACAATAGATGGTAACACAGTTGTGAAAGTAGCTCAAGATGTGGCTGCAGTCATGAGGGGTTCTTCTCAGCATGGAGCAGTGCCAAGACCGCCATTTAAAAACACACACACTGTCTCCTGAATAGCAATGCTTAACCAGTCTATTCCATCTCTGCACAGGAAATTCAATACCTTTCATTTGAAGTTATATTTTAAATACACCTATCATAGTGATTACAAATATGAACATTGCATATATTTGGCATATTTACTTTTTCTCTAGTGCCACACACCACACTTTTGCATGTGCTCTATTATACAGTCAGTGTGCGTGTTACAAACATGTGCACTTCCTCTTAATGAGGAGGAATTATTTATAGCGTGCTGTGCACTTATCATTTGTCGGGCTCAACAGGTACAAAAACATGAAGTTCAAGGACGTCCAAACTTGCCCTTCTGGCAAGCTGTTACTTGGACAAACATTCATCATTTAAAGCACACAACTGACTACATCCACTCCTGCTGCACCACGTAGTATTAATTGGATAAACAAATCTCTGCCACACTATGCATGTGGCTTCATGACTGACTGAAATTAATATTGCACAGTTCATTCAAAGATATATCTCCATTTAATATGGCTGTTTAATGCATGACTCTTTAGTTTCGGCATGGTCGAAACCCTATGGAGAAAACAATTACACCACAAATTATTTTTGCACAAAACATATTCAGGGGTGCCTTTCCACAAGATAATTATATTTTGAGACCTTCATTAAGAGCTTCGTGGGTACATTTGTAAGCTCATTCTCTTCAGGACTGTAATTCATGCTGCACTGGTGGAGCTTCTTAATTAACACCTACTTCAGCCAACAAATAGAAAGTGTGTGTCTTGTACTCGCCCGCAGAACAAAACACCATTGTTGTTTGTCGTGCTCTCTGTGGCCACCTCCTTGAATTGCAGATGACCATCTTTTCTCTTTTAAGCTTGTTTTTCTCTATATACAGTTGACCTCTGTCTGGACTGCTTTGTCATATTTAATTATATTTTTTTGTTGAAAATGGACTCACCTTTTGCAGAGAGGAAGTGACCTCAGAAAACAACGCTCTGATGACGGCTGTGGATACAGCAGAAACGTTAGCAACAGGTAAACAACAAAAAAACGTTTCACTGTGTTTTTTTAAAAAAACAAAAGATATAAGACTTATAAGACTCACCTTTAGCCAATGAGAGTTGTTGACTTCACACAACAATGGGAGGTTGCAGAAAAGGAATCAGGCTCAAAACCTTTATGATAAATTGTCAGTACTGTATTGTCTGTGAATGACACATCACCTTACTTTGAAAAAAATATATTAACATGTCGTGGAGGAATTCTTGAAAGACAGAATTCAATGCAGTGAGAGACAGAGTTTTTTTGTTTAATTACACTTGCAAAGTCTATCCCATAGGCTGAACAAGGAAGAATGAGCAAAGAATCAACTTAGATGTATGTTCATATGCACTCCAATCAGCCCAATCATCCACAGGAACATTCTGTGCTAAGCCTGGGATACATGTCATAACAACAAGGACACAGGAGTGAACAGTCAGGGGAGGAGAGAAACAGAGTTACAAATGAGACAAGTTCCGCCTGCATCTCCTCCTATAACCATGTAATTCACAGCTATCGAGGCAGAAATCAATTCTCGAGTACGCAACATAATACAGAAACTGCCATCAGTGATAAGTAAAAGTAATGAATAATATGTAATCAGAAATGCGTATTTTTATTCTGTGTGTTTTATGTGTGTATAGATATGTGCATAGATGGAAATATGAAGCAGGAGGGGCGACACCTGGCCTCTTCAGATAATCTATTTATGGTTTTCACACTTCATTAAACTCAAAACAAAATGCTTGGCTCTTGAATATATTTATCAAATGTCCTAGTGTTATCAGTCACAGCTGCAACAAACCATAAAAGTGTCACTACATACATCACAAGTTTCCCTTGAGCTTGAAATAGTAAAAAATTAGTGACGTCTGCATGCCTTGTCTATCTAACTAAATAAAAGTGTCATCGCAAACACCAGTGCTGCTGCAGTAGGATGTTTATAATACATGAATAAAATATGAGAAACTGAAGCGACAACCTGTGTGTGAACCCCAGGTGTATGTGTCATTGATAATGCACATCGGAGCACTGTTTTTCTCTGGGGTCTTCTGATTTGAATTTGTTGATCCTTAATCATTTTGAACCTATTGATTTACACTGCAAACAAATGACAATAAAAGACAAACAAACAAACAAACAAATAAAATCATAATTTATGACAGATGTGAGAGGAATCCACTATGGCTGGTAAGACAATCGAAATATTACGAACACTAATAAATCAAAAATAATAAATAAAGGGAAAGAAGTACCTAGCACCACATGAATAATATTTTCTAAAACAATGACAGAACGCCGCTTTTAGTTCAAAAAGACTTGCACACTATGAGCAGAGAATTTACATCAGCCAACAAGTATAATAAGGCAACCTGCAAAGTTGTACAACATCTGCCACACACTAGAAGAATACTTTAAAGATTGTAATCACATTATGTCCGAAGATTTATTAAGAGACAATGAATAAAACTCTTAACCTAAACTTATATTTATCTTTATGTCTTGACATAATGATAGTTACAATTAGCATGAATATGAAATAAAGGACGGGGGTCATTTTAGCGGTGTTCATTTTTTGTTAAAGAAGAGACAAAGGTACATTTGAAAAGTAAATTTGACCATTAAATGATTTACAATGTGTTTGACACGTTTCCTTGTTAAATGACCTAGAGCGGGGTCTGGATCATACACTGATGTGTGTCAGTTTCCTCAGTAACCTACGATCAGAGAGCAAATGAACTGCTGCTCTCAGGTATAAATGACATATATATATATTCTCCTTATCGTAGACCAAAGCTTTCACAGCTTGATTGTGTTCACTTCCGTGCTGGTGATCCGTGCCTGTGGAGCTCTTTCCTAAAGCTCCACCAGCACGTAGCAGGGAATAGGCTGGTGTCCTACAGCTTAGGTGGGTCCTACACTTGTTTTACGGAGGTAATAATTAATCCTTATATGGACACGTACAGGGAGCACCACGCCCAAATCACCTCGTCGTTTGCGGGCCTGCTGCGGCCTGTGGTCGCCCTGCCCCTTCCCTCTGCCGGGAAGTTCAGGAACCCGGTCACCGCCCCAGCCCCCCCCGGTCTCAGCCATTGTTGGGCAATACTGTCCGCGACATCGAAACAATCCGAACCGAAACTTTTCTGAGGATCCGTCTAGGTCTTAATTACTTTTCGCTACACTTCCCAAAGGCATTTTATTGGAAGTCTGGGAGTTTAGCACAACTAAAGTGAACCAGCGAGGGAAGAAAGGGGAGGAAAACTTTTCAGGCAAGGAATTCGGAAATTCTCATTCCTCCATTTTGAACTTTTAACTCCAGTTTTTCCAGAGGATTGTTGTCGGTGAGTTTGTATCCCCACTACTGTATTAAACTTATAAACTTGTACTTTAATTCACATTGCGCATACTAGTTTGCGAACAGGCAGCATCCTAACGCGAGCGTTTAAGTTTTTTGCCGCTTTAAAGCGGACTAACGTGGATGTTTGTCGGCTCGGCTAGTATTAGCGTTAGCAAGGTGGATACTGAACGCTAGCAGGGAACGTACTGTACGTTTAGCTGTTGGCTCAAATTCAAACGGTGGCCCACGATAAACCTAAACATGTCTGAGTTTTGTTAAGTTTGTCAGCGTCGACTATAAAGTGTGCGCAACTGCGTCATTTTCCTCCGCACAGTTTCAAGTAGCGTTACTTGAGCTGCGACTGAGCTACGTTCGCGGTGTTGGGTGACGTTAGCTACAGGTGTACGTTCAACGCTAGCTAACGTATGTTAGCGCCTAGCAAGGTGTCCGACCCACCCTGTAGGTCCTACACCAGTACTCAGAATCAGCTTCTGTACTTGGCAGTGAAACATACCAATAGCAGACATAAAATAGAACAGATATACAACAAAAAAGTAAAAAAGAAAGCCGAATCACATGAAAAGCGTGAAAAAGAGGTTAGGCTTACAGCCCTGTTTGTTAAATTGAGTATTGTAGGGTGTGGAAGAGGCGTGTAGTTGTGATAACTAATTTTAAACGAATGGTACGTTTTTGTTTTGGAAGGGGTTCGAGTAACCAGATCACTGGCAATCACCCCCCCCCCTCCCCCCAGTGGTATCTAGCGCTTCAGATAGTTTTGGTTTCATTTGTACTCTCTGCGATGTCTCAATCTGAGCTCATTGTCACACCCATATGAGGGAGGAAAACGGAATTTCACCACCGCTCTCCCAGTGACCCACTGCTGCTGCTTAGTTTTACAAATGTAGATGTTAAAAGACACAAAACTAGCGAGTGCTGCCATATGTTGTTACTGTCAGGATGGTATCAGAGGTTTCAGCAGTTGAGATCTCAAACTCCTTAGCATTTAAAACCAAACCATGCACATGTATGGCTACATACAAGGATTTTCTGGTGGTTTGTGTGAGCCTTTTTACTGCTACAGAGGAAGAGAAACCTTAAAGAGGTTAAAAATTTGTAGTTTTGAACTTTGACTTGGTAGCAAAGGTACATGATAAATTGAGTTACAATTGTGCCAAAACAAGTAGTATATATTCATACTACGATGTAAAAAGAAATCGCCATATAGTATATACAAATTCAAGTGCTGTTATAAAGCACACCAACCCCCAAATTAGGTAGTCTTCAGTCAAATGTTATTCCATTTTATTTATATTTAAGCTATTTTGTTGATGTTGTGGGCTAATGGCTAGCTACGAAATTGATAATTCAACTGACAAACGTTGAGCCTGATCCACACAAAGCTAGCTTATTATCCCTGCTCCTCCGTGTTTGATAGCTAATCAATGGAGTTGTAGTCTGCCTGAAAAGAGAAATCAAAATTAGGACACAGTGTTCTGCTCTGCCTCTAGCGTTTAGTAAGTGACAGAACATTGCTGGCTCTAACAAGGACTATAATATTTGAACTGTTGCACATATTTTCACTTTATTAGACCTGTGTGAATATCTTAGACCCAATTTAAGAAGCAATGTTAAAGTTTTTTATTCAGTGCATTTATTGTAGTCTTTGCAGAAAGAAATGCTTTCATCTCTGACAATTTTTTCATTCCAACATTTATTCTTCAGTTCACTTTACTTCAAGACAGGCTGGATGTTTACATGTAAAGTGTCCACACTTCTTTTTCTATTTTACTAAACCAAAGCAGTTTCTCGAAATAGTTAGAGGCAAGTGGAACCCTACTTATGTGTCCGGTTTGAGGTGTTGTTTAATGTCTTGTATGACTTTTTGCCAAGTGAAATTTTGGTATTTATTTAGAATGAAAATGATTTAGTTCATATCTTCTGCCTCAAATATTATGCCTTAACTTTGTACATGTTTCTACTCCCAGAATACAGGCACCATGACAAGCATCAACACCGCTAACATAAATTTTAAATGGGACCCAAAGAGTTTGGAGATCCGTACTCTGGCAGTGGAGAGGCTGCTGGAGCCTCTAGTCACCCAGGTAATTTAAACACAGGGAGAGTCAAATAATTTGTAGTTGGTGAACATAAAGATGTTCCAATACAATCATTTAAATGTTTATCACAGATTCATGATTAGCATATGTTTTGGAGATATATTGTACTGTACTTAAAAACATAACAGGTGGATGCTAATCTGTTCAAAATAAATAACCACCGTGGGAATTATACTGTAAATTCATACATTCTACATGTGGAAAAGAATTCTAATCTGCTAATTTCATTTAAGATCTTTTCTATTTCTTGAAGTAGCTGATTATGACACATATAGTCATTTCATATCTGTGTTTTAGGTTACCACATTGGTAAACTCCAGCAACAAAGGCCCATCTAACAAGAAGAAGGGACGCTCCAAGAAAGCTCATATTTTAGCAGCATCAGTGGAGACTGCTACCCAGAACTTCCTTGAGAAGGGAGAGAAAATTGCAAAGGAAAGTCAGTTTCTTAAGGAAGAGCTGACTGCTGCTGTGGAAGATGTCCGCAAGCAAGGTATATTGAAAATACATATTGCAATAGTGTGTGAGGGTTTCTTTAGATAAGAGGAATATTACATAAATCATAAGACGTGTACGTATCTGCCCCAGTAGAAGACATTGATATAAGAATATGCTTTGATCATGATATATCTCATATTATGTAGGGTTTTCAGAGGGCATTTTTAACGTAACTATCCAGAAAATTAAGATTCATTTTAAACTTTGCAGCATACACACGTGTCTTTACTGTAAGGCTGCTCAGTAGGTATTTGGAGATTGGTTCTCAATCTCTTGTGCATTATTTCTCCTCTTTTTTTGTTGACTCAAATGTGCAACTGTAATGAAAAAAAAAATTGGTTGATCAGAATATTATGTTTGGACCGTTAAGGTGAAAATATGCACTCCTACTGTTTTTGTGTAGAGTTTGGTATGACTTCACATGTGTAATGGCTGTCTTATTTAGACATCTACCATGGTCTACCACTAAGTTAAGACTGGAGTGCATATAGAACTAAGGCCTGTTCAGTTTTTTTATTGTTGCCAAGGAGATCAGCGCTAAGAAGTGCAAGTGTGGTATCCATGCATTGAGAGGAAGAAATGTGCACATGTCATTGATGATGTCAACTGTTTTTAAATGGCTATATCCACCTGGGACTCAACCCACACACAGTCCATTTCCCATTCAATTTCATGCCTCCTGCGAGTCTCAAGACAGGAATCCACCATCAAATTACTAGCCAATAAAATTACAGTTTGTCTTGTGATAGCAGGTTCCATTATCTTACAACTGCACTCTCAAGTCCTAGTTATTCCTGTGGCTATCTGTGTCTGGTTGGCTCACTAGCCGACCATTGAGACCAAGGAACTATGACTTGAGGGAAGCTGTTATCACCTTGTGAAGCCACATCTGTGTCACTGTGTCTTTTCTCCCCAGATGCCCAGCGAGTTTGATATCCCCTGCTCAAGTTTTGCTCAAAATAGTTGGGAGGTAGATGACATGTTGCTAGATAGCTTGTGCAGTACTCAGTGCCCAGGAATGTTACTGTAGTTGTGGTAAGCTGTCACTGCGCTGGAATTCAGTGGCTGTTGTTAGCTGGTGCCTAGTCCTGGCTGTCAGCTATGCCATGCTGCTCAGTGGAGCATGCCTAGACTGATAATGCGGCCATTGAGTAGGGTGACACTCCCCTGGATTCAAACTGCATTTTTTCACTCAACTCTGGCTTACAAGCTCACTACGACTATGTATACATTGTATGTTAAAGTTTTTCTTCTCAAATTATTTTGATTTTTGGTGCATGTTTTGCAGATGTTAACATTATTTTTTACAGTCACTTTTCCCTAAATATAAGAAATGGCAGACATTTCTTATCCAGCCAAATACTTTTTAGCTTTGCTCAGTCCTTGCTCTCAGTCTTCTCTCATTCTGATTGGGAGGCTTATTGTGATATACATTTTAATCCTTTCATCATGCAATTAACGGTCCACAGGTGAGTGAGTGAGTGATAGATTGACTGATAGATGTAAGTTTATTAAAGGAGAGCTGATCACTATCTGCCAACCCAAAATGCCTTATTGATTTTGTTAAAAGGAGGCAATAAAAGCCTGAAGGTGCTGACTTTGAGGTCAGTGTTGTCGATTATTTGCACAACCTGCTCTACCACTTCAACAAGGAGGTGGTCTTATTATTTTGTCCTTTAACTTCCTGTCTGCATTGCACATTGCTGTGTGTTGCATTGCGTACATTTACATCTGCTGCTTGTGATCATCTTGCACCAAAACTAAACATTTGATCAGTTTGGGCAGTGTAACTGCCACAGCTGTTAGAAGATGAAAAACGTGCAACAGTCCAACAAACATCTCCTTACTGATTACATAGTGTGGCTAATCACATCATTTACGGTCCACATGCACCTGGATCAGCTGCCCATTGTGTTGTCAACAGTCATGTTGATCAGAAAGTTTAAGTGTTTTCTAGCTTACACTGTGAAATACAAGTTGTCTGAGTGGCCAGTCAGTCCATAAGTGATTCATTTAATTTTTTTCAATTAGTTGATTAATCTAACAATTTATTTCCTGCTAAATTATTTATTTTATTCCAGAGCATACATCATTGGAGTAGGACAATTATTGATGTTGCAGCTCGTCATCTTTTTAATGTATTTATTGCTTTTATTTACAGTTGCCACTATAGAACTGTGCCACAATACTTACAATGTTTCACTATGTCTACACTGGAAATAAATTCTTTCTCTCAAGTCTATTAGTGTGTCCAGTCAAATTTGGCGGCCTGTCCTGGCATGGTGCTGGACATACTTTGTTTGAGGACTGTATGCATGTTGCATGTGCAAAGAAATAATTAGTAAGGAGGTGTGCAGTGTGTGTGTGTGCCTTTGTCGTTCTGTGTGCCATAAGCTGAACCTAGCCAGGCAGGGGAAAATGCATCAGACAACACCTCTCTGCACACTCCCCTTATCGTCTCAAACTAAGACTTCTGATTCAGTAAACTTCGCCGCCTGGAATACTCCGACGGCTGTGAAATATCCACTGACTTTTATAAACTAGTGCTTCTACAGGCTAATAGTGATTGTACTACTGTAGTTTACTGTTAGTAATTTAGGAGATTTCAATACAAAGAAATATACTTTTTTGTGTCTCATAGTCATTTACATCTTGTTTTTTAGGCATATAGTATTTGAAAATGTTGATTCTGAGAGGAGACTTACAGATTTTCTGACAAATGTTGAGTGCTATACATGTTAATCATTATTCAAAGCGGTTTAAGCAGTGTTGGTGTTTTTTGAACAGAGAATGTCTGTTCTTACAGCAGATGTTTTGTTTTGTCACTCATTTTCAGGTGAGTCAATGCGACAGGCTTCTGGAGAATTTGCAGAAGACCCCTGCTCTTCTGTGAAGAGGGGCAATATGGTTCGTGCTGCGAGGGCCCTCCTGTCGGCAGTCACACATCTGTTGGTTCTGGCAGACATGTCTGATGTTTACAATCTTCTCCTTCAACTGAAACTCGTAAGATTTTTTTTTCTTTCTTCTGGATACAATGTCACTAAAAGCTTATAATTTCAGAAAATGAAATTGTTTAACCCATACACTTTCCTCATGAAGAGCATTGTTACCAGCTGGCTACTAACCTTATTGCATAGTGATCACTGTGATCCAGGTCATGGTTATCTTACCGTTTTATTGCTTTTGTTTGGTTCCTTGACAACATTTCGCCCTTCCATTCCCGAGGGCTTTCTCTGACTGACTAGTAGAAACCTGGCAAACCTGGCTCTGAGCTTTCTCAAGTCTGACTGGAAAGTCAGTCAATGCCCAGAAAGATTTGTAGTATTGAATGGCTGCTTCATGTTGGATTTGCAAATTGTAAAATAGTATTTGACATGGCGAGATATGGTACTGATTGCTTTTTCTCAGAGTTGTTGCCTCCCTCACAATACATGACCAGGAGACTGGGAGCAATATGAAACATATTTTTCTATGTGGCCTAAATAGGCAATGACTTGAATTCGTGTTTCTCTAAGCTAGTATAATGCATGAATTTGTATACAGAAATTAAAATAAACAATAATTGCCCTCCATGTTCATTCTACCTGTTAATGTATTACAATAAATAGCAGGGATTCTGGTGGGTCCATTTAATTTCTGATATTGTATATAATGTGAATTTCTCTTTCTTACTCTTAAGGTGGAGGACAGTCTTGCTAAAGTGCGGAACGCAGGAACAGAGCAAGATCTGGGAATCCAATATAAGGCCTTAAAACCAGAGGTGGACAAGCTGAACCTCATGGCTGCCAAGAGACAACAGGTAACGTACAGTGAGTTAAAAAGGGAGCTGAGATATGACTGTGGGACTAGAGTAGGACAATCGATTGAATTGCGTTGGGAGGTCATTGGGCTTGCTATCTATATCAAAGCATGCCATTCACATGATATTGAGAGATGATTTTGTGAGCAAATTACTTTCACTTATAATTGTGCTTTTTATGCATAGTGTAATTTGTTGGCGCGGGAAATAACGTGGCTTAAAGAAATAAAATGTTTCTTTCTTCTTGAGAGTATATCTCAAGCAGTAGTGCGAAGATGCCCTCCGAGTATTCCAATTGGAGGAGATTCTTTTATTTTGTGTATGCAAGCTGTTTTTTCATTACATGAGTCTATGCCCGTGATCACTATCATCTTTTCTCTTTCCTGTGAAGATGTAATTGCAGTATAATGCTCAAGTCTGAATAGCAAAGCATTAAATTGCAAAGGCACATTATAATCGCCTGATTATGACTGTGTTGCGTTACCTCGGGGACAGTAATAAATCTGGGTCATCCAGAACAAACTCTGTCACACTTAGTGCCTCCATAAGGGCATGACAGGCCCATTTTGAATCTAAAGTACACTACCACCCTGGCCCCTACCACAAATCTTTTATTATTTAAATTCTTTTCTACTTTACCTTTAAATGCTAGGAGCTAAAGGATGTCCATCACAAGGACCAAATGGCTGCTGCTCGTGGGGTGTTGCAGAGGAACATCCCCATGCTATACACGGCATCCCGTGCCTGCTTGCAGCACCCTGACGTGGCAGCCTACAAGGCTAACCGTGACCTGATCTACAAGCAGCTGCAGCATGCAGTCTCCGGCATCTCCAACGCTGCCCAGGCCGCTGCCACTGAAGACTCAGGACTCAATCAGCCAGCAGGGGGTGGAGAGCTTGCCTATGCCCTTAACAATTTTGATGTAAGTCAAATAAGTGGTTTAAAAGTCAGTCTTTTCTTTTTATCTTCTCATACAGTATTTATCTGCCAGGGCAGCAAATGAAAATACATTTAAAAAAATATATTAAATACATTCCCTACACCCTTAACAGACAGCTTTCGAGGTATGCTAAAAAATACATTAATAAAAGTATACATATTAGGGCTTGAACAGAGGTTATAATTAGGTCCAGTTTTTGGGTCATAGTTGAGGCAGCTGACTCATAAAGTGACCAAAACCCTTGGAAGGGCTTGGGATTAAGGTGGAAATTAGGATGAGATATGTGGACAAATTGGGGCATTGCTTTTGGGTACATTGAATATGTTCTTGAGTCACCACTTCATTCCTTGATTTGCTTCTATGTCTGTGTAAAATTAAGTTATTTCATTTATAGCTTTCAGATTGGGACATTCTGTCTCCTCAGTAGTGTGGAAATACAATTGTTGACATGAATGCTGTACATTAGCTGAACTGCATTCATTTTCAACTTAAACTTTTCTATATGACGTAAACTAAGCCTCAATTCTAAAAAAAATCCTCTATGATTTTTTTATAATAGTTATTCAAATAATTTGAGAAATTGTTGCAGCCCTAATAATAAAGAGAAATAAAGTATTAAAAATGTGGCATAATATTTATTTACACTAAACATCAAGATAACAGCTGGATAAAACATTGAGCTAATCATCTTAATCCTGCCTGGAGTGATAAATGCAACGACAATTACCCAGGTTTTATTATTATCTGCTACCACTAACTTCCTTCATAACTACTTAATTCATAACAGGTTCCATCAGCCATACACAGCGCTGCAAAAAACGTTTTTGCCCCCTTGCTAATTTTGTATGTATTCTGGGTATTCGTCACACCTAAATGATTCAGAGCATCAGACAAAGATAAGCCAAGTAAACACAAAATGCAGTTTTAAGCGATGATTTTAGAAACTAAGGAAAAAAGCTATCCAAACATGCGTGGCAATATATAAATGTGTAACTAGTTGTTCGATTTGATGTTTTTTACTCTGTGTAGTGTTATGTTAGATTTAATGGGACTGACACCTTCCAAAAAGTTAAGTCATTATTCAGGCGCATCCCAAACCTTGTGTTGATCAGTTATTTAGGCATTTAGCAAGGAGTAGGGCTGCTTCTACAGGAACATTGTTAACCCAAGTGATTAATGCAATCTGCATGCTCACATTTTAATGTACGCCTAACTACACACGCTCAGCCTTTTACAGGCATCAAGGTGTTATTTGCAAGCTGAGGTTTTTCTCAGCATGGGCTGCAAGTCAGTATATGATACAGCTAAGTGGTGGAACAAGCGTTTTAGTAAATGTTTATAGTACTTATTTGATATAATCCCAACCTGCAAACAGGATATCAAGGGTATTGGGTAGTATTTTGTCCTTTTTTCTATGTCCTTGCCCGTTCCACTCTGATTATGACTTCTCCTCATCTTGTCTTCAGTCAGTGAACCTTATTTAAAATGTAACTTTAGTGTCGGTGTACCCTCTGCAGCTTGGTAGTAATGTTACTCCACTAACCTAGGAAACGCTGTGTCACCGCTTGTGTGTCACATTAACCCCTGTAGCTCTGTAAAATTCTGCTGTCTGGAATCCAGCTCATGTCCAATAAACGTATTAAGAGATATTCCATAAAAACTATTTGTCTTCACCCCATCTTAACTTATTTGTCCTTTGAATAGAGACCAAGAGACAGCCTAAGCTTCTTTTCCATGGTGATTATTAGAACCTTATAGGGGCGATTGCTAAATGATAGTGTAATGTAACCGCCTATTAGTGCATTTCCTAAGCAAATCACAGAGGCTTGTGATTAGACTATTTATTAGTTGAGCAATATATGATTCTAACAACATACAGTAGTTGCGTGATGACATGGTTTCGTATGTGTGGAACAAGCGTGAAGAAAGGCTTGACCATTGTACATAATGCCAGGTTTTCAGGTGAATGATACAATATGGACCATAGACACTGCTGTGAAGGTAATGTTTTATTCATTTTTACTAGATATATATACTATAGTAGAATACATTTTTATGGTATTTGATATAACCCAGTCCACCAGTTTTTAACTACTGATTGTGTTTGACTTTGAACACCCATTGCTGGTGTAGCCTCTGGCCAAAAAGATGGTGTTTTATTGTAATGTTTCACATAGTGTCCTATCATCTGTATTGACTCTCCCATGGTGAGTGATACATGAGAGACAGTTTGAGTTGTTGGGTAATCCTGAGAGATGTTAGAATTGTGGCATTTATTTTTTGTAGAGTTATGTTCAGTGATAGCTCTGGGGTAAAAAGCTGCCTTTGTGTCTTAAAGTGTGTTTTGGCCTAGCACGACCCTGAAAGCACTAGGGTGAAGGGATGTTGGCAGGGGCAGGTTGGTTCTTTCAGAATGATGCTGGTTTTGCACTGGCACCATAATCTGAAAATGTCATCCAGTAAGGCCAGGGAGTAACTGATTATGTCATGGCCTGGGTTTATGACTCTCTAGAGTGGTGTCTTGTTGAATGTTGAAGAGTTGGATTACACTGTAATTCAATGTGTGTGTTCTCAATAGAACAGTGGTAGAATGGCATAAGCAGCTGCCTCAACAGTTTTTTGTCTTCTTAGTTTGTCGGGTTCGGATGTTCATGAGAGATCCTTAGTGATACAGTTTACTTGATATTTACCAGAAATTATTTCTATGTGGTCCATTGATTATGTGAAGATAGAGGTCCCCAAACTGATTGCAGAAGTAATTTAGAAGTTCAAGGATTTAGCTTGTGCTAAATATTAAAAATGAATGTATTGGTCAGCCAATTTGTAGGACCCTGAACTGATTTTTAGGCCATCGTGGCCTAATGACAAAAGTAAGAAAAACTCTGTAGTTGATATCGTAGCTGGCTTCACTAATAAGAGTTTCTTGTTCTAAGCGTTGAAATGATGATTTGCAAGATTTTGTATTCACTACTGGTGGCTGGCCACTTGGGCTGAGTGGATTACAGTCATGGAAATTTATGTTATACTGTTATTAAATACAAAGACAGATGGTATGCCAAATGATACATTTGCATAAAACTAGTGGCAGAAACGCAATCTCTCAGATCTGTTGCACCAGTTATTATTTACCTACAATGCAGAAAGTCACTCTCCACCTTTTTCAGACTAGCTCCGATCTGATAACCAATTTCAAGTGCAAGGCAAAATTAGCAAATGAGTCAACTCCCCCCAATTCTGTCTCTCTCTCTCTCCGTTTCCTCCTCCGTGTCTCTCGTGTGCCTGTTGCCATGGTGATATGACACGCAAGCAGAGGAGGTCAGATGAGACAGAGTGGAGGGGGATGGAGGTTGCTATGATAGAGGGCAGACTGTCTAATAAACCACTATTCTATCAGCTGAATTGTTGAATATTCGGAAGCAATAAAGCATCCACAGAAACACATAGTTTTATTTTTTTCTTGTAGAAGTTAGCTTTCGCTCTTCAGCTGGCACAAATGTAATGGTGATTCCATAACCCTCTGCAGTGCCTCTACAGCATGTCAACTAGTTGCCTGTCTCAGCAGGCTTGCCTCTGTGAAATCAGACATTTAAGTGATCTCTCTCTTCTGGCTGATATAAAATAGAGGGTAGTGAGTTACAATAGCGGTGTAAAAAAGACTGTAAAATCAAATTATTTGTATATAGTCATAGTGTCTATAGATTAAAAAACAACTTATTTAATGTGTGTGGTATTTGTGTAAATGTTGATTTCCACAGATTTAAATTAACCATTTTTGGTAGCTGAATACTGTAAAAGAAAATTATTATAGATACAAAAAGGCTTATGAAGTAGCCATTATAAATGTATTTTAGTTTTTAATCATTTTAATATTGGAGTGCTGTGAATGTTTCAGTTTATATGTACAGGTAAACAAACAGCACAACAGGCCTGTTGGTTTTGTCAAATCAGACCTTTCTTGGCAAGACCAACTTTTTTTTTTATTTGGCCATGGAAATTAAGAGACAAGTATACTATGATGTTTCTGCCTGAATAACTTTCCTTTTGCACTTTCCTTACAGAAACAAATCATCGTAGACCCTCTGGCATTTAGTGAAGAGCGCTTCCGTCCCTCCTTGGAGGAGCGCCTTGAAAGCATTATTAGTGGTGCTGCTCTCATGGCTGACTCTTCCTGCACACGTGATGACCGCAGGGAACGCATTGTGGCCGAATGCAATTCTGTGCGCCAGGCTCTTCAGGACCTCCTGTCTGAGTATATGGGCAATGTAAGTGTCATTTCCTTTTTCTTGCCATTCATCCTAGTCTGTATCCACAACACAGCTCACAGTGTAGATATGTAATTCTTTAACTTGCTGTATGTATTAAAGAAATATATTAAGACTCATAAAACACAAGTAGATGTTCTTAGTCATTATTTACTTTGTGTGGTTCATTGAGACTGACCAAGCTGACTTGTAGTTTGCTTATGCTGAGAATGTTATTTAAATTAAACTTAATTGTTGAGATCAAAACAGTTGTTATTTTAAGTCTTTGGCAGTTGCTATATCAGGAATCTGGAAAAAGTTGTGTCTTCACTGTACTAGGGCTGCAACAAGCGGCCTGGTAGCTCAATGGGTTAAGCTCCCTGTAAATCGCTTTGGATAAAAGCGTCTGCCAAGCAAAGTAAAGTAAATTATTTTAATAATCGATTAATCTTTTTTCTATCAAATAATAATTAAGAGATTGAGGACAATGACGAACATTTGGAAATAGTCCATGGAGTAGTACAATGAGACTGTATTTTCCAGCTCAAGGTGCACCATACGCACTGAGCTGAATGTATTTTGTAGGAGAGACTAGGAGAGAAGGATGTATGTACTGTTTAACTGCTCACTAGAATGTGAAGCAGTTGTATTTCAGTCAGTCTTTAATGTTTCTTGGATGCATTTACTGATCTGACTGGTAGCTCAAGAGTCAGACTGGGATGCAGAAGGTCACAGGCTAAAAACCCCATCTCCTACCAGGTGTGTCCTTCAGCCAGACACCCTGCGCTAGCTACCTGTAAGTCAGTTTGGAAAAAAGCGGCTGCCAAGCAAAGTAAAGTATTATTGTCATATCTCTGATACAAGTTCTGCATTACTTGATAACTCTGTTTTAACAACAGGAAATAGAGAAATAATATAATTTGTAATTCCTAAAATCAGAAGTCCCTCACTCGTTTCAGCTTTGCTCTTTTTTATAGTTTCTTTTCCACCTTTACGATCTCTGCTTGTTTATATCCTATTCTCACTCAATGGCTCACTTTTCCCTGGCTCTGTCTTTTTGCCTGGGGCGTATGCAGTGAGTGGCAGGATTTTGCTTCCTTCCTACACCTCTGTGCCTGCATAGTTGTCTCTCATTTTAAACACAATTTAGTTTGAGAGGCTTTTGGACAATCAGCCTACATGATACTGTTATACCGAAAGAAGAAATGACCCTGTAGAAAGTGAACATGTTGTTTTCAAATATAAACCCGCTCAGCAAGTTACTGCTAATGAATATACTGTGATATCTCGGCTTAATAGATACGCATTTGTTCAGATTATTATTAAATTTAGTTCTTTTCTTTTCTTCTTTAATCTCTGATCTTTCCCATTTTTGTTGTACAATTTGAAGCACAATCTTTTGTCGCAGCATAACGCCCGAGTACGAAATAAGTATGCAGTTTGTCTTTAGTTTGGCACTTTTACTCTTGAGATTACGCGTTTCCTCCAAACATCCCTTTTGAGCACACATGTCAGACGTAGTTCTGCAAAAGTTTATTCAAAGGAAATCAAAGGATGAAATTTTGTTTTATTACAACAAAGGTTGCTTACACATATTATTTACTCTAATTTGAGTAGGAAAATAAATCCCTAAGTCTCCCCTTGAACTGCACTTTAAAATGTTTTTTGTTTGAAAGAGTTCAAAGTTAGCTCTACTTTTTCCAACACATACATTTGCCTGGGTCATATCGTCCATGATATGTTTGCATGACTTATAGTTTTCCGTTTGTCATGGATTTACGTTTTTCTGTGTCATCTTCACCGTGGATGAAACTTGAATAAGTGACTGGGGTTTGATTTATAACTAATTTACTGCTATAAAAGATACCCGCATAGAGAGATGGACGTGAGGAGATATTTGTGATGATTGTTTTGCTGTTAATGATACGGATGTCCTGAGACCTGCATAATTACTATGCAAAGTTCAGGTAACTGTGTCCTGTTATATTACATTGAAGTTTGGTTTTGGAGGTGCATTAATAAAAGCCTCTGCGCTTCATTGCTTCTGCACTTTACACAGCATCACTCTCTTCTTATGTTTCCTTATTCCTATTTATGAATATGGCTAGTGAGACATACTTCATAGTTTCTAATTGTGACCACTAGAAAGTAGGATATAAACTGAGCTCTCCTGAGCAATGGGCAATAAGCCCATCACAGCAACTCTGTGGAGAAGTGAGATGGTGCTGTTCATACTGAACGAGGATGGCGTATACACTGTATACCTCTGTAGACACCATTGGGTGTGACATATGTTAAGGTCTTAATTTTTGTTAACTGTATTATTTTAGTCTGAACTAAAGTTTGTTTATTGTGCAGCCCTAATTCCAATAATAAACTAAAATGCTACATCAACTTTTTAGCTCTATGCTGACATGACGTTTTTATGACTATGATTGGTTGTGTACATTTGCCTGATGCATTTCGCGTCTACCTAGAAATTGAACGAACATGGTTAGAGGCTTTTAATGTTGGAAGGGTCTGAGGTAGAGATAAGTCCAATAAAATAGCTTCTTTTGTTTTTTGAAAATGCTTCAGCAGTTACCATTATTCTTCAGTGCACCTCATGCATAACTAACTTGAGTGTATTGTCTCTGTGAGGTGCTCATGCATTAGTTTAGTGAACCTGTGCCATGACAGATCAGACCTGCATATTTCTACTTAATTTTCACTTTCAGTTTGTAAATCTAGTCACAAACTGTTCTCTACTAAAATCTTATCACTATCATTGACTTCCACCATTTTTCTTTTTGATATACAGTTTTAAAAACGTGAAAAAGTGCCCCCTTGGTAATGTTTAATTTTTTGTCACATATAAATGTTTCTGATCATTAAACTAATTTAAATCTCAAAGATGAAAGAAGTAAACACAAAATGCATGTTTTTAAATGAAGATTTTTATTAAGGGAAAATGAATCCAAACCTACATGGCACTATGTGGAAAACTGATTGCCACCTTATAACTGGTTGGGCCACCCTTAGCAGCAACAACAGCAATCAAGCGTTTGCAATGAGTCTTTTACTGCTGTGAAGGACTAATCACTCACCTTCATTAGAGGCTTATCAAGTATAAACCACCTTTTAAGATTTAAAGGTGGACTAGCATGCTTGGTAAGCCGCAAAGTCATGGTCCATTTACTACAGCAAGTCTTCCAATGAATAAACTACAGGAAAATTAGTAGTAGTTTCTGGCATGCACCAGTCATGTTTACAAATGAAGTGCAGATGGCAGACTCTGCAAGTCTTAACTGGAAGTTCTTTTATTTTGAAAAAACGAGAAATTGCAGTCTGCACTCAGTTGTAAACATGGTGGGATTGTTTAAAAATAAAAGACGGTGTCATTTGAAAACGGAAATAATTTTTTTTTCTCTGCAACCTAGTACCAAATGGCCCACGGATGGTTGTGGTTGGGAGACCTCTGCTCTTGAGGTTTTGCTTGGGCTTTCAGGCCTCTCTCCACGGGTTTCCTTCACTCTGCGGTTATTCCAGTACAAAATGAGCATTTACTTAGAAAGTTTTCTGGATAGGCGAGGGTCTGCTGTGAACAGTCAAGCCCATAATTAGTCATATCCCTGGCAAATTTTGACTTAAAGTTACTTTTATTTAACCAGCAAGTTCAGTTTTGACAGGGAATTACATTGGTGTCTCCCAAAAAATAATATGACAATGTACAAGAGCCATTATTGAGGAAAAAACATTTCTAATCTTTTATTTACATTTTTGCAAAAGCTGTCATGTCTAAAATTTTTCATACCCTTCTGAATAATCAAAATAGCCACAAAAGCCTTTGTTGGTTATTACAGCAATCAAACGCTTCCTATAATTGCAGACCAGCTTTTTGCACGTCTCCACAGGTATTTCTGCCCATTCATCTTCAGCAATGAGCTCCAAATCTTTCAGGTTGGATGGTCTTCTTGCCATCAACCCGATCTTTAGCTCTCTCCAAAGATTCTCAATTGGATTCAAGTCAGGACTCTGGCTGGGCCACTCC
>JAUMHF010000002.1:6663717-6687438 GCA_032359275.1 Microctenopoma steveboyesi | reverse complement strand
TTGCCATCAACCCGATCTTTAGCTCTCTCCAAAGATTCTCAATTGGATTCAAGTCAGGACTCTGGCTGGGCCACTCCAAAACGTTGATGTTGTCTGCTAACCACTTTTTCACCACTTTTGCTGTGTGTTTTGGGACATTTTCATGCTGAATTGTCCACTGGTGCCCAAAGCCAAGTTTCTCTGCAGACTGCCCGATGTTGTCGTTAAGAAACCTCATGCATTGCTCTTTTATCATGGTGCCGTTTACTGTGATTAGGTTCCCTGGTCCACTGGCTAAGAAACACCCCCAAAGCATTATGTTCCCACCACCATGTTTGACAGTGAGGATGGTGTTCTTAGGGTTGAAGGCTTCTCTTTTTTTACGCCAAAGAAAGGAAAAATCATTGTGACCAAACAAATTCATTTATGTTTCATCTGACCATAATACAGAAGACCAGAAGTCTTCTTCTTTGTCCAGATGAGCATTTGCAAAGGCCAAGCGAACTTTTGTGTGCGCTATCTGGAGAAGTGGTGTCCTCCTTGGTCTGCATCCGTGGAACCCAGCAGTGTGCAGCGTCCGTTGGATTGTCTGCCTTGAGACATTGCCACCAGCAAAGCCCAGATTCACCAGGATGGCCTTGGTGGTGATTCTTTTTCACCTCTCTCACTATCCTCCTGGCCAGCATAGGTGTCATTTTTGGCTTCCGACCATGTCCTGTGAGATTTTCCACAGTGCGAAACATCTTGTTTTTTTTAATAATACTTTGCACTGTAGCCACTGGAACTTAAAAACCTTTAGATATAGCCTTGTAGCCCTTTCCTGACTCACTGAGCTCCTTTGTCTTAGCCGTGACTGTCCCCAAACCAACTGCTGAGAGCTGCTGTTTTTCACCTGTTGAGTTGATTAAAACAGCTGTTCCCAAATAAATAGGGTAGTTAGTCCAAGCTGTTCTAAAGCATCCTATTTGGAATGATATAGAACTTTGGATTTTCCCAGAGACTGACAGTTTGTGATAGGTATAAATAATTTTGGACATGACAAATTTTGCTCAAATGTAAATAAAAGCTGAATAATAGCTCTTGTACATTATCTCTTGGGAGACACCTATGTCATTTCCTGTCAAAAAATAACTTGCTGGTCAAATAAAAGTAAATTTAAGTCAAAATTTGCCAAGTGTATGATTATTATAGGATTGACTGTAGAAACATAAATATATTCGATATATCACCCACCCATATGTCAAATGTCAAGGTCATTGTGATAACTAGTATTCCCCCTAAAGGAATTTCCTCAAACATATTCCACAACATATAAAAATGTTCACTCCCCAGTTTACCGCTAATTCCAGACCACATGTAGAGGTAACCCCGGACAAGACAATAAACCCTAAAAAATTTGAACATCAGAAGGGCAGCATGTTCACAATTACTTCTCTCGAGGGGATAAAAAAGGAAGTATTAAATTAATAAAATTATGAATGCATTTGAAAAACATTTTTAGTTGTAAAATGTTACGAGACGCCTTGTGTCCTATTCAGAGAGCAGAGCCTAATGCTGTGTATCCTTAGATTGTGTTTCTGTGAAGCACAAACCTAAAAACTAATATGTTCTTAGCTGCATGCATATGGTGTTTCAAGTTAATTGGTCTGAATATGTGCCTTAACAAAACTCCCAAGACCAAGAAAATGTGAACAGTCATAATAAAAAGGTTTTGGAGTGGGTTTGAATATATGTCTGTCTAGATATCAGAAGACAATGCTTGTCTTTATAATTGGGCAGTTCCGTATTCAGTGTAGTCTGCATGATTAAATTTAGTCTGTTTTTATTTGCCCTGAATTTGAGTATTTGGCATAATAATGTCAGACTTCTCAAATGGAATGCAAGTTTTTTTTTATTTGGCTGTTTTTCATCTAGCCAGTTTATCACAAAGGAAAACAAAAACAAAGTTAAATAAATTTGCTGTCGGCATGTGGTTCTGACATGGGTAAGTGGTGCTATCCGTCACTGGTGCCATCAGTATGGACCCACAGTCTTGATAGGTAAGAGCAGTGCAGTACTGCAATTTGTTCATTAGGCTGTGCTTTTAAATGTTTGTGCTCAATGCTTAATAGCAAATTGCTTGCTGATATTGCAGAATTAATCTTCAGTGTTGTGTTAATATTATGTTTACAAATAATACTTACATTAGTGATTTAACAGTACATGGATAAAGTACCTTTCTGTTACTCACTTGATAAAAAAAGTTTTAGCTATTGTCAATGTTTTTGACTGCTGTGTAGTTATTTTATTATCTGTGTAGTAGTAATAGTAGTGTAATAGTTTCCATTTATTCATAGTGTTTGTTTTAAGCAGAAAAGTTATATGTATTTTACTGGTTCTGTCCATAAACTGAAAGGACTTTTGTCTCACTCATCTTGCTATTGTTTGCACCCCTGTAATGTAGATGAGGAATGGCTTTAAATGTGTTAAGCAATAAATACATTAGTGAGGTATTTGCTGAGAGTCCAGATCAATATGTACTTCCTTGTAAGCATTTTCTAGATTTATTGGAATCCTCATAATGAAAACCTGAGGCATACCCAGACTTTGAGTCCTTGAACCCTGTAGATCTCTGAGGCCATGTAGTCCAACTCATCAGTTTAGTGCCTCTCCCACTTGGGTACAGTCTTCAGGTTAATGAATAAAACCTGCTTTCTGCAGGACTCATCAGAAAAGAGCTGTCAAAATTGAAGTGGTTCTTAAAGTTGCAAAGTCATATCAACCAATGTTTGCATCTTTGGAAGTTTACTGTGCCTTCTTTCATTAGGTAAAGTTTTCATCTCGATGTCCACATGTAACTGGACATTTTACATTGTATTACACTGCAGAAGACACCAGTGTCAATTTTTTCAGTTTGTCTATTTATCTAAATTGCAATGTACTGGGAACATGAGTAGTTTAATAGAATATTAACTGTCTGGAAACACCATAGTAATTAATAGACACCAAATTCAAAATCCTAACTTTTGTCTGACAATTATATTTTCAGAATATTAATATTATTGATTTATCGATTTCACTGCATGATAAACATCTAGATATGAATATGTAACCCATTTCTGCCTTATAAATAGCAGTATTTCTTTAGTACCTTTTAAGGTATAGAATTTTGCCTAAACTAAACCTGCAATTCGAAGGTGTTGCCTTGCCTTTTAGAAATTATAGTGAGCATTCTCACTACTTTCTGACCCTAACACAGTTCAAAACAATTAAATAAATTAGTTTTATTCTAAAATGGCCCAATTTGAAAATGTAGAAACACCGCAGATCTTTGTCTAAATACTATGAATATAGGATATTATGACAAATAGAACATTTAATGTTGTGACAATATATTGTTGCCTATCAGCATGGGTTGGATGGTTTTTCATATATACATTGAACCAAAATATCATGGACAATATTGTGAGTATCCATCAGTTAGCAAACAGTCTGTAAATTATAACCATTTTATTTAAAAATATATGTTTTGAGGGGAAAATGTTTTTTCAGTTTGGCACATCTTATCCACTATACAGATATGAAATTGTACATATTACAATACAAAAGGAAAATGGGAAGAAAAAAGCATTCATTTTGCACAAAGAGATTAGGTAAGGATGGGACTGGTTCACGTTCTTTTCTTTTTTCTTTTTTTTTCTTTTTTTGTTTGTTTGCTTTTTTTAAGGTTGAGTGGGGACCAGGGCTAGGAAATGACAAGAGGAAACAAAAACATTTTACAAAGAGCCAGAGTGCAAAGGGATGCATATTTCTACAAATTCTGTGGATTTTTAGCCATTTAGTACAACCATGATCTTGAACAGTAAGATGTCAGATGATTAACAGAACTTTTTAGGAACTGCACATAGATCCTCATTTCTGGCGTTTCCAGAAATTAGGCCTGTCCATTATGTTTGCTGAATGACACTGATAAAAAAAAATCAACTCGGTTTTGTCTTTTGAACATGCAAGACAGATTAAAATGGCAATAGTAAAAGCACTGCAAATCTGGTAGAAAATAAAATTAGAAAATTAAGTTGCTTGGCTTTGGAATTCTGTGTGATGCATGTTCAGTGTTTTTTTTTCTGTGAATTCAGTTTAATGTGAATCGATTTTTGGTTTACACACTTTCTTAGAAGTTGTTGTAGACATCCTATAAGGATGTGCAAAGGATGTTGACATAAGCATTTATTTAGAAGTTTGAAGCCAATTCTTTTAGGCTCAATAGAGAGACCAAGCCCTAAATTGGTACCCCCTGGCTACCTCTAAGGGTCATCAACCAACAAACTACATCCCAATTGCTCAAAACCATATATGTTATGTCAAGGTGCTGTGCTATCAGTAACATTTTGCCATCTTAATGGATGACCTTGCTTAACATAGCTGAAATTTGAACTGCCCTTTTCTGATTTCCAGTTTGAATAATTTTACTGGAATGTTTTCACTCAGTTTCTAACAGTGTTTCCACTGGACAGCTCTTTTGTGCACTAGTAGTGAAATTGATGTTTCCCTGTGGGTTACTGTGCATTACAAGGTGAAGATGCTGTCGTGAGTATTTACAAAAACATTCTGTACCTTTTTACAGGATCAGAGATGCTCATTGGTCTTGATAAAACAATACATTATCCCATAGTTGCCCCTGTCCATCGTACCATCAATCCATCTCAATCTCTCTTTCACCCTACCCCCACCGCAAAACTGAACACAAAGAAGTGCGGAGCTGCGGCAGCAGCTTTAGTTTGATGCTAATGCACATCCTCTCCCTGCTGCATACAAATGTGTCCTGACCCAGGCTGGCTGTTTGCTTATTACTGAATCTCAGTTTGGTTTCAGGGTATTGACGCAGTTAAAGTTTACATGTGTGACTGCTAACTAAGGACCTATTCTAATATTTTTTTTTACTGTTACCTCATTGTGACCAAAGCGTTGTGTTAAAATGCAAGGTCAGATGATATCTTGTATAAGGAGAGGGGGATTCAAATAGAACTATTTTTGAGTGACTGAACAAGCTAAATGATGCAGGATCACTGGTGTGGGTGACAGAATATTAGATTCTTTTTGCCTGGACATAATTGGTTCAATCTTGAACCTGTCAGTCTTGATTAGTGTGTAAGCGATAAAGAGCCTGGGCTACTGGGAAAGGTTTATTTTGAGAGTAAAATGCTGGCATTTAGCTGTTTATTACCCTTTCACTTTCTACCCCCACATCTCAAACTAGCTTGTCTGTATATTGAGCCTGGTTTATAGTAACAAATCAGATGACTGGACTTGGATATGGTTATGGTCACAGTGTGTATGGAATCCATGTAAAGGTAATTATACATTTATGGGTCTGATAACTTTGTTCTTGGCAATCAAGGCAGGAAACACATTTGTGTGTCTTGTTAAGCAGTGTATTATATTTGAGATTAAGCACAGATGAAATATGCGTAGTGTTTCCCACAGGTTGAGGATTTATTTGTGGCAGTTAGCTCTTGTGAGCAGAGCTCCAACAACTTGAAAGTCAGTTGCAAAGCAGCATTGCTTCTATGAGCTAACTTGGCAATAAAGAAGTTGATGTTAAATTCACCACTCTGATAATCTTTTCAATTGGTACACTTTTTTGTTTTATTTTCACAGATAAGAAATTGAAATTTACAAAAACAAAAATACACAAAGTTTCATTTCGCCTAGGAAACGTTGCTTTTGGGGTTGACTGCGCGAATAAATTCTCTAAACAGGAAACACTTGTGAACATTTTCATCTGTAAGGCAAGGCTATCAACTTGCTTAATTTAGTCATCCCTAATTTGGTAAAAGTAATATTGGTATACTGAATAGAATTTCAGGGTTCTCTGTTTAAGAGAAGGTTTATTTCTGTTTGAAACATAACAATAACGACACTTTTTTTCCAATTATAATTCAGAATAAGGTTTTGGTCTTTATGGTACCATTCTTCCAAAACAATATAACTATAAAACAAACATTCTGATAAATGATCAAATTCATTTGCCTCAGCGATTGAGTGACTGGCCTATAGTGCCTGTAGCGCAGTTAGAAAATGATTTCAAATATTTACTCTTTTAAAAGACATAAGACGTAAATCACATTTCTCCACTTAATGTATTCTGTTAGCCGAGGGCCTTTTGGCTATGTGTTTTCTCTGTGCTGCAGAATATAGATAATGTGGAGACAAATCTCACAGTTTACAATTTTCTTGTTTAAAATGATTGCCCCTGCCTGATACGAACAACCTTGCATTCATAGAAAAATAAATTTGTGACTATCTCTGCATCATCCCTTAACTATCATGTCCAACACTATGTCATTGTAGCATTCACTTCTCACATATTCTTGAACCTCACTTGTAGAAATTAAGTTTTTTACATAAACTGGAAAAAAAAAACAAAAAAGCAAACCCTGTATCTTCTATAATGGTCAAATGGCAAATCATACACCCTATCAATAAATAAGAGTTCATACTTCACACTCTTTGTAAGGCAGTTGCTGACACTTGCACTGCCCATAGCCGTTGATGATCACAAGTGCCCCTTCTTCATGGCTAGGCTCATACTCATTATAGGGTACCTGTGTAGCTAGATCTGCCATAGGCTGCCGCTGCTGGGTCCTCATCTGTCTGCGGTTCTGAATAGCCGAACAGTGGCGTATCCGGCGTAGGGTGGGAGGGCAGCACTTCCGTGAGATATACACAACGAAAATGATGAAAAAGAATGAAAATAGGAGGGCCATAGTTCCAATGATAACCCTGTGAGTCATAACAGTGTTGTCCATTGCAGAGAAATCATCTGTCACAGCTGCCTCTTCCAATGTAGCAGTAGTTACTTGAGAAGTGTGTTGTATTTGTGTTGTGGTTGTTGTGGTAGTGACTGTGGTAAAGCTCCCAAAATCCTCTGCATAGTCCTGCGTGGGGGTTGGCTGCATAATTCCAAACAAGGAGCTTGTCACCTCTGTGGCCGTAGTAGCATCTGTGGTTGTACTAATAGTCTGAACTACTGGCGCTGAAAAATTCTGGCAAAGCTGAAATCCATAAACAGCATCAAGGATCTCCTCCCCCTGGGCATATTCAGGACTATGGCAGAGAATGGAATGTTCCCACCTTCCCTTAAAGGTGCTTAACCAGGTGGCCAGAGAGCAAATCCTTTTGGTACATTCCCAAAGATTGCTAGACAGACCAATTGTGCCCAGAGACTGCCACATATCCATGACTTGAGGGTCCAAACTTGTTAGTTTGTTGTTATCCAGCAGCAAAATCTTTAAATTTGGCAGCGTTTCAAACACATCAGGTGTCAAGATACGAATTTCATTTCCTGTGAGGTCCAACTTCTCTAAAGTGGTCCAGGTCCATTCCATGCCACATGTTAGGTTACTGATCTTATTCCACTGAAGATATAGAAACTGGAGAGCAACAAGTCGAGGAAAATGGGCCAAGTTGATCTTGGTCAGCTGATTATGCTCCAAGTGAAGCTCCTTAAGCTTAATGAGACCAGCAAATCCATTCCGAGCCAGACTTCGTAGACGGTTGCTGCTCAGTCCCAGATATTCCAGGCTGCGGCAGTCCCAGAATGCCCGAACAGGTGTGGTGCGAAGTAAGTTGGAGCGAAGGTGAAGTATCTGGAGTTTCCTCAGTCCATGAAACAGTTCTGGTTCCAGTGCAGTCATCTGATTGAAGGACAGGTCCAGTATCTGGAGATTGATGAGGTGGATGAAGGTTGTGTTGGGCAACTTGGTGATACGATTTGAGCTCAGATTGAGGTCCTTTAACTTGTAGAGCCCTTGAAAGGCATCCTCTTGTACTGTGGTAATCTGATTGTGGTCTAAATGTAGCCAGGTGAGCTGGCTGAAGCCATAGAATTGATCAGGGCTGAGTTCAGTGATGCTATTGTGACGTAGTGACAACCCCAGGGCCCCCTTGTCCACACCATCTGGTGGTGCCTGAAGCCCCTGGGTGTCGCAGTAGAACTGCAGGTCCTCACAGCGGCATTTTTGAGGGCAGGTTGTGCACGTTGCAGGAGGCAGCAGGCACACTAGGAGCATGCTGATCACACACAGACACAGAGCCGCTGGTGCAGGTCCCACCAATGGCCACCTTGAATGGAAACCTGGGTGGGTTCAAAGATAAGAGAATGAATTGTGGGGCGGGAAAGCTAATCTCTGCAGAGCATTTATTACTAATTCATGGTGCCGATTATGCTTTTTGAGTGTGTTCTTGTTATTTCCCACATATATGTACCGATATCGATATTTCACACTGACAACTTTCACAATGTATGTAAACATACACGTACTGATGATCAGATGTATACATACCTTTCTGTTTATATTTAGTATTTGTTCACATTTTGTGCATTTGACTTGAATACAATTTTTTTTGGTTCACAGTCTGTTTTGCCTTTTCTTTATAATTCTCTTTTCTGAGATGCTCAAATATACCACCATCTTTTGGATTAAAAAAATATATTTTGTTTATTTTTCTTCTAAAATATTTGTATTTAAAATCTGTATATATTCCCGTTTTGTGTGCCAGGTTAAATGCAAAAATGAAGGACAATTGCAGTAACTAGACTACGCTGAAGAGCTTTTAGTCCTCAGCCTCCCTCACTCTTACTTGTATTCCCTATTCATGTTTAGACCTGCCATATAGAGGCTCACTTACCCATTCTTTTGTGCACATTGGAGGCTGCATTCAACTGTCCTTTTCTGCAGACCTTTGGAGCATCCAGATGGAAGAAAAATCCAAAGGGAAAAAGCCCTTTTGAGTAAGCACAAAAGGAATCAGCCTCTTTGGAAATAAAGCAATTTTGAGCCCACCCAAATGAAACAAAATATGAAATTCCATGTCCCAAAATGATGGTTATTCCGTTGATTTTGCTCTAAGTCCTTTAAAATCCAAGCTCAAAAAAAGAGTTAAATGTTTTCCTTCATCCCACGAATCCTTGAAATAAATATTTATATATATTTTTTTAAGTTGATCACTTGCATCCAGAACCACTCCGGATCAGTCCCCCCTTTCTCTCCTTTTTTTCTTTTTCTTTTTTTTACCCTTTTGTTTTCCCTCCACCGCAATGATGTCAGCTCAAATGGTTAATTGAAGATCAAGCGTTCCTTTTTCATGGTTGTGATCTTCCAACCCTAACTTGTTGATGGCAGCCAGAGATCCTGCTTCCGTTGCCGGCTCAGTCTCAGCATAGCCTCTGCAGAGCTGTGAGCGAAGCCCTCATCTGCTAGCTGAGACGCAGGGAGAGAGAAAAAAAGCGGAGCAGGGAGTCAGGGATGTTATTCTGTGCTTTTTGTTGCAGCCACTCACTGCTACAGAGTGGTGGCAGCCTGGCGTCGATCATCACTACTGTTTCTCTCTCTTTTTCTCTCCCATACACACAAACACCCTCTCGCTCTCTTCCTCAGTCCCTTCCCTCCGTGCCTCATACACAGCGCTTGTGCACCTCAGTCTTCCTCCCCTTCCCTCATGCATAGCCCTTCCCTCCCACTGGCTCGTCACCATCAGAATATTGATATCTTGAATGTGTTGTGGCAGCTTGTTGTTGAAATTAACCATAGATATAAATCTCAGCCTTACTTTGCTGCTGTTCTGCATCACTACGTACGGAGGTATATATCTAAGATATAAACAAAGGCTGTGCTGGCTTGCTCTGTCCAGGAGCAAGTATGCTATAGCAGTGCTAACATAAGGTGCTTATTTATTTAACATAAGAATTGTAGTATTTTCTGTGCGCTGGTATAGGTCTATGGCTGCTCTTCATGTTAAATTTGACTTTTAGCGTCTAATGATCAAAGCTGAATGTTTGCTTGATGATGTGCTACAAAGCACAAGTTAGGATCAAAGTTACTACAATGTTGTTAACCGGTGTTTGTTTGTTTCATAGAGCAGATAGATTTGATTTGTGCATTTTTTTTTTGGTCGATTGATATAATAAATACTTCATGTAAATACTGAAAAATAACTTTCATCACAAAGTCACTGAACTGGAAAAAAAAAAAAAATTATAAGTTTTCCCCCCAATTAACTTGATTAGATTATTCTCAGGTTGTAAGACAAAACATACATCTGGCTTGGACTTTCCAGGTCAGTTGATCAGCATGCTACAATCATTCTCCACATTTGTTGTTGTAGACTACATCTCCTGTTGGGACTCTTCTGCAGAATGCAGTATAAATCTCAGGGGGCACGATGAATATTTCTCTTGGATGCTGTGTGAAACAAACTTTGGATTACAGTTAGTAAACTCGTTAAAATTTAAAAAATAAACACAATATCGTAGAACTCATATTGTTTGACAAATGGCGTATACTTCATGAAAATAGTTTTTCCAAAATCCAGTAGACCAGTGATTTTGTAGAACAGCAATGCTCCTAAATCTGTCCTAAAGGAGATGGATAGAGACTCACTTCAGTATCATAAAAGATGCTGCAGAGAGACTGCCTCCATAATAAGTACCTGAAGAAGTGCTTTAGGATCCTCTGGCGTGGAAATGAAATATAGGATAGGCATGAATGAAATAGGATTGAGCAAGTAGGGACAGAGCAGTCTAAAGCCCAACCACACCAATGCATCCAACTGACACAAAATCACAGGGGATTAGTGCCGTTGGAGCTCTCCAGCCCCTAACTATGTACACAATCCCCCAATGGGCAAAGGGCAGTGGGGGATGGGGTGGGTCAGTGCCACCACTGTCCATGGGGCTGTGTCACAGTTGATTTAAGCATTACAAGGGGATAACAAGCCCAGAGTCCAACAGTTTTTCAGTATTTTCTGTTGCCTTCTCCTGTTCATCAACTTTAGCTGTAATTTTATTATTCTCACATCTGACAGATCTGTCCGTCTCTCTGTCTTTCTCACTTTCGCGCCAGCTCTTCATCTTTACTAAAAGTTTAAGATTTTTAACTTTCGCTTGAGCAGTTTTAAGAATGTGACTGCGCATCTCTCTGTTCTCAGTGGGGAGCAGGGCTTTAACTTGCTACTGTGACTACAGCCCATAGTGTAGCACTGTTACTGTGCATAATTTACACAGCCATATGCAAGGACATTATTCTCAGATTAACTTACCATCTCTAGTGCTCTGTTTTGTCGGTTCAGTTCTTAATTGTAATTGGATATTCTAGTACAGTGTTAAAAATATGGAAATACATAAGCTCTCAGCTTGGACATACCACAGTAGCACAACTAGTATGAATGAAAATGGACTGTTTGAAAGACACAACAAAGGCTTTCTTGGGCCACTTAGTATAGTGGAAACTAAACAGCAACCGTTACCCTAAACGCTGCATTTGCATAGTGATGTTATTCGGCCACTTAAACCCCATAGGAGTAGCCAAACTAATCTTCCCTGTGCACAACATGAGGAGTTTAGAGGGTCAGCTTAAGGCTTAGTAAGCTTGCAATGTGATTATGATTTATTTTGGTTTATTTTATGTAGAAATTATTTTGTATATTCAAATATGTGTGGTGGTAGGAATCCCAGGATGAGAAGTGGACTACATCATAATAAAAGCAACAAAATAAAGCGTTTCCTCACGCAGAATTTTCTTTAAACGTTTACAGCACATCACAACATTTTACATTGCCCGTTCAAGGCAGTGTCATTTTTTCACTTTGTTTATTCTACATTGTGCAGCCATTTGGAAGAAGGCTTGTTTTTCTACCAATTGCTACTATTACTTACTATTTTTATTTTCCGTCAGGCGGGAAGAAAGGATAGAAGTGATGCTCTGAACACTGCCATTGACCGGATGACGAAGAAGACCAGAGACCTTCGCAGACAGGTTTGTTTTGTCTTAATTAATTTTAATAATCTCTTCAACTTGTATATTCATATATACTTGTACACTTTCAATATTTCTGCTCACTAAGGGTCTTTTTTAACACTAAGGTCTTAGTGATAAAATATATATTCTTTCTATAACATGTAGTTTTCTTTCTTAACAGCTGCGCAAAGCTGTAATGGACCATGTTTCTGACTCTTTCCTGGAGACCAATGTCCCCCTCCTGGTTCTGATTGAAGCTGCCAAGAATGGCAATGAGAAAGAAGTCAAGGAATATGCACAAGTGTTTCGTGAGCATGCCAACAAGCTGATTGAGGTATTGCAGTGCTTACTTGGTGAAAATCTCATGCAACCCACATATAGAACAAGTGATGTTTTTATTTTCTATTGTGTTGCTTATAAAAATTTTAGCACAGCTGTTGTAAACATCAGTCTCCATTCAGCTTCTGTTATGTTCCACTGTTGTTGGATATTCCTTCATAATACAAAATTAGGATTTCAGTGCCATTTGAAAATGGCAATGGGGGATCTTTTTTCCCAAATGAAAACAAAGCTGTAAGCAGAAGTTATTTTCTGCTGTGACAGTTTTGTCTTTCGCTCAATATGTATTAGGTTTTACACAAACACACTGCATATCCAGCGATGTTGATTCTTATGTGATGCTTTAGTGAGCAGACAAACAGAACATTGTTATTTGCAGTTAAAGCAACAAATTAAATTTTTATGCAGAACCAAAGGAATGAAACAAGCACTACTAAAGGATAAGTGCTACTTCTGGGAAAGGTTTATCCATGCCGCAGATTGTTGTATGACTTCCTACTGACAGACTCCCCATGTGTGTTACAATGATACTTAGAGTCCTGCCATTCTGTGGCTGTTCTACTGTCCAAACAGTGGAGCATGTTACAATTATGCAGATAGTTCCTGTCGCCTGTCTCCCAAATATTTTGCTCATATACATATATATACACAACTTAAATGCATCCCAAAAATATATTTTCTTAGCAAATGTATTTGGACACAATTGCATAATGATATGTTCACAAATATGGAGTATTTGAAATGTTTACAGACAATGTATTTTTGTTCGCAAAAACTGTCCAATCTACAACACCCTGTTAGTGTAATGAAAATACATATGCAGGGTTTTCTCAGTTTAGCTGGGATTAACGGGTTTTTACTTGGTGGAAAAACGGCCCAAATGGCTCTTTTTAATGCTGAGAGGTTGCCGACCCCCGGGGCTTAGTCCATCAAGGGTGTGGCGATGGAAGCATTCAGTGGGAAAACTAGAGTGTACCCTTAAGTATTTCCTATAAATGCGCAAAGCCACTGAATAGCATATGAGCAATGTGTTATGTCATTAGCCCAAACATGAATTCTGACGTCTAAATACTTTATTTTATAATTCTATGTAGCTGCGGTAAATTGAAGTAGAACTCAACCTGCATTAGTAGAGTGTAGTGAAGATGTTATCAGCTAAAGTGAAAACAAATGACATGCATTCACTGTGACAGAGAATTTTTTAGACGTTTATGTCTGGCACTACTGCGATTGTAATTTTTAAACATTGAATAACTTTAAAATAACCTGTGTTGTAAAGCAGACAGAGGACTGTTGGCGCATGTCTGACTAAAAATTCCCTACAATTTCATCACAATAATTGGGAATTGAGCATTACTGTAAGTTGCTGCGCCAGACACTGTAGATAAGAATGAATTGCAATGTCCAGAGTGAGGAGTAACAGAATGTTTGGCTCGTTGCACATGAATATGTACAATACAATATGTCCCCTATCCAGAGGTTATAAAGGCAAAGTGCTACTTTGAATCTCAGTCTTCATGACATCATGACTTTTGCAAGTGCACACTGCCCTAAGGCAACTGGTCCATGATTACACACATACACACACTTCTTTGAAAACAACATTATGACTGACCCACATTCTTTCCATACTTGGTATTTATATAATTTAAGAAATCTATAATTAAGCTTCACTTCACTAACAAAAAATATATATCACATATCTTGAGTGAAGGTGGGAGTGGATTGATTTCAAGTCTTGTGCTGGTGTTGGCTTAAAGTGCAGGTTGTTCCATAATTGAGCTGCTGACGAAATACAGATACCTCCATTTATTAATCTTAATTAATACAATGATAGGATATATTTCATATGCGGTTTCCAAAACACATTATCCTCCTTTTCTCCCCACCGTCTCCTCTCCTCCCCTCTCCTGGCAGCCAGGTCGAAATATTACCAACCGATATCTAGCCTTGTCTGGCTATACTGCCTTGAGCTATTATCTGAATTTTCGAAGGAATTTAAAGTTTATGAGTAAGAATACAGGCTATATTGCATTATAAGAAAGATAAATTTTGATTCATTAAGCCTGTGGTTAGTGCATAGCTTTGTAATAACAAGACATCCCCCTCAGTTATAGTGCGATAAGACCCACTTTATGTGGGCTATAGATGCTCCTGTTACAGTGAGAAGCATCTCATTTTGACTCTTCTTACAACCAGTGATGCATCCCACCACTAGTGGTTTAATGGGACATTAAACAACCACAGTCTTATTTTCCTAGATTTGCTTTTGTGATTACTTTTAATCTACCAGTTTAAAGTTTAATTCCCAGAACACCATACTGTTCAGTAGGGCGAACATAACGTAGGGGGCACGGGTTGGAACTATATTAAGTTAAGATTTTTAGTCCTATATATATATATATAGAGAGAGAGAGAGAGAGATATTTCTACGAGCATATACTCTTTAGATGAAATGTATTGTCCTTCAGTTCTTTTTTATTAATTTGAAAGTCTGCTTTAATTGCTGCATGCCCCAGATCTTAGCAATTAAACTGGTGAGTAAAATATAAAAGATTACTGGCTGACAAAAATACATCCCAGATAGTTAAAAATGGTTTTGCTTTGTTCCTGCTATAGTGCAATCAAAAGTGTTGCCTTTGTAATTGATTATGTTTCAGCACATTTTTTGTCCACTGGATAATCCTGCTTTGGCACAGTTCCTCACATCCCAGGCATTCTATTTCAGTGTTGTACCCTGCACATCCCAACCAACAAATGAAAATCTTCAAAGTCTCTGACCTGAATTTTTGTTAATGAAAAGAAGCATGTAGTTACTTCAAAATAGTAATTTAGAAATATTTGTGACACATTCTCATTTGCTGGTCAAAATATACTCACAAGCCACAAGAAAACGTTGCTGAGCTCAGCACTACTACTGTTCCTTCTTGGTTGCTTCGCTTTGGAAAGTGTCAGGAATATTTACCTCTATCCAGGGCAGCAATGAAAAACTGATTTAGCCGCTCAGATTAACCCAGTCCTTCAGCTGGTAACGGAGACTGAACTGTCAATTTTTGTGCTTCAAGGAATGTACTGTAGGGAAACAATTATAAAACATATAATCTATTACTCTCTATTGAGTAGATTAGTTTTAGTTTTTTTTCTCTCATTTCTACTTGTTCTCGCTATGTGCCACTGTATTGTATCATTGTAGCAGCTTCAGTAACGGGTTTGTATTCCACAGGGATTAGTTGTGTTGCAGAGCAGCTCTTTTTACCAGTATTCCTCCTATATGTGTCTATAAATTGTTTTTGTGTATTTATTCTGTTTAGGTTGCCAACCTGGCATGCTCCATTTCAAACAATGAAGAGGGAGTGAAACTGGTCCGCATGGCAGCATCTCAGCTGGAAACTCTTTGCCCCCAGGTACCTGGCTGCTTTGTCTGCTTTGAGTTCACCCACTTACCAGATTATTGACTGTACACCTCTCTGAGAGTCTGCCACACTACCTTATAATACTAGCACAAGGGTTGTTAATATAAATATTACACTTTATTCACGTAGTAATTTCAGTAATTGCAGACTATAATTAAAATTCCAGGTTCTATTTTTTTATTAAAAAAATTTTCAACACAAAGCCTCAATTATTCAATCAACTAGATTATAATTTTCTTCTTTTTTACAGTCACATACTGTACATCGCTTAATTTGAGGCATCATACTGTCAAAGCTAGAGTTGAGATAATGCAAATAACCCAGTCTTACTCTGTTATTTAAATTGCTTAACAAATAATGAAATGGAATAAAATATGGAACATTTTTACAAACATGCCTTATAAAACGTTAAATGTGCAATAATAATGACAAGGGACATGCACCAGAATTTGATCTATTTTGCCCAGCATTATTAGAAAAGTTTAGGTTATTATGTTTAACCCTCATTCGAGTGTGTGGACTGGTGGAGTTCTGTAAATTATCGCTTGAAAAATGAGGGTAAAAAACCCCCAACACGCCTCATCTCATCACATTTTTAGGTTTCTGTTGTGTGTTGTCTGTGTGGTGTCCACCATTGAGGCCATCTTTTTATGTCCTGTACCATGCTTACTAACAGTCCCTATACCTCTGAGCCATGCCAGCCAGCTATTCCTTTTAATCTCATCTAATGACTCCCATTCATCCTGAGCTTTGATATCCACAGATGTTTCTCTCCCCAAAACAAGCAGCTATTAGTTTTACTCCATTCAATCCTTCAAACTCACAATGTCTGTAATCACTCCCAGAAATGAATTGGCTTCATGCTGCAGTCCCAACATTGAAGTGGAGAAGTGGGGGGCTCCATGCAATCAACCTATGCTAATGTTGTGGCTCAGGGCTATGCTGTAATTGAGCTTTAATGGCTGTAATTGGATGATTACAGGTGATTAATGCAGCATTGGCCCTTGCTGCCAAACCCAATAGTAAGGTGGCCCAGGACAATATGGATTTGTTCAAGGAGCAGTGGGAGAAACAGGTCCGCGTTCTCACTGATGCTGTTGATGATATAACATCCATTGATGACTTCCTTTCTGTATCCGGTAGGTATTAATTTGCATGTCATTGCTGTATAGGACAAAAATAAATATTATTATTAGTGACGATAATGATAATAATAAGAAGAATTTGACATCCTGTCACATGTATTTAATCACACTAGTGTTTTTTATTCATGTCCTTAAAATGTTCTCATTAAGCATTACACAGAGTGGCTTCTCTCACCTCCATACAAGGACAAACTGTAATTTACACAGAGGACATTCAGTCTGAGAATTTGTCGTCAGGCCTCCCTATCCAATGCTTCAGGTCCACTGAAGTTCCTTGTTATATGCAGACAGTATTTATTTTTTGTTCTAATTTTTACTCATACTGTATATACATGTTTCCTCTTTGATAAAAGCATGTCTTGGAATTAATTTGTTTCCCATTTTAAGCTAAACACCCACATACATGTCATTGTACCCAGGCAGGCTGTTGGCATGTTTGGAGCCATGTGTTTGAGTAGTAAAAAATATACACTGCTAACTGCATCATTGTTTTATTTTCCCAGAGAACCACATCCTGGAGGATGTGAATAAGTGTGTCATCGCTCTTCAGGAGAAGGATATTGATGGTCTGGATCGTACTGCCGGGGCTATTCGAGGCCGTGCTGCCAGAGTTGTCCATGTAGTCACGTCTGAAATGGACAATTATGAACCTGGAGTGTACACAAAAAAGGTGTTGGAGGCCACCAAGCTCCTCACTAACACAGGTAGGACATGCATTTAATATTGATTAATGAAACAATATTAATCTCATATTTATATGTTTAGCAAACCTGTTGTGTTTATTTGTACTTATTATAGTTTTTATAAATGGTAGATTGGCATGACTTCAAACCATCTCTGACTTAACACACACTACTGATTTGGACACCAGGCACATCTCAGTTGCTGGAAATGTCTTAGCCCGAATTATATAATTATCTATTATGTCCAAATGACATGATGTGTATGCTGTGCCTCTGTGTACTGCTGTAAGTATGCTAACAAGATGGGAGAGTAGCTGAAGCAGGAATTCTGTTGAGACTGAAGTAGATGATAAGCTCTTTAGACAGACTGGACTGTTCTTTGTAAGATTTTCTTTGGTTCCACACTCCTGTAACAAATATAGGCAGGTACCAATGAATCACTTCAGGCAAGAATTGTACATTTCTTAGTAGATCTATGCTTTTGCAACCTCTATGCCTATATACGTGCTTCTTGATATTTGTTATTCCTGCATAAAGGCCCCATTGAACCCTAAATATTGAGGTTGCCATACCATTAATGACGATGTGGTGAAAAGCAACATCTTGGCTCTTGTATCCCTTTAATCCGGGTGAGTGCACGCTGGCGCGTTTGGCTGCCGCTGCTCACCAGTTGCTACTTTGTGATTTTTAATTTAATTCCTGGATGACAACACTGTACTTGGATAATTACAATACCTGAGAGAAACTTGGACAACCATCACAACATTTTTCGATTTTGCCTCAGGTGCAGATCCCTCCATAGAATCCAGAATTACTTTACTTTACCTTGCTTGGCAGATGCTTTTATCCAAACAACTCACAGGGAGCTAGCGCTGGGTGTCTGCCTCAGGGACACACCTGGTAGGTGATGGACTAGGAGTCAGAGGGGGTTTTGAACCTGCGACCCACTGCATTCCAGTCTGGCACTTAACCCATTAAGCTACCAGGCCACTAACATCAAAATACTCCTTACATAACCTGGCTCCTCCTTACCTGTCGGATCTGCTCCATATTGCCGCTCCCTCCCGTTCTTTAAGGTCTTCATCTACCACTCGCCTTATTGTTCCCTCCTTGTTGTCAATTCCTGGTTCTTATTACATTTAATTGTTTTGTTTTTTTTACAATTCTTTATTACATTTTAAGCTCTGTAAGTAATACAATTACAAATAACATTATATTATTATTATTATCATTATCAGCAGCAGCAGCAGGACAAAATACATACCTGCTAAGACAGTGAAATCTCTTATAAAACTGCAAACCTAGGACCAATGTCCTTAAGCATTTCGTTCCTGAACCTTTATGAAGCAGTTGAGTAAAACGGTTAAAAGTAAAACAACAGTGCAGAATTCAATCAGTCACACCTTTCAATTACCCAGAGGTGACTGTCTTTACTGAAACCTTTTATTTGTTCATATGGTATTTGTTTCATTGTTAATAATCACCAATATAGTACCGTCAGTACTATATTGTGGTTTATGGCAAAAAGCAAAAGTTTGCTACTATAATTCAGATGTTTGTGCAGATGAATCATATTTTTTTGTGTTTGGAGTGGTTCTCATACAAATGGTTTGATACACATTGTTCCTGTCTATTGATTATTTTCTCCACATAAGATATAATTTGCCACACTCAGGACTTATGAGTACTGATTTGTCTCTCTGTTTTTGTCCTCCCATCCTTCATCTCACCTTTCTATAGTCATGCCGCGGTTTACGGAGCAAGTGGAGTCTGCAGTGGAGGCCTTGAGTTCAAACCCTTCACAACCTGTGGATGAGAATGAGTTCATCGATGCATCACGTCTGGTCTATGATGGTATTCGCGATATTCGCAAAGCTGTCCTTATGATCAGAGTAAGTCACGCTGTTTTTCCGTTTCTGAAAATGAGTAGTGTAACGACAGCCCTGGTTGTTTTTGTGGGTTTTGGACTTCTCTTGTGTAGAACTATAACTGAGACAGATGGTTGTACCATTACTATTGAGGCATTATCTGATTAACTGACAAGGAGTTGATTAGTTTACAGCTTTTCTGTTGTAACGAACTGTTTTCTGTCTCAAATTGACTGTACTGAGGTGCAGTGGGTCTCTGGGCTGTGTTTTGCTAGCTTCCATTAACAACAACATTTCAGCCTGCTGAATCCAGTCATTGCTGTTGACATCACATATTGTGTTGACAGAAGTGCTCCAAAATGGCGCCTGGTCTCTCATTAATAATGCTGTTCAGAAAAAGACTGAACAAATGAGAGTGGGGCCATTATGCAATGTTTGAATCACAAAAAGTCATTAATTTAGGATGGAGGTTTTAATTAACATTTTTAGCTGGAATACAAGCCTGAGAACTTTATTCAATTTCCATCTGCCCCAGCTCCACTCCTGTTATCCGGGTTGATTAAACTGTTAACATTGGGCCTTTGGGGCTGACTGCACTCTACCTGGTGGGTGTGTGTGTGTAGATTGCCTTCTGTGTTTTTAATAACAGAATATTTAACAGTAATCTTGACTACTTATATTTATCTGACTGATTCATTCTGCAATGAACTAATTTCTTGAGATTTCCACAGGTTTTGTGGTGTTAGTTAGCAGGACATGGCTAAGCTGCTTACTTGGGTAGTTATGAAATTTGCAGCTGCTTCTTTAGAGTACTTTCCACAAGCTTGCTCTTAATTGTCATTGTTTGTAATGAGGTTAGACAAGTGTATAAAAACATTTATTTATTTCTAAAGGAATCTTCGTTTTAATGATCTGTCCTTAAGTGGAGCATTTGGAAGGCCTGTGAAACTAGGTTTGCTCAGCTCTCAGTCTAAAGGAATGTGATATTGCAAATCAGCTTGAGAGGACCGTGATACAACTTATCTAGAGGGCATGTACACACACACACACACACGTTATCTAGGCATCTTTCTATAAATTCTCACATGCTACACAGTGACCGACTCTCAAATCTGACCAGACAAGTGCATGGACGGGGCTTCTTCACATGAGCAAGTATTTGACCTCTGTAAGTGTTGAACAGACAACATATGGTGGGCACTGTTTAGATATTTAACAGGCAGACTGAAGTCTCAGACCTTTCTAGAGTGACACTGGAGAACAGAATCGAACTGAGGCTATAAGAAAATGGAACAAAAAGAAAGAACAACAATTTTACTGCTGAACCACAGCAGACAAACATTTCTCATCTTGCCGCAATATTGTAATTTTAGTTTTTTTGTTTTGATTATCACATTTCAGAGCATGTGGTCATGAACACCTCATAGTGATACAGGTGGAATTGAACATTTCGGCTGTCGGCTAACAAATGCATTTGTTACAACAAATCCCATTAATTACACTGTAGGCTGTAGTTCCCCATGGGTGAGGGTTGCCACTGTGAGCTATCATTTCGGTGCATCCCACATTCACAGGTTATATGTTGCACAGGCCACAGCAGGTGATATCTCTGCCCCGCTGCACAGTATTGTCTGGTTGAAAGAGATGCCTGTGAGTCACTACAGCTTTGTATCTCAAACCGTACCCCTACTCCCTTGAGAACAAGAGTGTCTCTACATTCCATACAGCAGGGTGTTCAGAGACCTTCAGCTATTTTTAGATGTGAGGGCTCCAAATCCATTACAGAAGGGAGGTATTGAGACAGCTGGATAAGCACAAGAAGCGGCACAGGCATGATAATGCACCTTTATCTGTCCACATCATCTTCCCCGTGTCCATATCACCACCAAATACATTTTCCTGACAGGCAGCATTGTATTTTGCCTTGAGCATGACCTGTTGAGATAGAAATTCTTTCAAATGTTAATATTGGTGATGAATAGTGAATAGCTAGTGGCTTGTTTGCATTCAAAGCTAGGGAGGAGGTAAAGGATTGGAAGTGAAGTAGAAACACTTCAGGAGGACACAAGTCATGCATCACCTGCCTTTTTACAAATGGCAGCAACAGATGGCACACTGAGGGGTTTTACTCCGAATATGTTTCATAAATGCTTATACTTAGTTCCCCCCACTTGAAATGCACAGGCAGCACATTACACTTGATTTACAAATGATTTGTTCTTGCACTAAGCTGTAGGAAGAAGGGATTCGTCTGACCCCACCCTGTCTGGCAGCACCAAAACATTTGTCATAGATAGTAAGCAGGGGGCTATTTAATAGTACTCAAAACTCTGTGGCATGACAATGTTTATAATCTTCACTCCCAACTAATGATTTGTCTTGTGCCACCCCACCTTCTCTCGTTGCTTCTCCTCCCTCTGTACATCTGCCTCTTCTCTTTTGTCTGTTTATCCCTTTCTCCTGATCTATGACAGACTCCAGAGGAGTTGGATGACTCTGACTTCGAGACTGAGGACTTTGATGTTCAAAGCAGGACCAGCGTGCAGACGGCGGATAGCCAGCTTATTTGTGACCAGAGTGCACGCGTAAGTTAAACATTGCTTCTGCTAGTATTTGTGCACAATCTGGAGCGAGACCTCCTGCTACTATAAATACTTAGGCAGAGGTATACTTAATGCACAAGTCTTAAAACAGACTGATCTTGCCACAATGTCTTCCTTTCTCCAGTCTAATCTGTGCTATGACAGGTCAAATGCCTATGAGTCACTCTTTGATTCTATAGTGCCTTTAATAGTGTTGGAGAAGTGTCACTTAATGGTGTGTATAAACGTGGTGTGTATTTGTAAGATGTCTTGTCCTAACCTGACCCGTCTTGTCAGTTGTTGATATGTTAATGTTGAGATTAGACACTTCCAGAAGAAGTGTCTAATCATATAATCATAACTGAAGTGTGAATACGAGCTTGGGTTGCTGCTTTACCGTTCCCTTTGTCTCCAGTGCTTAGTCTATACTATACAATAAGCAACTTGACAGGCCAGTATTGTCAGTTGGGTTTATAGTTACGTCTGCTCCCTTGATAAACAGCTTTTGTCCATTTTAGGTTTACACTCCACTCACACTTAATGTTCACAAACATTAGGGACAGCATAAACAAATTAATGAGTACTAAGTAAAAATCTCGGGGGTTTATTTTTTGTTTGTTTGTTTACCAAAGATAATCTGACCATTTTCTTTGTTAGCGGCTTTCATCTTTGCACTCCTTCAACAGCTTTATGGAAGCTTATGTGACTCCAGGGAGCAAGTCATATTTACCAGTAATAGAATGACTGCTCCTCCTATGATATTTGATTTCCTGCTCCTAACTATCTGCCCATTGGCCTCACAACCACATTTACTGAATATAAGATGTCTGTTTGAAAGCTGTCCATCCAACTTCAACCATATTTAGCTCCTCTTAACTGATTGATTTGCCTTTTCTTCAACAGGAAGCCTCTTTGATGCAAAGGTGAAAGCTATCTGTAATAACAGCAGACCAGAGTTGATTCAACACTGTTGACATTTTTAGAAAGAAGGTTTTCAGATGCTAAAAAAGGAAATAATTTATTCATAAAGGTTCCAACTTGTAATAAGTTGTGCTTTAGTAATGAGCAGTCAGAAATTCAAAGCACACGCTTTGTGTATAATAATGTCATATGTATTTATAATACTAATGGTACCAATACTAATAATTAGGTGATTTTAAATTACTTCTAAAAGTAGATTTATTGTAGAGCTGCTGTATGGTGGCAAGTACATAAGTGTGCGTCTGTATGTGCGTTCATATTTCTTTCTTTGCTTGCGTTGACAAATTTAGTTCAGATAATCTTTTTGTAGGGACATTTTAACCTGCCCTCACAAGTTGAAATAGTCTTGTGAAGGGCAAAGACTGGGTTTTAGGGGTTAGGGCTATTAAACAAAAAGCAATTTTTCTTCAAAACACCCAAATGCACAGTGAGTTAAAGTTGTGTGCACTAATTCTCTATGCTTTCTACAATTTCTCCTGCAGGCTATTATGGCCCAGTTGCCCAAGGAAGATAAGGCAAAGATTGCAGAACAGGTGGCTAGTTTCCAGGAAGAGAAGAGCAAGCTGGATGCTGAGGTATCCAAGTGGGATGACAGCGGCAATGACATCATTGTGTTGGCTAAGCAGATGTGCATGATCATGATGGAGATGACAGACTTCACCAGGTGAGTTTGGATTAACAGCTTGGCTGTCACCCAGAGCTATTTTTTCCTGGGGAATGGTGGCTCATCAGATATTTTTTATAGTTTGAGAACAAATCTGAATATCTGATTTGTAGTATGGTAGTACAATTTGATTTATTAGGTGCCTGCCATATAAAAAAAAATGAAAGGCAGTGCATGGCGAACCCGGAATGCGACCCGAACGGGAGAGAGATGCCACACAAACTATACATCAAATCGACCGGCTCGGTCCCGGGATGTGTGCTATTACTTTTAGTAAAATAGTATTCAGT
>JAUMHF010000002.1:6653256-6663617 GCA_032359275.1 Microctenopoma steveboyesi | reverse complement strand
GGTCGGGGAGATGGGTCTAAGGTTCAGCGGCGCAAGGTGGCAGGCACCTTCAAAGTTTCCCCAGGAACTTTCTAGTTCATGATTAAAATCATCTTTTTGTACTTTTTATATTTTTGAATTTTAAGCATTTCCTTCATTTAAAGCCTGGTAATTAATAATTAGTTACTTGTCTTTATAGCTTCAATTACATTTTTTTGTGGAAATGAATGCTTGACTTTGATAGTGCACCAGTCAGTCACATTTTAAATTGTGTTTTACTGTACCAGAGTGTATTAATCTGTTTAAAAGTTAGAAAGGTTGTCGATTAAATGTCGTATTGAAAAAGATATTAAAGTATTAAAATCAACCTTAGGAGTCTTGTGTATATACCCAGAACTAGGCAAATGGCATTTTGCTATTGCCACCATTTGCATGGTTTAGTTCACTTTGAAATCCTGTTCCGGAGACCTTTTGTGAGGCTGTGTGGATTAGAGCTATAGGTTGTATAGCTAAAACATTCCCAGGCAAAGGCACAGGTGCAATGAACACCTAAGAAGGTAAAATCAGATGAACATGAGGTAGAACAGTCCACAACTTCATATTTATGTAGCTTACATGATATGATTACATATGATTGTGTGGAAAATGTCAAGGAATATTTTAATTTCCAGGCTGTATTTGAAGCTCTCGGTATGTCTAGAGAATCTTTTCATATTTTGAAGTGAATTATCCAGATGGCATTTTGTGCCTAACTCTCATCTGTAATGGCGATGAAATAATGCCTCTTTGTCCTTATCTTCCAAAGGGTTCAAAGATTCTGCCTCTTTGGGCAAAAAACGTACAATACTATAAAAGCTGAAGCAGGGTTCAACATAACACACCCAAGATAATTGAGGTTTTACGGTATCTTGCAGTTAATTATTTGCTCCTTATTCATCCAGAGTACTAAAAAAATGCTGCTGACTTTGATGCTGCATTTGCTGTAAACCTTAATGTAAATGAAATGCAAATGACACTGCTTCCACCTCAGAGTGCCAGCCACGTTCTTTTTTATTAGATGGCTTCAGAAGTTATCGATTTCCGTGACATATTTATATCCATATTAAGGCGGCATCTCATGCCGTTGTACAGTATAAAGCAGACTTAAGGAATTAAAAAGTGAAAAACGTTAAACTTAAATTCCAATAAGGAAAACCGCCCATTGATGCAAATGGAGTTTAAATTGATTTTTTTTGGACACAACCAACAAAGTAAAGCGGCAGTGAAGAGGTTTTTAGTGGTGCAGTTAGGCTGAGAGTTTGTTAATATAAGCTACGGCTTAGTTATTTGACACTCTTGCAATTGAGAATGTAGTCTGTATATTTCAGTAAGTGTGCTTGAAGGATACATACATCTTTGCATTAGGTCTTTCACATGCAGCAATAGCACAGGGACTAATTCAACCTGTGCCCAAATTATTGCCCCTTCAACCTTGAGCTGCCACAAAGCCCTGCCAGAATGATGCTGTATGAGGTAATTGATCTGGACCTTTTACCTGACAAATCTGCAGAGACTGCGAGAGATTCCAGTTGACTCCTGCATTGCCCATGGCAGCATGGTTCTCATGAATAAGGCATGTTTGGCTTGGTAACATATTTGGGAGCCACCTGTCTTAGAGCATTCGGTGCTGTGGAAAACTCAGTCCGATGTGGCTCGCACCCATCTGGAGGCCTGCATCTGTCACCAAACCTGGAATGCTAAATTGAAATCCACTGAAATTCTTACAGAAGTGTCTCTATGGCCTCTTTGTGGTTTCCTCAGTTGTCACTCCACTGCTAAGGCAGTGCCATACATGAGTGAAATTTAGCAGCTGGCCCCATATTTCTTGGGGCTAAAATGAAAGAAGAGATAGAAAAAGAGAGATTTCAGGACAGAATTCAGTGGTAAGGGATAAATCTGTGATTGCTATTTATAATCCTTGTGTATTTTTATAGAGGAAAACTACAGCATTACACTATACTACTAACACTTCACAATAACAAATCACATTAACGTAATCATTTTTTTCCCGGAAACATACAATGCCTCAAGCTCTGTCTCTCGGGGTTGACTTGTCCCCAGGGAGCTTCCAGTATGTGCTCTGACGTGTGGCCTCCTCCACTAGGACGCTGACTTGTTTTACAGCAGAGCAGAAGAGGGAGAGCAAGGGAGGGGAAGGGTTGTAAATGTTGAGGGGAGGGAAGAGGAAGCGAGAGAACGGAACACAAAATTCCATCTGTTGTGGGTTGGATGGCTCATTTTTTTGCCTGGAGAGAGCAGCTTTGAATCCAATTTGTGGCTCTTGCCAACTGTGTCCCAGAGTCCCTTGTGGGAGCAGAAAAAAAAAACGCAAATGGCTGACAAGCTTTACAGTGGGTCGGGTCAGGGCTGTGCTGACCTATGTTGGAAGTGACTTTGTTTGGCTGAAGAAGGGTCAAAGTTTGATGGTGCTTTAAAACCTTTTCTAATCTCTCATTTCACATGTTTCTGTTTTCTGGCTTTACATCTTAATCCAATACCTTTATGAAAATGAACATGCAGTGTTGTTGTTTAGGGCCCTATGAAATCTGTTTTGTTTTTTTCTTAAATCCCATTTAATTTTATTCTAAGTGCAGTTTTTTTCTTTTTTATTCTCCTAAAATCAGTGTTTTGCTCTACAGTAGTATTTACATTTCACCTACAACGTGTCTAATTATGTAGTGGAAAAGTCTTTTTAATTAAATTAGCAATTTGCTTTGCTAATGCATTTCAATATTTACCTGTAAACAGCAAAAATGTAAATTTTTCATTCAGCTGACTGCTGAGTTTTTCCCATCTAAACAGGTGACACGCACATGGGGCTGCAGCAGCTGAACCTAATTAAAACTATAGCTTTGCCCACAACCAATATCACAGAATTCTATGACATTCCACATATTCAATTTATTTGGCGAATTAAGCAATTTCATCCATGTTTTCCCATCAAAGAAATCATAGGGCCATAGTGGTTGTAACATTTTTTGTGGCACCTGATATACCATACACTAAACCAGTGGTTTTTCTCTCAGCCATCTACTGTACTTTCAAAGCCACTTCATTAAAAGGGATAAAATGTATGTGAAGTGAAATTCTGTTCTGTGGTAGAAACCAAATTGGTTCAATATGAAAGCCTGTTGAAGCAGCTTTTGTCCTGAATCCCTGAATGTGATAATGTCTTAAAACCACCTTACCCAATACATTCCAAAAATGATTACATGCATAAACTACAAGTAAATAGTTTACCACCCTCTCTTATTAAAAAGAGATGTACTATCACAGTCTTTCAACATCAATACATGAGCCCATTCTGATCCCTGTGAGAGTGACAGCTGGGGGTCTGTGTATAATGGGTCAGCATTCTCACTTCTAACTGAGCAATGTGGTGCCTTAGAGGTTAGTGTTTCTTGTGTTCAGATTGATCTGTGCCTCGGCGTACACAGCCCCATGACAGAGATCCTGCCCCTGCATATTCAGTTAGGCTGCAGTAGATCAGAAATGATGACTGATCTGTACATTCTTTTCCTCCCCAGGGGTAAGGGACCACTGAAGAATACATCTGATGTAATCAGTGCTGCTAAGAAAATTGCAGAGGCAGGATCAAGAATGGACAAGCTGGGCCGCACAATTGCTGACAATGTAAGTTCTTACAGTAACTTTTTTTGTGCAAGCAATGTGTAATTAAAATTATAGTGACGCCACAAGGAAACCTGACAGACAAGGCAGTTGGATTTGTCAACGGGAAGAAGTAACTAATATTAGCCAGAAGGTGTGATGGTTTAGGACCTAAATCGTTAAGCAGCAAGGTTGAGTGGTTAGGGTTAGGCAAAGACATTGATCTAATTGCTGAAACCTACAATCATTACACAAAGATCTACTTTGAGAAAAGGTGACAATTTCCAGCTGAGGTTAACAGACCACCATCTTGTCACATTTGTCTGTCTGCAGGTCCCTCTTTGCTATATAGACTCTGTCAACGCCTGATAAACTGGCAACAGAAATTGAATACTTGTAATAGCTACTACAAAATGGCATGTTTTAGCTACACTACAGGAAAGATGTTGTTGAATAAAATGTTCCACAATGTAATATTCCTTGTAAATATGCTCAAATATCAAAGGTATTAGTGAAAACGATAATCTAACTGTACTATATACAAGTTGAAATTAGAGTTGAGTAAAACTTTCTATTACCTATATGCACAACTCGTAAGCTTTGGTTTCTGAAGAAACCGACATAACTGCGTGCTGTAATGCACACGCTGAGTGTAAAAAAGCTTGGTTACATCTGTAGAGCTCTTCTTTTTATTTATTTTTTCCTAACACTCACACAGCAAACACTTTGTCCCTGCCTTGTCCATCCATCTCTCACTTCCCAATACCAAATTCCATCATCTCATCACATCTATCCCTTAACTCTAAGAACTATGGTCCTTGACACAGGGAAACACGCATTCAATTATCCATGGCCTCATATTTCACTTAAGTACTTGCACTGTACCACTCCTCAGGGAGACACTGTAGATGATTTATCCATGAACTTATTCATGTGAAGTCTTTTAGGCACAGAGACTTCCTGCCTCTACGTCTGCTATACATGTATAGCGTGGGTATATACAAAATTGCTAAAAAATTGTTAAATCATGAAAGAGTTCAGTTGCTATGTTTACATGTGATGCAACAAGACATGGTTGCCAGATTGACTTCTGTCTCTAGAAGTACAATTGGACGGCAAACACTGACTTATATTACTATATGTTTGCTGTTAGGCTGTGCAATCTGTCTTCATCAGCTCAGTATTCTCAGTAGTGTACAGCAAACACTCCAAATCAAAAGAGTACAACATGCTTTTAACTGTAGACTCTTGTAGTCAAGCAGGTGCAGTGTGTCTTTCTATCCAATAGGTGATTACCCTGCTTCTTGAAGCTAAAATGCAGTCAGTGCTGCATACAGAATGCAATTGTAATTCCTCATCCCTCGTGATAATAGTACAAGTTTTGGGGATATTGGCAGTGGAAGCTTCATTGTTAAATAATTGGTTGATTCAAATTTAATGTTTCAGGGCTTACTTCAACACATTATTACGTAGTACATTAAGCGGTGTTTCTAATATTTTGGCTATCCTATTTTCACAGAGTTGTGTGTGTGTGTGTGTGTGTGTGTGTGTGTGTGTGTGTGTGCGCGCGCATATATGGGTAATTACTTATGTCTGCTTTTCTGCACAACTGGGTCTTTCAGTTATGCCTGCACATGCTGGAAAGATCTACATTTAACTTCCAGCAGATCGTTTCTGTCACAGTCTGACTTAATAAGCTGCTGTCCACATCTGATATTTTATTTAAGGTGCCCTAAGATCCTGAATACTACCGTTCGACATCTATCACAGAGTAGAAGTCTAGCTGTATTGACCTAATTGCACGTGAATCATCTGAATAGGGATTAGAGCGTTCTGGAAAGTGACTTTCTTATGCCTCACTGCCACGTTTGAAGATGCTTATTCACTTTAATAAAAACCGTGTTATCCCCCAAAGAAAACAGATGGGCAATTGTGCAGGTGTGCAATTGTGCATATAGTATGTGTGTGCGTATGCCTACATACAAACACGTCTGCTGACTGGCCTACCTTTCTGCCGGCACATGTGTTTGAGTGTGTTTGATGTGGGTGACTGTGTTAGTATCTCCATCTTCAACCAGTTGTAGATTTGTAGATCTTTTTTGCGTGTGTGTATTTTTGTTTGTGTAAATACTATTTTTTATAGTATTTTTATTTATATTTATATTTTATAGTTTATAGGATTTTAGGGTTTGAAGCACTCAGAGTATGAATAAATGAAGAGCTTTGGCTGTTGGAACAGCAGTCTTTGCCAAGAATGAGGACCCCTCCAGCCTCTGAACCCATCCAGCTGTCTCTCCTAGCCTTTCTGTGTCAACAGGGCCAAAATACTAACAGATCAGGGAGCATTCAACCGTAACATACAGTATCGGCCACAGCTACCAGGGATGGACAAGGGGTAGAATGGAGGAGAATGACGGAGACATAGTAGAGGTAGGAAAAAGGGCCAGCGCACTGGTGTGGAGAGAGGAACATCCCATAAGCGTTTCAGCTTTAATTAGCAGTATAATTGCCAGGTGGCAGTTTTTAAAATTTATTTATGTAAGTGGTGTGTGTGTGTGTATATAGGCTAAATCTGTAACAAAGCAGGAGATGCCAAGGGCCCACTTGCAAAGGCAGGCTACATTGAGACGGTCTACATACTTTAGTGACAACTGTTAAGTGAATCACTTCTAAGATGCACACGCACCGGCAGACAGTCACAGGAACAAAGGCAACGCTGCAGCTGTTCATTAACCTAGGCATATTAATCACTTGCGCTGTGTGCCTCTGGCCTGCATGTCCTGTGAGAATTTACTCCTTATATAAAATGTATCGGCAGATGGTCTCAAACTGATCTTCCGGAATTTCACCACAAGTCATTTGGTCAAGACTGTCATTCTCTATTGTGCATATTGTTTCTAACAGAAATGCGCAGGTGGACATGGTCTAGTTTTGAGCTTCTGAAAAAGAGTTAAATATGTGTAATAGAACCTTATGAAAGTTTAAAGAAATGAGTGTAGTGCAGAGATGAGCTGCAGGATGTAGGTCAGTGCCATACAAAGGTCTGCACTGCAGTTTATTAAGAATTTATGACCCTACTCTGCAGGGCACCTTATGAGAATTCCATCTGAGCGGACTGGTAAACAAATAATGCTGTGTAATTGAGATTTATAATTCAAATGTGTTAGCTACTATGTATCCCATAAATCCCTGCTGCTTGCCTTATCACCATACAAACACGTGCACATAAAACAAGGCTTCCATATTTAGAGAATGGGCATGCACTTTATGTGTGTATGCACAAGCTTTATTCTCATGATGTATACTGACATACATAGTGTACTTTCCAATTTGCATTCAGTCAGTGGAAATTTATGGTGATCCATGGCCTCTGTTGCTGGTCACAGACTAATCCTGGCTCTGGCCCTAGACACTTTACAGCAGAAAGGGTTGTAAATTACCTACTGCAGTGGAGAAACAGAATCACCCAGAGACCCCACAGATTCTCAGCTCAGCAGTTCAGGGGTGAGCCATCAGCCAACTGGAGTTTAGTCTGAGCACCAAGTGAGCGCCACTTGGTGCTCAGACTAAACTAAACACTAAACTCCTTTTTTAATGTTGGTTGAGAAAATGTATAAGCTTCAATTCTTTTCTTTTTTAAAAAGCCATAGTTCTCTCAAAAGTCTAATGTTTGACATTTTAAAAGAACCACCTTTTGTAACAAGAAAACTCTTAGAGGTGTAGAATCCACTGTTGGCACATTTGTTGTGTGTGTTATTTTTGATAGTTATGAAACAGTTTATCTAAAAATGTGTGATTGTGAAATGGGTTGACAAAATTGTGTAGGCTGTTGGTACTGAACCATTCTGTAGCATGTGTTTTACTTGATACACGGAAATACATGACAGACAGGTGCAGCATCAATATTAAGAATTGATGAAGGCCATTTAATTGGTCTCTGTGGTTACCTCTAAATTCCGTCTTTCTGGTTTCCTTCGAGTTGGATTAACTCCTGTCATTCACAGGCTGTCTGTCTGCTTCAGTCACATTGTCACATTAACATTTCCCAGTACCCATTTAATTTGGACCCGTAGAAATACATAGCAAGGTCTGCGCTCCGTTTATAAATGTGCCTGTGTACAATATTGCAAACAGTACGGCCCCCGCAGTGATACAAAGCAACAAAAAAAAAGTTTAATTTCCATATATGATATATTTTGTTATTGCTAGTCTTTGCATAACCCATTTATCAGTTTATGCCCAATCTCTTACTTATTGTTTACCTATACCTTGGTTTTTGTATGTTAAATGTTGTTACAGACACTCTCGCATCCCTGAGTGACCTCCCAACTTCCTCCATTGCCACCAGGTCTTTGCACAGATGTTTCTGTACAGTACACTATGCCGACCACTTGGTTATAGTGTACCATGTACACCCTGCATGCTAAATGAGGAATGAACCGATTTAGCTGAAAGTGCTTAAAAGACGCTGATAGTTATCAGGTGGTTGAAGCGGCATCCAACACATGCTCAGGAAATGTGCACTCATGTAGACACAGAAATGATTTTTTTAATGAAACTAATTGAACAGACTCTTTGTTATTTGTCTTTCTCTGTGGACATGTCATTTCTGTGTCTACATAAACATTTCGTTTACAGTTCTCCTCTTCTCTCTGTATGCGCTCCACATACACACAGGTGTGCACGCTCTTATCTACAGACGTGCGTCAACCACCTATAAATCGATTTAAATTATCTGTGTCCAGGGGGGTGTACAAAATCTGTTCAATTGTCATTTTATCAACAACGCTATAAATAAGCTGAATAACATTAGGTAAGTAATGGTTATATTTTTGGAATATTCAATAAAGCAGTTACTCATGCATGTTTAGCGGCGTAGTAGTTTAACCCCCCCTTAAACCTTTACAACAATAAAATAAAGAACGGTTCAGCATGAACCTGTATACTGCACGTTGAATGCGTTGAAACCTTAATAATTCTGACATTTGAAGGTATATTGGTCATACCGCCCAGCCCTACACCAGCTTCTACTGATCTTTCACTGGTACCCCATTCTTCCCTTTTCTTGCTTTCTATTAATCAATATTGTTAATGTCCTATTGTGGTATCTCGGCTTAATTAAACTTCATGGCAGAGGTTAAATAATGCATACAAATGTTGTTTAAAATATAAACGTATCAAATATTGTAGCCACACATTCTCTCTCTCTGTGATAACAAGAGCTAGAAGATGAACATTCAAAGTTAGAAAACACCGTCTTTACTGCTCTGTGGCAGGTTACCGGCAGGGCCACATTAGAATGCTGCCATGTAAGTAAATATTGGAAATTGGCATTTCCTCTGGGTGATGCGTCCTGAAAGGTTATTGCTGGGCGTCAGCGAGCACGGTCGCTCTGCCTCTGTTCTGTATAATGGAATTCAGAGGAACTGCATGGCATTTCCAATGATAAAACCTGACCTTCCTGATCATCAGTTATATCATGGACATTACCCAACACACAGCACAGGCTGAGGCCTTTGTTAAACATTCTGCTCTGTAATATCGTGTTGTCTCATTTCCTTTTTTTTACTCTGTAGGTTCAGTATAGCTTTTGATTGCACTGTGCTTTGATACTTCACCAGAACAACAGGACAGTGTGTTCATATTGAAGCTACTTCATACATCACGAGCAACAGCGCATTAGAAAATAGAGTGAGCTAATAATGCTAATTAGCATATTATAAAGCTAACGAGCATCAGGAACAACTACCCAGGAGTCAGTGACATTTCTATATGTTCTGTGTCCTCGTGAAAGGTGATGACTCATCCGTCCTATTAGTTTGCCTTGAAATTATACCCAGAGTTGTGTGATGAAGTCGAGCGCCCATCTTGCTCCTTTGTCATCACTCAGTAGTAGCTGACCAAGCAAGGTTAACTGTCCTAGTCCATAACAGGCCACACAGCTATAGGCTCCATTCTCTGACTTGAGAGACTTTAGAGCAGCACTCAGACAAGAACAAAAATTACAATGATGGACTCTAATGGGTGAAGCCACTATTAGAGGGCAGCATCGCTCAGCGGAACAAGAGTGATGATTCTTTGCTTTTTCACACAAGAGCAAATTTAGTTCTGTGAAATGGAAATGAGTTGTTTAAATTGTGCAGCCAGATGTGACTTTCAGCATGCCTGTCAGACACATTAACATGTAAAGTGAACTATCACCCCTCTCTTATATGCCGTTTGTTATGCATGTGTATACAGGTAAAGCTAAAAGCAGAAGCCTGAAAGGTCTTTTAGTGAAGCGTAAGTTACTTATTGATATGTATGATTCACCATCAGTGAACCACTTAAACAAATTGTTTTAAATCAAAACAATTGTCAAACTGTCATTACCATCTAGGTTGACTGCATACACGGCTTTTATTTTTATTACCAAAACAATCTGAGGTGTTCTTATCTTTCTTCTGTGCGACTTATGTATTCACATGTCAGAGTCGGGGCAGTCTCGCAGAGTTTCCTAAGTGCTGGGTGAAGCCAGCAGCTGAGCCGAGTATGAGCACAAGTGATGCTTTCACAGTACTCTGCTCTCAGCCATCTGAATACTTCCAAACCCTCATTAGCATGGCTGCTGCATTCAGCCTCATCCCAGGTTTATGCAGTTGGATGTGTGCATTTAGAGGGACACACACACACACACACACACACACACACACACACACACACACACACACACACACACACACACACACACACAC
>JAUMHF010000002.1:6574991-6643503 GCA_032359275.1 Microctenopoma steveboyesi | reverse complement strand
CCCCCCCCCCCCCCCCCCCCCCCCCCCCCCCCCCCCCCCCCCCCCCCCCCCCCCCCCCCCCCCCCCCCCCCCCCCGCACTCATCGCTGGTGAGCTATGCTGTACAGAAACACAGGAATAGAGAGGCTTCTGGTGTGTTAGCCCTGAACCAAGTGGGAGAGAACTGGCAATAAACACAGGCTGCTGGACTGACAATCTGTCAGTGGGGAGGTGGACGTCTCACATAGATAGACTTGGCTCTGTTGGAGTGTAAATGTTAAATATGACTGGTTGAAAGGACCAGTGAACCACGCCGCACAGATGCCAGAGTGCAATCATGCCAAATAAGGTAGTCCTTACTAAAATGTCAATAGCTTTACACTGCATCCAAGAATCAATTGAGTCTAGCAGGACACCCAGGGAGACTGTCATTTATTTTGGAGTTTTAATACTCCTCAGTGTCTACAGACACACCAGAGTGACTCTTTTATGTGTTGTGCCAAGCTACTTTGTAGTGGAATCATTGGATAGGTAAAGGTCTCAGAAGTACAATACCCAGCCAACTGGATGATAGTGTGTTTATTCAAATGAGTTACTTAACAGTCACAGCACAGAAAATAAAATGTCTCATGTCTCGTTAGCAAACAACAGAGATAAGTGACCAAGTGGAGAATTAGAAGTAAACAGGCTGTGTTTATTCCAGGCTAAACTTTTTCCATCAGTTATCCTGACCTTCTGAGTTTAACCTTTCCACTGTGCCATTAATAATGACATCCTTGCATTAATAACCTTTTTTTGCCAGGAGCAGTCTTGGGGAAAAAAGCTTGTAGAAGTCCCCTAAACCACAGCTACAGGCTGAGAACTGGGAATTTGGGAGGACCATAATTACCTGAGGGCTAACTGGAGAAATGGTAAGTGAATTTTATTCGGGCCTGCTGGTGTCAGGTTTATAGTAGCACAGTAACCCACTTATCACGTTTAATGGAAGTATTGTCCTTTGGGGGATTTATTTTAGCTTTTCTTTGTGGAAGTGTAATTAGGGATGTGGTATGGGGCTTTCACTCTCATAAAGTGTAAAATTCCTCCATGGTCAGATTTCTATTGTGACTGCTGAGTGTTGGCTACCCTTTTTATATGCACGAGTCTGCCACTGGTGAGTCACGCTAGCAAAAAAACACAAGGAGTTCAGCATTACAAGATTTTGACCACTTTTGACGATGAACCTGTAGCTGAACTCTTCGATTTAAAATTAAAATTATACTTTTATTGGTGCTTTTGATATTGGTGATAACTATGAAAATTAAATATTGACTACAGATTTAAGACTATAGCAGCAGCTTTAAAGTGAATAAAACAGGTAGTAGACAGAGCTAGAAATGTCTTGTCTAACTGTAAAATCCATTACCATGTCCTGTATAAAGTCCTCTCCACACACACACACACACACACACACACACATACGGTAGTTTCAGTGAACACAATTTCATACCTTCACCTTTTCATGGCATGGCTTCTGAGACCACTTACTCAAAATCTATCTCCTAAAATCACCTCTTTTTAATGTTAGCGCAGGCCCAGGATGAGTTAGATGATATTTAATCTAGGCAAATGGTGCCAGCATTAGAACGACTACCATCTTTTCATTTAATAATCTGCTCCCAAGTAATCACAAAAAGGCAGTAAAAAGTAATAGAATCAGCAGTCGCACAAGCATAGATAATTATGTTAAAAACTCCTTTCACAAGCTTGGGGAAAAAAGCTAAATGCTGTAAACCTTGCAGGAAGGACTGCTGCTTCAAATAATTATAATAATAATATTGCAGTGGTGAACATGTGTGTGCTGTCTGGGACAAGTTATGTGATGTAATTGAATGTAAAATGTTTTTAACTGGCTCTTTAATTAACTTTTGGTTCGAGTGATTTGTGGCTCTCAGGCGTTCCCTTGTGGCACGCTGTTGTCTCTAGTCCCGGCTGGTGGATTATTTGCAAACACCTAAATCCAGTTTCTTCAGCCGGACGTGTTCCGTCACCTCTCTTTTGTCGAAGCAATTTCTATCCCTGAGGGAAGAACTGCCTTTTTTAATATATGTATATATCTGCACACACATCTCTCTCTCTTTCTCTGTCTCACTCTCTCTATATATATTTATACATATACATATATATATATATATATATAGTTGTTAACATTCCCTCAGTGACATTTGAAATACATCCTGACAGGTATTTAAACAGACCCACATATTAAACATTCACTTCAACACCTTTGCATAAGGTAATTCAATAGTGTCACACAGCATTGCAGACTACCAATCATCTCATATATATTCTGGGTACCCGCTTTAGCCGGCACTGTATTTTAATGGCTGACATCTCAGGGCTGCAATTCAAGTGTGATTTATATCTTCTCAAGTCATCAGTTACAATCAGATCCAAGGATCTGACTTTGTGCTTGCTGGACGACCATATCTAATACAGAGGGGCGGAAAAAGAAAAAAGAGCTGTGTCACCTTCTCAATTTTTTTGTGAAAATTTGAATCAAAAGTGCCTCAGTAGGGGCGGAGAAATGTAGATAGAGAGAGTAAGAGAGGGGTGACAGGGCTCTGCATTGGTACGCACGCCTGTATCTCATCCTTAAACCAATTTCCTTCCTCAATACTCTGGGGAGTGTTCTGATTTGCACAGTTTCCTTTCTCTGAGTAAGTGTTTATCCTGCTTTTACAATTAGATCTCGCTCCCAGCTGCAGCATTAATCAAATAGCCAGACATATTCTCCGCATTTGGTGATTGAGGGAATGTGTCTTACATGTCTATGGCAACAGGCTGTGAAGCAGCACCGTTATTTGTTTAGTAAATGTCTTACACATACTGTACACAGATCTGACCGGTCAAGACGGTTTCATAGCACTGTGAACGACGACAGCACAAAAAGCTTAGAAATACGCGGTAAAAAACTATTTTGTGCAGCAAGTAGTCAATTAATATTCAGAAATGTGCCTGTGCCAGTGAATGGAGTTAAATATTTCTAACTAAGGGTAATTCATCAGAGCAGCCACGATTTTCATTGTTCGTGGTTGCAGTATTGTGTGGGGGTGTGTGTGTGCGCCTCTCGCTTCATAGAGTGATGTCAATAGAAATCCACCACAGTCACTTAATGTACTCGTCTGCCCCACTCTACATATGATGTTTAAATGGTTTAATCAAAGACCTGCTTACTTCGTTGGTGTTCTTTATAGGCTCGTCTAGCGATGATTTTCAAGTGCACTCAGTTATTTGTGGCTAATAAGGGTCAAGAGTTAGTTAGACCACAGACATGTATATTTGCTCGTGGGCAGCGTCTTTGGCCAGTGTTGAAACAAAGGCCACAATGCAGAGTGTTATCTCTTTTGTAGACAGGGAGCGAAGGCTATCTAATATAATACCGAGTGCAGATGAAAAGATCAGTGTGCAGTGGAGTTATTACTATACCAGAGGGGAGAGCAACATTGTGCTCTCTCAGAAAGAGATGATTTACCAGTTGAGTTGCCCGTCACCATGGTAACCTGTGAAAGTTGTGACATTCAGTTAGGAACATGCATGACAACTAATTTATTAGTCTAGAATTGTTTTGGATTGAGCCAGAAATTGGGAGTGATAGGGGGATAGTGTGGATCAATCACTAATTGGTCTGTTTCTTTCTTTACGATGCTGCGTACTGCCGGTGTCACATGTTACTGATCATAAGCGAGGCTTGCAGCAACAACAACAACAACAACAACAACTCCAGCAGCAGAACATCCAACTTATTATTCACTTATTAATCCTCCCTCAGCTGTCATCTTTATCTGCCATGAAACCTGCCCCTCTGCATTGGAATTGTTTATTCTGTAGCAGCTGTTTTGCTGTGTTGGCCTAAATGATCTGAATCCAAATGAAAGTGACTAACGCAGCCCTCAGGTAGTGAGTTAATATGTTATGTGTATTTCGATATTTAATGAGCTTAATGCCAATTATTCAAAAAGAGTTGCAGATTTCAATATAATGAGCGAAAAACTCTTTGATGCAAATTGGTTCTCGTGGACGGGAGTCATTTGTAGTTTCGCCACAAATTGGATTATGGCAACAACAAAAACAGAACAACCTGTTTCGCTAGAGACGATAGACGGTGACAGAACTGCTACGGGGTTTTGTTACCTTGTCCAACATCACAACAGGTGGCCAAGAAGAACTGGAAGTTGACCAGGATTCATGAAAAACTGTAGCTCTAAGCTGTATTTACTCTTTAGTTTCACCTAAAGACATACATCTTAAATAATAAGTCACAGATATATAACGTCAGCTTAATGTTGGAACATTCGATTTTTATTTGATATTTGTCCTCTGCTCACCACCATAGTGGACGTGAAATGAAACAGTTTACCTCTAAGGGTTTGACAAAGGTGTGGCGTTAACCAATCAGGAATTTCTCAGTAAGTTTTATTAAAAAGCCTAAATAATAAACAGACAGTTGGTCTCGGTAGAGTTAGCAAACATTGCACCAACAGCAGCAGGCTAAATGCCGGCTTTGTTGGGGGTTATTTTTAGATTAGTGGATTCTCACTAGTGTGCATTTATGGCAGCAGGACTATGTTAGACTGAGTTAAAATAAGCTACTGTGGAAAAAAAGAATTAATAAAAATAAATGGTGTCACATAATCTCACTGTCTCACTAATTTTTTTTAAGGAAGAAAACAACATGGATACGTGTTTGTATAATCAGTTCACTGCTGTCTGGGGTCTTATTCAGATAGCAATAATCATTATATACATGATTGCCAGCCTTATGCACATTATTATGTTAAGAATTTATTGGCAAAATGCAAAATGTTGGAGATTAATAATATTATTATAATAATATAATATAATAATAGTATATTCAGAATGTTTCTTGATGGTCTGGCATCATCAACAGTTTGAAAAGGTTGTGAGCCTGGAGTTGAAAAACCTAAAGTCGACGGGACATGTATATGTTGTTTTATATCTCCAACACACCACCCCTGTTTTCCATGTCAAAATGTAGCATGTAGTGGGCTGGTAGCTCGATGGGTTAAGAGTGAGAGTGGGATGTAGAAGGTTGCAGGTTCGAACCCGTCTGACTCATAATCTAACCTAACGCTAGCTCCCTGTAAGTTGCTTTGGATAAAAGCATCTGCCAAGCAAAGGAAAGAATCTTAGAGCTGTGAAAAGTTTGTCCCTTGTTGTGGGAGCACGTATTATTCTTACTCAACAGCGTTTGGAGAAGCAGGCTGGTGTTTTAAGAATAATTTGATTACGTGAAGGGCAAATTGAACGTTCAGATAAAGTGTGCTTGGAATATCTTTGGAGGATTTTTAGGCCGATGCATTGCAAAGACCAGTGCTTTTCTAATCCTGCTCTCAGGGCTCATATTACTGCTTGCATTGAAGTTGTTGTGTTTGTTGCAAAATGAGTGAAAGGATTTAAGCCTGAATCTAAATGTCAGTGTGCTGACCTGCATGGTGGCTCCCAAAACATTACAACTTAAAACAGCATTAAATAAGCTGCTGTTTTTTTCCTAATTTTTTCGGGAGAAGTGCGGTTGATGCTTTCTATGAAGTCAGACTCACAGACACACTACTTTAAAAGATTAAATTAATGTCAAAATACACCATTTGTGTTTTCAGTCATTTACTATTCATAAGTAAATAAGCAAACCGTCTCTCCTTCAACTGAGAACATGCAGTCAAGCAGCTCATTCTGTCTCAGATCTCCCCTTAAACACAGTAATCATCTGCAGGTACAGTCCTGCCGCTGCATCCAGAGATACAACAAAGTCCACCAGCCCCCAGAAAATGTCAGGATTAGACAGGAGTGTACACTTTCATCATGAACACGCAACACAAGCTCAAACACACCACAGAATATAATGCAGTCTATCATCTCAAACAAAACGTGTCTGTTTTTGTCCCCCTCCTCATTATATCATCTCTTATACTCCATCCTGTAGCTTTCATTAAGCTGCGTAGCGATATTTGCATTTCCTATCACTGTAACACATGTAACAGTTAGCATTTATTATGTAGCTGCTAGTCTGTTCATGTTTCATTACTTTATCAGGAAAATGTATTAAATCTGTATTTTGTGTCTGAATCCAAACTCGTTCTGTTCCTAACTACTGACAGAGGAGGCAGGAAGAACAAAAGCTCCAGTCTCAGGACAGACAGTTAGCCAGGACTTCTTCTCAAACCAGTTTCTGCAGACATACTGAATGAAATTTCACCATTTCTTTCTTGTGTTAGTCATTTAAATTTAATGTCCAACTGATGGGGTCCACAACCCCCTTTTCTTTGGGGTTCTTCTGTGAAACGGTTTTGTATTTAGCTTCTAAATTAGCTTTCTCCCTGTCAAAAAAACTGCTCTTCTGTGTGACTTTAAACAAAACACAGTGTGTTTGAACAAAGAGATTTACTAAAATATTGTATTGTTAGCTTAACATCTCACTTACACTGAGTCGCAGTGAGTTTCTGATTGAATTTACCATCATTACCAACCTCCATCAAAATTGAATCACTGCATGAGTAAGGACATGAAAGGCTATTATATATTATATTTTATCAATATCTTTTAAAATAATTTTCTGGGGTTGTGGTTTTGTGGCTTATTAGGAACAGGAGCTGGAGGGAGAATTACTTTTCAAACCAGTCCGTGAATCTCATTTCATCTTGATTAGCATTTAGCATTAGCATCCAAATATGTGAATGGCTGTGCAGAGCAAGGCAGAGCTTGTGCACATGGTAGTAGAGCATAGCAGAGGGTTGGACGGATCAGAGTGGATTGATTACATGTCCTGTGCTAGTTCTAACTCAAGTTGTATATTATAGCTTTAAAAGCACTTGACAAGACATGCACAGTATTTAAACACAATAATGAAATAATAAATGTGATGGGAACATATGAAACACTACTGTAAAAGAAGAAAAAATAAGAAAAACGGCTCCAGAAATGCTGCAAGCATCTGAATCATGCAATTAGAGGATTTCAAAACCTACATTGTTCAACACTACTGATGGATAAATAATTTGAGTCATTATGGCTGTGACAAGTTCCAGTGACTCAGTTAATGCTCATCACATTTATGTATATGTGATTTGTGTAGTTGCATCTTGTTTGTGTGTGTGTGGTTAAGTAGTGAGCGTTGAGCCCTCAAGGCCGTCATAGACCAGTGCTCAAAATACACTGAGTAAATCAACCTTCCATTGTAATGAACTGCTGTGTAGGCTGACTTAATTAAAAGTGGTGTTAAATAATTTGTCTGTGGTGATGGTGGCATGAACTCAACTCGGCCTCATAGTGCGACCCCAGTTGCTCTTCTCCGCGCATGATTTCAGTCATCATGTACACTCGAGAAGCCGTATTTATTGGAAAATGAATATTTATGCTGGGTTAAAAAAAAAAGAACATTAAATGTGGATTTGCACGTACATTTTTTTCCATCCTGCATTTTGAATTGTAACTGTAGGGTGAGCAAATCAGGGTGATTGTACGTCTGTGTATCTGATGAAGTGGGGCCCCAGAGCAACTCAAAAATGAGGCTCTGCTTTGGAACAGCTCCTCGGGAGTGTCTGCGTTCTTGCTCTGATTGCTCTGTGGTTCTTGAGGGCTCTGTGGACGACATTTCAAAGTAAAAGTAAAGGGAGGGGGTACTATTAAATTTGTCCAAGGGTTGAGTGAACATGTAATGGCATCACATCCAGACACACTGATGTTGCTATATTGTGAATGCTTGTAGATATTCCTTCTCACAGAAACACAGTTAATTGAAGTCCATTTAGCCTCATTAGAACTACCTCACACCAGTGTGTGGAAGATAATACTGCAGACAGAGCTTTAATATAGAGGAAGCTAACAGGATTTTTGAAGGATAATATGATGAGCTCTTGTCTGTCTAAAATATGACAGCAGGATTTCCCAAGCCGCAGAGGAGTGCTGTTGGAAATATGGATTGTTTTTGTTGTGGCCATCAACTGATTTAGTGATGTTGTAACTGGCATGTAAATTAACAGATGGTTGTAAAAAATCATGAAGAATGAACCGATATACCTTAACACATAGATACTTGCTTCAAAAAGTAATTATTGTCTGAAGTGTGTTATTTAATTTTCTTATCTTGTCACACCCTCAGTCAGCCTGTTCTCGAACAGCCCTCCATCAGCCAGGAGAACGGCAGAGTGCTGACAATGCAGCTGCCGTCACACTGCTTTTATAATGGCATACATCAAACCGTAAAGACTTGGGAGAAACATCTGGGTATGGGTAATTTTTGTTGCCCTGTACTGTAGATTCTTCTCAGACAGAGTGCAAAGTACTATGTGTGAGTTTTGGACTGGTAATCAGCAGCATCTGCAGAGGCTCTTGCCCCAGGCGATGCAACTAACTTGAAGTGCTCCAGTATGTACAGTCCTTTACAAAGGGCCTTAATGTAATTACTTCACAGCATGCTGAGTGGCCTTATGAATATCTGATAAGGATACAGGCACCCATTGGAATGAAACATTATGCAAAGCACCCATCTGCATACATGTGTATTTCATTTCAGTCGTAAAGTTACGCCCTTATGAGAATATGTGAATAACAGCAATCTCTTGGCTTCATCTTTGAATACATTTATTTTTATGCCACCAGGTTTTATCTGTTTCAAATTACCCTTCAGTGAGGTGTGGTAGTGTTGTTCCTAAAATGTAATGTTTTGTAGCAGTCAGCCACGGAGCGCCAGTCACCACCTGAACTGCACTGGTGCTCAGCATGACAGCTGCACTGGCAGCCGTCACTGCACATCATAGCTGTTGTGCTGAGCTCAGTGCCCAGTGACTGCAGAAATCACTGGTTTATTGACCTGCAATAACTCTGGTCTGTCTTTCCTCTCTCTGCATTGACAGTCCAACTATATTCTGAAAAGCTATTATTTATTAATAGACAATCACATGTTCTCATGATGCTGTTCTTATCTTTTTGCCATGCTTGTTGTTATCCGGGCAAAAACGCATGAAAATTGGCCTCAGTTTAGGAAGCAGTAGCGCAGTGCATCCCAAAAGCTTATTAGTTTGTTTCCTGAAAATCCATGAAAAGTGAAATGGATGAGATGCCTTGAGTTCTGTTGGTTGACATGACAACCATGCCCTGACATAAGAACACAACATCTGTTCAAGCAATAATTGGACCGGAGCTCCTTGTTAAAATGTCTCACTATGCTGGAGGTTGGTTGTTCCATTTCTGCAACCAACCCTGTACATTTGAGGAATCATATAATTCAAATTTCCCACTAGATCAGTCAACAAAAATGTGCTTGTTTATTTATTTTACAAAAAGAAAGGAAAAAGGAAAAACACTCAAGCAATTAAAAAGTACCAGCACTCAACATGAAGCGATTTCTCAGAGGACAGTAGTTTAGGTTTGTGTCCTGCTACAGCACGTAATAAACTTTCTCGCTGAGCCTTTCATAAATGAAGTCCATTGTGGGTATGTGCAGCATTTCCATTGACACTTTAATTTTCTCGCCGCTGCAGATGATACATACCAGCAGGTACTAATCAGTGAAGGATTGAAGTCATGGCAGACTAGGCTTAAAACACTACTGACCAATTTTCTGTGTATTCTGTGGTTTCGCATCATATTGCCGCTGGCAGTTCTCTCAAAGTTCTGCGTCCAGCACATCACCCCGTGTGACCTGGAACTGGCTGACTGTTACTCTTTTGTAGCCTTCCACTTGCAGACTGACAGTGACAGATTGGTTGCTGCTAAGAGAATTAGATAGATAAATACAAAGAAACTTGTAACTGCCCAACCTAGAGTCTGGCTTTCATTTATTGATTGGGTCACGCACTAGTAGATCTCCATTTGCCTCCACTAAAGAACATTGTGCCTTTCTTGAGGATGACCCTGAGGATTTATAGATATAAACAAAACAACACCAAACTTCAGAGCTTATGTCAGAAAAAACAGAGGAAAGATACAACAAAACTTCCAAAGATCACCTCCTGCGAATCCTCTCAGAGAAACATTGTTTATTCATTTAGCATGCTTATTCACATTTCTTCCTCTTCTGCCGAGCTCTCACAGGGAGACTATTGTAGGCAGGGAATCGTGTGACAGCGCACAACGTCAAGTTGCTTTTATTGTAGCTATGCTGCCAGAGCCCAGTGGTGTTTAAACTGGATCACAGCAGATCAAGGAATGATGAATGTTTGCAGCCGTTTTTTTCACTGTTTTCTTATGGAAAATCGTTAGGGACACAAATTCTCTTATAACATTAGGAGAAACTTACGGTTACGAGACGATATTCATCCTAAGATAAAAAGGATAAAATACAGAGCATGTACCGTCTTCTACTATCTCAGGAAATGGCTTCATACACTGTACCGGCAGGTATTATGAGTCTGTAGCATTCATCCTGAAGTGTAGAATAGAAAATGAGAGGGAAAAGGTAAGCGAGAACCTTGTCGTTGAGAAGTGCTGAATGAGTCATCTTTTAATATTACCTGTCACCGTGTGGAATCGACTTGTCCTTTTCTAAATGAATTACACACCGAACCTCACAAAGTCACAAAACGGAAAGTGCATCTTTCAACCATTTGCGTTGCTGTTGCATCACGTGGTTCTAATCTCTGCTAAATATACCAACACCGTGAACAGATCACTACATTCTCGCAGCTCAAAGCAGAAACCCCTGCATCTTATCTGGAGGGTGTACTCTGTTTTCCACAGATTTAAGGACTCTGGTCTCCTCATCTGCATTTATATAAGAAACCATAAAAGCTGGTTTCTAGTCTTTCTGCTTCCCTCTTCCTTGGACAGTCTTGAAGAACAGGAATAGAATTGAGATGCTGGCAAAGGCTACTTATTTGACGGAGGCAGCAGCTGCATAAACAATGCTTTATTTCACATCCTCTTAATGTTTATTCACTGGCTCCCATTCGTACACTGATAGTGCTGAATCACACCCTCATGTGCACACTCTCTAATTATTCTGTACCATAGCAACTGTAACTTAGCAATTGCTAAACCTCTTCCATTTGAGAGGTTTAGAAAAATGTCATTATTGTTCTGTTTATCCTTTCAAACTCAGGAAGGTGTGAAGTAGCACCAGCAGTGGATGCATTGTTAGGGATTTCTCTTGCACGATCTCTAACCCACAAAACTCCCTTTTGTGATATGCTGATTAAAGGTCTTTTGAGATTAAGTCATTAAAATGGACTTGACTCACTTGTCAATGACCTGCAATTTCATGTAAAATACAAAAAGAACATTGGTTCATTAAGGTGTAGGCTATTAAAATGCAGTAAGTCACTTATATCTGATGTCCTTCCTGCACAGCCTTGCAGCAATGTGTGGAGGAGAGCCACTATGAATTCTGGGCTCAATGACAACTAGTGACACTATCTGTCAGCTGATGCGTCTTATACCACTTTGACACACAAAACTGTGAATCACACAGGGTATTAGAGTCTCATTTAGTGTGACCATTCATATCAAAATTATGGTGATAATGTTGCCATTCATACAAGATCCCGGTCTGTTAAGCATGTGCCGCTCTGCACACTTATTATACACAGTGTTGTGTTATGTTCTTAACGTGGCCGGGATGTGTTCATGCCTGTAAACTCCAAAGAAGCACAGATTGTTTCTGCACTCAATGTTGGCAACATGAACTTAAGTTGGCTGATATTCTTCATATCATGTGCTGTGGTTAGGTCGTGTCTTGGTGATATACAGTAGTCTTATCTCTTCAAAGCCGAACCAGCTACTTCAAAGTGAGGATGATCCACGTTTATCAATTACATGTAACAGCATAGTGCATTGTAACGCTGGCGGTGTCTTGTCTCCTGGTGACTTCTTACTTCAGCCATGCATTTTTTAGCAGCTACACTTTCTTAACTTGTGGTGTGTTGTGTTGACCATTGATGGACTACCGCACATTGTACATCTGTAAACTGCTCACTTGCAAAAAAACGAGTTCAACTCTCTTAAAACAAACACACATGTTGATAATTATAATATTTTACCCTGTGGTTCTTTATGCACATTTGATTTCTATATGGTTTGGTGTAGGTTCACAGGCCATCTTTGGATCAGATAACCTCCCCACATTATCAACAAAGAGCTGTTAAGAACAAAACATAGTAAGGTGAAGGTTAACTAGCAATTTATTTTTGATTCATTTAGGGTCCCATGGCCCATTGCACTGTCAGTGATATTCGTGTGGCATGTTGCTTTTGATAGCAAAATGCTTGGGGGGGGGACACTGAGCGACCTTGTATGTGTGCAGCATTCTGTGAAGCAGATTTATAGATTTTTATCACTGCAAATATTTGTCCTCTCCTTTTCTCTTACCTTCTATGATATGTATTTCTTGCAAGAAGCCAAATAGTATCATTGAGAAGGATGGCGTGCAGAGTGCTGCATGGCGAGTGTCTGTATCGTGTACAAGTACAAATCCACCAGATGCTTGTAAAGAATGCTGAAGTAACTTACTTTCTGCCATCATTAGACTGACTCACCAACTGTAGACTCTTGTGTACTGGAGGATAAAAACAACAATAGAAATGATAAATGATAAAAGCTGCAACGTAATTGAGCTGCTATCGTTGTAACTAAACATGATGGACTGCTCTCTTAACTTAACTGCACAGTTTCCTTTCTGTGCGACAGTCAACGTTTGCACGGCTCAGGTCCCTGACACATAGTTTTCCAGCGGGGCCACATTCGGAGCTGTTGGCATGCTCGGGGGCTCACTGTAACGCAACGGGAACTGTACCGCGTGGGCCGACATAGCTTTGGCTGCTAATTTGTGCATCAACGCTGTGCTCGCTTGCTGTGCGCCGCAGCCACTTCCATGCGTTCCATTAACAAATGTAGCACTTCAGTCATTCAAAGAAAATATGTGGCATTGGCACATGATCGACCCGGCGGTTCCATTCCCCACAAATATGTGATTACATTTGCAGTTCAGTTGCATAAGAATTCTTTAGCACACGCGGCTGTCATCCGAGTCTGTGTTTATTTTGTTCTGCTCATCTCTACCAGGGTTGAAAACTGGGAAAAAGTATTTCGTGGATGTTTATGTGCAGGTGGTGTGGTTGAGACTACATTCGCGCTGGAAATATTTTCCTGCAAATCTAGTGCCCACAAAATAATGAGAGCATGATTACCTGCTCGAACAACCAATTAAAAGAAATAAACTGTCCAGAATTTAGGAGAAAGCCACAGAAGTGCTTGATGTGAACGTGTCTCCATGCCTTATGGATGTTTGTCTTCTTAAAGATCCCTTTGCTGATTGTCTCGTCTTGTTTGTTACTGCCCAATCTCAGAGCTTGACTGTGCCGGATACATTCCACACATACACATACACACTTTTCCCTTTTTTTCTGCCCTCGCCTGAGGGTTTGGTTTGATTCATGCTCTTTGTCAGAGTTTGAGTGGGTCTGAAAGAAATAATGGTGTGACTTCCCAGGGAGTGTGGCGCCTTCTTTAATTGGTGTCTTCTCTCGCATGTACATCACATTCGCCTTGTTCACTGGAAATCACACATCAAAGGATCTAAAAACTGCGGTGTCAACTTGAAGTTCATACCACTAAGGTCCTGATACGGGCTGCACATCAAAAATGTTAAGGAAAGAGAAAGGAGAAAAGATCAAATCGGAGGCAGCATTATACGTGTAGCACGTTTAGTGAACACAGCATCAATTCTGTAATTCCTTCGAGATGATCTTATATTAGACCTGTGACATTCAACACACTCACTGTCATATTAGTGCTGCGTTGAGTTAGATACACGGAACATCGTTATCATACATGTGATACATAACGTATGAGGATTCTACTACATTATTGCATATAGAAAATCTTCTGTTTAAATTCTACTATTTTCAATGGAAACAAAATGGAAAAAAAAAACGCTCAGTTTAATCCTGTTTAATGTGCTCTGTAAGGACTCACAGTTCTATGGAGATCAGAAAGCTGCTCAGAAATGTCCTGTAACTGTCCCGAGGCTGCGCAGTCACTGCAGCTGCAGCCGTGTGTGCACGGCAGTATTTGCAGGTCGCTATTCAAAAATTCACAGAAACAAACAAATATATTTTCTTTCCTTTTCAGGACCTAATAACTGAATTATGTTTGTTAGTTAATCTACAGTGCTGTGGAAAAGCATTTGCCTTTGCATTTGTCACACTTCAATGATTCAGATCATTAAACTAATTTTAATTTACATATGGAATTTGATTTTTTTTTTTTTTCGTTTAAATATGGGGCCCACACTCATCAGGAGGACCTGAGATAAAGATACCTAGCAACAGTCCAGTTGAGACCTTAGCGCCAATTAAGTGAATCTGCTGACGAAACAGTTCTTTCTGTGCAGTTACAACGATTATGCATAAACACTCTGCGATGCACAGAACTCTAGTAATTTAACACACTTTAAACATACATGAGTTTTTCCCCCTCTCGTGTCGTCCTTTCCTCCTCTCCCACTGCCCATTCCACCACCTCTGCAGGTTACTTTAAACTTTATACGTTTTTTTCTTGACACATATCAAATGCTGTAGGCAGAATATAAACAAATCAACCACTCGAACAACAAGGTTTTTCTGTAGCACTTTGCACAACCGTGCTGAAAGCTGCTGCTCTGCTTATCACAAACTCACACAGCCGACATAACTGAAAACCTTAAGTCATGTGACCGCACCAAACTCTGAGTGACAACTAAACACTTTTGGAAGAAGACATTCACTTTGGGCAAAGTAATCAAGAACATAATTACGGTGAAATCAATGTAATGTCCTCCCCAGCTGCTGTGAATGCTTTCTTGAACGATGGGGAACATATGTCTCATACACGATGCCTGGATTTGAGCCGCAGGGTTTTCCCTGTCAGCAGCATAAATGAATGGTCATGTTTTTATCCACTCAGGTGTGAAATTGGTGCTGTATTTTGGCAGATCGGTGCAGGTTAATGTACCCTCCTAGGTCCTACTTCCTGTCCCCGCGCCTCTCCCAGGATAGCACGAGCAGACCATATCATACATGGTGTAGTGGCTTCCCAGTGGGCACTTTGGTGGTCACAAAAGATTTGTGAGGGTGCTTGTGTGCAGGAATGTGTTCAAACGTGGAAACATGGCCACAAACCGCTCTCCTGGATCTGCCCAAATGGCCGTGGCTCCTCGTTGGTCACGCTGGCTCATTTACTGTTCGTCCAGATGAGAACAAGACCGTAGCTTTTCTCCCATATCCCACAATTATAGAGGCGGCTGTTTAATAGTTGGTTGTTTTAGGGTAAAGGGGGGCAGGAAGCCATTAAAATAGCCCTGCACCTGTCTCTTCTGCTGTGCACTCAAATGCCCAGGTCGAGGTAATTTGATAGCTGGTCTCATCTGTGCATTGATTGCTCGGTTTCTTTCATCTATAAATAAAGTAGTCGTCTGCAGAGTGTACTCCCTCTGAAATTCCCCGCTACCAGTACCGCAGAGGCAATCAGCCTGTCATGCCTGTCTATAATTGTTTTATGGATGCCACTCTCTCTTTGTCAGTGTTTGACTTTCAGTGTCTCTCTCTGTGGCAGATGATTGCATGTTTCAGGTACACCCACTGCTAAGAGCTCTTTCCCTCAGGCCTCCTGCATCAGAAACCCCCTCACACCTGCCCCATGTCAGTAATTCATACGATCGCTATCGCTGGATCAAAGGGCTGTAGCACAGAGGGCACTGCTGATAGTCAACTCCACTACAGGGATAAATAAAAACAAGAGATTGCCGTGTAATTCTTTCAGATATTGCCCAAGTAACACTTTGTCTCTCACTCTCTTACTCATTATCACTGCTTGGTTGCATGTCTTACCCAGTGTACTGTAAATGCTTTCAATAGCAATCTGGGAGGGCTGAGAATGTGGAGATTTCCATTTCGTTGCACATTTCTCTCTGCTGGTCTCCAGAGAGGGAGTAGGGGATTGCCGGGTCTCCCCTGAGGTTGGACACCAAGCTGCAGGCAGTGTGAACAGATCCAGTCCAAGATGGAAATTCAGATTTCTTCACTTATGCCTTTCAACTAGATTAAATCCATACTGTGTTTTTGTGTGTGTGTGTGTGTGTGTGTGTGTGTGTGTGTGCGCCCTGGGGTGGATGGACATAAGGCTTCTCGTCTTGTGCCACATTGCTAAAAGAAGTAATCACAAATGCTCCCATTAATGAGAAGGTCACAGGCGATGCAATACATTCTCTTCAGAAATGTTTGTTCTGTCAATATCCTAAACACTAAGGTGCTCTTGGTGTGCATGCGTTCATCATTTGGATGATGGCGGTGAAAAACAATGTGTGATCTGTCAGTCAAACATCTACTATAGGAGTTCAGCTGGGTTAAGAACGGGTGACCGTAAAGGACACACGAGTCACATCCACAGTACGGGGCATTGTCATCTCAGAAGAATCCACTCCAATCAGAAATGTTTCATCGTGGGACAGCGATGATCACGCCGAAAAACAACAACAACTTTGTATTGATTTTCTTAGTACTGTTCCTTTTAGGGGCACATGCGGATCCAACCCCCACAGTATATTAGAGATGCCAAATCCTCCCACTGCAGGGGTTAGGTATTCAGGTCTGTCCCATCTCCTGGTGAATGTCAGACATGCATACACAGTGAAGCATGATTCATCTGACTGTATGACTTTTTTCACCTCTGTAAACGGATGCTGTTGGTTTTTGCCCCGCTGAACTTTCAACGGTACATTCATCTGTGTATGGAGGTGTTGCGCGGTGCACTGTTTGCACTGCAACGCCGCCATAATGTCACTATCTGTGTAACTGTTGACACACTGCTCTCGCTGATACAGTCTGGCCATGTCCTGCACTGACATCCTCAGTCACCTGAGGAAGAGCTGCTCCTCTGTTTGGCCTTACATGTGGCACTAATGCACCAGATCAAATGTGAGCTGTCAACCACCATTTCCGCGCTCGTTTACTGATGCTTTTCCCACAGATCTAAATTTTGTCACTTTAATCACTGCTCCTCTTGAAACACGAGGCAGGTGAGCAGTGTGTGGTGACGGAAAAACTCCTACCATCTGTGCCCTAACAATGAACCCCATTTCAAAGCTCCCTATTTCACTAGATCTTATTCTCTTGTCATCTGGATCCAGAATCAACTAGGCCTCCTCAGCACTTTTTATATATGCTGCATGATAAACGCTCAGCTGTACTATGCAGTGCACCTGTGTTCCCTCTCATTCCTCCAGGATTTTCCTTTAAATTGTCACCAGTAACTGAGACGCTCTAAATATGCAAACGATGAAGAAGTTACTGAGCTGACATAGCTGCTCAGGGAGTTTTCCACCAGCATATGATGTGTGGTGAGTGCCCCACTCTATCATGCCTTTAGAGGACCACCACTTGTATTCCAGTTTACAGAGCTGTGTGAATATTACATCAAAACGCAGGATTTATCCTTTAATCTTTCCCTTTATTGCAGCACCACTTGACATAGGCCCATTTCCCATTATCGGGTTATGTTGTTATAATTAGGGGCAAGGTCCTCTCTAATGAAATGTGATATCGTACATAAGAAAAGGGAGGAAGGAGGAATAATGAATGAAGGTATAGGATAGCTTGGAGTCGTGTGTTTATATCAGTATGGATTAATTCAGTTGCTATTTAACTCACTGGCAGCTTATTTTATTTCCAGAAAAATTAGAATATTTTCCCACGCAAACTGGATGGGGCTAAATTCTCAGCGCTAAACTATGACCAGACATGATATTTCTAATCTCCTGACATTTTTCCTGCCAGTAATGCGGTTTCTTCGCTCTGAAGCGTATCTCTGTGAGAATACTGCCGCATAATACAAACTGATAAATTATTCTGTTGAGGGTTTGAAGACACGCTTGGCTAAATGGCTGCCAATAAACAAACTCCGTGGAACTAAATCACCCTCGCAATCATCATGCCGCTGTCACAGTTCTTGACAACAGGTACGAATCAGTGCAGTATTTACTTCCCTGCAGAGCTGAATATAAAACTACTAAGAAGAAACAACTGTGAGTGCGAGAGCTGCCTTCTTCCAGAGATGTGGAGGAACCGTGGCACCTGCTGTTAAGCTTACAAGTGGCTTTATGTTAGGTTTTTTTTTCTTTTACTAAAATCCATGAGACACAGAAACTAAAAACATGAAGTGTGATAAATAATAAATCATTTTTTCCTGACATGCCTATGTGCCCTGGCAGCAGAGATCAGATTTCCTTTCAACGCGGTTCTTATTGATGGTGCCTATTAAACATTCCCCTCTACTTTGAGGTTTGAAGCATTAAACTTTACTGACACCACTAATGGCTGTTGACACACACCACCAAAAACATTCAAACAGGCTAATTTGCTGTGTTTTATTTGTAAAATGTTTGATTTAAGGGTCACTTTAACCCGGCTGGTATCTGGCGTTCCGTGTGGTTTCAGCTTTTGCAGTAAACAGAATTTTTGTCCATTTATATCTGCTGGAAAAAGGATGAGCAGATTATCTGATAGATTTAACAAAAATGCTTTTTCAAAGTGACACAAGGTTTTATTGTATTCCCTTTTTAGAGTTTTATGCCACGGTAATGCTGCTATAGGTTTAGGGTTAGCCTAACCCGTAGCCCCTAACCCTACCTCTAACCCTATAGGAGCATTTTAGTGTGTATTATTTGAAAATGTTCATATCTTATTCCAAATATTGTTTAATGTGAGAGAAAAAAAATCAGTACTCATCACTTTGGTGACATCTCTATGGAATTTCAGGTTGCGGTAATAAATACAAACTTTATTGGAATGATATTAACAAACCGAAACACACCAGAAATGTGTTCACTTTCCATCACAGAGTTATGTTATGATCGCACTCACTGTGATGATTTTTATGATCATAAGGAGTTGCAGTGTTAGCAGCAGCATGCTTCACATGACAACATTAAAGTTACAGGATATTATAGATTTCCTCTGTATGCTGCAAACGCATCAGTCAACAGACACTCGGACACCATCAACCAGCAGATGAATCCACAAGATTAAAATACAGGAACTTTGCTTTTCAAACGAAAATTTCAAAGAGAAACATAAAGACAGAGTAATAGCCACTGGACAAGTTGTGCTTAATAGTGTAAAAGCCTTTAAAATTAATTGAGCAGCCAAATGTTACTTCATCCTTCTTGTGCATGCTTGCAGTTATGGAGAATCCTTTTGCAAAGGGAAACGGGTTTGTCCTTTGTCTGGTAAATGTGTGGGTATCATAGTCATCACATTATCATTTGTTATTAGAGCCCGTGTTGCAGAATTCACTTGCCCCGTTACTCACTGTGCGTAATTCTACAGAGGTGGCTGCTTATGGCAGACAATAAACGGCATGCTGCAATATTTTATTGTGTTCATGTTAAACACCAACGATCGGTAATAGCACAGCAATCAGCAGCTATTAGGTGGTTGTGGATTTGCATTAAGAGCAGATCATTTACATGATCAGAAAATTCAATCATCACTGCCAGCAGGAGGTATCTGCCCCTTTTTGTTTCAGCAATGCAATGTGTCAGTCCAGCTTCATGTAAACAGGAATTTCACCTTCACACGGAAGCCACTTTTGAGGTCAAGTTTCTGGAGAAGTCTCAAAAGGCTTCAGAAGAGTGTTTTCAATTACATCTCAGCTCAGTTTGTTAGACAGTAGGATCGAGCCAATATGAAACTTAGGCCACTTTATCTGAGATTGTTAACTGACCCAATATTCAGCCAGGGCTTCTTGCTTCACAGAGCCTCTCTGCAAACGACATCACTGTGCTGTAGCTCCCAGGAAATTAGGCACGGGAGGGAGCAGGAGTAGCACTGATACGTTTCACTGAGGGCTGTCTCTCTCTTGCAGTCAAAAGCTGGTGCCCAGCAGCCATGGGGCAGAAAAGAACTGATACTTTGAAAAGCCATTGGGACTTTATAGGCTATCCTTGGGACGCGACAATTATTCCATTGTAATAAGCTCGTGCAAAACTGTGGTTTGGTGTATGACCATCTTCCAGATTATGAACACATTTTTTGCCTGTGGCAAAAAATATATATATTCAATCTCTTAAAGGCGGCATGCACTGCAATGTGTATGGCTTTGCTACAGTCATTCCTTTACTTTTATAATGGCTGAGAAAAAATGAAAAGGTTGCACCTGAAAGCCACAAATGGCCTGAAATGACACTGATAAAAAATATCACCTCTGATGAAACATCTCACATGGTCATAAAGAAGATACGCATTCCTCAAAATGAGACAGAAAGGGGAGAGTTGTGCTGCGACTACGACCACATCAAATGTGCACGTTCTATCCCCAGAGGCTCCAGAGTTCATCCCCTTCCATCTAAACTCAACAAGAGGGCTACGTGGATCGAGCCTTAGAAATCATATCAGTTTAAATTGAGCAATGATCTAATTTTTGCCGCAGGGAGTGCTGAGGGACAAGAAAGGAGGGGAAAACACTGATCCTACAAAATGCAATTTTATGACTCTTCCTGTCACATCTAGTTGCTTTGTCAATTTAGTCGTAACACTGCTGCCTTGGGGCCTCAGCACAGAGATGTGTTGTGGAGATGTACCAGCCCTGTTTGCCTCAGCTACTGGAGCATGCAAGAGTCCGCTTCACAACTCTTGCAATGTACAATTAGTTCAAAAGGGCCAGGCATGAAAAAAGGGAATTCAGTGTTTCTCTGAGCCTCTCAGACTTTTAATTAAGACCTGCATATGCCTGAAAATATTGTGTTTCTCCAAGTAAATATGTGATTCTGCGAACACAAAGGTTATGTTTACGCCACAGTGAAGAGGAATGCCACGGTAGTCTAATTATAACTCCAGCTGTGGTCACTCACGTATGTGTTGCCTACAAACCATGTGTTAGAAAACTGTTTCTCAGCTGCCAGACTGCACGCTGCTGAATCAGATGCATCACAAGATTGATTTGTGTCATTGTGTTATATTTGACATTTTCTATTTATTTCCATTTCAACATCTTGGGCACACTGCTAAAGGTTTTAGAGATGCCAGTTCTAAATTTGGAGCATTTTATTTGTACTTGAAGAGACCAGTCACTGAAATTAACAGATCGGAAAATGTGTTTTTTGTGCTTATGTTGCATGCAGCCTATCATCTTTGTCCGTCTCTGCTCTGCTCCCTGTGTTGGGTTTAACTGAGGAAGGAGCTGAGTTGAACACACGGGACAGCAGGGCCGAGAGGAGAACATGACCTCAGGTGGAGTGAAACGCATTGCTCAAGCTACTCCGTAGTTCATGCAATAAAAACTTTGCAGGTAAAACATAAAATGATCAGTGTGTTGTAGGCATGCGCAGCAATAGACAGAGTACTAGAACTCAAGGCTCACCTGAGACTCAAAGCGTTGTCGTCAGGGCTAAAATGAAAAGGAAATGCACATGTTAGAAAGTAAAAAATCAGCCTACTTCAGTAGAGTTAGATATCTGCACAGCTTGAGGAAACTGGGAATCAACATTGGTATCTGTTGTAAGATATGCAGATGGCCTGAGACGGGGAAATGCAATGCTAACATCACAGCACACAGAAAGTTCAAGTCAGCTAACTGCAAGAGTAGCAGTCAAGCCTGCAAACTATAGTGTCTTATGTTAACGTTAGTTCAAAGAACAGCAGTAGTTGCTCCTGTCTGCATTTTCAGTCATTACCCAGTGTAAGAGCTGAAAAGGAAGCAGGGACACGGCGAGTGCAGTTTCATATTTTATAGTTGAAGACATGATGCCAGTTAGCGTGGTGGAAAACCAGTTTTAAAAGCCGATGAAAGGGGTTGACTCCGAGTGTTGGCTCAGCTTTATGCAGAATGCATAAATGTGGAAAAGCCTGTACATTCTGCCTCTGCTACTGATGTGTACCCACCACACACTGAACCTAACTGCTAGACGCTGATGAGATGCTGGTTGAGTAAGAGTATCAGTGGCTTTAACAATTCAGACCCACATCACAAAGTTCACTTATGTAGGATTCAATCCTAAACGGAACGGAGCCCTCAATAAGATTCTCTGTGGCTTCAATGGTGTGTTCAATAGTCTCCCACATTATTGAGAAGTAAGGGTGCCTCTTGCCTTGGGTTACGGGAGTAAAGAGCAGAATTAATAGATTTTTATTCTAGGAAGAGGAGATGAACACCACACAAAGGCATCTGCATCACTAGATATTTTAATGAAGCGACTGTTGATATAATTTACAGTGGGAATAAAAGCAATAATACGGCAGCTTATTTTGTCCTTTGTGATGAAACAAGCCAAAGTGTTTTCTCCGTTGCCCTTGTTGCTGCTGCTTAGTATGTGAAGTGAATAGGGCCCACTGCTCCTCATGGCCATAGCCGATTAACATGATAAAGATGGCTACTGCAACAGTGTAAACCTGCGGCAGTGTGATATCCAGTTATACTCGCATCCGTCTGAGCTCCAGGCATGATGTCTCAAAGTGCCTCCATAGGATTCGGCAGCAGGCACTGAATATGTTTCTCCAATAGTGACTGTGACATTTTAACCTTTTGTGATGAATTCCTCAGATTAGCATTACTTGTTATATGTGTCTGTGTACGGTGGGGCTCAAGAAGCCCCACCGTACACGAGGAGTTTAATACAGAGGAGAAATAATCTACTTAGGAATGGCAGGAACGAAGCGTCAGCCTTCATCTTCTCTGTGCTCTGTGGAGGTGTCTGTGGCCTTGACAACAACATTACATGCTCACCAGGAGAGGTGTGTGACTTCCCACCACCTACTCCGTTAAACTCAGGCGCGCGCGCGTGCGCACGCACCACCGCAACCGCCACGTCGCACATCCGGCGTCATGCGAAGGCTTATCCTCACAAGTGTTATCTTTACTGAAGGCCTTAGAGAATCTAATCATGAGAGCTCTGTGTGGAAACCTGAGTGCAGTTTATTCTGCTGAGCCGTACTCCCAGATAGCACTTCACAACACTCCTCTACACACAGTCCACACATGCTGACATTAAGTCCTCACTTCAAATAGATGATGCACGTCAAATAGAGAACACAACACCCTGCTGCAGACACACACACACACACACACACACACACAGAGATAATCGTTTTGTCAAACTTTGTGTAATAGAATCACCGCTCTTGTGGATCTGACTGTAAATGGGCTACATGCTGATTGCTGCCTCACAGAGCAGAGATTCTCCAGTGGATGAGCGTTTGTACAGCAGCAGGAGGCGCCTAATATTCCCCAAGGACACGCGCAGCCTAGCCATGCCTACAGCCTGGAGCCCACTGGGGAGCGGAGAGGGCTGAAAGGCTGGAAAAGCTCTCTGGGGAGAGACGTACAGGGGTCACATCCGTTACAGACATTGTTTTTGTCCATGTTTTCTCTACTTTACTGAGGATGATGCTGGAATATTACAATTGTCACCCTCTACTTCTGTCCTCAATACAATCAGAGCGAGACATGAGGTCTGCATGCTAAATTGGTTTCTCCTTGGTGATGGTGACATTTGAGCTGCTAATTATTATGTTCTCTCATGCGCTGTTCCTCCACTAGCGCTAAATGTCTCTTTGAAGGAGGGCTGCCCCGAATGCAATCATTCGGCTTCGGGGTGCAACACGTTGTGTTTTTCTGTTATAGAAACACTACTTTTATTTAGGTATACATATTACAAATAGAACATACAACTACCGTACGAACATCCACAAAATACCTGAAACAGAAATCAGAAAATCTACTTTAAAAGCAGAATACGTGCGAACAAACATCTAAACATTTAGGTCCAGTCCTACTGACTGAACATCTCTGGTCAGGTGCAGTTTTTTTCCTCACACTGAGAAATGAGACTTTAATATGAATCAGAATGGAGTCTAGTAATCCACAACATGTTATTAGCTGCCCTTTGTATCGCCAGACATGTCATTTTGAAACTCGGATCTTCAATTTTCACTTTAAGGTTTTTTCTTTTTTCATTCGAGTCTAAAAGTGTTACCTTTTAATTTAGATATGCCATATTTTTTTTAAACGGGAAATTAAGTTTTCTTTATCTTTTAACCTGACAGTGCTCAATCCTACAGCTGAATAAGACTTGCAAGAGGAATTCAGATATTGCCAGCAATAATATAGGCACAGAAACTCCACAGTCGCTCGTACTTTGAGCCTCTTATCTCACCCGCCTAGCAAGGAAAGAAAACACGATGACAGAAGTTTACGCATAAATGACCTCAGTCCTCCAGAGAGGACCTTTAGAAACGTCTGCGGTCATGTCAGAGGAGAAGGAGACAGGTCTGTGCGATCCATTTGTAAAACTCATAGCTATAATCTTCTTTTCATTTAGAGACGACTGCATCTGAAACTAGCTCAATCAGTTCGAGAAGTCTTCTGCCCCTCTGTCACATGATAACGCCGCCCACCTCGGAAGTTGCATCTTCAATCATCGACATCCATCTGTTCAATTGTTCATCTCTTTCGGAGCCATTTCTGTTTGTACCTGTTTGACCCAGTGTTCCTGTCTGAGCGCAGGAAATCACCGCGCTGCACCCCGCCATGCAGTCTCCACCGGGACATATCCACCTCTTTAAAAATGGAAGATGATGTTTTTTTTTCATCTTCAAAGGATGGTACTTTGAAAGTCAAATTCTGCAGACGTTTCACGGCACGTACTCTGGACCGTGCTTCAACATCGGCTGCAGAAACAATGTTTATTTAACATCTTGCGACTTCTCATTTAGGTGCAGTGAAAAGGGAGCTCTTTCCATCTTCTTCTCGCATTTTCATTAGCTATCACCTACAGGAGAGTTTTGTGTGCACTATGTCAGGCTTTAGCAGGAATTCTTTCAGGTCTCCAGGATTAGGACACTGTGACACAATCAATACAATGAGAAGAATTGTGCTTCATAATTAGCTAATTTGTCTTCCTTCATTAAAAAACTGAGTTTACTGAAGATTTGAAAATGCAATATGTTGTTACTTTATATAAAAAACAGTATATATGTCACCTGTGTTTAATATTGGACTGGATAGCAGCAGGAGTTGAACAAATGACAGTAACAAGGCGCATAGAGCAAACAATCATTCTACATATAATTACAACAACATACACTTGACAGAGGTACAAACTGACATTGTACACTCAATTCTTCAATGTACATCCAGTGATTTAAATTACAGCATGTTTAAATTTAAATTGGAAAGGGTATAAAAGATGATTGAAGTCAACCCTTTGATGGATATCTCCTGCCTGCAGAATTTGCCTCAGAAGCGCTTGACCTCCTTGATGTATGTCAGGACTGTAGGTGTAAGCTTCTTGAACAGAGCTTGGAAATGTGGGAGGGATTTTTCCTCCAGTCCTATCTCCACCCAAGCTTCTGCTACCGGTCAGTAACTTCATGCTTGGTTGTTGCCAGTTTACACATAAATGTACATCTCTGGCTGGATACTGCATGTCCACTATAGGGGAGTGTTCTATTACCATGCTTATTAATGTGACACGTGAACAGTGACTGGTCAGTTGACTTATTTTCTGAAGATTGGAGGTTTTATTTTATCTACCAACTACCAACCAGAGGAATAAGTATCTAATGCATTTCGTAACACTTCTCTCTGTAGGCTCTCTAACCTACATTTCACATTACCCATGGACCAATTTTAATTTTACAGTTTGCATATTATCAAATTATATAATGACACTGACTCACATTATGCAATACACTTAGATATACTTGTAAGAACAAAAAAAACATCAGTTAACTTGACTGTTCACTTAATGTTAAATGATCCATCACAGTTTACAGCCTCAGATTCTTATTCAAACTATTTTGCTCTAATTGCATGTTTTAAATCCTGCAGGTCCAGAGACTCAGTCGCTGCCTAATAATAGCTGAATTAGGACATCAGTGAGTTTAATTATGTATTATTGTATCCATTTATACACAATAGGATGATGCTGTTGGTTGGTTTAAAACTCACTTGGGTCCTATAAACTGTAATGTGACTTTAAATTACACATCTAATGACACATGCATTGCACTGAAAAGTGATTTAGATAATTCACAAGTCAAAGAAGGCTGAGTATTTTTATAATTAGCAGATGGAAATTAAGCCCTGGTAACAATATAAAAAGTGACTAGTGGTACACCATGAAACACATCACTGGCCCACCAACGTGTTTCTGTGGTGTTTTATGTTACATTTATAATAAAAGGAAGTGTTCCTACTTACCATTTATTCAAAGATTTGTAACATTAAGCTCGTGCATAAATAATGGCATTCATGGGCACAGGCGTAATAAAAAGGTGAGATATGAAAGTAGTAGTTGCTTATTACCAAAATGACTGTACGAAATACAAGGTGAAGGAAAAAAGGCATCATTACAGTTACTAAAAAACATCCTAACCCGAGCCTGCGGCAATGTAGCAGAATATTTACTCAGTTTCACCTAACTGAACACACAAATTCAATTATAGCACCTGCAGTAATAAAGAAGTATTTTTTCACTTTCTGACATGTCACAATGGGAAAATCACAAGTGGAAATACTGTATTATAATTCATTTACGTGATGAATAGTGGCTGAATCCCATTTCCCTGTATGTCTCCTGAGTGCTGGTATGTGTCTGTTGTCTCACTGTCATGGCTCAGAAGGACACTTGAATAGAACCGAGTCATTGTTAAACTAATTTGCTCTTGTCTAACTTCTGACAAGATGAATGTCTGCTGTGAAAAAGTCCTGTTTCTAAAGGACGTGTTTTAACAGATTACACCAATACCGGTATAAAGAAAGCTAAATGAAAACGCAACGGTTTTCTTTTTTGCTTATTTTGCAATTCTAACATCCAATTGCTTTTCACTTTGCAGTTCCATCAATTTCATGTCATATGTTCAGCTACCATCAGATTAATAACAACTGTGTTGATAAGGACATGAAACAGAATTGCAACATGCCACTTGGTAAAAGAACAATCAGACCGAGATGTATTCATCCCTTCAGTTCTTTTGTAACTGATCAATTCATTTCTAAATGTATTCTCTTTATATTATGTTAAGTAGTTCAAGGCAGTTTAAATGCACTATTCTGTATTTATATCAGTGTATGTGTAATTTTGACATTCGGTAATGCAGTAGTAGGAGCTCCAAGTTGTACTTGAGAAGTCATTATTTCCAGTTCTAGTTGAAAGAGGTATTTTAATCTTTGAAATGGGAGGAGCTGGGTGGTGACACTCCGTTCTCCAGGCTACATAAGAGAATGACAGGCATAAGGAAGACAGCCAGATGCTTACACTCGTCATGACTAAAACGTGACAAAAGGCCTCAACTGTACATCACGTAAAGAGGCGGGCCACTACAATAACCCCCCGTTCAAGGTCATGACATCACATAGCACCTCAAGCATGCACACGACAAAACCCCACCAGTGAGGTGGAGTCATCATGAGTCCTCCTGCTCCTGGTGTGCTTTGGGCTGGTCGTGTTTGACAGTGACCTCCCGCTGATATTGGTTTGGGCTAAACGTCAAAGTTTATAGGTGAAACAAAGTTAAGATACATTCCTCATGTAGTGAGAGTGTCAGCTGCAGACAGGACAGCAGCACGATGGCGTTTTATTCACTGCAACATGACTCGTCACACTGTCAGCACCTTCTCCAAGTTATAACTTTTTATATTCATTAGACAAAAAAAGGAGCCTGAATTGAAACTATTTTCTTTTATAATTTCACCTGCTCCAACGGTTCATTCTGTGAATAATTACCTTATGAATACCTCGTTGCTGTCATTAGAGTAGTCTGTACCCAAATATATGACTATATCTGTGTGAATGTGTGTTTTAATGTGCGAACCACCCTGACCATGCACTTAAAGATATGTTGTCATGTGGTGGCTACTCCCCCCATTTTAATGAAAAACTAAACAGCTGATACAGCAGCTTCTGCACAAATGGAAAACGCAATTAAGCTCTATAATAAAATAGAAAAGGGCATTTGAAGAGAAACTGCTGCAAAGCCAAGAATATAAGGAAGAAATGTTAAACCATGTAATATTGTGGAAGATCAGATAACAATTGACAAAAATGCTTTCAGTCCAACAATACATTTATCTTTTCTAAAGTTAACTCCAGAAAACAAACATCATTCTATCTAAAGCTGCAATAATAAGTCTTCTAAATCCACCCTTTGGTCTTCAGCTAAATAAGAAAATATTGAATTTTAAATTAAACCAGATTTAGCAATTACTGCAGCAATTGCGTGGGAGAGCTTATCTGACCTGTGCCAGGGTGTTGGCCTCGCGATGGCGTGCGCCACGTGGTACACTTGCACCACACTGGGCGGGTCAGTCACTGCAAGTGTAATGGGTTGATTATGGTATCAATGGATGGAGCACCATAAAGTTAAACAGTCTGCAAGTGGAGCGCAGAGTACAGTACTAAAGTAGTGGAGTACAAATATGTGTGTATTTATGTTGAATCTGTCCTCCCCCTACTCACCCCTGGACAGTCCCTCCCACCCCCTACACAGTGTCCTGGCTGGACAGAGGAGAACGATCAGCCACAGACCTATCAGTGTCAAGTGCTCCACAGAACGACACAGGAACTCTATTCTTACTGTGCTTAACCAAACTCTATAATTCCTCCCCCGCCTCCCTCAGTAAAGGGGAGAGTGTTAAATAGGTAAATCACAAAATATACATATATCTTATAACTTTTCAAATAACATTGACTCAGCTGGGAATCGATTATAGCTACGTGTCTCTCTCTCTCTCTCTCTCTCTCTCTCAGACCAGGCCCAGGTCACATTAGGTTATTATTATTCTTATTGTGGGAGAGCTAAGAATAATAAAGAGTGGAACTCATACTTGGGAGAGCCCTCAGCTCTCCTACAATAATTATTTTTTAAATGGAAAAAAATAATCACCGTATGCTACTGTGGTTATAACAGCTCCCTGAGATTTCTCTGCGCGGGAACCTCAACCCAGAATGTCATCTTTTAATGTGATGACAGAAGATGTAATCAGTCTTGCAATTAGTGGGATGAAGTCATCCACTTGTGTTCTTGACCTTATTCAATCCAAGCTGTTTAAAGACAACTTCCAGCCTCTCTCAGAGAAAGACAGTTACTTTTTTGACTTCAGGCCTCAAAGCCTTCAAAAGACACATGGTAAAACCTGTGCTTAAAGTGTTCAGTACTTTTTGTTCAGTGTTCAGCTCTATTTTAAACCGTTTGTTAACATGTCAGACTCCCCTTATGCTTCCACAGTCTTTTACCGGTTGGAGGTGAGGTGTCCACATTCAGCGGTAGGTGTCTCGATGAATAACGCAAATTATTACCTTGAGCCATCCTGAGGGTCCAAATTTGAGGTTATTTAAAATTTTAAGTCATTTAAAATTTTAATTGTCACACACAAAATGTAAAATCAAATATGTAAGGTCTATGTAGTATCACTTGCAGAGTGGGGAGCAAAAACATATTTTATGGTTTCCAAAGAAGTGCAGCAAGTCTGAGCTGTTAAGATACAGATATGTTAATAAACATTAACCTGATTTACTAAAATCCCACCCAGTGAGTGAATACCAGATTTAAAGGATGACAGGATACACATTCTCCCTTTTTAATGCAAGAAGATATTTGACAAATCTAATAATCACGCCCCTAAGAGTCATCTCCAGACTCATCCTCCCTTAACTTGGACGAAAGCTGTTGTTCCTTAGAATGAATGAAACATGGACTGACTCACTTGGCCACCATGTGAGTTATGACACTGTCGGAGTAACAAATCATCTGCACAAGTCCTGCACGCATGACTGGTGTTTGTGTGGGGGACAAGTTACACATGTAGTCACTCCTGTAACTCCTGGGAAACCAGCAACCACATAAAAGCTATATTGTCCTCATTCAGTGCATGAGTGTGTGGAAACTTTATGTAACAATCTGTTTTTCCCTTTATATAACAGCACACATGGAAACCTACTTTGGGACACCACAGCAGCTGCAGTACACTGAAGTTAGCCTGTAGTTCACAGAAAAGCTCCAGAATTGTACTGCTGGACAGAAGAAAGGTTTCACTATTTTCCTGTTTGATACACGCGCACTCTACGCACTCTACGCCTCTTCCTCATCTGATTGACAGCAGTCATATGTGTATAAGCAGCTTTTAAATGTACTAAAACACACATGATCACAGTCACACATGGCTTTCAGGCTTGATAAATCACATGGGTGTGATACATTTATGTGCTGTATTGCATTGTCTTCACTTTGCATATTTATTAAGGCATAGGCGCAAAATCTACACACTATGCGTTAGTTTCCTCATTTAATAGACACAGTCCTTAGTTCTACCTTAGATAAGTTTGCACTATTTTTTTGTGGTTGATCCACATGTGTTTGCACAATCAAGCCTTTAGTAAACCAGACTTTATTGAAATTTAGTCAACAAGGCCATGTTAGCAACTCAAAATGCTATAATCAAGTTTATTTAGCATTAGATTTGGTCTAATGCCCATGCTTATCATGCTTTGGAGAATGTTTCCACATCACTTTGTATTTTTAGTCTGTATTCATTATGTTTTTTCTTCATTTTTATATACATATTTATATTACCTTTACAAAAGTGATGTTTTAATAAGAATTTAGTTGTCACATCTTGTCCATTTCATGAATCTCTTTTTATCTGCTTTTAGCCTTTGATCTCCACAACTCTAACCGGGATTAGCTGGGTCTTTTGTAGCTAAATATTTCACTAGCTATTTGTTAATTTATAAGTAATTTAATGCTGAGCAGGGACTGTATGATTGTTTTATCACATAAGAGTTTGTTTTTTATTTCTAGTGTGCGGTAAAAAAAAAAGTGGTTAGACTGAAACACACCATTAACTAGAACAAATAATTAACCAAAGGCTGCTGTTTAATGCTGAGGGAAACGGTAATGTTGAGTAATAATTCTGTGGATTCATCAGTATGAACAAACTCTATTACATTAACTGATGTATTTAGAGCCACTGCTGATATTACCTTATGCGGTGTTCAGGCAAGCATGTCTTTTAAAATAAAAGAAAAAAATGTCAGGGGAATAATATTTTACAGATGGGGCAATTTTCAAATGCATGCATGTTTAGACTGCGAGCGTGAGCATAGTAGCATTTGAGAAATAGTCATTTACAAGAAATACTAGATCCATTAGGCTATATCAGTTCAGTTTGTCTTGTAAGAAGGAAAGTGCTATGCTTTTCAATATGTCACCATTACTACAGCATCCAATTCCCCTCTGGGACTTAGTCTTTAGGTCTTTGATTACAGGTTGGCATACATACAGCACTCCATGGTTCATAAGAATGAAATATTTTTGGCTTGAGCAAAATTTAATCTTTTTATTGAAGTAAAGTCCCTACAAAAATATTTCTCTCCCACTGTCTTGGTTTTGCACTCATGCCAGGAACTCTAATAGTCATCATAAATTCCAGGGAGACTCAGCCCATTCCCTAAAATCTGCAATTTGATAGATGCTGTGTGGAAATAGCTGAGAGACAAATTGACCATGCTTTGGCTTGGACCTATATTGTACAAACCTTTCCAAGTGGATCATACAGATGACCTGGCGAGATCTGAATAAGAAACCTTTTCTTTTACTACTTTTATTTATGGTGGATTCCTGATAGTCTATCAGGAGTAGATGAGAAAGTATATGAACTACTTTGTAGTGTGATGATTAGTGCATGCGTTGCATGCTGTGAGCAGTCGTCATGTGTGCTGTTTGGCTAGAGTCAGAAACAAAATCTGTGCATAATTTAAGTCCATATCAATCAATGTGGAATTGGTGGGATTGACTTTTCTGCCCTGCATTTCCCAAAGCTGCATTTTGTTGTGATACTCGCACATTTGCTTTGAATAGCAGTGATCGTCATACTCATTTACATATGTTCACATTGCAATCAATTATTCCGTGGCCCAGTTTAAAGGCTGCATCAGAGTCTCAGTAATGTGCATCCAATATTCCTCTGATGTTTGAACTGCCGTCTTATAAGGAAGCATTTCTGTACGCACCCTGGGACTTATTTACTTTTACTTGTTAATTGTTGACTACTTAATGGTACAGTATTTCATGCAGCCCACATTAGCTTGCCGTTGTGATTTAATGGCCACTTCTTTGGAACTCCTCCCCACTTGCAGATTTTGTATAAAATAAAACCTATGGATAGATTAATATGCTTACTTGCAAATACTAAATCTAAAGCAGATATGTAATTCAATAAATCTGGATTAAGGGCTTATGAGGCTTGAAATATGAAAGTGTATTACTGTCTCCTGCCTCCATAATGGAGAAAAGTGTTTTATCAAAACACTCTCACAGTTAATATTTCACATAATCTAATTTATATGACAAGTATAAGGGTACATGGTCATTTTGGGGAGATGGTGGCGTGCTTTAAAGTCCTAAAGGTGAGCTGAGGTCAGCACCGTGGTGCATATATTTTCATCAGCTGTATGTAGCTGGAGAACAGTTCCAGCTGTTCTGTAGCGATTAGCCTGACACATCACGTGGTGTGTACAAAGTGCTACCAGGCTAACAGCTGAGTCAAAAGCAGAGGCCAGACCCTTCTGAAGGGATTTTCAAGACGCCTCCCCCACTTTTTTGATTTCCTGCTTCTGTCTTGTTGAGTGTAAGTAAAAAGTAAAGTATCCTCCCTTAAAAGTCTCAACTGAGAGTGATTTGCATTGTATTATTCAAATCGCAGTTAAGTGCATAATATGCTCTAATTATATGGTACAGTACTGAATGTTTTTTGAATTCATGCATTTAATTTCTCAGACAGAATAACACAGAATGAATCACACAAAATTAATAATACGGGGTGATTGGGGGGCACATTTGTATGCGCAAATAAATATTTCAGCTTGCAGAAAGTATTCTTTTAATTTGTAGAATACTTTACGGTGTATTTTTTGGCCATCAATCTGTTTCACACTGATTCACAATGAACCCACCAGAGGTAGCGCTATTCCTGTGGCAGTCTCAACTTTCTTTCTGTCTAAAAGGTGAGAAGCATTTTTTTATATATTTCTTTTCATGTTGACTTCACTCTGTACTGTACCTGAACACCTCCAGTGCACACACACACACACACACACACACACCACACCAAAGCTGCTCCTGCTCTGCTAACATGCTGGTCATGCTATGCCGTCTGTGTAGATACAGCTTTAGAGTGACTATTGGATTATTGGTTACCTCTTAAGGCTCTCCTTTCTCGGTTTCTCACTCAGGATGGACAGCCAGGTGAAGAGAGTTTTCTGATGGTTCCAAACAGCTCCCTTTCTATAACCATTGAGGCTGTTGCCCTCCTGAGAACACCAGAAGCTTTAGAAATGCTATCCACAGCTTCATACAAACAGCTTGATGCCTTTCTACTATGCCCAGTTTGACAGTGGTAAAGAACATGCACATGACCATTATTTTACTTTTGATTTTTTTTAATTATAAATATAAAAACATGTGTACTTTTCAATCACAGTCTTATATTATGAAGATTAACATGCTATAAATGCCATTACCATCCACAGATGTGATTAAATTTACAACACAAGTATTTGAATGCTAATGTCAGCTGTTGATTGTATCCATACACACTGTTGTGTTCCTGCCTGATTGTTTTAAGGATACACAAGGGAAAACCTGAGCTTCTGTGAGGCGCCCTAGTCAAGTACCACAGGCAAATTAATTCTAAGCACTTGTTTAAGTGCAAACTTGATGGACATTTATGTTTATAGGGCATTGAGAAAGGTACTTGATTTTCAGAGATCTATCTCGCAGCGAACTATGCTCTTAATTGCGTTGATATGGTAATCTCCATTCATTTGGTATGCTAAGCGGGTTAAAATGAAAGGTAAGTGTCTCCTTTATGGATCCTTTATCTGTCTGTGTGTGTGGGCAGCATCTCTACAACGGGGAAACAACTAGGATTAGATGTGTAGTGGGTAACAGGTTAATAACAACGCATGGAAAAATCATAATACTGTTCGCAGTGAAGAGTTTCAGTGATTTTGTTCAACTCAGTCAGTACGTTGTCAGTTAGTGTGAATTTTGACCAAAAAAAGTTCAAAGTTAAATATGCTGCTTCTTTTTTTTTGCTGGAGACCTTTGGAGACTTTGGAATTGAGAAATATCTGCATTATGTGATTCTGTTCTAATGCTGATCTGAACATGGCTGTGTGCCTGGACTTTTCAAAAGTTAAAGACCAGGCTTTCTTGTCAGCTGCACTTATCTTAACTCAGTTCTCTTGTGAATGTCAGATATACAGTAACACTGTGCAGGGGAGAGTACAGTTTTTAAGTGTTTTGGGATTCAGGGATTTTCTTGGCCCTAAGATGTGTAATGTTGGATAATTCCTGATACTGAGTGATCAAAACTTCAATACAGCTAAATAGTACCATTATATTGTATGTTTTCTATGATGTCAGTCTTAGTCTGAAAATGTTTAACAAAATGATGTGTACATATTTAATTAGATGTAACTATCAACACACATTTTGATGGACTTTTTCTTTAAGTGCTAAACAATCATAACAAGCACCGTGTGGCTGAGTAAGCGTTGACTTAAAGACACTTCAGACACCAGGAGCAAATCTTGTCTTCAGTGGTTTGTTCAACAGCTGTTTGACACATCAACTTTGCTGCATGGATTGTTGATGTATTGTTGATCAATTGAAGTAAAATCTAACGTCCTTTCTGCTCTGCTCCACTGTGTATATCTGTCACAACTCATCCAAAGTGAATGTGCACACACACCGAGGGCAACTTGGGCTCTGGTGTCTTGCCCAAGAATAAGTCAGCACGTCAATTGAAGATTGGACCGTTAACCTTGCAATTAGTGGATGACCCATTCTACCTCCTAAGCCACAGCTGCCTGTTAGCAGCCCCCACCTCACATGAGCATTGGCGAGAGGGGCAGTGCGAGGGAGAGGCGAAAGCTACAGTGGTGCTAGAAATTTTGCATACCCTTTAGAATTAGGTCTATTTCTGTCACAAAGTGCCCTAAAGCACGATCAGACAAAACACATATTGTGTCACTGTCTGTTTCCTGTCAATGCCTAAATCCTAAACACATAGTGAAAATGTAATGCCATTACCAATTCTATGTCCTTCTCACCACCTAGCAAGCAGGACTGCGCTGATTGTGTGTTGGCAAGTAACAATCCATTGATCGTGATGGATGCATCCATTAAACGATCCAATGTCACGGATGTAAAGTGTAAACACTGACGTACACATATCTTATTTTGACACTCTCAACTGTCCATGCGCAGCACACATGCATAAGCACACATGCTCTTGAATCCTAAGGAAAAATGCCGGGTCAGTTTACAACCAGGTACATTTTGCTGGCACTTGAAGAGAGCAGCGAATGTGATTAGTGGATCTGAAAATATAGTAGCGAGATATAGCGAGACACAATCTGAGTTGATATCTTTACTTGTTACTAATAATAAAAGCTGTGCAAATAAAAAGCCAATGAAAGTGGTTTATCAAATCACCTGTTAATCTGGCGTACACTAGTGGTAAAACGGTAAAGTTGGCTCTCAACGATCGCCAGTGAGCGTGGAAAGCTTGTTACCTGATCAGTGATTCCTGCAAAGAAGCTTAAATAAAACCTCACTGAGTGTACTCTAACTGTACCGATTCAACATAATCAGTCCTTAAGGCTCAACTGTACCAGAAGTATATCACATGTTTTTGGAAGTACTAACACAATTGTTGACATTCTATAGTTATGTTGCTGTAATATTTCAGAATATTTTTTTCCCTCAAAAATAATTTAGTTCATTCTTTAGACCTTGTAGTTAGTTTCATACAGCTTGTGTAAAAGAGGAATTATTCTGCATCCCCTGTTGTAGAAAGGGCCAGTCGTGATTCTTGCTCTGGGCTGGTTCTGATTAAATTCTTTGCTTCAGGAGTGTTTTACCACAGCCTGCATCTCTTTGGAAGCCTGGTAGGCCTCCCGAATCCACCATCAACATCCATTTTCCTGCATTTGAATTTAACTGCGATGTCCTTTTTTCTGGTCTCTTTGACAATACTTTTTGCTTCACAGAGCATTTTGTTTTATCTCCGCCTTGCTGGAGTGGGAGTTGGGTTATAGCTGCTCTGTGCCCACAGAAGACACAGATTCAGCTGAGACAAAACAGGCGTGCACAGGACTCGCAAAAGAACAAGTGTAAGATAGTGTGCATAAGAGCTCTAACTCAGCGTCCTGAACTTTGAACAGAGGCATCGTCAGGTTAAAATGTAAACCCGCATGTACTGATGCTAATCAGCCACTGTCATTTGCAACAGCACCCATGTGTGTCGGCTGTTTCCCTATTTAACGTCGTGGCCCTCTTGATTTAATTTGCATGCTAAAAGAATCCCACTGTCTCTGCTGTAAATGACTTGCTGCTACAGAGAATGACAATGTTCAAAAAGTTAAACAGGACATTTCGGCTTTAATCCCAGAAAGACAGCCCCCGTACTATTCTCAAATATTACCAGGAAAATGAGAGTCATTTGAAGTAATGGCTTTGCAGAAGCGTAAAGGAGGATGAGTGGCAACGCTCTAAACATTTTGACATTTAATAACCACTGAAAAGACGTCCCCCCAAGATGTCCCGTCATGGTTGAACAATATATATAAAATGACAATGTCTTTGATGTTACCTGGACGTGAGTTTGACGTCAAAATGTTTCAACTTCTGGATGTTTGTGTGATGTGTGGCTTATTAATTTAAAACAATATATAATAATGTCATTATAGGTCTGTATGTAATCACTTTGCATTATTGTTAAATTGAGAAACAGGTAAACAAGAAAAATAATTAATATGTAAATGTCTTTCAAGTCTTTGAAAATTTTCCTCAGTTTTTATCACCATCCCCAGGTTTTCCAGTAACACACCTCAGGTATTCAGTGTCTGTGTTTGTGGCATTTGTGCTTCACAGTATTCCAACATCTGAGAGAAGAGAATATTAATATTATTAATAACGAAATGCTAAAAACAACAAAACAACATAAAAGGAATTGTTTGAAAGAATAGAGTTAATTTCTTCTCAGTCTCAGTCCTACCAGTGATATTGTGGCCTGGTAGCTCGATGGGTTAAGCGTCAGACTGGGATGCAGAAGGTCGAAGATTTGAACCCTGTCTGACTCCTAATCCATCCACTACCAGGTGTGTCCCTGAGCCAGACACCCAGCGCTAGCTCCTTGTAAGTCACTTTGGATAAAAGCGTCTATGAAATGAATGAAATCATTTCCCCCCTCCCCCTTCAACACCACCGTACTGCTCTCAGCAAAGACCCTTCACTCCACCATGGTGCTCAGCGACCAGCCATGCAGACTATGGTTGTACTAAGCAGGATACAGATGTGTTAAAGTGATCAGAACATTTTATATAAGAAGAAGTAGTCACAGTATTTCTAATATAAAGACTTTGCAATAACCTAAATAAGAAGTGTCATTAGACAAGATGTAAATACAAATGAACATCTTTCATGAGAATTCCCCGCTTGTCCTGCAGGACCACGAGCAGCAGAGGAATGAAGGATGTCGTGGACATTTTTTCTCAATCACTACTTGGGGCACTTTGTAAGTGAATTATTGCTGTATTAGATCACATGTAAGCACAGTTTCTTTGGCACATTTCACATGGATTTTGTGCTTTGTAATAGAGGGACATAATGGACTATAGCTGGTCACATAAAAGACGTCATCCAGTGACTGTCGTGACTGACTAAGTAGTATATACGAAACTACACACAATGAATTTAAAAACTGCGTAGCACATGCATATACAACACAAAACTGAAAACAGAAACGTATAAATGCATATCTTTGTATGTTATAGGTACCACAACTAATTCACGTCAGGGACGCTCTTTTGCTGGGGAGCCACCGGGATGTTATAGGGCCGTTTTCACAGCTCAACAGGAATCCCCACCTATTCAGTGGGAGTGAAACTACATAGCTACACAAACATAGATATCACCACACACATGCACAATGTCTGAAGGTGCACACACACACACACCTAGACATGTGCACAGTTAACTCTTAATTATCATGGATGCTGTAGTGATTAATTATTAATCATGCTTTGGGCGTTGCTAATGGTATTTTTGGAGATGAAGCTTTATCTACTGTAAGAAGGCAGATGTCTAGCTTGGGAGTCTGTGAAATAATTTATTGTGGGCCCACAGGCAGTTTAAATGATGTCTGTATTCTGTCTGTATTTAAATTAACTGCAACGTCTCAGCAAGTTTAGGTGGTCTTGTCCGACTCTAATTTTATATCCATTGAAACAGCAATTACTTTCCGGCTAGCTAGCAAGACCATTTAGATACTATCAGGCAAACATTTCAGATGTTACAGTGCAGGCACCTATCTGCCCAATGTGTTGCTCTTTGATTATTAATAAGCACTGTATGTAATATTTTTTGTCACTACAGGGAAACTGGGATGTTATAAATAATGACTTATATAAATGGCTTAAAATGCATTATTTGGATTCTTACGGTCTGACTAGTTCTAATGATGACAGTCTGACTGACAGGAAATCATATCAGAGCAGATGGCTGCAGAGTCTGAACAAGTGGGGGACATTTCGGGGAAGGAGAATGTGTGCTAGGATGTACTGGGAGACACTGCATTGATGGATTTAAAACAAAATAAAACACCTCGATATCACGGTACTGTGACAGGGCTTGAAATTCACCCCTCAGCTTTAAAACAAATGCTTTCAATTTGGGACAATCCAAGCATTACCAAAGTGAGACATTGTGCTGGGTAAAGTAGGGTTACTGTATTTCAGAGGGAGAAAGAGAGACACTGAAGGGCTTTGGTGGTGAAATCAGCAGTGTTGCTTGTCAGCTCCTCCGTAATGGAAAATGTATTTAAAATGGGGTCTACTGGATCTCATTTTACGAATCATTAATAATAAATTGGTGCCATCAATCCTAATGATGACGGGTCGCCTATTATCAGGCCAGCATTTGGGGAAATTTCTGTTGGCTTGGATCAATTAATTCCCATTTTTTCCCATACATAAAACACCTGTTTGTTTTTTTTTAAAAACAGTGTTGCAGAGGACCTTGGGCTCTGAACCCTGTTGCAGGTGCTGGTTGGATTGGTGACCTACTTAACCTCTTTTTACTGTTGGCAGTGACTCCTAATACTAAGAGACAGAGAGCAGAGAAATTCAAGCTTAACAGTTTAGGATGTACAGGAAGGCCACACCTACCACAGCGGAGTTAAAGATGCTTAAGCCGTATGGCCGCGCTAATAGGGGAGATCATATTGACTACCGGGGTCATTATGGTCAGATAATCATGGGAATGCCCTTGAAACACATCGATCACTCATATTTTCTCCTTCGCTTCATGCCACGTTTATGAGCATGCATTGATATGCAGTCATTACGAGGATTTACTTTCACATACACATAGTGCAGAGAGGTCACGGCACGTGCTGTGGGCAAAGGTCGTCACAAACACATATAAAACAGGAGGCCATTTATTAGCTGTAAACCATTTCCCCTGCAGCATTATATTCATTTCTCTTGACAAACACAGGCTGGATTCCAGCATTAGGAACACTGAAAAGTACATTTGTCTAGCGGAGTAGTTCACAGGAGTGTTTATGGGTTTCAATGAGAGTAGTGATGTATTACCAAGCTCCAACTCTGAAATGAAAGCAACTGATTCAATTATATTAAAGCTGCAATTAAACATTAACTTTAACCACAGCTCAAACATTCTGGGTGTGCTGAGCTCTTGTTTTACATTAGGATTAGACAGAGGAATACAAATGATGCTAACTGGAATTTGCATTTAGTCAGGAGGGTTATAGATGATAAGTTAAAATATGTGGCACTGGCTGAGGCACACGTAAGTGATGCATGCATCAACGTAGAAGTCTGGGAAATGCACTACAGTGATTGTTTCTAATGTAAGAATGGTTTATGTCTGCACTAGTGACGTTTGAGCAGTGAACCTCGACAAAGTAATGCTCGCTCTGAAGGCTACCTCCAAAACATCCTGACCCTAAACTCCCCCCTGTTAAAGAAATGAGCTCAAGCCACCGTTTTATTCATATTATACACACATATAAATGTGACCTAGGTGGATGGCATTGGTCCTGCAATCAAGCTAAACAACTCAACAACAGCCTTTCAGTATAAATGTCCTCTTTAGGTTTTCATTTGATGGTTCGGAGAAGGACACACTTCAGTAGTAATAATTCCTAAAAAGAAAAGGTTGATTTAATAAACTAATGAAAATACATTTAATTACAATGCATACTATTAAACCCGGACTGAATTAATTAATAAAATCAACTGAACTTAAGTGCGTCAACGTAGCTTTGAATCAATGTTTATAATACTGTTGCATATCTCTCATTCTGGACCAAGGCCATGCAGGATATTTCTGGATCAGAGGTTATTTTTACCACATCAGCTTTTTATTAAGATTTCTGTCACCGTACCCACTTCCTGTCACTATGTGTGTATGTACAATGTAAATGACAACTCATTTCCAGTATCTTGGAAATAATTTGGAGTTTGAAATGTGTTCACACCCATGACAACACCCTGAGTCTCATGTACAGACACCACTAATTTCTATGATGATATCTTAGCAAACTAATCTATGTTTTGAATTCAACCAGCATTATCTTTGAAAATGATTAAACGACATGCCCTCTTGTGTCTTATAGATTACCGTGCTCTTACCCACAGGCGGTGGGAGGTGGGAAACTACCTTCACACTGTTATTATCAGCATTAACCTCATGAAACATTATGTGTTGTTGGGGTTATCTACTCACAAGAGAAGATGAAGGGGTCAGCAAAGATGCTATACATCAGACACCACAGTGAATCATGAGACATGTCTCTGTACCTCATGTATACCTGTATGCGCAGTGTCACAGTTTATACATGTAAAGAAACTGTAAACCTCGAGCGTCTTGGAAACGTTTTTTCATTGTTAGCATATGAAGCTGAATTGTGGAATTAGTCCACACTGAACCGAGTGACATCAGTTACATATGACCCTTGAGAGGACGGGGGGAGAATAAAGAATAGATGGATTAAATGTTATGGGATGTGGAAACAGGTAACGTACACGCTCTCATTGGTTTTATAGGCAAACAAATATGTACACTTTTACAGAACCCTTTCATTTTTAATAGCAAACCTTTCTAGAAACCAATGTGTTTCTTGGCTGATCAATAATAATAACTGCCTGCCAATTAATTGGACTGGTCGCGGTGCAATCCAAACGAGCCCGTTGATTTTCATATTTATTCATATAGTAAAGCTACTTTCAGTTCCAGTCAGACTGGGTCTCTGTCGCGCAGGTGCTTTTGAAATGTTTCCCCCGAAAAAAAAGGTAATTACTTCTATTCATCTGTAACCCGTGGTAAAATAATGTTTTCTGGCATGCAATAAGTTCCTGAGAGCCGATGCGGTGGCAGTGTCCACTAAGCTTACCATGCTGTTGTGATGAATAATAAATGAACACATTGTAGCAGGAAATATATGCTCAAACTCTTGTCTGAAATGATATTTCGACATCAGCAAAGACTCCTTCACTTTCAGGGACATTTTCAAGCTGCCACTGCTGATTGTTAATGCGCAGTCAGTGTCCAGTTTTTTCATGCGACTCCCCTGTCATGCCACTTCTCGACTCACATGGCAGATCCATCGCCTGGAGCAACAAATGAGTAACGTCTGCATGCATGCAACCAGGTGTTACGATCCGGGTCTCGTTGACATTACACTGCCCTTGTAGCCTCCGGGCAATCTCTGACCATTCCTGTAAAATTCATCTGTCAATACTGACGACAGTAACTCCTTACACATTATGATTGGTGTTGCTGAAAGTGTCGCAGTCTCCTCAGACGGAGTTGGGCGTTTGATTCTGCTACTGTTCTGCACAACCTAAATGTGGATGGTCTAAACAACTGAAATGAAGACCTAGACCTAGCCAAAAAAAAAGAGTAGCATATGGGAAACCAGCGTTAAATCACTTTGTTGTCCTAACATTAACTCGTGTAGCGTGTGCAGCACCTGTCCAGTGTCAGTATAATGTTTGAAATGTCTCCTGACGTCTTATCTATAGATATTAGTAAATACCTATTAGATATTTAATGTTATCTCAGGTTACATTCAAGTGTTAAAAGTGTTCAGTTTCTTGAGGAAACAAACGCAGAGCTGTGTGTTACAGGCATTAGCCTGCTGGACAGAATGCTCTTATCTGAATTATGTCAAGGCTTCGTGATGATGTGGAGCAGTCAGCTTGGAGAAGCTGTGCCGTTATCAGAGGAAGCGTGCAAAAATAGGTCTTTATTGTCTGATGCGGCTGTTATCATGCCACGTCCTACCCCTGACAAACAAACAAGCCCGACACAGTTGCACAGATTGCACTTAGCGAGCAGCCACTCAGGCTAAGCGAACAGAAGTCATACTGAAATGAAGGGCACCTCAGGTAAGAGGCGGTGTCCAAAGCACATCCTCAACTAGATTGGCTGAGATTAAGACAAACAAGGCCGTTTCTCTCCCATCTACAAGCCCTGTTGTGACATTTGCATCCATTTAGATGATTGTAAGTGACAGTTACCATGTTCTAGGCTTTACTTAGCAGTATGCTGTGGCTTTCTTCAGCTTAAATTATTCATGTTTTTGTTGGACAGAGTATTGCACCTCTCTCCCAGGCTTTTCAACAACATCTGATTTGTTACAAGCTACTTTCATCAAGGCACTCACAAACTCCTGTGTAACACTTGGCTTGTTAAATTTGAACTTCAGAATGATCTGGAGCTCACAGGGACTTCAGACAACACTGATTCTACGATTTCAACTTGAAGCTTTTCGCGTCTTAGAAATACGCAGTTTCCAATAGTTATTTAAAAGCATATTGCAGATGATAATTATGACATTACACAATATATGCCACATACATTTTAATCGAGTGTTGGACACTGCAGTGTTTTGATATTATCACCGTCGCACAGACGCTTCTCGCTCCTCAGTTCATTAAACATTTACATGCTGTTTTAAACACGATTAGGAGAGCATGTAAATGTTCAAGAAAGCATGTAAATGTTGAGGGCATCACCCTTTTTATGGGAAAACATCCTCCTGCACAGTGAACGATGGGCTTAGACCGTAACAGCATTGTGGGTATAACGAAACAAAAGTAATTCTATGCCTGTGATGAATAAAAGTTAATTGCAGTCTAACATCTGAGGTCCCTGTATCTGAATGTGTCTGGCCAACCTAATTCCATACGAACCCCCTGTTTTTTACATTATTACAGTGCAGAACTATTGGCACCATCTGTGTTCCTTGGTTCGCACACTGCCTCTACCTCCCACACTTACACAGACTAGTGAATTGAAATTTCATATTAGCAGGTGCTCCATCAGATGTTGGTTTATTTTTACACTAAACAAATCTCCCTGCAACATTTCCCAACGTATTTCCTGGGAATAATCAACGTGCTTTTTCTGTCTATGGGATTATTTTGAGGAGTTCCACTTCTCGCTTACAAATTAGGTCCCTTTCCAGTTCTCTTAACAAAGTCAGTGAGTCTCGTTTCATTTTTTTAAAGCCCATTTACCCCAGACAACATACATTTCATCATTTGTTTCTTCCACATCCAAAATGAGTTTTTCATGCCTGGTTTCTATTTATTTTTGCACTTGGTATGAAAGTCCACTTGCTAGAGGTGTGTGATCAATCAACCATGAACAATGTGTCTGATTTTATCTTTGTCAGCATTATGTTTTTGTTGCATGGTGATGCAGTGCAGACATTTCAATCCAGTTTCCGTTTTGAATTGTTAAGATGCTAAATATGAAGCTTGTTTTCCTTGATTTTATGTACAATTTATACAGACGTACTCGGAGTGTTAGGTAGACGATTCAACAACTGACAGTACAATCACTGACAGTACAATTTTTTTTTTCTGTGGTTGGACAAAGGCTGTTTAAAATGGACAAAGTGGTTGGGGATGAAGCTAGAACAAAAGAAGTAATTTGCAAGTTAATACTGCTTAATCAGTTTGTCGCATTAGTGCCTGTTATAACAAAGGGATATGGGCAGAGGGATTTGGACAAAGAGGGTTTAGAGCTGATGAAAAGGCCGGGGCTCAGATATGATAACATTACAGTGAGTTTAACATTGTGCTGGTTGAAGGTGAAAGAGTATTCGCTCTTTAGCCAATAATGTGGATAATTACAGTTAAACATACAGTAGTTAAACAATCAGGCAACTGAACGCATGCTGCTCTACGTACACGTACTCTAACAGCTCACCTGATCAGTCATCCAGTAAATCGTCCCTGCTTGTGTTCCCACTAAAATATATTATAATGCTTATGTAGCCATTTATGGGAGGATTATTTAAATAAAGCCCTTTCCACCCCACAATGCTGACTAAGCGTTTCTAAGATCAGGAATCTGGGGAGAGAGAGAAAGAGTGAGAGAGAGAGATTTACAACCTGTAGCTGTTCACTGAATGAATTTCCAACGTTTATGGGACTCAGACTAGACTCTTCACTCATTAAGCTGATGAATATTCAGTTTGCAAAGATATGATCTTATTCTGTAAAAGAGCAATATTAATAGGGCTGGGATACATGCTCTTATCCAAACATACATAAATTAATCATGACTCCCCAGTGTCGGCAGGGTGTTATGCAGCAAACATCTGTAGCATAAATTACTCCACTGCTTTCACATCATGTCGACCCACAGACAAACAGGAGATTTAATGATTTTCTGTTTACAAGTTTAGCAGAGGAAACATAGTTGTTGTCCCTGAACCTGAATAAAGGAAAAACTTAACTGCAGCAGCAGTTTAAAACTGTAGAAGCTTCCACGACGTTTTGTTAGTTGTTTGTTTGTAATAGGATTGTTATTTCCCAGTGGTACTGTGCTATAGATTGGGTTTTCATTCATCTAGAGACTTTAATTGCTTCCACCTAGCCTATATAGCAAATTGGCATACTGTATGTTAATGGGGTAATTGTTTCACCCCAATAAAGCTTGGTGATCCCATCGTGCTGCCTACAAATTGCAGAATGTCAAAATACTGGCAACGATCAGCTTGAAATGATGTAGCTTCACCTTTAACTTACGCAATATGATTACAGCGCGGTGAAGGAGTTGTCATATTTTATAAGACATAAACTCTTGTATGAGATATCCACTCTCATTACAGCCTGATGAGCAGCTCTGGTGGCAACGGGGACGCCGTGGTGTTGCTTTGTAACAGAAGCATCAAACAGATGGCGTTTCGCAGAACCTGCAGTAATTTTCCTTTATTGCATTCAAGAACCGATGCAGCTTGGATCACAATTGACGCCATTCACGACAAGTGCAGATGGTGTTTTTGACTGTTTATTGATAATAGCCTTGAAACCAGGTGAAACTGTTTTGGCAGGACACGGTTGACTGGGTGTTGGCTCGTGAAATTCAGACGTGGTTGCTCAATAAATTTGATTTATAGACCGATGTTAGATTTCTGTCTTTGGCCATTTGTGTAGCTTTATGTGTTTTTTGGAGTGTGCCTACCTCATTATATTCATGTTTCAATAACATTTTCTTTTCACATATTCTTCACTGAGACAGGCTGGGTATCATAGCAGGGCACTTTCACAGCAGATGTAACTGTCAAAATGAGATTTGAACTTTGGTGCTTGTGAAGTGTCCAGACTATGCATCACTGCTGCAGGTTTCTACTGAGGCCATTAGGAATCTGGAGCAACGCACCTCACATTATATCAAAGCCACAGAGATGTATCTCCTGTGATAAATATTCTATCAGGCACCAGTTTTCCTCAAGGAGACGTACTATATATGTACTGCTCATCCTCAGAGCCCAGTCTTTCGTGACCTGCAGCGCCAGGAATTTTATCAGAGCTGAACACAGAAATTAATTGTTATCCATCAGTTACTGTCACATCCCCTGTCAAGGCACAATCAGAATCTATATATAAATCTGACGTAAAAGAAAGATGTGTTTACTTACATGTGGTTGAGCGTGTAGATTGCAAATATTTTCTTTGAATAATTTGAAGCATGTGCTGTTTTTTTAGCATTATTACAGTGGTACATGAGTCGGTGAGACCTCTGTTTTACTCCATAAAAATAAAATTGCGCTGTTCTGCAGCTGCCTTCTTGTTGACTTTACCGTGCAGCTCTAGTAAAAATATTCAAAAGAAAGGAAATACATTTTCAGAACTGCACATTTTGTGATGTTACACCATGTAATCATGAGCATGTAATGGAGGAATAGACATTTGTAGGATCTATAATTAAATCACAAACAAGTATTCAAACTTGATTGTGTTTGGTCATTTTGGTGTTTTTTCCTTCCAGAATTGCAGTTTTTATATTTTTCAAATTGTCTCCCATCTCTACTCCGTCTGTTGAATAGAGTGCATCAGTAATGATGGTTCTGTGTCTGCTATACTATCATATTGTAAATTGGTCCTAGACCTCCCAAATAACAGGCATATCAAGAGATTTTAACACAACAGTCTGAGTCAGTGCCATAGCCTGCCATTCTAGGCGCGCCATCACTTGAGATGTTTGAGTCTTCATTTGCCATGACAACAGTGCAGAGGATAGATCATGACACATTTTTGACAGACTGGGGAGTAAAATAGGCTTGTATGTGTTGTTTTCCTGTCACTTGCAGCTTTATGTAACAAACGTCTGTAAAAGCCTGAGCTTCTTCTCCTTGTGCAATCCAAATTGCTTTGCAGAACTGATAATGGTGTTTTATCGTGCTTCTGCAGACATTCTCAGACCATTAAGGGATGCTCCCTGGCTGGATGTAACAGGATGTGCCACGCCAACTGGTCAAGTCACAAGCTGGAAATTAAATCTTTTGCGAAAGGATATGATTGGGACAAATGCATTTCCCCTGTCGTGCTCCGAAGCAGTTACGGTGCTGTATGTGTTGCAGCGCCTAACACACTCGGTTGGCCTAATTATAGGAGATCAACCCAAGTTGTCTGCTGTAAAAACCTGAAATTATTCATGAAAGTCTGGTCGTTGAATCCTTTGAATCCTTTCGGATCAGTCTAAAACAATTAAAAAAAGAAAGAGGCACTTCAGAGGCCTACTGTTCTCCCATAATCACCATGATATATTAAACATAACCAGTTATGATAACGAGGTCATTAATTAAGCTAATTAATGCATGAATCTGAACATTTTCTGTGTCAATACCCTTTTTTTTGCATAACCCAAGTGGTATTAATTTGATCTCTGAATTGTAAGTAGTTACATAGGGTTTTAAAGACAATCAGTTTATGGAAATTAACATGTAAATTAATGCAGAAAGGTGCTCCAAAATCAAACAATCTGTTTTGTAGAGGAATCCTGTGGCGTAAGTATGAAGTTCTCGAGTGATTCTGTTCACATAAATGTGTCAACAGAATGACATTTGGCACCACCACGACACAATGCCCAAGATGCTGTTTACTGTGGTGGCTGGAGAGGAAAACAGAATTATAGAGGTCTGAGGTTACAAAATAGAGCCACTGGTCAAACAACCTGATGCCAGAGCATGCAGTAACTGTGATGGCTGATGGCCATGCCTCAGATTGGCCTGGCTCAATATTTACACAGCTGTGTCTAGTCTGGAGCACATCAATGCGGGTCTGCCACCTTCCTGACCACAGTGGGTCACCACAACATGCAGACACCAAAAGCAAACGAGCACAATATGCTTTGATTGAGGAACTTGTGGGTGGGCTCTCGTGAACACGGCTGAACAGTAAACACAGCACTTGTGTCCAAGTGCAAAATATAATCCAACTGAGCTCGGAAGTTTTATTTGCAGAAGGCTGGCTTTTATTTCTAGTTATTGCAATGGCACAGCTCAGCTGTTTTATGAGCCAGCTTCCATTATTTCTAGCAAACTATAATTAGATGATTCCTAATGAAATAAATGCATCCACACAAGACAGGGGAGTAAAGAGTAAAGTTGTTGGGGGGTTATACAGTTTGTGACAGCATGTCCAATATTTCATTTGCCTACAGTTAAATTAAGTTTCCCAACACGTACCCACGCACATCAGATACATGCTCTATGCAGTATGTAGCAGTACTAATTACCACCTGTAGTAAAAGTTACCGTGACTGTCTGGATTACTACAAAGAAAGTTCAGTTTTAAGGTCTGGAAAGTGTTCTAGTTTTTGTTTGTAACAAGTCAGTTGAACTGGAAGCCGAAGCTTCAGTATGCTTTGTTCAAATTCTTTCAGCCGGGTAACACCCTTAAGGGAGTCAGAGGAATGTCATGTAAGTACGGTGGAGGTGGTGACCAGCCATCATGCTGCCAGCACCACTCAATGAAAAGTTTGACATCTTTCATAAAAAACCCTGGACTTAAATAAGCTGCCATTAACAGGAGGTGAGAGAGGTGCAGACACAGAAAGAGACTTCTACCACCGACTGTTAATGCTTTGTGAGAAAAATCTAAATTAATGTCAAAAGAAATATTGAAAGAAGTCGTGCATTTACAGTAGACTGAGAGGATGTTTAATATTTAAAGAGCATAAACTCTTTCTATTTTTCCCTTATGGATGGATGACTTTGTCTGAATAAACAGTATAGAGCACTCCAGGGCTGAGGAACCAAGCTGCTGATATGACGATTTACTCTCTCACCATGGCATCTGTCATGCATCTAACCTCACTTCTAGCATTAGATCCTGCATTAGAAAGTACAAACTTTATTTCAGTCTGGCCAAAACTGTTTCAGGCAGCGCGAGTCACAGATTGAAGCCAGAGGCTTTCGACATGGGCTCTGCTGCGTAGCTATTGTACTGTGGAGTGGCGCACAATGATTTGCAGATTGCTTTTTGGACTGTATAGAACTTCCACACAATAATTTCAGTGGACAGTTGGATTTCACCGACCTGATATGTGCTATTGTGTGCTGAGTGCAGACGCGAGCACAGAGAAGACATCTCCAATCTAAACAAAGGAGCACAGAAATTTCTACATCATCATGAGCTGTTCAGATATTCCCCGCTTGATGTGCATATTTTAGAAGCCAGAGGCCCAACAAAGTCAAACATAAAATACAAATGAGATCTTTATGAACTCATTTTCATTTAGAGTTTGCTGCTGCATTTTGTTTAATTTTCCCTGTCTCACTTTTATCTCAATTATGCTCCTGCAATTTGTTCAAAGCTGAATATTATACACACCATAAGTGTTTTGCGAGATAATTAATCTGTTTCCCACATTTAAATTTCCTATATGAAACACGGTGATTTCATGGCAGCCTACAAAGTTAATTTATTTTGATAAAATTCTGAACTAAGAAAAAAAGCTCTCTAACAACTCCCCATGGGAGTGGCCAGCAGAAAAGGAGCCTCAGGAATCACGGAAATGACTTGGTCAGTCAACGTCATTATTTTCCAGGCTGTCTGAAATAGCCTCACCAACAGTCAATAACTCACTTACCTCAGTTCATCTGCCAACGGCAAGTGCCCAAAGTTACATTTAGCCTTAGGTTAATGAAGTCCAACCTACTACCACCACGAGGCAACACTGTTGTGGTTTTAAAGTTAACACACTTTTTAAATAAAATATATTTAACTTTATTATTATAGGCCGGAAATTAGTCATTAATTTGCCCACAGTTGAGCGGGTATAGAAGATAATCATCTCTGTAAGTTTTTGTGAATTTGGATAACCTCTCCTGAAAGGTTATCTCTCAAAAAACATTCCACTGTGGTGCTTTCCAAAAAACAGAAAAACTGACCGAAATACTTTTTTGAAAGGTGCCACTGAATGTCACCTCAAAGTCATAAAAAAAGACACTTTTCTGGTCACTTCTTATGACCACATAAACACAAATAAATCAGAGAGGTTTAGATTCTAGGTTCACTTTTAAGTTTATTTTCTCTTCATACTAATGTGAGCATTTGCATCACCTGTGGACGAAGAACGTGTGATGACTCTGAAAGCACCAATTTCAAGTATAATTTATTTATTTGCAGTTCTCCGAAATTATAATACAGTTGAGGGATTCATGTGCATGAAAGAAAATATATTATAATATTCCCATTCGATTGACACATTGCTATGATGAGCACACGGCCACACTGACGGATTCAAAACAGATACAGATTTCAGTGTAATAAACCTCCAAATGATTGTGTGTATTTAATTTTTAGGCTTTAATAATTGCTGTTTCAGAGGGAGTGATGTTTTTCATGGTCATTATGAAGAGAAGAAGACATGATAGAACTGGAAATGGTTCCATACTGATGTATGTTGCACATGTACTGTAGTAGCAATTTATATTTGCTAAATATTTTATTTTCTGGGAATGATTAAACGTGTCAGCATAGGTTACTGTTGTAATGCCTAGAAGTAGCACATAATAAAGTGCAGTATCTCTACTATAATATGCTCCTGCATACAGTCACTAATCTACTTTTGCTGAATTTCAGGGAGAATATCCGTGCAGTTACATCATATATTAATGAATCACACAGTGTTGCACTCCAATAACTGAATAAAGATGTGGATGAAACGACTGGTGTCAACTCATCACCTCTATAAAAATATATCTGGATGCATCTCATTGCTGACATTATGTATTGCGATCTGAAACAAAATGGTCTCAGTGGGCGAGAGACACACTGCTACTGGGCAAATGTATCATGTAAGCTAGTTACACAATCAAAAATGTCTATCCAAACATATCTAGTGTCAGTATCTGGTTATTACTTCTGCTGTGAGGTTTAGTATGTTTGTATACTGCCGACTCAGGGAAACGTGTGCTGAAGGTTTCCCTTTTGTAATGTAGGCAGGTATTAGAGAGACTAGTGGTAGACAGAAGCTCTCAGAGGTGCTGCAGAGAAGAGTTTTGACTTCACTGTGTTTCAAAGACATGGTGATTCTCACAAATCCACACTGACCTTGTTCAATGTCAGGAGACGTGGAAGGTGCTGTCCGAAAGCCAGGTCTAATTTATGCGTGTAGAGCAGTAATATTGCACAATAACAATTTGCAATAATAGAAAGACGTTACAAGGCACCAGGGAGAATTGAAATGTGTCTGCAGCCGAGTGTAGATGAAAATAAACGAGCTGACAGAGGGGTGAGAATTAGGCTGAATCTGCCATTGATTCTCTGAGGTGCTGTACAGTACGCAGTGTCCCACAGGATGGTGAAACGGCACATTCGCAGGAGAAGCTGTTTATCTTTGATTTCCCTCAATCAGCAATCAGGCCCCCGGTTTTGTCAATTTGTAATTTGTCCCTGTTCGACAGCTCGTAAGCCCATATGATCCAACACAATACTGAGCCTCGTAAAGAAAGGCAAATCCAGAGTTTATGGGATTACTCACTCCCTCATAAACTAGGAAGTCATCACCCTCCTGAGCGAATATTCCATTTATAGGATTTATTTTGTGGATCCCAAAACAGAGTTCACTGCTTTGCCGAACCATAGGAGATCAAATGTTAGAGCTTGGATGTCAACGCTGTGCTTTTCAATATTCATTACTCGAGCTGACACTGTGAGAGGTAAATCTGGTCGACCATCAATACAGTGGGAGAGGGAATTAAACGTGATGAAAAAGGATAGGACAGTTTGCTCTATTGATTAAGAACGCATGCAAATAATTTTAATAATGGTAACTATGGTAAAGGTATATCAATTATTATTCAGGTTTATGAACATTTGCACACTTTGACATACAAGCTGAATGTTGCTTCTTGTGGACCTCAGTAGAACCTAGAACAGATGAGTGAGCCTGCTTCTAATAGCAGCTTTGATGCAAATATGGTTAAGGTCCAGTGTATTTGGCCTCATGTAGCAAACTTGACATGTTGGTGTAATTTCAGCAAAACAGGTGTGCTGCTCTGACAGATAGAATACTACAATAACAGTCGTGAACCCTGCCAGATATTGTTGGTGACACAACCACCCGGGAACAGTGTTTGGACACAACCACTGTATTCATGCACCGTTTGTTCACCACCATAATGTTATGGTGAATCCCACCAGGCAGGAATGATTCCTTGTGTTATTATTGGCAAGTTAATGTATGTGGCCAGTCCAGCTGGGAGACTGTTTCCTGATTATTGCTATGTACTTACATGTCACTCTAAACAGATGTGCAGCAGCGGTGTAGACTGGGTAGTTTATCTACGCCCAGTGGCGGCTGGTGAAATAATTTTTTGGGGGGGGCACACAACACAAAAACAGTTTTCAACAAATAAGCACCTTATTCTTCACTGTCTCCGATGTCTCTTTAACACTGCCAAGGGGATCATTTTGACTTTTATTAAAATGAAACCTATATAAATGTAGAATCCTGACTTTTCCTAAATATGTGTATACTTTATTCTAACACCAATTTTTTTTTAGTATTTTTTTAAGTATTTCTACCTAGAATTCAGTCATTTTGACAGCTATACCTGTTATAGGTCAATCACATTGATTGCTACATTTTACGGCTGTTGTTACTCAGCAACACTTGTTTTGCTGTAGTGTACACAACTACAACCTAAAATATATCTTTATTTTTTTAGCTGAATCACGGAAAGGTTCAAGTCTGTGTTCACCACACAGGTGCTAAATGTGTCGATGCGACAGTAGCGATATCAGCGCAAAGTGAGGAAAACGTGTGGGTTTTTAGCGCTGTCCATCTGTATATCTGGTGTCATTGAAGGTTGCCAGAAGGCTAACATAGAGACTGTTAGGGAATACAACAGAAACAGGTAGAATCAGAAGTAGATGTGGTGAAGATGTACTCGTACCCAACACGCACACTGCGAGTGACAGTGTTTTATAATATTCTTCGACATAGCCGCAATAAACGCTGCTACTCACTGTAACACATGCAGCAGTTAGCATTTATCATGTAGCTCCTAGTCTGTTCATGTTTTCGCTTTATCAGGAAAATGTAATAAATCTGTATTACCTCGTTCTTTTCCTGACAGCTGAGAGAGGAGGCAGGAAAAACAAACCAAAGCTCCAGTCTGAGGACAGACAGTTAGCCAGGAAACAGTGCCTGTAGAAAATGAGTGTAATTTCTCCCCATGTCTTGTGTTAGTTATTCAATTTTTATGTCCAGCTGATGAGGTCCACATCCCCATCTTTATTCTTCTCCTGTGTGGTTCAATATTTAGCATCAGAATTAGCTTTCTCCTTGACAAAGAAGCTGCTCCTGCTCCTTCCGAGTGACAAAACAAAACACACAAGCGCCAGGTCTGGAGGTTTAACACCGGTATGCAGATTACACACAGTATTCACGGTCTGTATGATACATAGATAGTTTATTTAAATGTTAATGTAATTCTAAAATGATTTAATGTGATTTTCTAACTGCCACTGTCTATGCCCTGCTATAACAGTATTCTTTATGACAGTACATGCACTTCTTTTTTTACAGAAGCATGGCTGGCTACTGCATCTGCACATGCTGCACACGGCCTTAGATAGAATTCAAAGTGAAAACGGTAATTCCCTGGTGGAAAGACTGCTGTAGTGCATTTATTTTCACAATAACCTGTAAGCTACTGTAAAACCTACATTACACTGACTGCATATGGAACACCTCCATAAAATTACATGGAAGCTAGTTAGCAGGCCTGCGGGGATCCTGAAATAGTAAGCTGAATATAACAGATGCATGATTACGCTCAGAGAGAACAAACAGCTTACATTTAACTAAAAGTAAGGGATAAAATGTTGAAAGTCCAACATCTGCTTTTAAAAGTGGAATAATGCAAACTTGAACAAAACAACCTAAAATGCCAACACTGCAGAAAATGAGAAGCAGCAATATCCAGTTTAACATCCACCTCGAATGAATTGAAATGAACAAATTTGGAACATGATGGATGTTGTTGACTAGAGTCAAAACCGTTTGTCAATTTAATTGACAGTGAATAGACAATTGACACTACAATGGAGAGAAGCTGGTGTTTTTACACCCTCTCTGAGGGTGTGTGTAATGGAAGGAAGAAAGAAATAAAAGGAACAGCAACAAAGCAGCAACAAATATAAACTAAAAAAGTAATTCAATCTCATTCAGGTGTAAAACATACATTTAGCAATTTGACAATTTCATTCTTCTTGTTTGGCAGAAATACAAAACATTTACTCGCACAGATTTTTTACTGCTGCACCAATTTCAGAGATGAGCCGCACAGGACACAAGGAAAAAGCCTTTTAACTCCTGTCCCATTTTCTTCACTGTATTTGAAAGTTTAATCTACCCCTTCTGTAACAGACTCACACTACAAATTCATATTTTCATCTTAAATCATAAAAGAAATCCCATAACAGCAAGGGGACAGGCTGACTGAGTTGTTTCCGTGCTTCTTTCTGTTCCAATAAGTGCGTGCAGTTTATATTCTATAATGTATTATTTCATAAGCAAGAAGACATTTCACAGGATACAGTACGTGGCATTGTTTATGGTGTAAAGCCATGTGTAAGAACTGTTGGTGTTTCCAAGAAGTGGATCTAATTATCAGAGCTGGGAGTAATGTGAGCTCTCTTCTCCTCTGCTCCTGTATTCGATCTGATTTTCACCCCGCAAGAAAATATATAGAGTGAGTTAGAATGACACAGATGCGCCTTATAGCTTTGTGCGTCAGAATGCAGGCTGTGCTGTGCTAAAGCAGGATATTTCCAAGTGTATGATATCATCTAATTAAATGAGTCAGGGGGAAGGTCTGCTTTACTCATTTGTGTGGATGCATTTACTCTGGGCCTCTGATGTAAGTATATTATTCCACAAGTATTTTCCTTTTCTGTGATAAAATCGCTAATGACGAGGTACGTTGTCTTTTTTTGTCACAGTGGTTTGTTTTACTAGAAGATATTAAAGGTACAGTCTCAAATGTCGGAATATGCACCAACATCCTTTACATGAATTCTTCCGTGTTCCTTTCCAGGTCTATACCATCCTCACTGCATTGAAGAAAAATCAATGTGTGCAAGGCATGATGGTACTGCGAATTCTAGACATACTGATCTCCACTGAAGAAATGTCTCCTGATGACTCAGGACGGTTGCTGTGTGTGAAAATTGCACATCATCGAATAGTCAGAGAGCGAGGGATGCAAAGGAAATAAGTCAAGGTGAAATCAACACCATCAAGTGTGAAAGAGACTCGCGTCCTCTTTCTCCCCGCTTGAGATACACACGCGGCACACGGGAGATGAAAAAAAAAGAAAAGAAATGTAAAGTATTCTCTGCGCTTTCTCTACAGTCATGTCAATATGAGGCTAAGTGACTGCTCAATATTCTCCACCAACCTCCAAAATGATGAGAGGGGGGTGATGTAAGAGTTACAACCGCTGCAGTGTATTAGAGAGAGAGTTGGCGCAGAGAGAAAGGGAGAAAAGAAAAGGAGAAAGACAAACTGAAAGACTGAAACAAAAGGTAGACGGAAATATTTAGTGGAAGCAATCGAGAAGAATATTTACAGGACGGTTGCACTTTATTTTAATTCTAATGCGTTCCCATCTGCAGCCTGATCAATTATTTACACAACATTATCTTTTTTCACACCTAGGTTATGCTTTTTAATGAGATGAACAAAAAAATGACACACTAAATGGCTTTGGTTTAATTGAAGCTTTTCACTTGGCTTCATTATGCATTTAGGCTTATCAGACATGCTCTGCCCACACTGTTTGTATTGAGTCAGATCACAATCCACAGTCAATGGCTTTTTCCTGTACGTTCTCAGGGGAAAACTCCTACACACTTATTATGTTTCACAGTGTGAAGATGTTGTGTTGTGTGATGGGTTGAGGTGACCATTTTGATGAAGTGCTGCTCTTGTACAAAACTCATTAACAGAATGTGATGCTGTTGTGTAGGAGGACATACGGAGTGTATTGTAAATGATACACTTTGCAGCAGATAGTAACAGCATTTTGCTCAAGATCTAATGTGGCCTGAAAAAGGTATTGTCCAAAGCAACTGGACTTTGCTGGGTTTCTTGACGACGTTTCGACCGTCCGCTTTCCGCTTACCCTGACAGGTTCAAGCTTCCATCCTAAAGGGGTTTCTCAAGTCTGACTGACTTGGGGTGAGTAGCAGGTTTCTAAACCCTGTGGAGTCCTCAGGTTGGTGATTGGTGGTCACCTGTGGGTTGTCCTTCCCTCTGGCTTTCACGTATGTTAATGTGACCACCTGAGCCAAAGTGTGAGCTACTGTGGATCTTCCTGGGTTATCGTTGAGATAACGGCATGGTAGGTGGGTGATAGATTGTGCCTGAGGCCACCACCCCTGTTTAACGAGGGTCGTTCCATCTTGCAGTAAACTGCTTCTTTCACACCTCGTTTGAAACCAATCAGCTTCCCGGTCTAGGATTGTGACTTCATTGTCCTCAAATGAGTGGCCTTTGTCTTTCCGGTGTAGATTAATTGCTGAGTCCTGTCCTGATGTGGTTGCTCTTCTATGTTGAGCCATGCATTTGTGGAGCAGCTGTTTGGTTTCTCCTATGTACAGATCTGTACACTCCTCCATGCATTGAACAGCATATACTACATTACTCTGTTTTTGTCTGGGCGTTTTGTCTTTGGGGTGGACCATTTTGTCTTAGGGTGTTGCCTGGTTTGAAGTGGACAGGGATGTTATAATAATAATAATAATGAATGATTTATTGATCCCCTTGGGGAAATTGTTGTTTGGACAGCTGCTAGACCCGTGTCTGCGCTACTACGGTGTATCGGTGTCTTTACACCTCGACATGTAACCTGGTGGGACTGGGAATCGAACTCGCTCTCCCTTGGGTTTGAAGATGACTGCTCTATCCGATCTCCTCTTGGATTTCAAAAAGGCCAAGTTTGCATATCCACATGTTGTAAGACTCCTTGATGTGTTAGCGTTCCTCAGCCTTTCCCTCTATTCTACACCTTCTGCCTGATGGTGTACGGTTCTGATTACTGTCCACAGAGTTGGTGTGTTTTTGTTACCAAACAAGTCCAGTTGCTTTGGATATAACCTTTTTGACATAACCATGACCTGGATGACTGAGAACCTTCGCAGATATCTAATGTGGTCATTTATAATCTAATCTAATCTAATCTAACAGAGTTTTATTTAATTTATTTTTTTTTTATTATTATTATAAAAGATTTGTATTATATTTTATTCAAAAGTGTAAATAACAATCAGTGTGTAACTAAATGTCAACGATGCTGTTTCAAAAGACATATTTAACTAAAAATAATAAAATGAAAAACAACTTTGGCACCAGTGGGGATTATCACCCTATTTTGCTGTGTTTCTCAGTTGGGCTCTGGCTCAACAGCTGTTGAACGGGCCTTTAAAAGGACATCTCAGGAGCTGTTTGTCCAAGTAGTAAAGAAAGATTGAATTACAATGAAACTAAACTTCAGACAGAGTCAAACCTGCTGGGAAAAGGGGAACAAAAGAGAATGAATCAAAAATGCCACAATAAATGTTGAATGTTTGCTCTGTACCCATAGAACTGAAGCTTAGTGGCTACCATTGGTCAGAGTGATACCTCTTCAGGGACCCATAAAGAGATTTGTCAAGTCCCTGTGTCTTGATGTCAAGTGGGCGTTTAAATGGATCGAGCTCGCTCCCTGCCCTGGCATACTTGTCTTGTCCACCTAACTCAATAAAGTTACAACCATCATGTTGAGTCAAGTGAGACTGACTGATTTTTGCGGTGAAGCTTTGTGGCTGCAACTGTTCGGTGTAGTGTTTTTGAACCTCCCCTTGAAGGGGAACCTGTCTTTTACAGAGACAATTTGACCCTTCACTTATCTCTGCTGGCTTACTTTCCATATAGTCTTATTACGATCCACATCAGGATTAGTGTAATAGATTAATTAAAGGATCATTCGATTTTTAAAATGATATTTAGATATTTTCATGGCCTGGGATTTGTCAGGATACTGGAGTATTTGTCCATAATATTAGATGTATTTTGAAGCATTGTGCATAAAGTTTGTCTATAACTAAAAGATAGTCCTAGTTTAGATAAATATGAAAGATAATTATAAATGTGTTGATATTCGAAGCACTATATGTTTGTAACTGATGAAAAACTAAAGTATTGTCTCAATATGATGAAAACTTTACTTTGCTTGCCAGATTCTTTTATCCAAAATGACTTACAAGGATCTAGCACTGGGTGTCTGGCTCAGGGACACACTTGGTGGGGAATGGACTAGGAATCAGACGGGGTTTAGAACCTGCAACATTCTGCATGTCAGGCTGACCCTTAACCAAGTGAGCTACCAGGCTGAAAACAACATTCATTGGTGCATGCAGGATGAATACTGTTGTGTACATCATCAGGGCAGAACTGTCAAGAACTTTTGTTCTTGTCGAACTTTCCAGTGGTTGTTGCAGTAGTGTTGTGCTTAGCATGCTAAGTAGCATTAGCAATTTAATACGATTTAAAACTGACTGATATAGACACTTCTTTGTAGCAATGACAACTTCATATCTGTTACCAGAGCAAATATGTGGCTGACTTTAACGAACAATTTGAATTAAAAACTGATTGTTCAACTTTTACAACAGAGGTGTTTCCGCTTGGTCTTCACAATAAGAGCATTATGATAGATTATATTAGAAAGGATTTGATTTTGTACAACTACCAGAAGTAGTTCGTGTGTTCTGATGGTAACTTTATCTTGCAGTGATTTTGCTTCAAATTGCATTGTAAATGCAGTAGTAGAGCTTTATATTGCTGTGGGTATTTAAAGAATATATTTATATTAACAAAAGCCTATGTGTTTAGTTTTACAGCACTTGAAATATGCATAAAATATTTAATAAATAATATACTGACACTGTATTGTAAAATGGTGGATTCAACATTCATACACACAACTGAATTCAATTTATTTCTGTAAATCCTAGAGGTTGCTTCAAAATTGAAAGAAACAGTATGCTATTTTATTCGGCAGCTTTTGTGCTGTCCGTGATCACTGTCATTGAACAGCAGGGCAGAGATATTCACTTCTAAATGTCAGTTTGTAACCTCAGTTTGTAACAGATGTTTAAACATAGATTAAAGTGAATAAAACGATAGATACGCTGGTTTATGGATGAATATTGTTAAAAAGTTACATCTTAACCACTGTTAAGATGTGTACACGTGTTTAACGCTAATCACACAGTGACAGATAAATGTTCTGTTATACCTTCTCTTCTGTAAGCCTTACATTTACTTACAATGCCATATAAATTAAAATACACTAACAAAAAACATGTATGTAAATCTGACTTTAATTAGTTTAAATAGTTTAATGAACTTTAAATAGTTTAATGGACATTTATTGAACATTTGATAAAAAAAAAACACGGTGTAAAAACACTATATGCCATAATGGCAGTTGGTTCATACAGTAATTTAGTACCACCTTTTTCCACTTTCAGAAATCTTTGTCCAAAATTCTCTTTTGCCACTAACTCAGTGTTGCAATAGAAGGTGAAGATGTCCTTGTTGTCATCCAAGGAGAAGAAGCGTAGAGGGCAGACACATAAGGGAACATTGGTTTGTACCATTGAAGAAACCCCCACAAGGCATTACTGAAATTGACATTCACAATAATTTAGCCAACAGGAGGTCACAGCGACTTTGATCTTTGGGCTGCACAGTCTCCTCAGTTCATCCCTGAGTTTAAGTGGACACTTTTAAAGATGTTCTCTCGAGATATTGCGTTCACAGCAACGGAATGGATGCACAGTCCCCGAAAATTGTGCCTCCAACCACAGCTATCACTGATGCAGAGCATACAAATAGCCTTGTGATCCTATAGTCTACCTTCATTTTCAATTGTAACTTTTTCCAATGGCTGGATAACAGAACTTCTACCAGAACTTCCCACCAGGAAACCAGAACAATCTGCTGCTTAAGCCAAAGACACAACACAAATCATTCCTAATGTTTGAAGCACCTTAATCCTTGAAAAGACCCTGAATCAAGTGTAGCTCGTCTAAGCGCCGTGGACTTTATCTAACCCTGAGGAAAACAAAGAAAGACGCCAAGATCTGTCCAACCTAAAAAACATCTGGAACAAAAAAAATAGAAAACAATAAAAATAGAACAGAATCCTATTAAAGGTCAAGTGCTTAAATCTGAAACGGAAACATGACCAGCTGTAATCCAACAAGCTTTGCAACAGCATCAACAGTCATGTTCTGAACAAATAGAAATGTCAATGCTGGACACAAAGCCGTCTCCACAGGAGACTCTTTTCATCACAACAGCATGCAAGGGAAATTGTTTACATGCCAGCCATCGGGGATGAGAGCTCAGAGAAGAGGTACAGTACAAAATGTGAAAAAAAGAAATGATCGAAAGATACAGTTAGGGAGCAAAGCAGAGATGGAAGCCGAAGGAGAGATCTGGGGATGAATGGATGTGTGTGTAATCCTGGACATATTAATCTAGACTGCTGCAGGATTTTTATGTTAATAATGTGAACCAGCACACAGTGTGCAAACGGGTTGCGGATGCTGCCCTCATTAAACAAGGTCATTTACTATACCAGCAGGACTTAACGAAATCTGAGATGAGACATCTTACGGTCACATCTGCAGTGTGCTGTTACGAGGGCCCTCGCGCAGAACACATTTGGTGACATACTGTATGTCGCCCTTAATGCAAAAGCACAGGTTTTTATGGACTTTCTGAAACCAGCGAATGCATCCCATTTTCATTTACAGTATGTAACGACCACATCAAAAGTGATGTGTTTTGAGTCCATTTACGAGTCCTTATTCTATCAGCAGTACTGGCTGCATGCCGTTCGGTAAAATATATTTACTGAGCATATTTTCCTCATGTTGTTCCTCTAACTGTCCATAAGGACGGATGCCCACAGCCACGGAGTATGTCCTGGTTCACTGAGTCTTTCACTTCATCATAATCTTTGTCTCATCAAATCACATCATAGTTATTTCTGCCATGATGTAGCAATTTGTCATTGTGGTTTCAGTTCAGTGCATTGTAAATGCCCTAAATCCACCTTATGTTTACTTTCTTAATGCAACGTGATCAGTTTGCAACACGAAAGGGCTAAAAGTTCTCTGCTCGCAGTTACATGCCTGGCATAATTACCACTAAAAATGTCATTACAGATATTAATTTCCCACATGTGAGGACAAACTTGGAGAACTTTAAACAATTCTGAACGCTATACTGTGTATCTGTTATTATCTGTGCATACCACTGTCTTTGAACCTGAATAAGCAGTGAGGGAATAAAACTGTACCTTAAACTGTGAGCTTGCAGGAGTCGTTAAGCGTCTTATGCATACACCAGTGTGTTGTTTATGAGTTCACTTTGATCTGTAGCCGTGTCACAGACTCACTCACTCACACACATACACAAAAAATAATGAAAAAATACAAACCACAAAATACTCCATGAACCCTAACACTTTGAAGTAGGTGTATAAAAACAATGCAGTCCCACATCAGCACAGCCTTTTGGGGTTTTAAATATTAAAGTCTGTTTACTCTTTTAAGTAGCTTTCAGAAATGGTACCATTTATCACAAAGCTTTACTCGATGCTAAACTTTATGAAAGGAATATTTAAATGTGATGAGCATGATCGTTGTGAAAGTCGTTGACCAACTATGTCTCCCTGAAATGCAGCGACCACTTCCTCACTTGTCAGATTTGACTTTTATTGTGTCGTTTTCTAAAATGTTCATATTTAACAGAGGACATGAATAGAGCTCAAATTTTTTATCAGTAATGGCAGGTAATGTGCCAGAAATACGGTAACTCAGGGTCGTCACTCAAGATCTTGCTAATGATTTCTTTGCATAGTTTCACTTGTATTTTAACTTCAGATTAAACTATATAATGTCATGATGCGATACAAAAATCAAATGCTAATCTTGTCCTTAGTTGTTGCTTTGTCGGTATATTCTGTGTTGTGTTTTATTGTCCCATTAGTGAGCTGTGCTCACCTCTCCAAATGAGCCACTGCTGCCGGTTTCGGTCAAATTAACGTCCTCGTGCATGCCGTCAGAGTGCAGCTCTTGTTGCTCAGATTTCATTGGGGTGTCAGGTGCAGCCTTTGCACTTCTACAAAGTGAGTCTCTAGCTTTATTGCTGATCCTTGCGTCATCGGGTGTCACCTTATGTCAGCAGAGATTTGAGTATTGTCTGTTCTGTGCACTCTGAGCAGTTAGCGGTGGAAAATATCTTGGCAAACAAACTCCCAGAGATCTTAGAGGAACCGCTGCAGTTGTTTCTCTCTAGCCTTCTTTTCAACAGGACCACATCATCAATACACTACTGAATGGTGTACACTGCTCACTTGTTTCATTTTATACACTTTGGATGAATTAAATAACCCAAGGTGTTTTTTTTACATATGCACAGCCACACAGAAGTGCTTTTTTTCCATGATTACTTTACCATAGTTTATTCATGTAAGATTCATGTAGTTAAAGGTTTTTTTGTTTCTGATAGCACAGCCAAGGAATATGATATTATTTACTTTCTCTTTCCTTGTATTTCTCTCTCTCTTCATTGAGTAACTTAATCTCTCTCTCTTTCTCTCTCTCTCTCTCTATATATATATATAAACAGTGTTACTCAATGAAGAGAAAAAGAAATACAGGGAACTATAAACTTTAGCTGTGACAAACTATTACAGAATGTACTAAACCAAAACCAGAAAAGTCAGCATGGCAGTAAACTGTTAAAAGTATCCAGAACAGAAGTGAAAGTGGTTTTCAGTCCTTATGTTTTTTACCAGTAAAGAGGGTGCCTTCTTGATTATGTAAAGGACAGAAAACCACAATTTCTCTCAAAACAGTATTTGGATGAATGAACTTTATGGTGGTTTGCTGTGGCTGAAAATCATGGTTTATAAATGCATCACTTTAGGAGCATATCTGACGAGCAAAAAGCCCTCAGACTGGAGGCCCACAGGGGCAGCTAAGGAAATAACTTCATACTGTACAATATAAGACCACCAAAAACCCCCCTAAAAGACTCGCTTATATGAACAGATGCAGCATCAGCGTCAGGAAAACAAGCCTTTCAGTGAATCTGCATCAATGGTTACTACCAACTGATTTTTTTTCTTTTTAGCACTTCACCATAAACTACCAAACATCTGTGGTAGATTTGCTCTACGCCTTGAATGAGCGTCATTTATTTGGAGCTCTGTAAGTTTTCTCTGCTCTGCCTGTATGATTTATTCGGGAATCTGTGTCTGTTTGTTACCTAAAGGAATACTAACTCTGAAAAGATAAAAGCTTTTCTTCAAAGTCAGTTCATATGAGTTCAGCCCTGTTCATTTTTTGTCTGTGGCACAACGTCTCTCTGTGCCAAGACTTCATTCACAGAATATAGGAAACTATTTTAAATATCATTCACATGAACTTTGCTGTAAATACCATTTGATATCTTAATAGCTTCTAACTTCTGAATGTGTTCATTATTTGGTGGTGAATATATTTCTATTGAGCTATGATTCTGTTTGTGTCCGTTTATTGTTGCGATCACTGTGATTATTTATTTAAAATAAACAATGTGGTCAAAACATGGAAAACACATCTCATCTTAAGTGTTGTGGTTCACCGCTAATGGGTCCAGGATGATGAGAATTAATAAGTATAGTAAGAAAAATAGTTTTATTTATTTATAAAGTCATTCTTAAAACACATTTGACACTGAACTGAAAGTTGCCTCCTATGGTAAAATCCTGTGTTTTGTGACGTCCACTCTGATCTGACTGTGCTATATTTCCTCCTCTAAAGACTGCATCACCTCACTTTTTCTATCATAATTACTTTGGCTGCTGGATGTGCCCATTTGTAATATGTCACCGCTGGTCGAAATAACCCGCTGGCACAAACCACTTACGGAAAAAAATGGTTTAGTCAAGACTGTCATTTGGATTTTGGATGTATAAAAGACTTTTTTTTTAAGATAGTATAGAACTTCTTACACAGGTGTACATTTAAAAGTATGTGCACTGTCCACTTATACAAAATACATTGGGTGCATTGAGTGGAAATGATGATTTGTCCCTTTAGTACCAGAGGGATCTACAGTGCAGTAACTACCTTTACCAAGGGATTCAGTGAGGTTACGAGGGAAGTGCAGTGGAGAACAGAGATATCTAATTTTAATGTGTGTGCATTAATCATTTGTTTTATATTTGTGTTATATTTGACGATATTCATTATTTCAAACCAATTTCCCTAATTAAATATTGTGATGTTAACCACTGAGCAGCACTGCTATCTCGGACACCTAGCCATCGAATGGTTGACTCTAAATAATGAATGCTAGACTTCTGTTGTCTCTATATCATACATGAGAAAGCTTTTATGCAGTCAGGAACTAAGTCTGAAAAATCAATGTACCATCACCCGAGGTCACTCACTTTTTATTGTCCCGATGTAATACACAGGTCTTTTAAGAAATAGCACACAGGCGCGGTGCTATTAAAGTCAAGTGAGGAGAAAAAAGACAGAAAGGTGTGAGAGAGGACGAAGTGACCTAAGTTCAGTTACATGGAACAAGTCGGGAACATAAGTGTTTGTTGTGCTTTTTCTGTATATTATGTCCATTTGAAATACTTCACAAAACAGCCATACCATCGGCAACACTTTGAACCGAGGCTCCTCTTCCCATTTTGATTCACACAACACTGTAGCAAATACGCCATTGGAATAAAAACATAAAGGCAGTGGCTACAATACATCCAGATCTGGATAATGTGACTGAAGGGGATTTATCCTTAGCAATTAGCAAGGATGCCACAGTACGCGGCAACACTGAACAAAGCTACTTAAGAGACACTTCCTGATAATAAAAGAAAGTGTTGCTTTTTTTGCCAATTCAGTCAATAAAACCATCCCTAATCATTCCTTTTCAAGTCTAACTTTGAATCTTTGTATGAGTTGAGGTAATTCTTTCAGGGCTGATGTTTGTTATTGCTCAATTCAGTCACTCTTATCATTTCTTTTTTTTTTTTTCGATTTTCTCAATCCAGAGTTGCTGTCATGTTTTTCTTGTCTCCTGCTACTCTGCCTCCACAAAAGCTAATTGTGTGAAATTATGCTGTCTGCCTCAAGGCATTGGTAGTCCATTGTAAGTAGTTTCTTTTTCAATCAAAATGACAACTTTTCATACTTTATTGTGTAAGAATGGTAATTTGTGACATGATTACATCTTACTTGTCACTGGCCTTCCCCTATTACAGCAGTTAACCAGGCTTAACGATTGATTAGCTTGACTTTGTTGGCTTTTTTCTACCAATTAATTCTTTCCATCCTTTGGTGGTGTTGCTGACATTTAATATGGATCAAGGTATAGATTTAGTATGTTGTTTAATGCATTTGTTAATATAGTGCAACATTTGTGGATCAAGCACATAAACCTGTCGTTTAACAGCTTTTTTGTATTTATTTAACTTTTTAACCACATATAATACATGTGAAACTCAGTGTAACAGATTCAAATAATTTATTTTGTGCAGCACCTGTATGATAAAACGCATGCTTAAGAATTCACAAGCCAACTATACTGTACTATATGTGCATTCATAAACAGTTGGAAATGCTATGCTAATGTAAATTGGGAACAAAGATGTGACTTGGAGAACTGCATGTTGGATTTCTTCTGCCTGGTGCAGGGTTAAAAATACTGGATTACTGATGCAATGCCAACATCAGAGCGCAGCAAAAATACCTCATTGAAAAACACTGACACTTTGATGCAGTAGGTCTATAGAAGGCTTCCATTTTTTGATCCAGATACAAGCAGTACTGTTGCTGGCATCTATTCCAAGTAGGTAAACTGTTAGACAACAGCTAACACTAGATATAGTTCTGTTATTATGAATTAACCTGCAAGTCATATTTACAATTATATAATTATTCAGTCTATGAAATCTCAAAAATAGTAAAGAAAATTACCACTTAACGTCAGGAAATATCTTACACAAGAAAAAGTTATTGCAGAATGTCTTATTAGTAATAAATGATCAAAAATATTCCACCAGTACACAACAAGTATTAAACATTTGGCTCACCAGATCAACATGTGATCATTTAAAGCACCGACAACTCTGGTCACTGAGAGAGAAGATGACATGTGATGGAGCTGACTGAAAATGTCATGTTACCGAGCGACTAAAGAACATGCAAATTGAAAGGCAGCAGTAAATTGCACTCTGAGGAGTTATTTGCCCTGTGAGAGTGCCACTGGCAGCCAGCGTGCTAGCACACACGGCCACTGAGTGAGTATGAAACCATTTGGCCTTCTGCCTCCAATTCCAAACATTCAGACCCTCTGTTCTTCACTCTTGTATAAGAGTGCTTAGCGTCCTCTTTGAATTAATGAACTTGAATTTTTCTTTGTACAGTCTGACATCATGAATGCTCCAATTCAACAAATGTGTTTCCCAGTGTTCCCTCAAGTACCATTTTTTTCTTTGCAAACACATCTTATGTTAAAAACAAAATTGAATTCTACTTCATGCTTCTGTTCAACCATCTCATCTGGGGCTTGAAATTGAGGTGACTAAGAAACTACTTGTCTTAATCAAAGCTTTTTTACAGCTCCTTTATACACAGTTACTTTATTTAAGATAATTTCCTTTAATAATTACTATAAAGCACCGACTGTATTTCTTTACATGACAGCACACATTGAATTCAGTAGAAGTTAAAAAAAGCAATCTAATTATCTCACAAAAGTCAACAGACTGATATGTATCTACTTAACAAGAGGAGGCTACTCTGCATAATTGCAACTTTATCCTCAGCACTCTGAATGATTCAGCCTTGTTAACCCGTTTTAAAAGTTCAAAGGTGAGTTGAGGTTAATAGAGAGCGTGGTTATCAGAATATTGAGTCACAATCATCCTCATGTTCTTTTTAAAAATCCTAATCATTGTTTCTCTTTTGACAGTCTATCAGCGTTTTAATTACTTCCCTGGCCTGTCACTGTACTGCTGTGTCACTTATACACTTATACATATATATCTGGACAGAAAATGGTTGTAGCTGTTAAAGATTAATGTACTATAGTACTAATTAGACATAGTTTTATTAACACAGTAGTTATCGTGTTGTATTTGTTGTTTTTCAGCTTTGTAATAGAAAAATTATGCTTCTTTTCTACAGTAATTACTTAGAACATTTTAAGTTAGGTGCCTATAAATGTAAAAAATTCGCACAATGGCCCAGGTATGAGAAGACTTGTTTGTACTCGTTTGTTCAGTAAAATGGAAACTAATAATAAATTTCAGGGAACACGCATTTCATTTCAATAGAATGAGCAACTCACTGAGGCGTGAAATCATAATGAAACTGTGGCATATGGGAGAGATGGCAGGCGACCTCAGAGGACTGCAGTCACTCACTCACTCCCTCACTTACTCACTCACTTACAGTCTTCATCTGAATGAAACCCTCTAAAGTCAAATCACACCAATCACAGCGCAATCAATAGACAATCATAATGTTTTGTTTGCAGGTGATCATGAACAGTGGTTATAGAAGACTCTGGTCCCTGATTTCTGTCAGTGAGAATAGGAAAGCACCCAAATTTGTGAAGAAACCAATCACATATTAGCCCTCCTAATGTGTGCGCCGTCCTTTTTAATAGCCAGTGAAAAAAATGAAAAGTGGCAAATTAATCTACGTGAGCCTCAAGGTTTGAGCAGGAAGCCTGTTTTTTCTGCTTTGAGTTTGTTTTACCCATCTCTTTGACATGCAAATTGATTAGATATCCAACATGCTTTTAAAAGGATAACATACTTTATTGAGCTGTCCTTTACATTCTGTACACGTTATATTTATATGAAAAATATTTGTGTTGAAAAGTATGGAATTATATTTGTGCCACAATTCGTACGAGCGTAACTTGATATTTTGAACACTGAAAACGTAAACCATGCAAGCAAAAGTTTATTTTGTGCTAAAAAGTGACTAAGTGTCTGCTATCCACCACAAAAACACTCGCAAATTCCATTTCTTTGCGCTCAACATTCTCTCTTACGCTCGCTTAACGTCTCACTTCTACGTTCGTTCAACGCGAACACTACGCTCACTCAACGCCTGTCACAGCGTAATACATGTGCCACTATTCCAACCAATCACAGAGCCGAACAGGGTCAGCTGATCACCAAGATTGTCGGTCTCGCTAAGATAGCTTCTCTACCGCTGCTACATGTTATAGAATTAAATACGCGATATGAAAACAATAATGTGGCGTCGCATTATCAGGTGAGTTATACGTTTCTCATGGCTTGTATTCCTGCTTATTTATACTATTATTACTAGATTTACCCAGCGTTTCAGATAATAGTAAGTTTTATAGCATGAATCATGACTATTGGCATTATGTTTAGTGTTAGTTGTTCAATTAGAGAAAATATAAATTAATTTGAGCAGATTTTACACTAGGGCCATGGTGCACTTGAGTCAAGAAACTGGTGTCATAATTCATAATACATTTATCATCTCGACA
>JAUMHF010000002.1:6542833-6574966 GCA_032359275.1 Microctenopoma steveboyesi | reverse complement strand
CAGAGACACACCTGGTAGGGGATGGATTAGGAGTCAGACGGGGTTCGAACCCACAACCTTCTGCATCCCAGTCTGACACTTAACCCATTGAGCTACCAGGCCGCTGGAAAAGTGAGGTTACTGGTTGAATCTCAGACGTGCAGGGTTGAATGTGATTGAGAATGTGATGTCCCACCATCAATGCCACTGTGTTGCCCTTCAGCAAGCTCCTGCCTCTCTGGTGTAGCTGTCTGCTGGTCAACTATTTTCTTTAAAGAAACAGTGGTATTATGTTTCAGTATCTCTGCTTTGGTGATTTATGTGTATTGATTTAATTCCATCAGAAGCCACATTTTTGGATTTCAACAGGGTCTGTTAACAAATATATAGAATATATTAGAATAGAATATTAACTAGACTGTGATATAGAAAGTGAAATAAATCAAACTTATACAAACACATGCCCATTTGACACAATTACCATTGCGGGGCTGTTATATCATTGTGTGGTTTTTGGACACTCAGCTTCTGGAATTGGCACAAAAGACACACGGCAACAGGCTTTTGTCACTGTTTTGGATCCTAACCTGTTTTTTCTTTTATTACCTACAGCTGTTCCGATGGGACACATAACTTACTTTTAACTTACTTTGGCTATGTCTCACTGTATTCTACAGTGCATGTCAAAACTGATAGAAAAATCACAATTCAGATCATGGATCGTGACTGTGATTAAAAATTCGATGTAATAAGATCTCTGAGTCAGATCACCAACCCGTAGTGACAAGTGTGAGTGTGATCAGCATAACTGACTAGGTTTTTGTAAGTTATCTGGATTTAGTGTGCTTTGGTTGCTTAACGAGCTGAGAAACATTAACCACACTACTGGCAGAATTAAACATTCTGCTCAAGTTCCTGGATACAGGAAATGGAGAACGTCTCCACTGCATAGTAAAACCTGGAGGAACTTAAAACTGAATTGGGATTTCAGAGCTCACACAGAAATATTCACACCCAAGCACAACTGAGCAATTACAGGATACTTTTAAAAGTTTTCAAAAAATTAAGAAAAAGAAAAGTAAGAAACATACAGACCCCCCCCTAGTTCAACTATTGCTAATGGCCTTTCTGACACTATCCACTGTTCCAAACAGCACTTTTACTGAATCATGCACTAGTGCCTTCAGACTTCAGAGCGCCTGAATGAAGAGTGCAGTGTTTAAGCTGGGAAGTGCATTAGTCCCATCTTCTTGTAAACCCAAATGCTTTAAGCTAAAAGATTCATCCTGAACAGGAAAGTGCTGCACTGCAGAGGATTCACTGAGAATTAGCCACAAACCTTTTCTCATTTAACCATTAGAGAACAAACACCCCTGAAAAACATGCTGAAAAGCACTGGCTTGTGTCTGTATTGGTAAGTTGAGTTTGGTTTATGCAGTCAATTTGTTGTCTATCAGTTTTGCCAGGGGAGAAGAGTAATAGTGTCATCATGGGGGATAATCAGTAGAGCGAAGCACATTAGAGAGGAAGAGTCATTGAGCTACGTGTTACCCTTTCCTGTTACTTCCTGGGAGAACAATTACTATGTTTGAGTAACCAATGATTGAGACAAGATGCGCTCACAGTGTGTGTAATTGATGAGCGTTGTCTCATGAAAAACAAGGTAAATTTGCTTTTAAAGACCGTAGCAGGGTTGTTTTTGTTTGTTTTCTATGTCGTCGTTGCTGTAAGTTTCTGAAAATGCTTTCCAGCACCAGATTTTACCTTGACAAGTGAGGTACATAAGCTGCAAAACAACACTGGGATAGCAAATAGCAGAGCAATGTTGATATCGCTGCTGTCGTGCAGCACGCCGTGGGTGGCTCTCCTATCACACACACACACATGCATGGATTCACAGAATACTCACATCATATCATAATTTCATGTTCACTTCCTTTTTTTAAATACAGTTGAATAAACAATTTAATGTTACTCATACAGGGGCTCATGTCCTTGCCACACTGAATGGTGGGGTCTAGTCTGAGTTGCGGAGGTAACAGCTTATGCGATTCTGAGAAAAGGTGATTGTCCGTTTCTTTGCAACAGGTATGTTCTTTTTTAAAACGCGCGTGAATTTGCAAACTCATGGAAAACTGACTCCTGCAGCTTTAAGTGCTTTTTGTAAACACTGGTGTTCAGTTTCTGTTCCTCTTTTTTTGGTTGCTCATGCATATTGCTTTCACAAATTCAGTTTTTTTTACATCAAAAGTAACCAAAATGTCTTTTAAAAAATCCCATTCAGATGTGTTTAAAAACTGGAATAATAATTTGTGTCTGATTTTTACATTCATGTATATTCTAAAAGCTACATCTGAAATTTGTCCATTGTTAAAAACCCAAAACAATATATAAATACCAACATCTTTTCATTTTATTTGTTGGACACATAATGAACACTGTCAAAACATGAAGCTCATATGTGTATGTGAGCAGAAAGAAACTCCGTATTAAAAACTAATAATGACCTCATCCTTACTCCCACACAGATGAATTTTTAAAGTAATCTTCTAGTGTCCAACTCTACACACTCAGTGCAGTGAAGGTCAAATATTCAAGTGGAGTAACAAAACGGAAAGCACAGTTGTTTGCTTTAAGCTGTAAACAGATTGCGCTCTCCATCCTAATGTCGTGCTTTGTTGTGTTTCTCAACTCACTTTCTCAAACTTTACTGTATGCCATCACTTATTCTGAGAAATGTATTTATTTATAAAAACCTGAAATGTGACTAAAAAAACTTTAGCGGAGTCTCTGACATCTTGTTAGATAACTGATCAGCGCAGAAATGCTGCACATTTATCTGACCTAAGAAAAGCACAGTGACTGAGAATAAAATGTAACCTTGGTTTTATAGGAATTATGTAACTGACTTCTGAATAAGAGGATCTAGCACAAGGTGACAGAGAACGCTTTTCTAATAGTTAATATATAAGACAATCAAAGGCAGTTTCTCTAATTCCTGCCAGATGCTCACTGGGAGTAATGAATAGATTGTCAGTGTCAGGCCCAATGTGAAACAGAACCTCTTCACTCTAAATTCACAAAAGAAAACAGATATAAAAATCATAAATATGATTCAAAATATTCTTAATATAAGTATAAATATAATGAGAAACGAAGAAGTAAAATTTGACGGTATATTCTTCAGATGAAATAACACAGTTTCGTTAATACATGTCGGTTAATAAATGCTTTGTTGACCTTTGGAGATCATGGTTACGTTAAATTAATTTGCCTGCTGCAGCCATATAGTTGCCATTTTAAAATAGATACAGTCATATAAAATAAATACCAGCATTTAAAGTACAGGAATTGACTTTTACCCTTCCAAAGTCATAAAATGGCATTTTGAATTGCCTTACTCTTCACTGGTACACTGTGTTTTTTCTTCGCTGATGTGTCACACTCGTTACTGATGTGGGATGTTTGTGTGAAAGTTCATATTTAATGATTTTAGTGTCAGTCCATTTTAATGGAAAAACAAATTTCAAACATGCAACAAACTGAAAAAGCAGTCAGCATTAGGGGGAGACATTAAACGGAGTATGATAATGGCTTTAAGTTCAGTGGGACTGGTTTGTGACCAGAGGGCCAAGGGCTTGAATCCCTGCAGAGAGATTAAACAACAGCAACCAGAAAACCTGTCTATTTTAGCACTGCATTGTAATTACTTACTTCAACTGATCTGTGGTAAACCATGTCAGCAGGTAGCAAACTGCTGTGCATTTCCTCATTAAACCCAAATAAACTGTGATCTATAAACAACGGGGGAGAAATTCTCCTCCTGCAAGCACTATATTATAAGCAATTTACATTGGTTTTCACTTCATTTTTCAGAATAATTTTGTAACTGCACACTGGTAATATTAATACAAATCATTCCCGGGGACAGTCTCAACTACTCCCCATTGTCCCTTTTACAGTAAGTAATAAAAGTGACAAAATGGCCTCGGCTTTAAATGTGCCTATTTATCATTCAATAAAAATAATAAAAGGTAATATAGACCTATAAGTGTTCCCAATATTCCCAGAACAAGGAGGCATTAGAGCTTATTAAAAATAGTTAGAATATGACTTCTTTAAAACATAGATTCATGTTATAGGTCCCTATTATGAAAATGATGCCTAAGTGTACAATATGAGGCTGGTGAAGAGTGAGAATGCATATCTTATCTCATTAACAGTGCTAGTGGGTAACTAGAATCTCACAGTGCCAAAATTAGTATTTGTTTTAAAAGTTTGAGAGGAAGCAAAAGGGAAAAATATAATACAATGACAGGGATTGGATAAGAGTAGCCAAAGGGCCCAGATGACCCATTTTTTCTGTAGCCATCATCAATCAAACAGAGAAAATGAAGTAAATGTGTGTTCAATGCTCCTGTTCTCCCAAAGTGTGTTTTATTAAATAAACCAGGGACAGTGAATGGCATTACTTTCATTGCAGTCTGGATGATATATAAGTTTGGACCCAAAGGAACAATGAACAGGGATTATTTTGTGTTTTGCTCCATTGCTTTTCTGAGTAGATGTTAGAAATCTCTAGTACCTGTGAATCTGTATCATTCATCATTTACGGTCTGAGGTGTATCTGACAAATGCCACATACTAAATCCCATGTACAATAAGGTAATGTTGAGATTCCTAAGAATAAAAATAGAGAAGATCAGTGTTCTGCCGTCCCATTGGAAATACAATGGGACGGAGATACAATGTGGAGAATAAAATCAGTGTTACATTTTAAAAACTAGAATAAGGAACAGACCTAGTTTTTTTTACCACCAAAATATGGCACCCTCAGTCACTCCAAACTAATAGTGTTAAATAAGGAGGTTTATGGAGAAGGAGCTTTATCTGCATATTTAATCAACATTTGGACATTACTTGCACTATAAATTAAGTTTGGCCTACATCACCCGTCTCAGCCTTGCTAGAAATTCAGGTTGGCAGAACATATCTGGGTAAACATTTAAATTCATGGAGCAAAAGATTATAGTTAGGAGTGAAATTGATCTTAGCCTCAGACATACTGTTTCATCTCGCAAAGCAACACCGTAATGTTTACTAATATATCCTTAGCTTGTCCATTCGAACAGTGCATGAAATGACATTTAGAATATGCCCTTTACTCTGCTCTACTCATTATACGTAAGGCGAGCTGTGAGAAATGGCTTTGGATTATGTAAAAAAGGGCTGTGTGGCAGGAGTTGAGCTGAAAAGTCCACACCTTTGGCACTAACCTCACAGAATAAAAGTCTGGATAAAAGTGTGAAAGAGAATACATTTCAGCCTGCTTCTGTTCACAGGTTAGATTAGTGGCACATTAAAAAAATGATTAATGTAAAGGAAGCCTCGTGGATCTAAGTGCATCCATTAGAAGCAGCCCGTTTGGAAAAGCAATGCTCGGTGCTCACATAGTGCATTTACCTGTTTGTGTCGTTTACTGTCCACTTCTTCAAGACAGATAAATGTGAAGGTTCTCAGTCATCCAGGTCATGGTTACCTCAAAAAGGTTTTATCCAATAGCAACTGGACGCATCAAGACAGATACGTTTACAAAGAAATACTCCTCCGTACCTGTTGGAACTTCATGCTGTGTGCTTCAATTGTAGGCAGGGAGTACGCGGTGTTTTAAAAAGTATTAAAGGTGGTAAGTCACATAAGCTAAAAGTAAAAAGTATTTGAAGGTATAACCTGCATTTTATGAGGTTTTAAATTTTCATGTAACTTTATTTAACAAGACTCGTTCATTTTATTTAGGTAATGTCTGTGATGCTAACGTCGCTCGTCTCTCAAACTGTTTGCGCTGAAACATCGGCTACTGCTGACGCTCAAAGAAAGCAGTATTCATGCTCCAGGCGGAGAAACTTCACAAATCATTGTGTTCACGTGTTTATGTTAATACCTGCAGTCAATAGAACAACTAAACTTTTTTAAGTTGTTTGACGCAGCTTATTAATCAAAGCTCGCGCTCTGACCACCTGTGTGTGCGCCCGTGTCACTCACAGCAGAATGACCAGATGAATGAAATGAATTTTACTTCCCTGATGGCGCGATCGTATAGAGGACATTGCACTCAGGTTGGAAAAAAAGTGGTTCAGGGAGCATGAAGCATCATTTTCACACGGGGACTGATCACAGCAGAGTCCCAAACTTAATGCCATTGTGAATCCAGGGATGTGCTGGAGAAGAAGAGATGATCACATGGCAAATTCAAGAGATATAAGAGTATGACTTTCTTTTTTTGGCCAAGCAGTGTAGTTACCTGTGCTTGATCAGGGGTGGGCACTAATGATCGCCGCATATTGAAGTTGTTTTGCCCCCAGATGTCATTGCCAAAAGTACAAATACAGCCCAAGGCTGTTAGGCCTAATTAAAGCCAATAACCCGTACGGTTTGATCACAAACTTCAATTCCAACTGTGAGTTTGCAGCCTCTGTGCTTCGTTTTTGGTTATGTTAATTTGTACTGATGGACTTGGCAGTCCACTGCCTCACTTTTTTTTCCTTTTAGCCTCCAACTGAACCCTATCAGCATCTACCATGTAAACCTTTAATGTGGAAATTAGTACTACACTGGAACACGTGCGCCACAGCCTCAGCATTTTGCTATTCTGATTATTCATTATGATGAATAATGTGAAACAATAGGACATTTACAGGCTTGTATTTTTAACTGATTTACTATTAGTCTGTGTATTCATTGACTAGGTTGTCGCTGATATGATGCCATAGGCCTTTTTACTGCAGACATTTTGACATGTCATTATAGGAAATGCACAAGTGTTACTAATAACATTAACGGTGGCTTTGCCAGCTCAAATAATACCAGGACCCTGAAACTGGAGCAGTCAAATGGAAGTCAGCCATCATTAAATTTGATATTTACACCTATGCGCGTCCTTGTGAAGAAGGTCTGTTGGACTGAATATTCAGGTCAATATAATTATTTCACTGCTTGTAAGCTGTGCAAAATACAGTAATAGATTTTATTTTACATGAGGGGAAGTCATGGATTATGTTCCTCCTTTACTCATTAGGTGGTGCCACACTTGGTGAGAGCAGATGTTTGAACTTTACAGTCAATCAGTTTGCACCGTTCCAATCGTGCAGCAACATGTAGAAATGGTCATCAGCACAGATGCCCTGCTGTTGAGGAAGTGGAACTGGTTCTCATTGTTGTTGTGATTCTCTCTCAGCCCTCACGTGTCACCTTAAATAGGCCACAAACACCATGTGATTGCATGTCAGAGCGCAGAACACAAACAACTCCATTATTGCATGTCAGATTGTATGGGACTTAATCCCTCTCTAGAGACTGCACTCAGAAATACAAACCGATCCAACTCACCTTCTCTTTTTAATGCTCTTTTTTGTTTTATCTATATTTTGAATAGGTTTTACAATAAATTGATTAACTGCATGTTATTTATCATTTAGAGTCTTTATGGTCCTTGTCAAACTGATCAGTCACAGTCACGTCATCCATGAAAACAGCTTGGTTTTCTACTGAAACCTTTATAATTTCCACACCTACCAACATATCACCTTATGGGTATACTTGAAGTTACTTGGTGATATGCAGATATAATTATTATTTTCTGGCTATGTAACTCCCAACAGTCACAGGTCACAGTATATTTTTCATTTATATTTGACTGACAGTCCTTAATGACACTGCTGACACATCTGCACTTCAGCTGTCTCTGTTAATGTTAGCTTTCTAGGTTCACAGGACAAATCACTTTACAGCTCTAGACTTCCGAGATTCAGACAGATAGCTTTAAAGGTGATGAATTTAAAACCATGGGCCTGGAGTGGAAATTGTACAGACTCTGGTATACAGAGAGAGTATTAACCAGATAGAAAGTTTATTTTTCTTCTGTGGTTTGTAGAATTAACATAATTTAACTACAGATGCGTGACTCAGAAAAATTTGTCAATATATAAATCAACAGTTGATTAAACTTTCACCTTTTACAGCTAGTTAAAGCATTGCTCCTTGAGTGATAATAAAAATGATGGTTTTTGCTCTTTGAAAATTGCACTATGCAATTATCATTTTAGTCTACAAATTATTGACCTTTATTACATGATTAATTTAAAAAATCTAAGTAATTTAATTTCTACATTTTGCTGTGTTCCTGGTCCAATACATGTCCATGAGCCTTCTTTCAGTAAAGTTTACTTTTAGAGTTCAGTCAGACTTTAGAAGATAGCTATAAAACCGTGGGCGTGCAAAGTGCAGGGAGTTGAAATTTTCTTGTGGTAAACCCAGAGTGTGAGCTAAGGTCAGAAGAGCAGCATGTGTCTGTATTTAGACACGTTTAGCTTGAATGTGACATTCTTTACCGTGTTTTAGATGTTTTCTCACCATGCCATCCACAAGGCATGACTTTGTGCAGGTACAGTATGATCTCCCTTCCTCTTGATCTCACCCTCATCCCTGCTGTGTGAAGCTCTTTCACCTCATATAAACTCAGCCGGTGGTAGAGATACAAAGCAGCAGTCTACGGTAGGACTAGCTGGGTACCTTGGTTTGAAGTGGAGATGAGCAGAAGAAGCAACATGCTCCCTTGTACCCCTTAAATTCTATAAAAACATTAGGAAGAACCTAGTGCTGTTTAACTGAGTTTTATATAGAGTCTTGATATGTTTTGTCCGTGCACAGAAAGCAATAATGAAGGAAAAAAAACATAGCAAGGATGTTTTAGTGTTTTTTCCTCACTGGGTGAAATTAAAGGTGTGATTAGAGAGTGGGGATTTTCTTTCGAGATCCACATCGGGGACTTATAAGGATGTGCTTTTAATGAGACGACACGTGAACGATTTTTGAAGGAAATACTTTACGTCGCAGTTGGTAGACGCAGTGTAGATGAAAAATGATCTCTTTAATTTAAGTCAGCATTAACATACATATCTGTCTGACTGTGCGCATATCATTAAGTGTCTGCCCACAATTTATAACCAGAACAAACATGAACCTATTTGTACAAGAAGAAGAAGAATCCATTTTAATGTCATTGATACATATTTACATGTTACAACGTAATTTGTTCTCTGCATTTGACCCATTTGACCCAAGCAGTAAGCAGCAACAGGCGGCGCTCGGGGAGCTAGCGCCAGGTGTCTCGCTCAGGGACACACCTGCTATGGGGGGGCGACTAGGTGCCTCAGCTGGGAATCGAACCCGGGGCTCCTGCTTCCGAGCCCTCTGCCTTAACCACTCTGCTACCAGGCCGCTAAGATAAAATGTCTTTCTCTGGTGCACACCAGATGACAGCCACTAAGTTTTTTTTCAAATATTCTAGTAGAAATATTGTATTGAACATTGTAGATGATATATGAAAAAATATTTTTTACTAAAACACATGCTGACCTGAAACATGTGTTTTGGGGCATGCAGTCTGCAGCTACCACATCTTGCAAATGGTGTGGTGAAAAAAAAAAATAAAATAAAACCATACATACAGAACATACACATCTGTAAAAAATTTAACAATTTAGCAAAAAGAAAAGTCAGACATCTATTACAGTATATGTTACAGGATATGATTTTACAATTTTCCCTTTTAAATAAAAAAACTAACACAAATTTGAATAAAATTCTTAATTATAGTCATGGTTCTTTTTGGATTATTCACTGTTTTTTGCCAGGCAGACTGACCTAATTTTCAACAAACAAACAACAAACAGCTTAAACATAATGTAAGAGTAACTATAGACTGAAAATATACTGGCCTGCAACCACAGAAGAGTTCATGCTAAATTGTGACTTGTTTTATATTTTATACTTGAACTGAATATAAAATCATTTGTGTGCCAAGTCTTTTTTTAATTGCTAGGGTTAATGCTAGGCTACCGCTGGGCCTCGGGCACTACGTGTGCAGCTTAGCCAGTATAACATTTTGGCCTTACTTTTGAGTGAACTTGCTTTACACACGCAGGGAGATAGAGAACCTGCTTGTGTGTGTGTTAACCATGCTTATGTGTAGTAGAGAATAATGTACCCCGTGCCTAGATATGGCTGTTGCTCCATTGCTTATGAGAAACAAAACCATTATAAAACTACTTTCAGTGGACACTTATGTTAAGCATTTATTCGTTTGTTCAGTAAAGAAAACAAAAGGTCTGAAACCACCACACTCTACATAGTTTATAGTTTATCACTACCGGTGTCATTTTGTTAATCATGTAAATGTAAGTGTTTTTTGTGTTAAGGAATGAAAGATGCTACTTGCTGCATTCAGTTTAGGGGACTTTGCTGCAGGCTGTTAGTACCTTGTAGAAGTAATAGTTTTCTCACACTTTGATCGTTGCCAAGTCACCAAAAGCATCAGTGGCAAAGAGCATCCGGGAGATGAATTGTGCTGTATGAATCTCGACAATGAATTAAAAATATTTATATATGTTTTCAGATATGCACTGGAACTCTGAACTAATTATCTGGAGGTGCTGTATGTGCAAATGCAAATGTCTGAAGCAACTAGTCCAAACATTACAAGAGAATACAGCAGGTATTTTTTCGGAGGATTGTCAGCGAGTAAACAGGCAAGTTGAGAATATTTTGCGACTGTTGCTGCACCAATGTTCTGTAAACAAAACACTGTGATTTCCACAGCGTCATGTTGAGTCCTCTGCAAACACTTCCTAGGCAGTAGCCATCATCAAAACAAATATTTTCAGCCAGTGAGACCCTTTTTAACTCAGCAATCTTCTATTGTGTGTGACGTGTAAAAAGCATCTTCGGACAATGTCTGGAGAAATTGCCCCAGCCATTAGTTTATAGGAGAAAACATTTCTAGTGTATAGTACATCTGGATGTTACATTAGTTAATATGTTCCTTATCCTTGTGCTGTTTCTCTTTGTACAACCACATACATAGCATTTCAACTTGCAGGGTGCTTCTAAAGCTTGACGATCCCGCATGCTAAATTGCCTTAGAATACAGAGACTGAACAATCTTATTTGAGAAAGAGTTTAAGTAGATGCACAAATACACATATCTGAGCATGCTGGACATTTTCTTTAATTCCATTTTTTTTCACCTTAAACTCCAGGATGAATTAATAACATAAAGATAAACCTACATTTTAAAAGATGATACCTGGAACTACAGCACAAGCTAAAAGACAGACGTAGGATAAGACACACTAATAGTTCTCATTATATTAAGACAATTTGTGCAAGTATTAAAACCATTGCTGATAGAATACACAAAGGTGAAGCAGCAGCAGTTTCAGCATCACATCTGAAGTAATTAGGAAAAATATTACAACAGCTGTACAAGTAAATAATATTATGTAATTAATGAATTAATGGCACATTTAGCTTGAGAGAACAAGTAATTACTGTAGCTTATTCATTCTGTTCATTATTGCATCCTGTGCCATGGCTCCCAGTGATATTGACAACCAGCTGCCTGGATCTTACAACATATACCAACTCTGCACAGAGCAATGCCAATTTTACGTTAGGAAGACAGCCACTAGACATGATCCTATTTGGTTTCTACTGGGTGCAGTGCAGAGAAGCTGCTCAACAGGATTGGCTCGACTGCCTTCAGCCATGCACGAAGAAAAAAGAATCAGCTCTTGAAAAGTCTCCAAGCTAAATAACAGAAATTGATAAGGAATAAATAAAGAATAGCTTTTTGTGCCTGTACTCAGTGAACTTTAAAGATCAGTACAGTATGTCAACAGAACAGATGCAGCCACAGACGTTACTTGACTTTACTGGAACAAATATGCTGCCTTACTCCCAGTATTGGTTTAAAAGGTTCATGAACCGAAAATAGGTTGGCTGTAGAGGTAACATAATGACATGACAGGATCAGTGTTGCAAACTCCTCAGTAAGTTGCTAATGGCTCTCCTGAGAATTGTTAGAAGCATAATTGTCAATTTGTGTGTATTTATAATAAATGCTGTTGGAGAGTATGTACCCTTCTTAGGTTGACAGAAAGGCTTGCATTGTCTAGTAATTCTCAGGGCTATGTTGTCAGGAGTTATATGCTCCTGGTTGGGTGTGCCAAGGCAAACAGGTCAGTGGTGAAGATCCAGACTAACTTTATCAAAAGACTCATATTGAAGTCATTCAAGGAGCAAGTTTCCCTTGCCCGGGTGTAGATGGGGCCCCACCCTGGAACCAGGCCTGGGGGAGGGGCTTGTTGACGAGCCTGAAGTAGTGGTTATGCGCTCTTGTGGGCCCACCACCTGCAAGAGGCCCCATTAGGGTTGGGTGCGTAATGAGGGGACGATGCTGGACCTACTAGGCAGGCCCAAACCTATAGTAAGGTTCTGCTGGGAGTGTCTTGCAGAAGAACCTGTCAGTAAACTCTTTAACCGCCACCTCCAGCAGAACTTGAGTCTTATCCCGAGGGAGGTGGAGGACATTGAGTCTGAATGGGCCAGGTTCCGAGCCTCAACCATTGTTGAAGCGGCAATGTGGATCTGTGGCCGCAGGGCTGTCGCGCCTCTCATGGTGACAATCCCCGTACCTAGTGGTGGACACCTCAGATTGTGTGTGGGGTATGCGGCTTCCTCAGCTGTTGATGATCAGCTCTGAGAAGATTCCTGCGAAACTATCAAGCAGCTCAGGTAAAGTGGTGCTCCACCAACACTGTGGACAGTGGAAGTGGGGCCCTGCTTACTTCAACTCTAGGCATCATTAAATGGTGGAAGGATTTTCTGAATCACACCATTATGTTTTTCTTAGAGAAAGCAGAGACAGAGGACTCCGGGAAAGGTCCATCCATATAGAGGGCTGAGGTCACCAAGCTAGTTAGGAAGCTCTGAGGTAGTGGGTCCCCAGGGGTGAATGAAGTCTCCCCTGGGTTCCTTAAAGTTGTGGATATTGTAGGGAGGAAGAAGTCCAGTCAGATGATGTCAAGAGACTGCTGCAAATTTCTCCGAAGTCAGAACGGGCAAACAAACAAAAAAAGACTGAGAACTGGCTGGAGAGTTAGCATGTGGCGAAGGCAACAATCTGGCAAAGAGACAGGGTAGACTGGTCTCGCAGGTATTATCGTTTACCTGATACGAGACAGGCAGGAAATGAAAAAGGCTTTAGACAGGGGACACCAAAATAAAAGTGGAAGTGGAACAAAAAGAATAGATCAACTATAGATCTTAGGTCTGAACTTTGACAGTTACTGGTGTGGAACATTTCATTTTAATGTGAAACATCACTGGTTTGTTGTTTACTGAAAGGAGAACTTTCCTGAGAAGGGTACCTAAGACTAAAGCCGGTGCCAGCTGCCAGTTATATGTTATAACCAGTTCATGATAGCTTATCAGCTAGCTAGCTTATTTGCCTTTTTTCAAGAGCTATGAGCAGGGGCCTCTTTCCTAGAAAAACCTTCCAGCAAACAGAAAGTGAAGCTCTGCCTCAAGGGAAGAAGCTTTATTGTGTTGTATGTACAGTATTATAGACAAAAACAGGACTAGTAATGGGTTGTATCCCCAGATGAAAACGATCAAAATGAAATAATGGGTCCTCAAGGTAGCCCTCAAGACAAAATGATTTAAATGCCTTTTTTTTTACATTTTCACTCAAACCATGGTTACATGAAGTACAATTAAAATATGCACTGCAGTCATTACAAAACAATACTTCCTACTACATGGTTTTAAAAAAAACTAATTTGTCTCCCCTTTGTCCCTCAATGACAACAAATTAAATGAAAAAAATGATGGAAAGTTTGAATAGGATTTTTCCCTTTTTCTCATTATGCTGTCTCTTTATGAACTGATCTTTTAACCTTTCTTTTATCAGCAGTTTTAGCTAACTGATGTTTTCATATTTTTGTGTGAGGCGGAGATAAAAAGCATCGTTTTCGCACACAGATAACAAAGTTATCGAGCATCTCATTAACCTGCCAAATCCACGGTGAAACAATACACCACACACCTTTAGAAGAAGTAACTGATAATGAAGTAAACAACATTTGACTCCTGAAAGTCGGAAATGTTTAATATACTTTAACCAACTTAAAAGTAAGATGTTATACTGTCTGTCACAGATGGATATCAGCTGTAGCCTAATTAGGCTCAGAATGATTTGATGTGATCTGACCCATCTGGTCTCTATATTTTCCAGCTTGGGAAGAGAGCAAAACATGTTTTATTCTGATTCCAGACAAAACTGTTTTTTCTTTCCTATTTAACATGGATTCTGAACTTTTCCAAAATATTTTATGTTAATTTAAATAAATCTCTTTATACGTCACAGTTTGTTTTATGCAGAATGACCAATTAACATGTGGAATGTTTTTATATAACGATCAAGTATTGTAATTTATTGTGGTCCAATAAATACTGACCACTAAATCACAATACATTGGTTCTATTACCCTCAGCTTCATCACTTGGCAGTAAACAAATCATTACACTTTCTGTAAAACTAAACTAGGTACACACAGAGGCTATACATAAAACCATTGAAAATACATATATCTTAATGCTTAATTTTAGATCTCTGTGCAGGGAACATGTTTAAAAAGTCTACCTTTCATTTCTCCAGACAGGTGCACATTATTGTACAATTGGTCTTTAATGAGCATGCCGTGTTTGTGGAGATCTGTCTGAGCTGGAGGCTCGTCTTCATTCATTTTAGATGAAGTGCCTGGAGAGATGGCACATCAATATTCATGCACTGATGATTAGAAGAACCAGGCAGAGATATTACTGCACTATTGTATGCAAAGACATTTCAAATGTAAACATGAACAATATGATTTATGATATTTAAATTACATACAGTTAGATTAATGATTTGAACTAACCTCACTGACCTCCAAAAAGGTACTTTTGATAAGTACTCTGACACCACACACTTTCACACTGAAGGCACGGGCTGACTTAAATGTTTGATATTGGAATTGATGTTTCTGTTAGAGACAAAGATTTATTTCTTATGTCAAGGGAGGTGTACACAGATAACTACACTAATAAACAGCTTGCACAGTGGAGAAGATGAGCTACCTTGTTACTGTTTCCTCAGTAGATTCTAAATGTTGAAAAATTGTGGAGATACATCTGAAAATGCTAATGCAAGCAAAGATTTCCACCAAGGATTTTTACTTTGTGCTTCTCAAGCATCACTTCTTAGTTGATGTGTGTGGAAGTCTGATTCCCAAAGTAGCTGAGGTAGGTATTGATTTGCCGAGGATAAGAAGATAAGAGTATATCTGAGTGGGACTGTGGGGAGGGAATGAATACTCCTTGAGAGGCTGAAGAGAATGTTAACAAAACTCAACAAGCACCAGTTTTGCCATGAGGTAAAATACCAGTTTATATTTAAAGACTTTTTATCTCTGCATTTAAGTGAAAAACAAAGACTTTTCTCATGGCACTGGGGAAGACCTCTCTCCACACAGAGTAGGATATTTAGGATCTAAATCATCTCTAAAAGTTTTTTGTTGCATGAAATATAAAAAAGTGTGTCAAACTATTGGATTTTTTAAAAATCACTATGATCATTATTTGTTTGTTTATTTTTTTTTCATATTATATGTTATGGTACCAGCTACATACAGTGATTGTTGCGTTGTAGGATATGATGACATCAGGTTAATGAGATACCTGCCAACATGTCTTGCCAACTAAAAAAATCAGATCTTTTATTGTCTGGGTCTAATTCCCACCTGGCTGCTAAACCAATCTGATAGGTACAGAAAAACACTGATGAATAGCTTTTGTTTGCCAAATTAATAGAACAACACATTTTTGGCAGCGGCGTGATGGTAAACCTTCTCCACTGACAAAAGACACCAGGTAAACATACTTATTATTCATCAGTAGCCTTCAACAGAATAAATGAAGTGGAAAAAGAACAAAAATGTAGACCTTGACATTATTTACATCTATTCAAATTAAGTAGAACATATTTATTTCACCTTTCCTACACTCTTCACTGATTCTTTTTAATCATAATTTAGGCATAATTTAGGCATAGTGTTTGAGGTGGTGCCAACTAAGGACACAGTTAATCAGTGGTGGCCAAATCTGAACACTTACCATAAATCACTGAGGATTTTTTTTCTCTGCTTCTCATGTACTCTGCCAACAACTTAGCTTTATTTTGAGAAACTGCTTTTTAATTCCATTTGTTTGCCATGATATTTTTCACACCTGCTCATTAACGGACTAATATGTATTTTTTTATCTTTACTAATTATCTACTATCTGCTTGCAGATGCTTTTCAACACTAAAAAAATCAGCATGCTTTTACTTGATTTTGTTCTGATATGTATAGTATTTTGTGTAATCTTTTTTACATAGCTGCCTACTTTGTAGGGGAAAAGCTATTTGGCTTTTGGAAATTAGATGGAGAAAACCATATGATTACCTGCAGTGTACCTGCAGGTGACTCAGGATTTCTGAATGTATTACCCTAACCACTGGAAGCTGTTAGCCTGCTGTTACTCACAGTTACTCCCTCTATCTGACCCTTATTGCATGGATCCATTTAGGGGGGAGCTTTCAGTCTTTTAATTTAAATTTAAATTGTATTCTTTTTTTTAATGACACACCTTTGAGCTTGTACTATAACTTATATACTTATTATATATAATTATTTTTCAGATTCACTACCAAGAGCAGCTGTTCAATCAGTCTCATTACCAACTGTACCACCTAGAGGAGTATACCAGTAGCAGCTAGAACAACATTTGTCATTGTAGACACCTACAGGCAAGGAAAGCCTGCAGAATGTTAATTTATGTTATGCTATGATATGATATGTTCGTATTAAATGTATTCAGCTATTGACATAGCCTGCTATATATGTGGAAATTATTTCAAAAATTTAATAAAGACCACCCCTCTCCAGTGAAATTAACAAGCATTTTCATAACCTCTACCTAGCTTTCAATATACAGAACAGATCCTACATTATTATGATCAGATACAGAAGCAAAGTCATCTCTTAAATAGTTTAACTCTGGCCTGGACAACTGCAGAACTTCTTGAGGCCACTTTCAGCAAAATCCTGATGACAATTGTGCTAATCCATTACAACATGGCACAGCAAAATGATAACAAGTAACAGAAGCTATCCATATAAAAACACTCAGTGGATATTGAAAAGCTAAAAGCTTTTTCTATAATAGCTAATTTAATCATTAAAACCCACTTTTACTTATCCTTTTTACAGTGCCTGCATGTTTCCACAAAAGTATGTACAATACTTTTATGACTATCATGTTGTGCATGCTGCTTTTTGACCAGCGGTGTGTGTCCTGCTCAACGGTCACCTGTCGCAGTTGCAATTAATGACTAGGTCGAAACATTAGGTCTTCAATGTAAGAAATCAATCAAATGAAATCAAAAATATGTTTCTCTCCAAAACTGGAATCATATTATTTTAGAAAATTATAATGGTAAAATGCTAATTTATAAACATGCTCTATTTAGCTTGCAATATATTGAACCAAAGAAGAAGTCATAAACAAATCAGAATATTTCTACATCTGCTGCTCATTCTCACTTTGGTTGAAATTAAAGATGTTGCCAGCAAAAAAAAACTAAACTATAGTTTCCCTGCTATCTGTTCCCGGTAACCTTACATTCAGTTAAAGACTTTAGCAGCCAGCGTGGTGCACTCTACGTGACTTTTCTCAGTGTAACTCAACCGCGCTGAAGTGTCGTTGTCTAAATCTGGAGCTGTGAATTGCTGCTTCTTAAACTTTTCTTGCTGATAGACCTTTTGTCCATGTATGACTTCTGAATCGATAATACAGACCAGCAACACATTACATTTTGGCCAAAGGAGCAGAAGAAATGAATACAGAACTTGCAGTACAGCTCCTCTCTGCTGCATGTGTATGATGATGTATGCAGCCATTTGGTTTAGTAAGCAGATGTGTGCGCCAAGATACTCTGTGTGCATAAGGAACACTTGTTGTGCTGTTTAAGCATTAATGTGATGTGCTTCGAAATCTACATCAATCTCGGTGATAATGACCATTTTTTTATGTTGCTTGCTCTCTGAATTTTAGTATATGATCATTTAACTTGTAAATATGAGGTTTCTGGCAGCCGACACACAAGGATGCGCCACACAGACACAGAGCGGACTGTATTTATTTCCCCCATCCTGCACAAGAAGGACCTATATACCATTACACAGTACTCTTTCAGGATCGTTACCTCTATAACCTTGGCCGCAAAGTAGTGGATCAGGTGGATAAAGACTGCAGCCGCCATGATGTTGTTTATTTCTCAGAGTAAATGTTGAGACCGGGATGATTTATGCAAGCCTGGCAAAATCACCCTCTATGGCAAAAAGGTCAAAGAAGGGAATTTTTCATTAAGTTGGACCAAATCATAGCACAGTGAGACTAATTGGTGGATATTTTCAGTGCTTGTTGGCACCCTCTCTGCTTGACAGCACGAGTGATGTGGACTGGATGTGCTGTATCAGTAGAATGACTTAAGGCTCCTTAATTCGAAAGAAATAAGGCAGGTAGATCAGTCAGTTCTTTTTAATTTGTTATTCAACTTTCAAAAAGAATGACCTGTGAACTCAAGTGCCACAATCAACCAAACACAGGCGTTTACCCAGCTCCTGTTTCCTGCGTGGCGATAAAGAGTAGCAGTTGTCTTTGAAAAAAATGGGCTTTCAAGAACTGGAGCTCAGCCCAGCTCCACCGTTGCATGCTGGTCCATGGGCATGAATGCAGGTCTGAAGGTTAATTGATGCCAGATGTTCACCCTCGCTAGTTTGTTAATCAAGTGAAATTATCAGTCTCAGTTTAGTGAATGGTTCAAACTATAGCACGCCCATATTTGCAGAGACGTAAAGTAGGTACGCTACTTAAATGCCGTACATAGAAATGATTATTTTTATGTTTTACACATGGGAAAAGGATGTTTTTTTGGCACTAGTTTGCACCTGCTGTCTCCACGATAGAAGATCTAAAAATGAACATGCATTTAGTATGGAAGTTAACTCAGTGGCCTTTATCTATTCAAAATCTATTGAAAGATCTCTGCAGGCTTAGCATGGCTGTGTATTTTGGTTTTATGATTACAATAGAATGGACAGGCTGTTAAAACCAAAACAAAACAAAAACTACCAGCATGAAAACATAAATATAAATAAAAATAACAAAGGGTTGTAGGTTGAATCTTTAAAAACTGCTGAATGTGTGAGGAGTAATGCACAACATGTAGAGCGACAGGTTGAGTTACATCATCTTTGAAATAAGATGTTTGAAAAGGGGGGTATCCACATTGTGAACGTACAATTTTATCATTTGGACAATGCAAGACTTTGTATTGACATCTTGAGCTGGTTTACCTGTTTACTTTTATGCTTACTGAATTAAAAAGAATAATATCAAGAAAGTCAATGTCCAGTGCTCTTGTGGGTCTGGTACGTCTTTGACCACAATAGCAAGGATCAGGCAACATTAATCGATATGGAGTGGTTTGCAATTCGCACTTTATTTGAGCTCTGAGGTAAAATTATTATAATCACAGACACTTATTTGTATGAAGTTTGAATCCAATCAGGAAGCTTTAAAGAGGCTTTTTCTTGTAAATCCCTTACTCTGCACTTTACACTCCAGGAATGTGTATTCATGTTAGTGTTATCTTTGTTGTCCTTCTGGTACCTGCTAGGAGAGTACTGCTATACTAAATCCTGGAGGGACAGCATGTCTTTTCCTTTTTAAGAACATTGATGAACTACTTTTGCTGCTATTCCTAAAAGTGGGACCACAAGTTCATCATCCTGGGTTGTTTTAGGCCACTTAGCACTAATTTCCTATCCTTGGATGCTCCATAAACACAGACCCAAAGCTTACATTATGCTGTGTGATGGCGAGGAGTTGCATCATTATCCCAAAAACTGATAAGTATATGTGCAAGATTAATTAGGCTCCTGTGAAACTCAGTTGTTGGAGAGTAAATTCTGAACGTTCTACATTCAGAACATAGCTAACTCGGCAGCTTTATTATATAGCAGGCCATTAAGAAGCTCCATACATCTGAATCTGAATCTGAAAGGAAGCTGTGACCATTTTGAGTATTAGGCCTAACCTTGGTTGCTTGCAGTCGTCACCTGCCAAAACTACAGGACAATGACACTTCATCAAGTGAGCTGGAGAAATGGCTGCGTGCTGTAAACAGGGATTTGGGGATTAACTCTCCTTTATGTGGGAAGATAAAAGACAGGCTGGATTAGAAGAGAAATGATTAATGTTGAGTTGTGCATGGACAAAGACCAATAAATATTCAATTATAATCCTCCAGACTTTAATCTAGATGACAAACATAAAAGCTGAACTTGGAGGAGGAGGTAAAAAAGGAAGGAAAACATCAAGCCATTCAAGCCAAAGAAACTGTGGGACTACAGTGATTCTAGCATGAATGTGTTTGTTTTTTTAATTATTAAACCATCAGTGAGAACACTTATACAAAATAGGGCCTTTTGACTGTTATTCCACAGGGCATTTAAAGGCTTCTCCTCCTCGTGATCAATTTAGGTAGTAGACAGCGAACAAAGAAAAGACTAAAAAATTAGGGGGTGAATATTTGGCATTTCCACTGTGAAAGCTACGTTTCATTTCATAAAGGTGTTGTTCATAATGTGACACCTTTTTTAAACATTGTGAGAAGCACTGAAATTAAGAAACTTAATGTAATACAAGAGTTCAGCGTTTGGAGATAACTCCCAGTTCAATGTATCTACTAAACACAGTCTTGACCACAAAACCTAAAAACAAACTTGATTACAGTTATTGCTTCATTAACTTTAACTTTAAATGTATGGTTTAATTTATTTATGTCTTATCAGTCGATCATTACAAATTTACATTATTTATTCATGCGTTCATTAACTGAATGGAAGAATTTTCAGCCTTTATAGATTTTTAGTAATTTTGATAATGCTAGAGGCACAAAACACATGAAGGCACCGTGACAGGTAATCTGTTGCCAGTGGGATGATGTGTGCTGAGCCCTGTCACAGATTTTAAAGAAGCACAAGGCGAACGAGGAATAACCAGACCAGTGAAAGTGCAAAACACAAATACAGCAGAGGGTCATTAAACGGATTTGTACGGATTTTTAACACGGTCACACAGTGTAGTTATTATGAGCTGAGTCATACATTCACACATAATGTCACTAATAGGAGGGGAGTGCAGAGGAGTCTTTTGCAAACCAGCCCAACTGAGCTGGTGTGTTGGTTAACTGACTTCTTTACAGGAAGGGAGACATTTTAGGACACCACAAAGTGGATCTGGCTTTAATCAATGAATACCTTGGTCTGCTTGTACATGATAGCTTGGTTAATTCACAAAGAAGTTAATAAGGAAAACAAGGATATTATCTTATCTTATCATATTGCCCTACACTTTCCGAGGGTGAAGTACTGTACTCCTATCACAAAAGTGTGGCACTGATGAAGAGATATTTTGTTCTTATCACCCAACATTTATCCTGAGCTATTTGGCCAAGACAAAGTAAGCTGAGCTCATCCTGTGAATACCGAAGCGAAGGGTAAAATGAGGATAGATAACCAATTAGTGAGATGGGGAGAGAGAGGCAGAGTGAAAGTCTCCAAAGACGGTTTACTGGGGCATCCATGGTTCCTCCTTCTTCCAAATTGGAAGTAATGTGAAGGAGATGGTCCAAGACATGTTCATAGATGTGGAGGCTATGGACCCCTGCTGGTACAAAACAATCCCTTGCTGAGAAAGATTGGATTTCATTGGAGAATTGAATATGAGACTTGCTCCTAGTTCGCTTTTGTGTTTATCCTCCTGCCTCCCTGTTTCTTTTTGTGAATCACAAGCTGACCCATACGACAAATTAACATAGTGTCTAGGAAAAACAAAAGTTTGGGTGTCTTGAGTTTGCAAAATAAAGCTCTAATTTGCATTGTAGCTGTTCTAAGGTGTTGAAATCCTTCTTTTTAAGTTTGTTGCTGTGCAAATAAATGAATGGATGACTTCAAGCAGAGGAAACCTGCCGTAGACTGTAATGTGTGCTGCTTGCGTGTTTGCTCTCTTGCAAATGCCTGCACATGTGTACTGTGAAATTAACAGCTGTGGGCTATGATCATCCACAGTCCAAAGATACCAAAAAAAGGGCAAAAAAAAAAAGAGACTTCAGTTGTGCCTTGACTTTCCTACCTCAAAGCCAGTGACCCCAGTTCAGTCGCCAAAAGATGGGAAACATATCAGTCATAACGCCTCTCATTTGTAAGTCCTCATTATCCCTGATTCACTTTAAACGTTTTCCTCACCCAGCCACCAGTGCCACTTCTGGCAGTATTGATAATGCCAGATTGCAGTCAGTGACAGCGATATTAAAACACAGCCTGTAAACTGCTCTTTAGTGACCTTTTATGTTGTCAGAGAGTTTGACATTTTGTTGCAATTAAACAGAAGTGGCTGTCAGATGGCAGCATTCACACGACAAATGCAATGACATGTGAAGACAGCGAATGTGCTGTAAGTGACATGTATTGATATGATCTCCCTTCTATAAAGGACAGAAGTACCCTAAAGGAGCACATCTGAAAAAAAAAGGCAGAAAAGGGTGATGGAAAGAATCACGTTCATCATTGATATCGGTAGCACTGGGCGTGAAAGTGATGGTCTTTGAAAATCACTCAGGCGTCGGGACGTTCACCTCTAACGTCGGAGATGATTACGCACTAATCGGAGTAATCTAGTGCTGCTGCTAATCACAGCTAAAGAGCCCGCCCTTTGGTCACCTTGGACTGGATGTCACGTGGCCTTGATGACCCTGGAACCTTTAAATCAAGTGGCACATGTGAACATAGCATAATACGAGTGCCACGCTCAAGGACGACTCACTGGCTAATTATCTGAAATATCCAGTACAATGTTAAAACAATGCTGCAATATAAAAAAGCTTAGTTTAAAGTTTATAAAAAAGCACTGCAGGTAAATGTTACACCCTGAAAAGGGAGGAAACCAATAAAGATGTCGCACACGGACTTCACTCTACGGTATCTTTATCCAGAATGAAGGTACCGCGACAAGAGCTCCCTCTTCAGGATATGACAGGCATCGTTAATCAATCACAGAGTGAGATCTGCTCTAAAGATTGAAGAGATTTCCCCTTTCTGTCACAGACCTGTAGTTTGTTACCTTGTCATGTCGCAATAATTTAAATGACGACACATTTACATTACACATTGTTAAATTAATTAACCCTTGACTTTGAAAGTTGTTTCTCCTGGTGTTCTAACCATGCTATTTATTACTTTAATGTATATGAAATCAATTTTACCTTCTGTCTACCACATAAAGACGTTAATAGGTAAACTTCATCGCAAATTAATTGCGACACGACAAGGTATTTTCAGAAACATAAGGAACAAAAAGTGGAAGCAGCTAACATTATTTTTAATATTCAATAATTAGGTAATTGCATCTTTGATTAAGTGGTTTTATTTTATTTGTAAAATGTCAGAAAACAGCAAAATATGTCTATGGCCTGCTTTGGCCAACTTAATTGTTGATAATGTAAAGCTTATCGTCTTGAAAAGATGAAATCATCAAATGTTTGGTTTAAGCTGCTTTGAAAGAAATAAAGGCTCCAAATAATGATTGTTCTCATTATTAGTTTGCCTCTATGTTACAAAATACTTTCATTGGAATTTCAAAGAGCCCAAGGCAACATCTTTAAATTATTAGATTTTTCTAGCCAACATCCAAAACCCAAAGAGTTTTAGTTTTGTTCCACGCACACACAGAAAACAAAATCATCAAATTATCATACTTGAATGAAATCAGAAAATATTTGGCATTGTTGCTTATAAAGGAAAAAAAAACTTCAATCGTGACGGTAAAAATATTGATAAATCATTTGTCAGTGACTGCGCAGTTAGTTTATTAGATATTAAGACTGTGGAGAAAGTAATTATTAGCTTAGTGAAGGGAAAACGTTTTGCACATGAAGATCATGTTCCATCACTGGTGCTGCTCTGCTGATAGAAACCATTGTATAATGTGGACGAGCTTGTTCAAGTGTGAGAAAATGACCGTAATGATGTCATCAGGGTTATCAGGAGTTTTAGAAAGCCTGCACTGAAAATTGTGGACTTTGTAAAACTTGAAAGATTGTGACAAAAACACTATTGAGTTGGATAAAGGGGAATTGTAGGATCCATTGTTTTTTCTGGAGCTTTGATTCTTGTAAGTTGCTCAATCTTAATGAAAACTCAATGGTAAATCTCTGGAGTTCCCTTTTAATTTTCTGTCAACTGACTACAAATGTCACTGTTAATGAAAGTGCCATCCTCCCCATTTAACTGTTTTAGAATAGGAATCAGCAGTAATATTGAGTAGTCTGGTGTCCATGAGGCACTTGTTACAGAAGACAGTGCATAGTTTGTATTCACCACCAGTTTTAGATGAACATCTTCAGCAGGCTTGCTCTGGATTAAACTGTTTGCTTTTGTATTACTGTACATTGTACATAAACCATGCATGCGGTTCCATTTTCATCTTACATAAAACCCTTCTCCCTGAAGTGACACACACATTGTGAGAATGTTTTGACTGTTTTTCATTCTCCAGTAGCTATAAAGCATCAGCGGGGGTTTTTCAGTAGGTCTAACTGGGAGAAAAGAAAGGAGAGATCTCAACTTTAACGCAGGGCCCAAGTTCACTGCAAAGCAGACAGCGAGAGTGGAGCGCTGTGAGACGTGGATTGAGAAATCATGTGTCTTTTCTACTGTGATGAGGTGATGCGAAAGCAGGAAATAGGGGTTGCTGGTCAGCCTGACTTCTCCACTTGCAGTAACCCCAATTCAAAATATTATTACAGTTAAAGTCAGACTGACCAGAAACACAGAATAAAGAAAGAGAGAAGCGGATGACCAGATGGAGAATGAACCAGACAATGACTGAAGTAAGAAGAGACAAAGTTAGACGATATATGAGTGTGAGTGAGTGGGTATGTGAGTGGGCTATTCAGCTCATCTGATAGCTTTGTGGGGACAGAAATTGAATGAAGAGACTAATGATGTCGACCCTGCTCTTTTAACTGGTTTTGATTTTATTCTGTGAACCAGAAACTTCTGGGAACAAGAGGCTGTTCTCCTTTGTGATGGTGAATGTATACCCTACCACCTATTTCCAGCCCGTTTGCCATGCTTGTTGCTCCTTGCTCCATGTCCTCCTCCTGCAGTTTCCAATAGCAACCAGCTGAACTAAAAGAGACTTTTCATTCGACAGATTATTATGAAAGATAACTTTTTTCCTTCTACTGCATCTGCCGCTGCAGATCATTGTGGAAGCTGCTGCACATTTGTACTCTGGAGCTCAGTGAGTTTCTCAGTAAAGAAGGAGTGGTGGAGGGAAAGGGAGAGGGGAGGGCAGGCTGTTGCACATGTCTGTTGCCATGGGGATTCTGGTGCAGTGACTATGCAGTAATGCGGCGGTGGGAATGGAGGATTTGTTTTTGCGAGGGAGGCTCCAACGGAAAAAATGTGAGCATGAGCTGGAGCCTCACCCACCAATTATGTGGAGGGGGCATTTATTTTAAAAAGAGAGTTAGCAAGGCTTTAAAGCAAGGTGCTACCTCAGAGACCTTTGATTTTGATGACTACCTCGTCCAGATTAAATTAAGGACCAGCCACCACACGAATGGTTAGGCGAAAAATCCATTTCAATAAGGGGAAGACAATGGAGAGTTAATGGAGGCTTCATAATTGCATGTTCCCAAGATAAACGTGTTAATCAGATACAAAGCCTGCATAGAAAACAGTAATTTACTTTTTCAGAAGAGAAGACTGCTTGGAATATTGCTGCTATAATCATCAGCACAGACAAATTCATCTTAATTAATTAATAATAAATAAAGTCTGTCCTTAATTTGCTTATTAAAGTCAACATGCAGACCATTATGATATTGGAAAAGGTCTGAACCCTTCTGTTGGACGTCACAGAGGACTATGTCATAGTCAGGAGGAGGTTTCTGTGAAAGCAACAACTAACAGTCATTATACAAGACTCTTTGCTGCATCATCTTGTCTAGACTAAACTGCCGAACTCTTTTTTGATGTAACCACACCTCCAGCTCAAAAAAAGGCATCTATTAAAAACCTTGCTGATTTATACATATTATCATATATGATAAACATTGTAGGAAAAGAGGTGGCTTCACTTACTGATCTGTTTTTACCTTTCTGTTAGAGGTAGCACTGTTTGTTTTGATTGAAGAGTCTTGACTCTTGGGATTTGTTTTGAGAAAAGAACATTCGAAAATGAACATCAACACTATTTCAACAAATTCATTAAGATTCCCCAGAGAAGTCTTTGTTGCATAGTGACAGAATAAATACAACTTTTAATTGCAAACAATATTCGAAGGTAAAGGGAGCAACTATCATAATTGTCAGTGGCATGTTGAAGCCCATATGAAATACTGTGAATACATTGGCAAATGTAGCATATTGCTAATTGACATATCATCAAATCCAGTTAATTGTGGTGAGCAGAAGAATAAAGAACAAACATTATTTTAAACACAGTTAACTTTACTTTCCTTTGCTTGGCAGACGCTTTTATCCAAAGCGACTTACAGGGAGCTAGCGCTGTGTGCCTGGCTCAAGGACACACCTGGTAGGGGATGGACTAGGAGTCAGACAGGATTCGAACCTGCGACCTCCTACATTCCAGTCTGACACTTAACCCATTGAGCTACCAGGCCGCTAGCAGTTAACATTTGCAGTTGTCTGCTTGACAGGATTAAAATTTAGCTTAATAGGCTGAGGGGAACATTTTTGTTACACTCGAGTATTCAGCCACCGTGTGTAATATCACTGGACTGTATCACTGATTCATTAATGTTTAAACACTGTTTGGTTTTTGTAGTTGGTTAAAAGACAATTTTATATACTACTGGTTAGTATGTGCCTAAGAGCGGGTCAATTCTAAACTCATATGTTTTAGATGTAAAATATACATCTGTAATTACAGTTGCAGAGAAAATGAAAAAATGTACAATCTTTTCCGGTAAATTGAGGAAGAAGAATGAAGTACCACTGAAGGAACCACTCAGATCAATACCACTCAGATCTGTTAAATACAGTATATTACATTTTGGATTTACTCCCTATTAAATTCACTGGCAGTTTATTCGTTTTTATTTACTGGCAGAATTGTATTTTTGTGCAAATATCCACAAAATATCACAATAGAGTTCCCTGCTCTGTGTGTGTTGGAAGCATTGGATGTGGTTGAGATTCCTCCATGGTTTGATTCATGGCTAACAATGTTGTGTGTCATTTATTTTTCCTTTTTCCGTGTTTACACTCTCCTTATGAAGACCTGGCATACATCAACGGAAAATATATGATTGTGGATAACTGTTCTGTTGTATGACTTAATTTAACATTAGTTATTGGTCTTTTTTCTAAATTCTACCTTGTTAAAAGCCTTTTGAGTGTTTTGCTGGGATATGGTCATTTCTGTGTCAGAATAACTTAAAGTAATGCGAGTATTACCTAAGTATTTCTCTGACGTTTTATATTACTGACAAAAGATAAAACTGTCCACACACTTTATTAAAATGTTGCTCCTGACTGATGCAAAGATATTGGCCTCAAATTGATGAAAACAGCACAGAGAAGCACAAACAGTGAAATATCTCATGTGAAATGAACAAGGCCGTTCGTGTTCCTGTAGGATCCCACCAGATATACTGAATGGTCTCATGGCATTTTACCAGTGGTTGCTACAACAACAGACCGTTTGCTGCTCAAATACACATCACAAGAAAATCAGAGCATTTTCTACCCAGTTGTACAGTAGTTTCTCTCTCATAATTCATTTCAACATATCACCACATGTAAGCTTGATGCATAATTCATTGATATGTCATGTTATAAAAAAGACTTAAGAGAATGCCACGAGACAAACTCCATGAATCTTAACATCTTATCTCATCCTGTTTAGTGTTGTTTGAAGTTACATCAGACTCAGCAGTCACTTCCCATTGAAAACGTGCTCTGATTAACATGAGAAATCAAAGGCACTCTGTTTTGTCACTTGTTGTCTTAGAAGAATAATGCAAGGACATGGTGTAGTACAAAGCATTTGCTTCCTATGCACAGTAAAAACTTGCAGAATCAAGATAATATTCACTCGATTGCACCTTTACAAAGTCTGCAGTAATCTGTCTTTTCTGAATCGATTGTGAATACCTGATTTTAAGAGTCTAAATTACTGCGCTGTGTATATTTAGTGCACCTAGTTTGCATCAAGATGAGGTAAAATTCATATGCTAGGGAAACCCAAGAGGATCTGGGATTGGAAGTAAGAGGGAATAAAACTAAAATGTTTTTAATTTGAATGACACTTTATCAGAGCATTTTACTGAAAGAAAAAGGGGAACGGGTCCTGCATACCTTTTAACTTTCAAGGTGTGTGAGGTTTTACCATTTCTTATATGCAAGATGTCAGTAAAGATGAAGTCTGAACATTTCCTTTAAGGACCTTTGCAGATCTTGAGAGTATAGATTAGATATGTAAACACAGAGAGAGTACCAGAGGAAAGAGGATAAAAAGGATAAACAGTTCAATAAACAAAGAACTAAAGTACTATCAAAGGAATCAGAAAGGAAGGAAACAGAATCAATATGTGGGCATTTATCCACTTTACAAGTTTAGAATCTGTTTGAGAAAAAACTCAGGAGACACTAAATGTGTCAGTAATGAAGCCAATTAAAACTTTTCATCAAAGTCTCAAAAGAGGCTTTGATATAAAGACAGCAGTAATTTATGTGAGCTTAAATTACAGCTCTTGTGTTTCTGACCTAAAAGAGCACATTATTTAAGTCTACTGTCATTGGACATTAAGGACGTAACAAACATATGTTATCCCGATGGAGGTGATCCTTTGGGAGGTTGAAACTGATTGCCTTTAGAGTTTTACCTCTCTGGGACAGATGTAATAGACTTGGGAATATGAGTTGGTCCCGAGACAAAGAAAATCTTCCCCTGAAGCCCAGAGTTTGTAACTGGATACAGATATCTACCCTCTGTTTCCTCCAGGGAATTTTACACATAACCAATCAAAAAGTCAAGATTAGTGAGGTCATCAGGATGTACAGTGTGTCTTGATTTTCAGCCCTAAGCAATTTCCTGCACATTTTGTTGCTGTCATTAGCAGTCATTAAAGTGTTTGATAAACGTTAATGAGAGATATCTGCCACCCTGCTGTGAGGAACCCTGCTTTTTATCCTTAAGTAAAAATGTGAGACAGATGCTTTAAATGCTTCTAATGTATTTGAATAGCTGGAATATTAAATATGATTTAGCTCCAATTTGCAAAAATACAAGAATAAAAATAATACACCATTTCTATTAGTCTGTCTCTCACTTAATTGATTTTAATATTGAAGCATGTTGATAGTAAAAGTTTGGTCACATTAACATTATCAACATAGGGTTAGGGGGGTTATGGGTAGGATTAGGGTTATTAACATTATTATGAAAACACTTATGTATACGGTAATAGTCAGAATCCATCTGTACCAGTAAGAATCCATCTTAAACTGTGAGTGAATATTAACATTTTGGACTCATAATCTGCAAAAAAGATCTTGAATTTAACATCTGTGAATGCAGGACTGAACCATGCTGTACAGTTAATACTAAAATATCTTCAGATTTGGACCTGTTACGCTCAATGTGTGTATACAACTGTTAGATTTCACAGTTTCTTTAAGTGCACAGTCACAAATTGGCGCTCTCGCACTTGCCATTTTTCTCACTGCTCTGCTGCACTATAATCTGCAAGTTTGTGTTTGTTTTTAGGAAAGGATAATGTGTAGTGCAGATGCTAAACTAATATAGTGGCCAACATATTTATATTGTTAAAAGATGTGTAAACATTAAGTGGCCAGTCTACTGTAGTTTAATGTTTATATGCCAGTATATTTATAAAAGTAGAATTTATGTTTTAAAATGGAATAAACCACCTGAATATATCAGTTGTGTTGTCCTTCACTTTGAGGCGTAATATCATGCATTTTAGTGTTCTGCATAGCCCATTGAATAACATGAAGAAAGGGCAGGAGACATGAGTAAATCCTCAGACCCCATGAAATTGATTTTTACACTGTCACAACTGTGGTTGCAATGTGAAGGTTTAGTTTATTGTACCTTTTAGTATCTGCTCCTCATACTGTATGGGAGTTTGTGTACACACATGGAAGACACGCAATCACAAACACAAGAGCATAGACGCTACAGTATGTGTATTCCTCTTTCAAAGCATAGTTAGAACATTTAAGCATAATGACAATAATGATAATAATCTTGTATGTAACTATAATTTTGCTTTTCCATTATGTCCAGGACCATTGGTACTTGTCTCTGTTTTGTTTGTGTGCGTCACTCTGAGTGAATCTACTAGAAGTACAGCGTGACATGACAGGAAAAACATAAACATGTGTGGCGAAGTGTTGCCATCCCTAAGGGGTCCTTAGGGGTTCCTCTGAGGAACACTAACAGTGTTTGTGTTTACTGCTCCACTAGACATATGGTCATTCCTGCTCTTTTGGTTGAAATAAACAGCTTCGAAATAGTTTTACAGCACTTGACATGGTGCAAATCATTGCATGAAGTAAATCATTGCACACTCAGAAATTCATCCTGACAAAGAAGATTAAAAAATTGTTGCACAAAAACTGAACCTCTGTGGAAACATGATTGAAAACCAATCCAAATGTATCGTCAGTCTCTGGACCAGCATAATTAAATTTAATTGGCATACTAATCTCTCATCAACAAGTCCACAAACGGACCTGCTTCCGTGGACACAGGTGAGACTTCTTGCTGTGAATGTGAGTAGCTGTGCCAATGTGATCAGGGAGTTTCTGTAAAAGAGAGACTGCCTCTCAGTTAAACTACTGTCAATAAAAGTAGTTCCCCATTTGAATGCTTATATCTAACACAACCAATGACCAACGACCTCAATTTTATCAAACAATACTTTTTGTTTAAATTTTCAGTCTGGCAAATCCTGCTGTATAATTAAAAGGATCTTCCACCGCCCTCATAACACAGAATTTATAATACAATTCAAACTCCTTTATTACGTTTTATGATCAAGGAAATATGATTAATTGCATACATCACTTTAAACAGAATACTGTAAATAAGCCAATTATAAATCGGTGAAGTTATTTTCCCTTTTTTATGACAATTATTGGAAAAAGCATTTTCCATTCTTTTACTGTCCACAAGTGTATAAAAATGATGTATTTTGTGGAAAGTCTGCTGACTTTCAAGTCTGATCTGAAACCTTATTGATCTGACTCATAATGATGAGGTCTGATGAAGGTTGATTGTAGTACTGCCTTACTGCATGATACTGGTACAAAGGCAAAAGAGGCAGCTCATTATTTTTAATTAGCCCTCCCTTTTTAAATCTGTTACCACCAGGTTCACCTTTTCCACCACTGTGACTGCTAGTGCTGCCAATAACTTTAAGGCTATGTCCTCAAACAGGTTATATCAGGACAAAGCTGTTTTCCAATTTTCACAACAGGACATGTCCCAGTTGGCCTAGTGTGCATCCGCTCGTAGCTCAGAGATGACTAGTCAACTGAAATGAGGCGTAATTATTAAATACTTACCAATAACCCGCCTCTGAGAACATCTGCAGACAACAACTTAGATACTAGAACACGGTGAGCCAAACTTTACTTTTTAGAAACTATTGTTGACTCACTGGGTCACTCGTTCTCTGTAAGCAAATCACAACAGATCACAACAAAACATAAATTATTTGTTCATAATTTCCAGTTTACTTCCCAAGACAGTATCAAGCAACACTGCGCACATATGAAAGGGGACCAAGCGCTAGCACCAAACAGGATGTGAGGTTGACGGTCACTGGTCAGGTGTCCGGTTTATCATGACATGTCATGTTTTGAACATGTCTCTAAACTACTTCCTAGTTTTTAAATGGTTTAGGCCAGGGGTCTCAGACTGGCGGCCCACGGGCCATCTGCGGCCCCCGGGACCGTAATATGAAGCCCCCGTCTTAATATGAAAGATTAATGTTAGTGCGGCCCGCAAGATTGATAAGAATGACACTTCTTGTGTGCGGAG
>JAUMHF010000002.1:6521143-6542733 GCA_032359275.1 Microctenopoma steveboyesi | reverse complement strand
TCCTGATGCGGCCCAGCCTCACCCAGACTCCGCCTCCAGCGGCCCCCAGGTAAATTGAGTTTGAGACCCCTGGTTTAGGCCAAGTAGATCCAAAGTTATGATAAGTTTCTTATGCTTTCTTTTATGCAAGTTTAAATACGTTTTTTAGCTTCATACTTGCTATTCTTAGGCAGAGGGGGAGTGTAATTTATTATTAGTTGAGAAGCCTAAACATTTGAAATTCTTTATAAATCAAAAAATGTGATTTCCTGGATTTTCTGAGAAGTAAAACATTTGAATTAACTTCACATAAAAAAAGGGGTGAACAGTCATTAGAACATATTTAATCTGTCTACTTAAGTTGTATAATATTATATATTAACAACACAGCTCAGATATTTATATTGTTTTAGTCTGAATCTGAATGGGATACTGAATCTGTGTTACAGAATGGTTGATGGTCATGTACTCCTGCAGTACCACCTTGTTTCAATCTAAAACATGTATTAAACAAATAAAAACAGATCATTATATATTCACCATTGTTGTTTGGAAAGCAAATACCAGGACTGTACGTTATACTCGTCAGGTTAGTTCCGTGTAAATAGGCAGAGGTGTCACAAAAGTACCCCCTTAAACCAAACATATGGCAGTTTCTGTATAAGAAGGTCTTAACAGTAGCTCCTGCTAAACAAAGTATGTTTTTGTAAACTCTACTCTGAATGTAACGAGTAGAAAGAGAATTAAAAAAATCAGTCTTTGTTAGTGAGAGTGGTTCTTTTATACAGAGTATACTGTAATAAATCTTTTCAAATAAATAAACACATGTATTGTTACAATAGTTCAATTCAATAAATTACATGTTATTGTAGCTATAGTTTACTCATTAAGTTAAAAACTATGTTGCATGATTCCTATTTTATTTTGATCATTTACAGTTGATCTACATTTGCCGTATTTTCCATGAATACAGTGAGTTATTGTAAAAACAACGTGCTATAATGGAATTGACCCATAATGACATAAATAACAGGAAAGGCTAACAGTGTAGATTTGACTTGGATTACTGGACAAGTTAAATCTTAAAAAGGTGTCTTTTTTTACATTTGCATGCTACTACTGTACACTTAGTCTACATGTGATATGAGGAAGCAATGCAACTCTGCACAAACCTTTTATTATGGGGAAAAATTGTTTCTATAGGAACTGCAAGTGGGGAATAAAAAAGTGAATATAGTCAATATAATTTCTGAAAATTATTGCACTCTCTACTTAAACTATATGTTTATGATAAAGGATCTTTAATTAATGCTGGCATGATCAATGCATTTTCCTTAACACTTTAGCACATGGGCGAGATACTGTACCACCAGTGGATTTGTGGATTAGAAAATGATCGACTAAATAGCTCTTAGTGTCAAAGAAGGACTGACAGCATGCACATTAAAGTCGCTGTCACTCACAGTTTTCACCAAGATGGTCTAAATATTCGGTAAATGAAAATATATACCATGTAAATGTGTTGGAATAACTTAAGCAGCTTAAACACAGTTTCTCCGTCTAGGGCAGATCTAAGTATATCTGACATGAAATAAATGTATGGAAATACAGCTATTACTGATTGTCCCATGTCGTTTACCTCCATGTTTGTGTTGTTCATGCTTAACTCTTAATTCTGTTATTTCTGACAGCACCATGAAGGCAGCAGAACACATTTGTTAGTTCAGATTTATGCAAAATGCAGTCAGTCTGTAATAATTTCACTTCAGCCCACAGAGATACTGTTCACAAAGTTAAATTGGCTCTGGGAAAATGATGGACTAAACTTAAGCCTGCCAGTCCACCAGGAACACTCTCACTGAACCAGATGGCCATACCTCCCTGACTCTCTGTAGATTCCTCCTACTGCAGTGACTCTGAATGAGGCAACACAACAATTAGCCTCCACACATAACCTCAGCAGCTAAGTTTCATTTCCGCATCAGATGGGAAGAAAAGGGGAACACCTGAAATTAGACTGGAGCTTTTTTTTAATTCACAATGTCTTATAACCTTATCTCAAGATGTTTTCAAGATCATTTCATTTAATTCTGTTCTAACCAATCCTATTTATATGATGACAAATTACAACAAAAGTCATCTCAATCACTTTACAGTACAAAATTAAGACCTTGAAGAATATTAGTATATAGAGAATTATGTTGAAAACCCAACACCCCCACTTGAGCTAGCTCTAGGCGACAGTGGAGAGGAACCTCTTTTAACAGAAGAAACCTCCAGCAGAAACAGGCTCAGGGTGGGTGACCACATGCGTCCTCTGGTATGGGTGAAAAGTGTATATCAAACTCTCTCTGTCTTGGGAGCAGCATTTACATTTACACACTTACGTGTATTAAAAGTGCATTACACAACTAAAATACCACAAATGAGATAAAAAAGAAATCATCTGCAATAGCTTACTGATAAGACAAAAACCAAGTAAGCTCCCACATTCTGCACCTACCCGTTCAAAATGGTGATTCGAATACTTCAAGGTTCTTTGATGATCTGTGTTTACATTATTTTAGCCCCTTTCTGTATATTGGCAGACAATTTACAAGATTGCTTTAACTCATTTCCAGTGCAGAAAATCAAGGGCATAGAGGACTTCCTCTTGGCTATGGTATTGATCTATGTGCAGAGACAGAGACAACATTAAATGAATCGAGGAAAGCAGTAATGTGTGCGGCAATGACCGCTCTTAGCAGCAGAGGTGATTTCTATTCCACTATCACTGATTTTATTCCCACAGATGGTTTACAGGTCTTCAGATTTAAATAAACATCACTATGGGATTTAATTCTTGTTTTAATTCACAAGCATAGTTTTAGAGCAATATTTAATTATTTACCTAATAGATGGTTTCTCTCAAAACCCGTCTCTTGCAGTCCATGAGTCCCTGCTCAGGCTGAGATTGGCTCTGTTCCTGTTCAAAACTGAGTTTGTGTTCTCAGATTTATTGCTACTTGCAGAGATTTCCTGTGGTCTAGCTTAAACCTTTCCCCTTGCACTCAGGCTGCTGCTGCATGCTTGCAACAGTTCTGCTCACAGATCTCTGCTCTGGTTGTTTTTTTTTTCCTATTGTTGACTGACCTCGGATGACCCTGTCAAAATTCAGAAGCCAATAGAATTCAACCTGGAATTGACCAATGCCTCCGTGGTGAAGAGTCTTTAGCATGACACAATGTCTTATTTATCTACAATCCATATGCAGGAGAAGCTCCTGGCTGCTGTTTTCACCTTCGTGGAGAAGTGTAAACCACTGTGCAGTCACCTACCTGGTATCTTAGGTGTTCAACACTATGATTACATCTGTTTTTTACATTAGCATCATGGTTAAACTGTGACAACTTGAACTACGTCTTCTGTGAAGATACAATAAAAGTGCTCAGACATACGTTTTGCTCCTATATCCCATTTTCTCAGTATAAAAATAATGAATCTCGATCACTGTCTTGAAACTATTTGAAGCTACACGAATCACGTGAAAGACTATTTTTTTTGAACCCTCAACTCTTAACTCTCACCCTCTGGGCTACACAAGCCTCAACTTTCTGTGCCCTTGTTCTGACTCTCCCTCATTACATGACTGGTTATTTCCAGGTTGAATTCTATTGGCTGAGTGCAAGGAGAACGATTTGAGCTGGAGCACAGGAAATCTGTGCCAGTAACAGTGAACCTGACAGCAGGAGCAGAGCAAATCCGAGCATGAACGGGGACGTTTTGGGTGTGAGAGGAGGGTTTTGAGACAAGGCTTAAGAAATTCTGAATATGAAATGATGCTTTCATATTAAAAAAGTATGCTGGTCATTTAAGTCAGAGAACAAGCTCCACAGTTGTTCCTAAAACCTATACAGAGCACGCTGCTTTGGACTGCACAGAGAAGCTATTATGTGGACTTTGCCATTTTATCATTACTTCATCTGCGGGCACCCATTTTCTGTAACCTTTTTAGCTTAACACATCACATACTCTGCTGGAGTGAAGCCATGTTACTATTGTTAACAAAGAGTAAAACCAATCTCTGATATAACATCACCACAGCTTAGCCACTACATGGTTAAACTCTAGCGGAACCTATTGGATTTTCACTGTACGTGGTTTATCTTTCCCAGTAACTTCGAAACCCTGAAAAATCATCATTCTCTGTAAAATCACATAATTTGAGCTTTGGACTCTTGAGTGATATTTTAAATTACTTTACTGCTTCTGCTTTGTGTTTTTGTATCTGTTGTATGGTTACATAAATATTTCCAATAACAACATGTAGTTTCTTGCTGTACATACTTATTTTATAAAATGCACTTGAAACCAAATTACAACAAGTGGTTGTACTGAATATAAAATGTTGTATTTGGTTTTCCTGTTAAATAAATTATAAGTTTATATAATAACTCGCACAGAAAGTGTGTACGGAAACCAACACAGTATATAAGAGGGGAGAAACATGACGTCAAATACATGCTAATACTGCTCTGTGTCTGCTAGATGGGTGAAAAACAGTTTGACAATGTATTCATATCAATTTCATAACACGATCACTATCTCGTCACTCTCTTGGGCTGTTTTCGTGTTTTGGCAGAGAGCCAGACGATGGTATTTTGTCCTGTACAGATGCCGAAACTGTCAACATTTTAGACTCTTGTTAAAGGAAAACGCTTCGTTCCTTGATCCTTTTACCAAACCTACTTATTCTATCATGCTGACAGTGATGCCATCCTAGCATACACCAGAGCAGAAGGCAAGGATTCAGTCTGGAGATTCTGGCTGTGACACAGCAGTGCCTATTAATGAGCCGTCATGCTGTCCAAAGAAATCCTTTTCAATTCCTCTTCATGATACTGTCTATTAAAAAGTGCCTCGCTGCTTGCATGGTCACATGTTGTAAGTAGTCTTGTCCTAATTAGATATGTAAAAAAAAAAGGAAAAGAATCTGTCGTGGAAATGTGAACACAAGGTTGCACACTGTTGCAGGAGATTTCATATAGGGTAAGTGAAAAAAGGGCAAAGCATAAAGGTTATTGGCTACTGGAAAACGAATGAAAAGGGTTAAGGATTAGTTTTATGAATCCACTGAGCTTCACAGAGTAAAAAAGAAAAGTGCAGGTACTCCATGTTGTCATGTAAACAAAAAGCTGTGTTTACATTTAGAGTCTCTTACCAAAAACAGAGTGTATGTATCCTCAAGGTGTTAAAAACATATTCATAAAACGTTTCCATTTCCATTCCCAGCATTTGACAGTTTTTAAACCTGCAGTGTTTACATCAGGGTTTATCTCCTGCAGCTTTGTAAACATCTTTATTTGAAAACCTTTGGTACATTGAGTATTTATTATGGTATGTTCTTCATTTGATTTACCTTGATTTGCCTCACCATTATTTGCACACATTCACTATTACTGCATAGGTTTCCAGTGCTGCTCGTGTAAACCTTGTGTGTTATATGTGTTTTGTGAACCACCCTCACCCTCATGATATAAATAAATATAGTGTTTGTATGCAGGTAAAGAACATACACAACACAATTAAGTTTTTATTTTTTCATATTCAACATGCAGTAATTCTTGGTTGTTTTTTTTTGTTCAGGATTAGCAGTCGGTTGTTGATTTGTTCTTCACTTGTCCTTGGTAACTACTCTGGAACTTAGTGTTTCACTAAAATGTTTTTCTCAGACAACGGATGTATCAGGGCGTCATTAGGTAACAGCACTCCACGTGATTAAAAAAATGCAGAGTGAAGTCCTGTGACAAAAGCTCTAGTTGTGTATGAATATACAGCACAGCAACTCCAGTTTCAAAGCACTAATGAATGAGATGGATGGAAGTACCCTAATGTTTCAATCCAGTGTGCTGTTCGATGTACTGTACCTGTTCAACACTACTTATACCCAGGTGAAGAGGCTGTACGCATGAAGAGGCCCGAAAGCATCCAGTCTCTGCTGCTCACAGAGAGGCTCAGTGATGCACAAGGGCAGCAATGTTGTTTCGTGGATTACAGACTTCAAGGACAGGCCACACTTTGTTTGTGTTGAGACCAGCGTGTCAGACAGGCAGCTGAGTAGTTCTGCCTCGGGAGACTGTACAGTTACCTACAGCACGGGTCAAGTGTGTGTGTGCATGCATGCAGAGGATGGCACTATTTGGGAGTGACTTTGAATTGCACATACAAATTAAGCCAGATATTTGAAGTTTTATAGCCCACAAATCCAAAGTTGATCTTTGTTTGTCTTTGTACTCTGACCTTTAACTATGACAATCTTATGTTACTTATACTTAGATATTACTGACTTCTAACAAAGTCTCTGTTGGACTGAATCTAGGGACTTGTTTAGAGCTTTTTCAGACGGAGAACACTTTGCTTTGGGGGACCATTTCATTGAATTTCTCAATATTTCAATTTTGATTTTAAATCAAAAGTGTAATTCACTGCAACATATAAAAGCTGACCCCCAGCAGCAACACAATGACAGCTGAACCTTTCACTTGTAATTCTAGAGTTTCTTTGAGCTTCACTCTCTCCCCACCTGAGGCTTGAGACTTAACTCTGGATTACAACTGGAGATAAAAAGTACCAAGTGATGCATCAGAGAGGAGCAGAATTGGAGTGTAGTAGCTTTGTAGAAGTTGTGCTAAGCTGCTTCTTAATTATACTAAGATCAAGCAAATGACACGTATCAACCATTCAGGGGTGAAGAGCTACAGGTTGTGCTAGCCTGCAGGTCGCTGCGGGGAAACATGACCTGGTCACATGAGGCAAAATGCATCACCAAGGGAGGGAGGTTATGTAGTCATGGTCATCTTCAACATCTGCCTTCAAGGTGCAAAATGAATTTATTAAAAACCCATTTGTGCCACCAGTTATCAAACCAGAACTGGGCCTTGTGCCTGGCTGCTGGAGCACGGCGCCTGCTTTGTCTATGTGAGCTTGTTTCACATTTCGGTGCTTCTGCTGCAGAGTGAGTGAAAACATCAGCAAAAGATGTTTCAGCAAATGCCTAAAATGCCAAATGCCTAACCCTGACTAGCAGTCAGCATTGGTTTTACGAACCCCATCTTTCCTTAACCTAAGTTGATAAATGACAGCATTTCAGATTAAAAGATCTGTAACTTTTCAAAAAGATGGATGGATAAATGGGTTTTACATAAATCTGTAGTAAAACGACAGATACTTTTATTTAATGGGACATAGGAAAATGTTCATCCACAACTCTCTCGTCTATGTTGTTAAATCAGGTGGATAATTTCTAAATTACACCGCAGTCATGCTGTTTTACAAATGTTGAATTTTCGCCAACAAGTACCTGCTAATTTTCACTCACACTGTCTCGTATTTGACTGTATCCTATCAAATAAAGACAGAAAAGAAATATTCAAAAGCATTGAAATAAATTATGTGATCCAGTTTCATGTCTCATCTTCAGAAGACTTCCACTTTAAATTATTTTCTCTGATGGATGTGTTTTAGAACTCATGTTAAAATGAGTCTTAAACAGTGAACACAAACCCACCTTGAGATTAACTCTACAGTCATGCTATGACAGAGAGAGGCAGCCACGAATAGAGTTAGGAATCTATTTCCAGACAGTGATTCACTGCTGTTCTAGTTCTCTGAAACTTCCCGGCTCTGCAAACATTTACGTGTGCGAGTTATAACCATAAAACCCAAGCAAATGCAGTATAATTTGCGCTAGTGCTAGTTAGACAACAAGCAGCGTCTACGGAAACGAAAGGTTGTGTTTGTTAGACAAGAGCAATTCGGTATTTCGATGTAAAACTGAGTAGTGCTACATTTCTCACAGGTAGGTACGTGGGCTTGGTGAGTCAAGACACAGTTTAAGTGTTAATGTAGTCAGTGGAAAGGAGAATATAAACCCTCAGTCAGAGCTGGTGCGTGGGTTTGATGCTGACTGGATTTTGAGGTGGCAGAGGTGCTCTTGACATAGTGTAAGCTTGAAAGACGCAGAAGGAATAGTTTTATTTTGTTGTGTATGTTGTGATCTCCCGTTGTGATCTCCAGCAATCTTTGACATCAGACTGTAGATATATGATCAGATAATCATGTGTATGCGTTTGAACATACCATAAATAAACTGAATCTAAATGTGTAAGTGTCAGTTATATTACACAGTTCAATGAATGTAGACCTGAGACTGTATCATTATTATTTAGTCAGTAGAAGGTCATTTAATTAGTTATTTAATCAGTTTTCATCTACTCATAATCCATTAATTATTGGATTCTTGTTGAAGACAAAAAAAGATTAAGAAAGAAGACAAATGTTTACCAATCACATTTTTTCTATGGTTACTCATCAAATCAGCATCTGTTGGCCACAACAAATAGGCTTTAAATAAAGTTTAAGTTAAGTTTGGACAAATAATTTTGTAATTGAGTATTTCTTTGCTCTTTTCTGACAATTTCCAGAATAATCGGACAATGAGAAGTTAAAAAGCAAAGTAAATAAAAAGTTTGCCATAATGGGTTACTGATTAATGGGCGAGAACACTTAATGAATTTAGAATCTACGCCACAATAATTGTACAACTGTGAATACTTTATAAAGCCATATTATGAAGCAGTAGCGGCTCAACACCTGCCTTTAATGACAAGTGCACTTTAAAAACTGCACTGAATAAATCGCTTCAGACTTTTCCATTTGTTCACTTTGTACAATCACGATGAAGTGTTCATCATATAGCATGTCAATAACTGTAAGAGGGCTGGATGATTAGATTACATAAAGTATTTCTTTTACCGCCACAAAGCTTGGACTTGGTCTAATTGATGGGTGCTCTATTATTTCCCCCAAAATGTTTTTGAATCAATTTAGACTGTTTGTGTTTAATAGTGAAGCTCACATGATCTAAGTGTTAATGATAAGATAAATCAAAATGTTTGGCCCAAGTCTCATGGGTACTGTGTTCACACAAAGGTACGTAACTGACGCATACACTGTAGTCAAAGTTGCATAGTTTATGGGCCTGTTCCTCTGCAAAAACTATTTGTCTCAACGTGACCTTCGATGTGTCAGCAAAAACAAGAGCTTGACTCAATCCAGAGGCAAGAGGTTAGAGCATGGCTTATGATTGAGTGTGGCTTTCACCCCAATGATTAAACACACAGGCTGACACCTTGTGTTTGATGAATAATCTCTTATTTTTCTAATCAATCTTTCAGTAAAGAGCATGATAGACAGATGAAGTAGGCAAAGGTCAACGCAGAACTGTGCTGAACTGACTACAGCAAACAGTATGTTCTACAAAACTAAACAATCTTTTTAGGCCCTGAGGGTTTTTAGGCAACAGCTTTGTCATGAGCCAAAGTAAACACTTAACAATAAATTGTTACATTAATTGAATAATCCAGTTAATTAGTATATATTTTATATTAAAAATTAGCATTGATTAAAATATATATATATAATATTATTATTTATTAAATAAAGATTTTAAAAGGCAGCACTTTATAGTGAGCAAGTTGGGTGCTACAGCTGGTAGGTTGATAGATAAATATTCACCCTTTTTATGGTGACCTTTTGGCAATACATTGAAAATTTCCTATGGCCTGAGGTGACCTGGAAATACACTGTTCTACACTCTTGTCAGTTTACAGCGCATAGACAAACAAAAGGTCATATTTTACCATGCAAGAGCATCACATTTGGATCTGTGCCACTGCCCACTGCCTAAAAGAAATTAGCTGCTCTCCTAATGCTTAGTCACAAACCTAGTCTAACAGGAATGTTTTGAATGTTTTTGTTTTTTTAATATGTCACCTTTCCTAAAAATCTGAATGAACATGGTAGCTTACATTTCTGTAAGTCATAATGTCTTCCAGTACTGAATAATATTCACAATATTGGAAATAGAAAATATATGGCAGCGCATTGCTGCTACCAAGAAAAAAATAAATAAAATTAAATTTTAACATGATACGTTTCCATTATAATTGATTGATTGTTCAAACAAAAGAGACATTTTCCTGTAAATACAAAAAATGAGAAACATACCACGATGTATCCAGATAGATTTCTGTTTCGTTTTTTTTTGTTGACAGGAATAAGCTTCTATAAAAACTAACATAAACCACTTTCCCATCACAATTCAATACCCTGCAACCCCTGTGAATATGCAAGCTGGCTGCGCTTCTCGCTTTGCTTTTTGAAGTAAGAAACTACACATTTTTTAAAACCATTTCTCAAACCAACAGAGATTGAGTGTTTCATGCTTGATAATAGCTTTAAGATGGGTATCCCCTTAAACTGCACTTAATTAGGCGTTTTGAGATTTCATCCTTTACGACTTAACCCATCCCAAATGTCTTGTTTAAAGCTGTTGTTTTAGTACAGTGCCTAACATACATTTCTATATAACCTCAGTCGGCTTTAGATGAGTTCAAACCCAGGCCATTTTCTCTGAGTCAACAGTGCTAACCACCTGGGCAGTGTGCCACCAGAGCAGGCAACGTTTGACCTCAGGGTGGCTTCTGAGGAAAGTTGCTTCTCAGAAATCAATAGGTTTCTCCCTTTCTGGGAGTGTGAATGTGAACAGCTCATTTCATGCCAAATCAGCCACTGCGTTCTGAGAAAGTGTTATGTCACAAAACAAATGGTCAGTTAAAGGCAATCGAATAACATCACCATGCTGAGGTTAATGAGGTAACAGTAAATTTTATTATTATATAGATAGTACAACTTGAGTGATTACTTTTACTTTCCTGGAGCTTTTCTTGACGTGACTATGTCAGCTTTGCAGAGTTAAGCTCATAGGCACCACTTGAGCTTGGGGTTAAGCTTTTAGCTTGTTGATGTCCGTTCTCTCTTTTTGTGAGGATGGAAGAATGGGCTTCGGGTTTAGATTTCTGGTTACTTGACTGAGGATAAAAAGTGCTCTTAGAGTCAGTGATCAGTGGTGGCCAGATTGACTTCAGAGTCTGTATCTCAAGAAGGCCAGAAGCGAACAGAACAGTGAGAGATTTCAGCCTGCACACAGTCACAGCTTCACTCAGCATCATGGGCTCTGACATTTGGCTGTTATATTAAAGATCCTCTAAAGATTTCCATCCAGATCTGATTTCCATATATTGTGCGAGCCATGTATGGTTCACTGAGGCAGAAGTGCATGCTCCTTACATGCTTTTAGGCACACTGAAACTGGGGTCCTTTTACCATTCCAACATTTAGAATAAAAGAAAAAAAAGAGGATGCATGGGGCAAAGAGCAGGTGGAGATTTGCTCTACTACAAACGTTTTAACTCACCATCAAAGCAATTCTTATACATCTAAGCTATTCTAGGAAGTTTTTATCAATGTATATGTCCATTAATTTAAAAAGATCTATCTAACAATTCCCAGAGCTGAAGGTTATTAGGACATCTTCTTACTTCAGGGTAGCATATCTTTTAGTATCCTACCAGACCTCCCTCAGGACTTCTCAGATGGAATCAGATTCAGAGGCCACTGCCCCAGGAACCTCACTGAATTTGCAATCAGCAGAAAAAAGGTATTCAAGGCTGTCTCTGTAGTTCAGTATCAAAGTTCAAAATTGAAGCCTCTTCCATTTACTGTCAAAGAATGTCTGACCCTGTCTTTCAAAAGGTATCTTTACAGTATCTTATCTGATTTCTTAGCAAGTGATTGATTGTTGGCTCAACATTTCTCCTTTTCCCAGTGTAAGAGTTTTCTGTGCTGTATAGTAGAGTAAAGGTACTGCATGTAAATAACTTAGCTACCACTTGATGCCACTAGATTTGTAATATAAATTGATGGTTATCATTAAAAGACATATACAGGAATAACACCATCATTGCATGAGACTTGGATTGGAATATATTCTATTTATTTCTATAAGGTTAAAACAGCATGAATATCTTTTTTGGCTTTTTTGACACTTAATAAAGTTGATGTGGTGAAGCTTGTAATGTCTTTTTGCAGCAGGTATTCAAAGCTGCAGCTGCTCATAGTGGGGTGGTTCATCTATGAACCACGGGGTCAGTGGTTCAGTTCCTGGTTTCTACTGGCCACATTGGACAAGACACCATGACCCTGTACTAGCACTGACATGTAATGTCTGCCAGCTGTCAATCGCTTCTGAACTGAGTAATAAAGTATGTTATTATCTGGACTAATGCTTCTGGCCACCTGATCATGTGATATATAACATTTTCGTGTTTAATTTATGTTTCTTTAATTTTCATTGTCTCACTGCTAGCTCTTGCTGACGCTGTAGTAGTGAAGTACAACATGCTACAATGCTCTGTGGAGCTAAGTATAGGGCGTGGTGATTATGTCCTACACCACTGTAATGTGATCTAGCAACACAACACAACGCTTTTGCAATAGGAAAGAGATAAATTGCACACTGGAGTCCATACACAGCAGGTGTATGCATTCGAAGTCGTGCAGCGTGATGTAATTTGACAACACTGGACTGTGCTGTATATTTAGAAACATGCGAGAAACAGCACCCAGCAGGTATGTGCCTTAAGATGTCACTCCATTCACATGAATCAACAGCAGAGCAGGAGGCGATGGTGGGGTGAATGGTGCCAGGGGGCTACAGAGACCTTATCATAAAAACCAGCCAGGAGAGCAATCATGTACTGAACAGCCTGGATTACACCATCCAGTGCTTGCACTTGTGTCCTCTGAGTTTAACAAGCGATGGAATCACACACGGAGCTGTGTAATTATTTTTCAACCAGGCAAATTAAACAACACATCGTCAACAGCTGTAACTTTAATCGTTGATCCAAGGACATGTAGAGATTTAAATTTTGTGAGGGGAACGGCATAATGTATGACACCTTTACCTGAAGGTCAAGAGAAATGTATTCAGTAAAAAAAACTGTCCACTAAGTATTTGTGTGATATTATGTTTGCTGAATGGTTAAGGACACTGTCATAAAGGTTGCGTGTAAAACAAATTGCAATCTGTCTGTCAACTTATGTTAAATGAAGTGGACCACTGATGAGATGCAATCTGGTATCTGGTTTTGTTAGAGGCCAGCAGGCGCTGATGAATCATGGCAGTTAATATAGATTTTATACATTGCATACATTTTGGGGATGATGTTTGCAAGGTGAAGGATATCGTAAGCTGTCATTATTCTGTGACGTCATGCTGTGGAATAACGAATAGCAGAAATGACCTTCAAGAGGAATACATTTTGTGAAATATGTAATCCCATTTGCGCTGATAGATGTACGTATGATACAGTGGATTCAATGAATGACTAAACCTGGAAATGTTTCTCAACACGGGCACAAACCATCAGCTGTAAAAATTGAATTCCAATCCTGTCAGCCATGCAAATCAGTGGAAGTGTCTTCACAGAGAAAAAAATCTCTGTGTTCCACTTTTACTCTCAGCTGATGTGGAGGCATTAACTGTCAATCTAGTAGTAGCCTTTCTTCATGCTTGTTACATTACATCAGTGTGACCATTTTGTGAATTTATTTTCTAATCCGCATAGTCATGAAATTCCTCCATTTTTATACTAACAGTACTATTTATTATTCTTCCAGCACTGCATTAAAATAGGCTGGTGTGACAGGGAGGTCAAACATGAATCAGAGCAGCTCTCTAATATAAAAATATCGCCTCAAAGCAGCCAGCAGCAGAGGCAGTCAAAGATATGGGAACACGCCAAGAGCAATATTTTCAGTATGGCTACTGGCTCTCGGTGGCTGAAACATTACGTACAGTAAAACAGAAATACAATGATATTGCCATCAAAATCAAAAGCTTATGTGATTTGAGCCACAGGTGTTTAGCTACTTACTACTACTACTAAGAGAAATCTAGCACAGCTTCAAGCTATGAGGCCATGTATTACTCCTGTTCCCTCTGCTACTGATCCTCCATGTTGTCAGCATGAATAAAAACAAGTTCTTAGTGAACTCAGCCAGTAAATTAAGGATTAGAACAAATATCCATGTTCATTTTGCTAGAGTTTGTGGTTCCACACAACAGATGCATATGATTCTTATAATATCTCACTCAACAATCACCCCCCGTCGCACTGCCACGCTCCACAACAACAACAACAAAAATATTAAAAGAGCAGTAAGATGTGGTTTGGATGTCAGATTGAGCATTGTAGCATTGAAGGAAACCTGCCTTTTTGTTTGCACACTGAATCTTCCCACCTGTGCTTTGTCAAGATAGAAACCATGCCCCACCATGACTCAGGACCGCCGTTGCATACTAATCCAGCCTTAGATCCACCTCTGCAGCCCACAGACCAGTCAGAAGTGGCAGCCTGCCTCCTTGCGTCACTGCGTGGCACCAGTACCACTTACCTCTGCTGCTGTCTGAACTGCTGAGGCCTATGGGCGTGAGAGGTCTTACTGTGCATTTACTTTATAGCTATGGGTTTATGTCTTTGTCTCAAAGGACTGGATGACGGGCGCATGAGGGGAATATGAAATTCATTACCAGCAGAGGCTCTTTGTGACTCATACTGTATGGGAAATGTCAAAACGGGGCCACTTTCTCTGTAGCATTCCCAGGCATCTATGGTGTGTGCCTACATCAAAGCATGTGCCATTATTAGGCTTTCAGCACAAGAAAGTTCACATCCATCAGAGTGAAATGTGCTTCTCTCTAAAGTAGCCCCGATGCCCATTATTCCGTGTCCGATAACTCTTTACAGATAAATACTTATAAATACCGAGGGCCACACAACATGCAGTGGCGATCATTGCAAGCATATTGCACGTTTAATTATTTTTCTAAAGCTTATAAAATCGATCTCTACAGAGGGAAAAGATGAATTTAATTTTCTCCCGCTATTAATCTCTAGCCCAATGAGATGATTAATTACACTGTAATAAAGGCTTGTCGCAGTTAGAACTGAGTCTTTATTCATGAAGGCCTCCAAATGGCGCTGTACATTTACATTTAAATGTGTTCATGGGCAGGGTGTTCTTATCTGCCAGTCATAGGTTGGAGGGCAAGATGACATCAAGAGCGCAGGCAGCAAACGTGGGGGTCTGTCGGACTGCTTTGTGAAGGGCTGTAACACCAAACTGGGAATCCTGCCTGAGCCGTCCAGTTGGTTTGTTTACAAACCGCAGCACAAATCTCATACGACCAGAGGTTTTCGGTGTTTGATGAGAGGAAAGACAAATTTGTCCCATGGCTCTGTAGATAACTGCTTTATTGGAATAAGTGTTGAAAGAACCAGTAAAAGTGTTTTGTCACCTCTTTTATAGTAAATGTGCTGCGTGATTACAGGGGGGATTGTGGGTTTTGCAATTCTCTTTCAATGGAATTGTTTTAATGTCTTTTGCAGCACCGAAGGTGTTCCTTTCAAACTGGCGTTCATGTTTTGAAAGGTCTAAACGCACCTCACGTGTTGAGGCTCGTTTTGCATCAGAGCAAATAAATAACTTAACCACTGTTCTTACTAATTCATTTGCACTCATCCAATCCATTCATCTCCACTCAGCACAATAAAGATGTCATGTTAAATAAGCACAAGTATCCTTGAGAGATGACACCGACGCAGGGGAATATTTAGGGAGGAGATTCCTTATACCCTTGGATTATAGCAATTCATTTGACCTTCAGATGCTTCAGATGCAGAATTCTCATTCAGCCATGTAAAGAGAAATGGCTTGTGTTAATGCAGAGGTATGCTGTTTGAATACAGAAGAGACTCAAAATATGTTTGGCTAACAGTTTCCCTACTAATAATGAAAGCCTGCCCATCGGTACTCTGTGAATAGATAAATGGATGCTGTCTGTTTGTATGTCCAGCACACCAATCCTACATACAGTCTCTCTCTTGTTTTCCCTCTCTCTCTTTATCTCTCCTCCTCTGTCTCTCTTTCGAGCATATTTTCCTGCTCGCTCCTGCACTATCACACCAACACGCGCACACATAGCCTTAGGAAGAAAAAAAAAAAAAACAGACCGGGGGGGTGAAATGCATGAGTAAAGTTTTAATAAGGGAGAGAGGTAATTTGAAAAGTCTTTGGAGGTGTTTGGAAATTTATCAATAACAACCAGCTGGAATTTCATGCATGAGAGCATTCAGTGTAATTGCCTGCACATCCCTGATAGAGGTTCCTCTTCAATAACAAAAATATGCTCTTTAATGCAAAAAAAAGAGTGACACTACTTACCAACTCTTCCTTTTTAGCTTTGTCTAAAATAAGAGGAGATGGCTGTTTTTTGTTTGTTCTTGATCACTAATAAAACAACCTTGTAATGTATTTCATCTAGGTTCCCTTTGTGCCCACTTCTGCTGCTTGCAGTTTTATTCATGCAAAAAAATGGATAGCCTTAATTTTCCAAGATTGCTGTACTTCAAAGGCATTCATTTGCATTTAGCAGCACAAATTTAAAGCTGCTTATTGAAACAATAACATTGCTCTGTGTAACCCATTCCCTCTTAGACTCTGAGCCAGCGACAGAGGAACACCACTTCCTTGTACAAATATCACAGGTTATTGGTAATTGCATTAGTTGACAAAGTAAGATGTGCTAATATAAATTCTAACCTAAATTCTTTGTCCCATTAGTGTGACATGGTATAATTATCCCATCTGCAGTGCATCACAGACTGGATTGAGCTTGTAAATATCTTCAAGTAGATCTGTTTGTTCTGCACAGAAAAATGATTGAAGCCCATAAAGCATCAATACTATCCCTGACCACAGAAATCAAAAGTGGCATAGATGAATGATGAAGGGTATTGATAATGAGAAACCTAATCTGCTCTCACTGGCAGTTCATATTTCACTGAAAGGCTGCCATTGTAATCAGTCTGCTCAATGAAATAACTCATGGGTTGTAAAATAAAACAAAACCCAGCTGAAAAATTAGGCGAAATGCCCACCCAGAGGCCCTTTGCTCTAAAGGATGTGCTGGAGAGCACTTTCGTAACATCATAGCATGTCTCTAGTTTGAGGAGACTCCTTGTTTTGTTCAGCAAAGTCATTGGGACAATTCAGAGAAACTGATCTCGTCAACGCAGCTGTAAAACAAAATGTTCACGAAAGGCTTGGAAAGTTTTTAGCCCCATTCTTATTGGCACTAAAAATGTGCCGAACGAATGCTGCGCGAGTCCTCTCACACAAATGACACGTAAATGATGAGGTCATGGTCAAAAGCAGCGTAATCATCCAAACTGAAGGCTGGGTATGTGTTTATCTGACGGTTTAGAGAGAGCCACGCAGGGGGAAGCAAGTTCTTTATACTGTGCAGGGAATAAGCTTAGGGCTTCATAGTGTATTACACAGGGATAACCCACACCACCACCCTGCTATCAAAATTGCTAGGGAGGAGATTGCTGTGGGAGGTCTGTCTCTGCGTCCCGGTTCTATATTTTGTTCTGTGCCCAAGGTGCTTCACTGATCTCAGGCCAAAAGCTGTGTGAAAAATTCTGCCAACTCATAGAGGATGATAGCTGGAGGAGAGGATATTCAGCAATCCACCATAGAGCACTGGTGAAAAGGAGAGTGAACGGGGAAGAGAAAATGAAAAAACAATCACTGGAAAACAACGACAGAACTCTCAACTCCTGTTTCTTCGTGTTGCGACCTGCTCGCAGATAAGTACTGCGTAAGGATGTTGTCAGGTTCACACATTACTGACAGCACCACAACTTCTGGGGAGGACGTGTGGTGCAGCTGCTTGAATAACATTTTCACCCTGCGCACTTTTTGCTGCTTGTTCAGTGAGATAGAAATTCCTTTACCAAGGCTTTTGGGTGCTGTGGTACTGGACAATTCTAGTGGGTGGAGAGACCATCTTCTAACTAAAAGGTCACACAGTCAGTCCTTGGAAGAGCCATTATGCATCCATCAGTAGGCATGTGTGCTTGGGATGCTTGAATGCCTCTTTGCTCACTCAGCGTAAGGCAGCCTATATAGCAGTGTAAACCACCAGAAATGTAAATAATACATATGGTGTTTGTTAAATTATTTCTTTATGGATTGGGTTTTTTACCAATATTCATTACTGCATGAGTGATTTCATAATAGTCACTTTATGTGCCATTTTCCTTTGACCTCCTCTTTGTGATTTAGCTGCTCTATCAGTGGCGGCTGGTAAAATTATTTTGGGTGGGGTGCACACTTTTGCAAGTCAGTTTTTAGATGCACTCTAACCACATATCAATCAATAGTATAAACTAAAGCATCATCATCATGCATCACGCAGTTTTAAAAATATGAAATTAACTTGAAAATCCACACACGTCTGTGTGTTCAGTAATTTACTATTTACTGTTTACATTTAGCCTTCGACTGAGGACATGCAGTCACTGCTGGGTCAAACGATAAGACGCTAACTGGACAATCACATTCACGTAAATATCAATAGACGCTATCAAATTGATTGGCAGGTTCGCTAATATTCAGCAGCATTAAACATAATGTTACAATAACATAGCGCACCTCTTTGGCTGCTTTAACTTGCAGGGTCGGTAATAAACTGTATTTCAGTCTGCTATCCAGCTCCACTTTCATCTATCCAAATTAACTTTTAATTTTTAAAAATGGTTTTATTTACTAACACAAATCTGTGACATAAATTATATAACTGGTCTCTGACAGCAGTTACACTAATCATTGTAGGACACGTAGCTGTTAGCATTTTGCATGTAGCTGCTGGTGCGTTCATGTTTTCTCACTTTTTTAGAAAAAAATTGTTAAATCTGTATTACCCCTCTGAAGTCTGTTGTTCTTTTCCTAACAGGAGGCAGGAAAAACAAACCAATATTGCCCCAGCGCCCTCTATTGATGGACCACCACTGCTCTATATCATCCTTAATATGCACAGCTGTGCTGGGAGAAGGCACAAACCCAAAGGTTCTCTTAGACGTCCTATGAGACATCTCACTGTGGCACAATTCAAAGAGCTGATGCCCTGCTCAAATAGCTCGCCTCTGCAATATGTCTACATGGCAAACCTGTCATCACCTACAAGAAATCTGTGTTTCCTTGTGATACAAGTGTAGGTTTCTTACTTTGTGGTTGTTTGTGTGGAGCAAAGCTTTCCTCAGCAAAAGTGAGTATAAATTATTGATTTGGCGTTGCTCCACTATAATGTGGATGACAGATGTACAGAACAACTGTCTTTCAATGTGTCAATATACTGTATATATCTATTATTTTTTCAAACTTAGTAACACCATACATAATAATCTATATAAAACAAAAAGAACAGACATTTTAACTACAGCAACGAATTAAGACATGAAATGGTGATATCATACAATGTACTTTACTTTGCTTTGCTTGGCAGACGCCTTTATCCAAAGTAACTTACAAGGAGCTAGCGCTAGGTGTCTGGCTCAGGGACACACCTGGTAGTGGATGGACTAGGAGTCAGACTGGGTTTGAACCTGCAACCATCCTCCCAGTCTGACGCTTAACCCATTGAGTTACCAGGCTGTACCCTAAACCAATCAATCAGATGCCTTCACACCATCACCATCTATCTGGTTATTGTTAGTGGGCTGTTGGTTTGAACATAAAACTTCAAGTGGAGCTTTTTGTGGGGTTGTGTTTTTGATATGTGAGCTGAAGTATACACTATGTGTTCAAATGTTTTAACCCCTGAGAACACGGTTGCTTAGCAACTGACAACAGAAATATGTATCACCTCATTCTCCTTTTAATGGTGAATCATTCAGATTTTTCTCATTCCTGCGTAACAAAAGGCGACAAACGTCTGTGGGCTCCAGCACTATAAAAATTTCTGCATACGTCGCAACACGTGGGTTTTCCAATTAATCTGTTGCCACATGGTTTGTTAATGTCTTTTATTGTTAAACGGCATTTGGATAAAAACACAAGAGCATTTTGTGAATCATTTCTGAGTGTGTGTTCATAGGGGTCATTAGTTTCCCTAAAAGCAGATAAGATGACACGTTTGTGTTATATCGAAATGTTTAAAAACAACATTTGTGTCATTTTATAATTATGGTAAACCAAGCATTGTCTGATATGGAAATGCATCTCTTTGCATGGACTCGTCAAATCTGATCATATTGCTGGAATAGTGGCAGAATTTACACAGGTAACCTGAAGGGACAAAGTGCGCGCAGTATTTTTTAGTTAGAAGTTTGTCGTTTCATCTCTAGTAAAACTCCACTACAGAGATTTATGGTTTGCTGACCTTGATCAACCAGCCATTAAGGAGGAAGTGGCTTCAAAATTGTATTGATCAAAAGAAAGAAAGAGCTTATGTTCCTGACTCTTGATTCAGAGCACCTTTTAAGATCCATCCTCCTTTTCATTAAGAAGTATATAAAGGAGTGCTGATTTATTTTGGAGGACTAACACAAGTGAGGTCAAGCCTGTGTAGCCATTAGGTTGTATATATACTACAATTTGGCCATTAGCACAAAAGGATAAGACTTGATTGCAACATTGAATGGATCTGCCTCCTTAATTGAATTAGCTTTGACTGGAGCATTTTGTTTTCATCACTTGTGATTTCTACTGCCAAAGTGAAAGTGCTTTTCATATGGAAATATAATATGAATCAAACAAACTTAATTAACACACATACACACCCACAAATATTCTCCAGCTAAGTGTTTTTTTAATATATTGTTCGTTTTATGTATCCTGACAGCTTGTTAGTGCTTAAATTATGTATAAATCAGCTTTAGCCTACTATCTGAACTGTTGCTCATTACATATGGCGTGTTTCTTACAGACATACAATATAATTGGCTGTTCTGTAACTGTTCTGGTATAAATTAGCAAGCTTATCTTTGAAGCAAATGGCTAGGGAACAAGTTGTAGGTTATTAATGATGACCAACTCTGTGAGTCTACGTTATGCACTGTAGTTTGCCCTGTTCAAATTTATGGGGACTTGGAGACTAAGCAAAATATATAAACATTGTTCAGAAGCTCCATTAGAGTCTGAACATAAAGTCCATAGTTCAGCAAGTCATTACATCTTGGTGAGTGGATAATTTCTGCTGTCCCATATATTACATGTTGACAGCACACTTTCTGGACAAATTTATCAACACTGAAGTATCAACTGCAGGATTCTCATCTCATTTTGAACCCTGGCCAGGACAATCAAATTGTCACCTGCAATATTAAGCTGCACTGATAAATGGTCCCTCCTACCAGTGGTCGCATGTTTATTTTTGCACAATTGCCTTTCGTCGCCTTGTGTTTGCACGTGTTTTCACCAGATTAGAAATTTGACATACATTAACATGTGTCTGGGAATAGAAGAGCAGTTTGATAGGATTCCCAAAGGACAAATTCCCAGCCACATGCTTTCCCAAAACAAGTGGTGGAAGCATTTGAAATACAGGAAAGACAGGGTAATACATCAAACCCCGATCAAAGCGTTCTATTGGCGTCAGCACTATCAGGCAGTATTTCTCAGAGATGATAGAGAAGGAGAGTGAAACCTTTTGAAAACAAATTTGTCACGGGGGATTATTTTTATCTTTATGATGACCTTGCAGTAAAAGAAACAAGCAGCAAAGCATCATATTAGTGAACCTTTCAACGGCTTCCCACTGCTTGGGTTTGTGCCACAGAGCAGATGATACATTCTGATTCTTTGGGGGGGGGGGGGGG
>JAUMHF010000002.1:6482020-6521133 GCA_032359275.1 Microctenopoma steveboyesi | reverse complement strand
TTATTTGCCCCCCCCCCCCCCCCCCCCCGACTCGTGAATCTGGACAGATATAAAAAAAAGATTGAAATTATAGTGGAGGGGTTTGTTTCTATGCATAGAAAGTTTTCCTAGCAAAGTGTTCTAGCTCATGTTCATTTGCAGAGTTTCTGACCTGTTTCAGCCACAGCAACCATTGAACCAATGATGGTTTTCCTAATAAAGACAAAGCATCTGTGTAAGTTATGTTTGTTTTATACTCTGTTGTATACTGAGACAGTTTAGGAGACAAACCATAAAGCAAAATGAGATTTATTCACACTTCTCCAGCCTAGTATTCCCTGTTGCACCGCAGCCTGATGGATTTGACTTTGGCCAGCAGTCTGAGTGTGATTTATGATCAAACAGCACCTAAACATGGGATTTATTATCTATTACTGCTGTCCGTCAGGCAACATTACATTACTCTCCACTGTTCATCTCTGTTTGCCAAGCAGCATTGCACCACCATTGCTTTTAAATCTAGTTTAACACATGCAAAACATCGAGTGGCATTGCGGTGTCTGAAGAGCTTTTTTCACTCTCTCCTACAACCTTTTCTTTCCCATTTACCTCTGCTGAAGGGTTTCTTGATGTATTTGTACATATCGCTGTAACATTACTCCCTTCTTTTCTTCAAGAATGTACTTGATTATACAGTATACAACAGGAAAAATTCTTTGTAGGTCTGAAATGATATGCTGTGAATCTGTCTTTTCCTTTTTTTCATTGCGGTGAAATAGCTTTGTGTTTGAGATCAGAGTTCAGATAAATACTTACCCTGTATTATCCTCTGTCTCTGTTTTTGACAGCAAATAGAAAATCTTAAGCCAGAAATAGATATAAGTTATTTTTATTTCCTACCTGGTTCTCAGTCAGCACATTAAAAGCCTCGTGCAGTTCTGCTGTCTCTTTAACCAGGAACATCACTAAATTTAGAACAATGCTGCCTAGAATTACAAATTATCCATGCCTTTGTTTTCCCATACCTAGAGTTGGGCCACTGTTTCCACATCTGAATGGTTCAGTAACTGCATTATAGTAACTGGTTCAGTCCTGTACTACACTGACTCCCAACGTATTTTATGATTAAATGTAAAGGAATGTTATTCCACAAGCCTGGTGTTTCATCCTAAATATTTCCTAGTGTAGACAGCCCATAGAAATAAGGGTACTGGACAGTTTTGTATTCGCTTAACTGGCATTTACTTTGTTTTTATCAAATAATACTTATTTGGTTTCCATTTGAAACTGAACAGTGAGATGCAATATAAATACAATCATGGCACCATTTAACATAACACGTCAACATCACGTTTCAAACCAGGAATGTTTAAAAAAAAACCTTCCAAATCATATGTTCAAAAAAAGACTTGTTGTTTGTGTTTTCTCAGTATTTGTGAATCACATTGCTTGATAAATATAGTTGTAATGTTGGCCTGGTAGCTCAATGGGATAAACATCAGACTAAAAACCAACGAATGCAGAAATTATAATACTCACTTTTTTATCATAAATAAATCCATTCACACTTACATTTACGCCTGTGGACAACTGAGAGTCAACAATTAACCCAACGTCAAGACTGTGAGAGAAAACAAGCATTTGCAAGGAGAACACGCAAACTGCACACACAGAGGGTCTTGTCACCTGCCGGGTGTGAACCCATGACCTTTGTGCTGTGAGGCAAAAAGGTCTCACAACACAAAGGAATGAACCTGATATATATCTTTGCAAAAACAGATTCAGCTGAGTAAAGCATCGGCAAGTGTGCTTTTGTGTGTTGTGAATACATTTAATTTACAAAATGTCACAGACGGGGAGTCAAAAAGACATCCAGGAAAACGCAAAAAGCAAAGTAAAGTTTTTCCAGCACCTCCCACAGCCTGACAGCAGAGTGTGTATTTTTTTTACCAGTAGTTATATAGGTTTTTCCCATATACTCTATTTTGTTTGAAAGGTTTGTTGATGTGGTGCTTTCATGTGCTGGTGGTAAGCTCTGACATTCAAGATATGAGTGCAGGCAGACCGCAAAACAGCAAAATCTATATTTGAAGAAGCTACAGTAGCGAGCTCACAGCATACAGTTTTCAACATGATTTGATTTTCAGACAGCATAGCTCATTAACCGAATGCTCTTTCTGGAGCAGACTCTACAATTGGCTTCCACATGATTGTCAGATCCAACTTCGACTGTGACGCCTGTCGCTGGCTTAGTTTATAGATGGTACCAAAGTGTTTGTGTAACGTGTCACTTCTGAATTTCTCCACACTTGTTACCAGGACAACATGCTCCTTCTGTGTGCCCTTTAAGTAAGTAAATAGTTGGGAGAATTGGTAGAACGGAGGAAGAGATCTTCTCAAATCTAATGGGACCCCTTGGTAAGACGGAGGGAAGCAGATGTTGAGGAGGAGCCCTTCTATACTCAGCTTGTTTCTGAAGGTGGTGTTTGGTCATTAACGAATATTCCATGTGAGTGGAGAAATGGCACAGGATCAGAAATTTTTATGAGGCAGACATGTGATTCACCTCTCTAGAAAAAGCACGACTCTTGTCTGCCAAGTCTCTGGGACTTCTGAGTATCTGTTTTTGCCTGTGATCAAACATGCATGACAGCTCGCCTTCAAAGCCAAGACAATATGGGAGTGAGGCATGTGAACACTGCATCCGGAAGAAACACACAGCCGCACGCATTAAGGTTGACAGTCGCGCTTCTTTCATCCAAATACAAAGATGTGCGCTAACTCTATGAATAGTTAATAGAGGTTAGAGTAACACCCAAGTTTCTATAAATCAATAATGAAATGTCAAAGCAGTCCCGCAACAGTCACACTGACCTGTGTATCAGCAAAGGCTGAGAGTTTCTCTTTCGTGTGAAACAATTCATCTTCAACTATACATTGTTGTCTCCACTAGAAAGAAGAGAGACAAACACTTGACATTCAGTTGCTCAAAGGCAAACTACAACCTCATTTCACTGCAACCGCACCGTGCTGGCACACGATCCCTCAAACCTGCGCACAACTCATCACATTAACATAAATGTTGTTCAGTGAGACGGTGCAGCAGCTGTATTTTTGACAGATGTAAACAAAGCAGAGCAGCCTTTAAATCTCACATAATGGAGACAGACAGGAATAACAACTGTGTATACTCCCCCCCCTGAGGCTATTCTCCCTCAGGCAACTTTCCCTGAGGTGAACACATTTGCCAGCGCACAGTTGAATCTGGACACAGAGACCGACAATGAGAGCACTACTTCAATGCAACGTGCTGCTAGTTTTGGGAGGGAGGGTCTGCAGTGAAGAGGCAGGAAATCCTTTTAGCGCACAATCGTTGTACCAGAATATTGCCCCATTTAGCAAAAACACTCCTCCACTAAGGCATCTTTGACAACATATAACCGAAGATCAATTTTTAATAAAAATTCTGGGGAGTGATGTTATTTACAAATTGCAAATTGCTTCCGGTTGTTCTAATACAACAAAGTGCACATTTGTCTAAGACACAATGTTCTATCTTGTGAAAAAAGCAAACAAACAAAAATCACATGCATATTTGAGACTTTCTTGGCACTGTGTTAGCCTTTTTATTCCCTCTAATTTGATGCAAGCTGCAATTATGTATGACTAATAGGGGATAGGAAGCTTCAGTATTCGCTGTTGATATTTTACAACAGTGTTAATTTAAACTGTTGATCTATGTATTGGAACAACAGTGATTAAAACGTGTTATTAGCATAAATGCATTATTTGGATGCCAAAACATTACTTGTATGTGGATGGTTTGCTAAGTGTCTTGTTTTGTTGCGTGAGTGTGTGTGTGTGTGTGTTCATATTTGACACATGCAGCTGCTATCAAAACACACATCGCTGTAACCCAAAAAATGGAAAACAGACCTCGGTCTGTTAGTCTGGTTGATTCCACGAAGAGTAGGTGCAATGAATCAGCTTTTGTTAACCAGGCCAAACTTTGTGTCACTCCAGTTTCACTTTGATCATGAAAAGAGTATTAATGAGAGGAACCTTCCGAAGCTTAAGTGGGATCTATGGTCCAACTGTTTTCCCCAGCTTTTTATTGCAACTGTAGTCAAAGTAGCCCAGTGAAAGGAACAGTTGCCATGGTAAAATAAATTGATGGGATAATATTATTACATTGGTCTGTGTACGGTGAGATTCAGATACAGCTGACACCAGCAATGAGGTGATGTTTATGTTTACAAATCCACCCTGGTAAATCCTTGTCATGTAAAGGTTTCAGTGTTGTCTGTGAAGATGGCAGGGAGGATGGAGCATGTGTTCAGAGATGTTCTATATACTCTGTATTACCTTTTAATGCTGTTTATGCAAGGACACTGATGTGTCATAAGCACTGTAACATGTGGACTTTTACATACACGCATATTACATTTTACTTTTAATATCAATAACTATTCGCAGCCATATTAAAACAAAAAGCGATATATTTTTACTGAGAAAATCACTCTCCACAGTACGGAAGAGGATTAGGGCCACTATGAAAATTTTATTTGAGCTCTGACTTTAATCTCGGAATTAAGAGTATAAAGTCAGAATTCTGAGATTAAAATCAAAACTCAAATAAAATTTTCATTGTGGCCCTAATCCTCTTCCGTACCACAGTGAAGCAAGCAAACCATGTGCATTTTAACCTCTATTTAAAGGTATACATTGTATTTATCCTAACTGACAGTAGGGTCAAATCTACTTCTGCTAGTTTCTGTTCATACGTAGTAACACTTACATAGACATTTAGAGCACATGAGCAGATCATATTCACTTACTTATAAAACATTTCATAGACAGTTTCCCCCTGTGTACTATTTAAAAGTTTCCTTTGTTGACTCCAGTCCTTAGAATAAATTTGATTCCTAAACAACTAGGGACTGTTGCATTTAAGATATGAGACCCACATCTGTTTTTTTTAATGGTACAACAACTGCAGCTCTATGTCATCTATATTTAAAATAAATTAAACCAAAGTAGTGGCAGTAGGTGGCAATGCTGGACCTTGTCCGTTAGGTATGTGAAAACCCCCTTTACGTAAATTGAGTCAACAAAATATTCACAAATGCTCTTTAAATCTATGTATTGTATCATAGATACAAATACATAGACCTAAAATTCTATTTACAAATACATTATATAAAAATTCATATTTAATTTGAAGCCTATAAGAGGCTTTTGGACAAACAAGCAATTAGACAAAAATTTGGGGGGCAGCTAGAGGGGCAAGGCCCTGCTGCATGGGGGCAGTTGCCCCCCTATAAATCCACCCCTGGTTCAGTGTAAAGTCTTTATGGCTTAACAGGCTAATCATTAGGCTGCTGAAGTGCCATGAGTGAAGTTAATGACTGTACTGTGTGTGTTGTGTTCAGATAATCTGATTCTAACTATAACTTCATGAAGCCCCAGACATCTAAATCAAATATGTACTTTTAGCCACTCCAAAGTAGCGCATTAAGATACTGAAGTAGTATTTCTGAAAACTTAGATTGATGTAACATCACTTCATAATTTCATTAAAATGTTTCCTGCTTTAACAGATAAGCTGTTACTTTTCATTTTGCAGATTACGAAGTGCCATTATTATCAGTTTAATTATTCAGTGATTGGAGGCTTTAATGAACAAAATGTCTAAAAATCACAGTAGTAGTGATTCACGCTCATTTAATTATGTTTAAAGTGTTTCTCCTCTCTGAGAAACACTTTCCATGCCTATGGTGCAGACATATAAAATCCACAAGAAAATGGGTTTGAACTTTACATGCTGAAAAAGAAAGCTCTGTCATAAGTTTAGTCATGGGATTTTATTTCAGACACAGGATATGGTTCTGAAAGTACAAAAATAAGCATTCATCAAATCAATGGTCGACCTTTAGAAGTCCAATTTAAATATAGAAATGGATGGAAACAATGTGTTCAAATTATTTAGTAAAGGGAAACAATAGTGTAGTCATTGGGACAAAGAGACAACTATCTTTGTCTGCACAGGGTAGAGAAGATGTTGTCTAGCTCAAGTTGTATCTTTTTGTGGTACCTAGAAGTCGCTTTGTATTTTCCCAATGTATATTCTTATGTGTTTATTATGTTGTCATCTTTATTACCCATAATGTTAATGTACTATGCTGCACTGTTTCATACACACACCACCAAGTGCATGATTTGGAGAAGTGATCCCTGCTCTGTGGCTTTCATTTCTTTCATTTGTTAGGGTGAAGGTGGAGCCAGGACACAAATGCACACTTACTTAGGGGGTAAGAAAATAAGGAATTTAATAAAAGAAAGCATACGAGATTACAAAGAGGAAAAACCTGATTACATAAAACTGTTACAAACAAACAAACAGATACCTAAACCCACAGGAGACCAGAAACAGACAAAATAAAGAAATAACAGAACCTACAACACCAAACCCTAAACACAACTTGATCCAATCCAAAAAGTCACTGTGCCAAACAAGTCCAGAGGATACACATGACCAAACCAAAGTACAACAGGCTAGCAGGTGCCAAAAAAATGGACGCATGACAAACGAGACAACACAGGAGTACACAGGGAGATGATCTGACTGAAGGAGCAGGATGAATATGATGTGAACCAGGTTGGTTGAATGGAGACAACTGAAACAAATGAAGTTGATTAAACACATGGACCAGAGTCAACAGGAGTGCTGGGGGTAGTAGTTCATAAAACCAGAAAATCCAGAGGGTGACAAGGGGATGATGGGTAATGTAGTCCAAATACAACCAGAACACAGAAGAAAACATGAAACCGAACCAACTAAGACAGAAACCAATCAAACAGAAGTACAAAAAGCCAAAATCACATAAAACCTCAACTTAAAGTAGACCGACCGTGACTCCATTTATTCATTGTTAAGGGTTTTACAGGACATTCATGACTTGATTATATAATAAAATTACATTCAATTTGTTTTGGATTTCTCTTTTTTACAGCTAATTACATATTGTTGGTGCAGAACAGCACAGCATGATAATGTAAATATTACCCCTATACTATAATTTAATAATCTGTCATCATCAAAACATATTCTATTACATCTTGAAGCAGCAACCTTTATCTTGAGGCTACAAAGTGCACTGTGAGTCCTTTATTTGTCGCCTCAGGTGTGCACGCAGGGCTAGCACTTGTCAGTCAGTTTGATTGGCTGTCAAGACAACATTTAGCCTGAGGCTGCTGTAACATAAAACCTCCAACTGAAGACATGGACACAGGAAGTTAATTTGAAAAAGTATGGTAGCCACAACCTGTGAAACACCAACTATTCTCTTTAGATTGTAATGAGATTTTACAAAGTACAGTCACCAAGAGATCCCAGTCCACTGCATATTAAGAAGTACAAAAATAAATAAATAATAGACACATGTTACATGGTCAACAAAACCCTACATCTGTCTGGATAACATGCAAACATTTTAAACAAATGAGATGTTTTTTCAACAGCAGTATTCCCGTTATACAAGAGCAGACAAATATTTCTTGTAAATCTCATCTTAAACATTATTGTCATTAAATCAAGTAGAAAGCTGAAGCCATTTGCCAGGACATTAACATTTATCTAGTTTATTATAGAAAAAATAGTTCATCTCAGATTCCAGAGCCACCGGCGTGTAACCACAGGTCTGTACCATGTTCTTTTTAACAACTAACTAAACAGCCTCATGTTATGTGTCTTATGTCATTTCTGTCTGTACATGGTCCCTTTTCTTTATTTTTTATTTGATCTCTGTGTCGTGCACGGTGGAGCTCCGCTCTGATGTACACACAGTAAGATAGGACATGTCACCTGAAAAGCATTTTTTAAACACAGTTGTTTATTTTAATTTCTGTCACTATAAGAAACACGAGCGCCATGATTCACTCCTTTGTAGCATCAACAGTCTGTATTGTATTTAAGTGTCATGTCAGACTCCAAGTGTTCCGGTGATCGAAAAATTCAGCTTTGCAGCGATGACAATCCAATCAGCCAGTACTGATCAACATCCCACCCCTCCTGTGACCCATTGTTTTTTCTGTTCACGTATTCAGATTCACTAAGCAAATTAATTAATTAAGTGCCTTAACGTGCGCAGCCCTCATTTTTAACAAAAGAACTTCCCTTGTGTTCCTTTTATTGTTCACTAATTGCTCTTCTGACTATGTTTGCTATGATTGTTTAAACTTTTGGCATCAAACTTGTAAAGTGCTTCATAATTTGCTAAAGTTTTACTAATTTTTTTTTTTAAATGTAGCATTAGCCATAAAAATTAGGGTAATCTGTGTTTGTTTGTTACAGTCCTTTGACCTTTAATGGTCACTCTACAAAATATAATACAAACTAATTATAACCTGAAGTCTGTCCTGAATCTTGTCACTTTCATACACTAACCCAAAGACCAAACTTTAAAACCATAATGTAATATTATGTGTCTGTGAGGCTGATCTGTATAAAAGCTTTCATTTCCAATCAAAGTTGCATTAACTCTGCACACAATTCTTCTAGCGGTTTCATACACCAAAACAAGCAACCAAATACCCCTCTCTCCCCGTCAGTTCCATGCAGACAGACACGCGGAGCTCTTTGTGAATGCCACTCTGCAGTTATTTCAAATAGTGTGTTTAAAGACATTTTAAATGACTTAACTAAGAAGACGCATTCAATACCACAAAGCTGTGATGGGAATACAGGCTGTCCGAGCAAGATGCATGGCACTGGACTGACACTCTGCTGATTACAGTATAATTTATAGAAAGCAAGTTATTTTGCACTGCAACACACATACATCAGCTGAAAACAGCTGCTGTAGTCAATATTGCCAATAGTTGAGTAGCTGAAACTGCCATGGTGAGATCGTATTTGGCCTAAGCTGCAACTTCTCTCCTCCTAATTGCTTTAGTTAAGTTAATTCATTGTGTTGGTCTGTGTGGTTCTGCTCCTATATGACTCTCTAAGGCTTACACACAATGTGAGAACAACAAAAACAACAAAGCCAATAGCACCTTTACGTGCAGTGTAATACACCAATTACATGTTCATTAAGTGCATCCATATTATTGTATTATTTCACATGGGATTGATTGAAAACGTTGGATTCAAAATTCAATTAAATAGAAATATGCCCCTCACAGTTAGGGTTTGACCATTGGAAAGTTTGTTTAATGTGGATTTATTGGTCCAGTTAACGGATGAAGCTTTGTGACAATGTACAGTATATCGAGACCTGTGTGACCTGTGTGTGCAGTGACAGGCCAGCCACTGAATAATCTCAAAACCTTCCAGAAACCCCAGTTCTTTGTTTGTTCCTCCACATCCTTTGCTTTTTTCTTGTCTCTGTTGTGAACACAAAGAATGGTCACAAAGCCCATGAGATAAACACAAATCTTTACATTCAATCTGGAACTTAAGAACAAACACGGGGGCTCTGCAATTTCACACTTCCACATTTCCTATTACACACATTTGTGCACAAGATGCTATATTGGGCAAAAAACTAAAATAATGGATTGCAACTGTGAAAATGTTTTACTAGTGCAGAAGAACACTTTTATTTAATTATGTTTTCCAAAATGTTATGCTTTTACTTTAAATATATATATATATATATATATATATATATATATAATTTTTATATATATATACATAAAAATATATATAGAAAAATATATGGCACAGAAAAGTGCCATTTATGGCACTTTTCTGTCTGCACAATGTTTTGGGCTTTGCAGCTTCACCATCTGGAAAGCACAGAGGAGACTCTGTGACTCTGCGTGAAGCTCCGGAGCTTCAGGGTTTCCATTCCTATACTTAGCTACTGGTTAACACAGAGAACACAGTTTGAGTGTAAATGAGCCATAAATAGACCATCAGTGTGGTGCTGATGCTCTAATTGCTCATAATAAATGTTCAATTCACCGTCGACGTTCCGACTGATCTGATGACCAGCACACCGACTCAGAACAACTCGACCACAAACTCAGTTTTATCTGAAATTTACTCCACATCTCCTAACTGCACTTCAGTCCGTGTCTTTGCTCGTGAAAACACTACAGGTACAGGTGTTTTCCAGAAACATTAAGTCCAGACAGCTGTTACTCTTACACTCATTCATCTCCACTCAACCGAACGGCTTCATCAGCTCATCTGACAGCTGGAGAGTTGCCGGGTACAGAAACACTTGGAGTCATTCGCACATTTATGTTGAAAAATGCTCACTGGCGTCAAATGTATGAGATGTTAAGGTCACATGACAGTCATGTGAGGTTTGTCATAGTAACATGACCTGAAGTGTGAATTGGTGTGAAAGTGCCTTCGAAGGGTTGTCAGTATAGAAGTATAACAAGCAGAATAAGTGGCTCCAGGTTCCTAGATGGTAAAATCTGGCACAGGAAAGAACCCGTTATGAATATGGTCAATGGTTTGCAGCCATTTTAACACCAATTGGACATTTATTTTCAATAAAGTTTTTCTTTGCCCCTGTACCACAAAACACAATGCTCCAGAAAGCAAACCCAAAAGCGGGGAAGAAGTCCTTCACCTTCAACACCCAAAAAGTCTATTAGTCCAAAAAGTCTCTCACACAACAATGGGGCTATTTTTGTCTTGTAGGCTACAACTGTACTAAGATGGCAAAGTTACTAACATGTCACCTTAGCTTCTCTTTTATTACATATCTATATACAGTTCTTCTGTAATGAAAAAGACAATATTCTCCAACCGTTTAGCATAATTTGGTTTCACTGTACTTTAAATTTACTAAATACACATGCATACGTTTTCATCAGAGGCCACTTGTTTTCTAATGCTGACAGAAACCTGTAATGAAATTCAGTTTTGATTCTGAAAATCCAGTTTGATAACTACCCAAACCATTAGACTGACTGGGGCAGCATGATAGCTCAGTGGGTTGCGCAGTCGTCTTCCAACCTAAGGGTCAGCGGTTTGATTCTCCGTCTCCACAAAGATACATGTGTCCTTGGACGAGACACCAATACCCGTAATAGCGCAGACACAGCTCTAGCAACTGTCCCAACAACAATTTCCCCAAGAGGATCAATAAAGTATTCCTTACTCTCATTAACTGAAATGACATTACTTATCAAAATATATATAGAGTGAATAGGCATGAATGTGTCAAAATCTAAATACAAACATTTCACAGATCTGTTTTTATTGCCGTTAAACTGTTCATTTCCAACATCTTCAATAAATACATGCCTCATTCATGAGAGAAACCAAGTGAAAAAGGACAGATACAGATGTAGTGTGGGTGTTGCAAACCTTGCCCGAAGGTCATGATGCTGCTTTCTGATGATAAGACCAGAAAACATGTATAGTTTAATACAGTACCTTGAATTTGAACGAGCTTCAAATTCACACAGACTCAGTGATACAAACAAGATGGCATTGTGGAAATCTACCACGTAATAGCAAATCCAGTAAGTAAATGTCAGTCCGTGTATCTCATTGCTTTTAAGTTAAATAATCTACATTAACACACATACATTTTACTGCTGTTCTTATCTTTAACCTAGTGCTTGCTCAAGTGCAACTGTCTGGTTTTCTCCATTATTCTTTATATATACACATATATTTTTGCAAGGTCCTAAACCTTGTTATGTACAGTGTTATAAAATGACCTTTGTTTGGCCCTATACAAAAAAAGATGAATTAATCAGTACAGAAAAATTACAGTGTCACCGTGGGGAACAATAGTGATTATCCACATACTGTAACAGGTAGAAATGTTTTGGATCATAAAGAAAAACATAATAACATAAGTAGACTCTCAGTTTTTGTCCTGTCACCTCGCAACAGAATTGTAACAGACGTTTCATAGTTTGGTAAACACAACCATCAGCCAGATGCAAAATGACACTTGTAGAAGGTCTAGGACAGATGGGTGGCGGGGTATTAGATCTGGGAGCATGACCGTGAAACACAGACCTGGTGTATAACCCTTGAACTCTGCATGATGGATTGCTTCCATCAACAAGCTGCTGCTGGTAATGTTGTGTTTAGTCCGAGATGTGCAGTGTTCCTGAAAGTATAAGCTGCAGGTGAAATGGGAGATATTTTTTTCACAACAGACAGGGAAGGAGGAGTTGACGGACAGGCCATGGCAAGACATTAACCACGAGGTGTAAATACATAGAAATGATAGCGTTAGCTTTACACTGTGCCGTTTGACAGTTTGTTTGTTTTTAACTTAAGGCTCTGACAGTATGTGGGACAGAGCAGATTTCTTTGAAATTCACTGTGGCCCAGTTCAAAGACGTACCGACTCTCAGCTAAATTCCAGACTAGATGCAGCACAACACAAAACTTCAGTAGAGTTTGCTCAACCAGCCATTCATTCACTCACTGACTCTGTTAGCCTCTTATGGGCATATGTAGAGCATTCCCACCCAGCGGCTAATCTCTAGTTCCCTGTGCTAGATTCTCTGCTTGAATGCACTGTAATGACATTTCTAAAAAAATTTGAGTAGCCTACTAATTTTCCTCATAACTCCAACCACTATGCATTACATCATACTGTATATAAAAGAAACATTGGGATGATTACAGAATAAATTGGCCATCATGGCATTTCTGTACAGTGTTCTGCTGCCTGACTGGTTATCATTAATTTTCATGTGGCATATGCTTTAAATATGAATTCTCCCACAAAGAATTTAATCAACAGTGCATGTGCTTGGAGTGTCTCTAGAAGCCTGGAAGCTGTTAAATGAATCATGGGTTGCAGCTGGTCCTCTGGTCCAGAGGCTTGCAAGGTCATTTCTGGCTGAAAGGGCAGAGGGCTAATAAACTACTCTCCCAAATTACTTTCTCTAACTGTAAGAGTAATGCTCACATATTATCAAAGGATGTCATTTTTATAGCCCCTGGACCTGGTGTTTCGTTCCTCTTTTAATTAAGATTCACTTAGATTCTGGTCAGACTGGAGACACAGTTCGTTAACACATGCAGCCAAGAGAGAGTTTTTGACAAAATGTGAGACTGAATGCATAAATTTGCTTAACCACACACAGCATGGGCACATTTTTATAAACAATCACTGGATTATTATGTCGGAATCTGGAGCAGCACACAGCACACATTTTAATGCAGACTGAAAATGACATGGCTAAAATCTAACTAAATGTGAAGTAAAACTAGTGAATAACAATTTCATATGGACATACATTAGATACGACCAGCCATAGAAATAATGTCTCTTTGTCTCACTCTGCTCCTATTTCAAGCTCTGAATATATTCCATATGTTTTGTTTTGTTTGAAAGAACTGAGCTCTTAAGACCACAAAGCAACTAAAACAAAGTCTCTTTGTTAAAACAAAGACTCTTTGTTTGAACATTGTATCATATGTAAGTGGAAAACTGTGTCTTACTACAGTATATTCTGCTGCATTTGTGTGTCACGCTTGTGTCTCTGACTCAAACACGTTTATCTATCTATTCATTACCAACTTAAGGCAAAAGTCACACAAAATAACAAAGTCGATCACGCAACAAAATATCTCTGAGTAAAGCTTTTAAGTTGGCCTTGTTTGCACTCATAGCCATCAGTAGGGTGCGTCTTCATTTCCATATCAGACTCCACCATATTAATTAACATCTGCAGAAGTGCACACTTCACGGTGACAAAGACACAGCATCACTGCCTCTGTTACAGCAATCCAACTCTCTTTTCTTCCTCAGCCCAAACACTCCAGGGGAGATGAGAAAAAATAAAACATCAACTTCTAAATTAAACTCCTCCTTTTCAATACCGATGCAACTTATTTCCTTTAACTTTTATAGCTTTGTATGTGTTTTTTGTTGTTGTAGAAAGATCCAATTAAAGCAGACAAGTTTCATATGTTGTGACCTGACATTAACTTTTAGGGTTCACGTTTCAAATTTTTTTAAGGCCACATGCGTTGTTATCCCACACAGGTCTGTAAGAGTCTCTTTAGAAATGTGTCCAAATACTTAGGAATAATAAAAAATCTGATCTCCACCAGCCTCAGTGAAGTCATCTTACAACTTCGGAGCTTCTTCACTCAAAGCCGTAACCCTTGATACATTTTCTGTAACTTGCATAAAAGCAAAAACACAGATGCTTGTTTGTTTTTGCCAAGCGAGTGTCTTTAGGTGGAGATCAATTTTTCTAATATGTTACTGTTTGTAGTGTTGAAAAGACTGCAGGCTGTTCGTTTTGTCATCTATTCCCCATCTGTTGGCTTTTGGAGACACAGTTACCAGGTTATTGCTCTCCGCGGAGGTGTTTGTATGCTCTGCTTTGGACTTTTACTGACTGCAGGTATTTGACAGAACACTTTATTTTCGCTTGAACGTTTGTATAGTGTGATGCCATTTGTGATGCCAGTTGTGGTGAGTGACGAGGCGCGTGTGTTGATGCACTCATGGCAAGCTGTGGCATGTTCACAGAGATTAGTGTCAACCCGCAAACACACTCTCGGAAATACACACATTCTGTAGTAGCAGATGATGTGATCTTACTCAATGCATAAGCACCCAAGTGGCAACTTGCATTAAATTCTTGCCTGGCACTGCCAGTAAAGTGTTATCAAATGCTTCATAAACTGGAAAAGTTAACATCATGGAAACAGCTTCACAAGTCTTCAGCAGAACTCCTTTCTTTGGATGTTAACATTCTGAATACAGGCGGTGTTTCTTCAGCAGCGTTTGAAGTATGAAGAAAACTTTCATCTCATATCCATTCCGTCGCTGCGGTGTTATTAGGTGAAATGATGAGAATGCTGAAACAAAATTGTCGGTCACAGTGCATAAACTCGACACTCACTGTTCACTTCAAAAGACCCATTGAACAACCGTGGACGGTGGATGTTCGTTCAAACAACCTTTCCTCCCCCAAGATCCCTGGAGCAAAAACTGTTTGCCAACTGTGTGTGTGTGTGTGTGTGTGTGTGTGTGTGTGTGTGTGTGTGCATAGTGGGATTCAATTGGAATAAAAGTATGCACACATTTCCCATCGACCCGGAACAAATCCCAGTGCTAAACGGGCCAGCTTGTGTATCTGCTATTCTCAGCGTTTAAACACTAGATGAAATTATGTTCACCCGCATAGAAGCTAACCATTGTCAGTAACTAGTCTGACTAAAAGCACCACATGTTCTTTTATAATCACCTCATCAGTAGGAATTTCACAAACATTGCGACAGAAAATAAGGGAAGCTGGAAACGTGCTGTTTCCAGATCCATGTCTCCCCTCCTTTTTAGCTTGGCTCTCCAGGGAGCAGAAGTGTGACAACATTTTGTTTGCTGTTCTTCTCCACCTTACTGCCTACACAAGCTTCCTATTTTACTCTGGGGAGGTTCACCAGGCTGCTTTAGCTTTAGCAGACTTTATTTTACTTTAATTGCCCTGTCCCAGAGCACAGGAAATGTGTCCTTTCTTCTCCCAGCTGAACTCTCAGTTGGTTTTATAGTTTAGTATAGTTTTTTTCATTGTGTATACTGCAGTGGTTTCTTGTGATGTGGATGATTAAAGAAAACACTTTCTTGGAAAAAAAAGTTTGATGCTCTATATAAAAAAAACACATCACCTTCTAGACAACAGGTATATCAATACATTAAGCTGTTTTAACTCACCAAAAATGTATGTTACAGAAAGCTAATCAGAGCAATTTAAACATGCATTTGGAAAAATTATAACGACAGTTTTAACATACAAATAAGTACAAACACAAGTAGTTTGTACATAATTGAATCTTTGTATAAAAACACTTTGGTGCTCCTAGTAAATACAATTAGCAGTCATTTGGCCATTTACTCTGTCCTATATATTCTTAGTGTGTGAATGGTGCATGTAAAATGCCAATTGTTTTTTCAGCCTCCAGACCCAGCACACAGTGAAAGTTTAGCCATCTGTTTCCACACATGACCTTTCTTTTAATTGCCTAGATTAGAAGAGAATGAGGAAGAGTGGCTGCGTGCTCACTCCTGTCCAATTCTAATATTGAAGAAACAATTGGTATTTACAGTGATAAATAACATGGGGGATGTATGTCTGTGTCAGCTGCTTTCCACCTGGCTGTGTTGAACACCTGCCCAGAGCCACTTTGGTTCAATGCAGATGGCTAAGATGAGCTTGTATATCCTCACCAGCCTTCCCTGCATGCAGCACATAGTGCACGGAGCGAGCTAAGCTCTCCAGTCACTGCTAGATCAGGTTAATTCCTTCTTTCCCGCAAGAGAAGCTGCAAAGTTAAAGAAGAAACTAGAAGTAGGGCTGATAAATGGAGGATTAATCAACACAATCAAATACATGTTTTCTTACAACACTGGATTTGATCTTATTAAAGTGTTGCCCAATACTGCTTACTTGCTATGTAATGTAACTGTATTATTCCTTACAAAATAATGTAAAGGAACATATTATGAATCCTGCTTCCATTTAAATGAGGCTTTTGTGCTATTTCCACAGTGGTTGCTTACAGCGTGTGTGCAGCTAATCATGTGGGTTTGTGTCGGGTGCTAGATTATTCTTTAGTTCCCAATGTGACTTCTGCGGTTGAATAGGTATTAAGGATAATGCTCTGATAGTGAAAATCATTTGGTATCTTTCCCCTAATTAAGGCACTTGTCAGGGTGGCATTAATACACAAACCAGATAGGCAGCTATTTATTATAAACTATTCATCTGGTAAGCTTGTTACTGTACACAGGAGATTACATCACGGTGCTCTTTCTTTCAGACCATAAATTTGTTTTTCAATGGATCTTGGCAAAAGACAACCCATTTACTTAACACAGTAATTACATGTCCTGGGAATAGTTTTCATTATTGACCTTTTGTTGTGCTGGGACATGTCAAATTACTGATTAAAAGTTGCTCAATGTAGTTGTTGTACTGAAAAATCTATTTGTATTTAATGAATCTATTACTACTTAATATCTGTTAGTCAATAGAAACCCCAAAAAGTCACATATTGAACTTTTAAATAGGTTGATTGGTGTGTATGTCAACAATTCTCGAAGCTAGCCAAGAAACCGGAGAGCACACAACAGCACAGTTTTATCCACAGACTTCAACTTGTAAGTCGTGTAGCCATATTTGTTCCCAATTCTGATGTATTTTCATCGCGTTTGAAGAAAGAGGAATCCAGGGAAGTGCCAAGAGCCATTGTTCTTCTGATAACCAGACAAGCACAAAGCTACAGCCGAATCTTTAACAAAGCAGAACATCTCCTGTGTGTCGTCTTGTTGTTGTCTTTTCAATGGAAACAAGATGAGGGAGACTTATGAAAGGCTGCCATGGTGATCCATAAAAAAATGAAGGCTTGTAAAATAATACAGGTGCCTTCAAGTAAGTTGTGTGAAAAACTGGTACACGGGAGAAAAAGAAACTGGAGCCAAAATACCAACCTCATTATTTATTGCCGACAAAGAATATTGGCCTCGGTGGAGGTCAAACCGTTGTTATGATTGTGGTTGGGGACTTAGCTAGCGGACGTTTGTGTGGCTGGTGGACAGAGGTTTTAGGGTCATGCACTGACACGCCGCGAGGAAGGTGTGTAATGAAGCATTGGACACAGCTGGTGCTTGCCAGGGCAGGCCCCAAGTTACAACCACAAATGAAAGGTCCTTTTTGGACCAAAACTGTTTTAGATTAAATGGGTGGTTCTGGGGTGCTGTGTGGGAGGTGCAGGCACCAGCTAACAGTAGGTGTAGGTCAACACTGGTTTCAGGTGACAGGCATGATAATGTAAGAAAATATGACAAATGACTTTGAGAGCATGCGTGTGACCACCGCTCTCCTTTGTCATTGTATCCCCTCACAGCACCGATGGGAAAATGCATTGGCAAAGCAGATCTCATCAAGTAATGTATAGCGGCAATACAATGAACAACGAAGGGTAGCCCAGGGGTAATCGATAACTTGAGTCACCAATCTGTTCCAGGTACTTTATGATGTGACTGGGGTAATTATCATCAGATCAATAAAAGAGTTTGTTGTGCGAAGGAATGGGGAGAGGAGGGGTAATTGGTTTCTGCTGCTCAACTGATTTTATGTATATATTTTTCAAACCTGGGGATAAGCATTAAAAATGATTCTCTCAAGAAGGAGGAAAAGTCTGTTCCCACTGTTCATTCCCTTTGGGTTCAGGACCAACAATCTGAGAAGTCCATGGGTTTATTTGCATTTGCATGCATCATTAAACACTCACAAAAGGAGCTTCGCTGAGTCCCGGAGCAAAGAAGAACGTATTGAGGTCAGGAGTGAAAAGTGGACCAAAAAAAAGGAAAAGGGCAGAGAAAAGATGACAGGCAACTTTAGAGAGTTCATGTGAAAGAGAACAGAATGCAGTGATTTCTTTTTCCTCGTTTCTTTCCGATAATCTGATAATCACAGGTTAATTCTGTAGCATTGTAGTTGGAGACATGAAAAATCACAATTAATAGAAGCAAGGAAAGGTTTACTTCACCGTTGCTTAGTTCACGATACAAAGAAAACACGTGACCACCCACTCTGATAGTCAAATTAAATTCTTTAGACTTGTGTTGTTGCTGTTTGGTTAGTTTGCAGCAGGATGCTTGAAATGTAGGTGGCAACAATATTGCAGCTGCTTTCCTCGCTTATTATTGATTTCTGGGTCGCCTGGGACATTGTAAGTTCTGAAACACAACAGTGACATATTATCAGTGTATGAAGTTGACAGGGTCATGTTAGCAAGTAGTCTAGTATTCACTCCTCTTCAAGTTGTGTTTTGATCTCTCTACAACTCTTGAAGGAATCATTTGGGTCATTCAACTGTGCACTACACTACACTACAATGTTTGTTAAACACATAATATATAAGAGTGATGACAGTGACCCCAACAGTATCTTGGGGGCCATAAAAGTCAGTGCAGTTGGTAGTTCAGAGTTGTTGAGTTCTTTGTCTGTTCGCTACTAGAAATTAAATTACATTAATCTGAATCACTGCTGATATGAAATACTGATTTGAGCAGCAGGATTTATTTAATGTTTCCATTTAATTTAAATTGTGAACTGCAGGCTCACTCACAATCAAAACAACATGCAACAGATTTAAAGATAGTTCAGATGTCGGAAGCGCTCAGGACTGCAGGTGAGGAGGAAAAGGGTGGGATGAAAGATGGACGGTGGCAATGATGAGCGAAGATGAGTGTGACTTTCAGGTGGGGGATGTTGGTAATAGAAGTCTCACGTTTGTGGGCGAGTGGGTGAAATCGTCTGAGGTTTTTACGCTGATTTCCAACAGGTCTTTTTCCACCTCTGAATGGGCCTTTGTGTCTTTAGCTGATAATCTCTCTAAACCTGCCTGTTTTTTTTTCCAGGCAATTCTCCTCACACGCGCTCTCATTCCTTTATTTTACAGCTCAGCTCCTCCTGTCCGTCCTCGGCACTTATTGGCCTCTTCGTGTTATTGATGAGGTATTTCATGTCTTGCATAATCTTGGCTCCTCCAACTACTTTAGCAAAGTTTATTATACAGCAGGATCATTCGAACGATCTTCACCGTGTGACCTACAGTGCAGGCAGCGCTCCACACAGCGCACATGAGGCCACAGTCTTACAGCTGGAGCAAGCAGCTGAAAAACAAAAACACGTGTAGAATTATGTATAATGAGGAGTTGTGAAGAGACGCTGATGAGATGTGGCTTCAGTGTTCGTGTCTGAACATGTGAATTAATATGTTCCTTGTTGTGTTTCTATGTAGGGAAATAGGATGAATCTAATGTGGGAGACCTGCCTGATTCTTACACGTTATTTCTAACTTTGATTACAAGGTGGCATTATTGAGTCGACCTGTATGCACGCTTATCCTTCTTTCTCTTTTATGTGATGAAACGAGACGTTTCAAGGAAAATATGTTGCTGCGAGTCTGATGTGCATGTATTTGCACGTATGTGTGTACCGGTATGTCCTTGTAGCTTAAATGATAAAGCAGAAAAAACATTCTCATTTCTGACTCATCGTTATTATAATAATCCCTTTATTCTTTTTAATTTGGACTCGTTAAAACTATTGTTATTGTACTATTCAACCTTTCCTGTACCAAGCAAAACAATTTAATTTGTTTGTTAGGGTGAGTCCAGCTCAGTTCGCTCTGCATCATAAGCATTTACAGCAGTCTTTGTAATTCATTGTAAAAGTGATTGATGCCTACAAAAACACTCCAAGACAGTCCTGCAATCAATTATGTTTGATTTATTATCTTTGCAGTTTCAGCATGCATTGTGTAGCCAGTGTAACAACAGGAACTTTCTGTGGAGCCTCACTCAAAAATATAATCCTTCTTTTTCTAAGCCCCTCTATGTGGTGTAGAATCAACTTTCCCAAGCTCTGCTCATCATGTTTCATTATTGTAATTCACAATGAAGGTCATTTTTATGAATTGACTGAGGAAGGACCGGTTTTGGTCCAAACTTAATTAAAAACTCAGACATAGCTTTCTGTGCACTGTGTTTTATTTTCCTCCTTCATTTGCTGTTGTTTGTTGTTTTCTTCTTCTATGATTCAATAATCCACAGAAGTAAATCGTCTACAGTTTATTGCATCAGTTGCCACCGGGCTGGAACAAATGCAAAAAAAAAATGAATAGACCTTCTGTGCCACGGCTTGAGCTCCGAGGTTACTGTATGAAGCACTCAGAGGCACCTTAGCACTACATGGCTACAATTTTCACAGAGAAGGACTTTTTAAATCACCGAGCTATGGTCTTTGTAGAGCTGATCCGTTGTCATATCAGGTATGGATGTTACTTTATCATGCGATCTGGTGTAATCCCAATATATTGTCAGTGCTGCTGGTGTCACTAGCTAATTAGTAATGGTGATTTAATGTAACAGCATGACTGTGTCCTCTCCTGTGCAGGCCCTGTTCCTGCACCGTTGTCCTTGTAAATTAGGTGTGCACTGCTGATTAATGGTTAACAGCCACTAGTCCAAGAGAAGCATCATCAGCAAAGCGTTTAATTAAACGGTTGTCTCAATTACTTAGCAAACAAATGTAACTTAAACAGAAGTTAACTTTATTAAACCATATGAGATGTCACCCACTCCGTCGAAGTTTTACACAAATGTTCAAGTATTATTGAATATAGCTACCGGTGCAAAGAATCTGGAGACATGTAGAACATCAAAGACTTATTTTTTATTATTTTTTTTTCTCGCCTCAAGGAAAAAAAAAAAAAAATACTTGGAGTGTATATTGTTAGGTGACACAGCAATAGTACCTGTCACAGGAGGTTTTTAGAAGCTGTATTTTTCCTAAATCAATCCCCCCCCCCTTCAAATTAACCACTTCTATCAACTGGTTCAATTCCTGAGCTGCACTGCAAAAGACAAAGTACCAAGCCAAACATGGTGCCCTGTGCCATCAATCATTGCTCTGTATTAACTACCCACCTCCCATTGCAAAGAAAACAATTAAAGTTAAACTTGTTGATTTGTTATAGTAGACCATAAATCACGCTGGTATGTGAAACCCACCATCTCCTGGGGACCCTTTTTTATGTTACTTGATCAGTGAGTTGATGTTTGAAAGCACTGCTTTGTACTGGTCCAATGGTAAGCAGTTTTTTTTTATTTATGTCCTTGCTTGTTTTTAGTAAAATGACAATTACCTCATTCTCATAAAAAAATTAAATTCAAGTTTAGTTTGTTGTACACATGTGCACATACAGATATAATATAGATATGATGCATTCACTTCTTAAAAAGAAAAAAAAAAACAAAAGAGGATGGGCAAATGGATTGCAGTCGCCTCTCCTAAAGGCCAACAGGTTCTCGTGTCTTGCTGACCCTGATTCTAGCCCGCCTGTTCAGATTCCAATGATGGGGCCAAGCACCTACCTCATTTATTGTCTGTCTGGGGCCAGAGCTTCCAACACTGACGATAATTTAAAGATACTGGCATCACATAGGTTAGAACAGGGGACCCAGACACATACTGCCACTAGTTATAAGAACATTGTGTTGTAGTCAAGACAACCTGACCTGAGACTGAGTCAACACCAACAACAGGGCAAACCAAAACTTTGAGGCTGGTGAGACCAAATTAAGACCAAGACTGAAAGAGGGAGATACCAAATCTGTGGATCCTGGTAGCTCAATGGGTTAATCGTCAGACTGGGATGCACAAGGTTTCAGGTTCAAAACACAGTCTGACTCCTAGTCCATTCTACCAGGTGTGTCCTTGAGCCAAACACCCAGCGCTAGCTCTCTGGAAGTCACTTTGGATAAAAACGTCTGCAAAGTAAAGACTGAGGTAGGGCATTTTCCAGACCATTGCTGTAATCTTAATAATGTGGGTTGATATTTACAGTAGTCCTCTGTTAAAAAGAAAGGCAATATTTAAAAAAAGTTGAAGTATTATAGTATTATACAAATAGATATAGATTATAATGTTTATACAACACAATTCCATCTTACTGACCTTTAGAGAGGTTTAATGCTGAAGGCAGAATGAGAAGAAAAGTAAAAACACTGCTGCTAAGTTATAACTCACATACAGTAACTTATTGGCAAATTATACAATAATTATTAACTTTTATCTATGATCTGAAATAAAATAATGCATTTCTCTTTTATTCGTATTGATTACATTTATTCTAAATGTAAAATATATTTATGTGAGGCTGACAGGTCTGCAATAGCAAAACTAGTTCCCCATTTTACATGGTGCTTTCAAAAGCAGCAGTCAGTCAGCATATGAAGAATATGTCAACGAAGGTGAGTCTCTAAGAAACAAATCACTTAGACGATTTTGGCCAGCATTCAAGATGATTTATGTCAAAGGTGGAGAGTTCCACAGTTAGTTGCTGTTAAAAAACTATATTATTTAGCTTTGCCAACTTTTGAAAACTGAAATTTTTTGTTAACTTTTATTTCGATATGAGTAGTTTTAAGTTGTCCTGTGTTGCAACCACTGTATTCTTTGAACAGTTAGTAGAAAAGTATGAACATACCCCTGTGCATGTGGGTGATGGAAGCTTGTAAGAATTACAATATGAGAATTAGGTCTTATGATTACCAAAATCTTGTTTTATGTATAAAATAATAAAGTAGCAATATTTAAGAATATAATAGAAGTACAAAATATAAATTTTATTCACAGTGAATTGTAAAACCAGTAAAGATACAACAACAGACATCCTCTGTCATGTTTTTTCTGCTACGTGTGACTAATGTGTTGTTTTGGTGAGTAAATGTGAACTCTTGGTGTCAGACCAGGTACAGCGCCTTGCAGACAATCTCCCTCTCACAACGTTATAACCATAGACAACAGCCTTAGTGTTTTTGCAAGTTTTCATTGTTTTTGCCAGCACGCTATGCTCCTGAAATCTCTTAAAATCATAGCAATGCTACTGCTGATTGCTTTCATTGGATGTTTCATTGAACTTACGACCAACGAGGGACGAGTACGTGAAGCGTAGCTGGGGCCATAGTGAGAGGGGGGTCTGCTCCTAATTTCATCATACCTGTTTCATTTGTCACGTATAAGTCGATTTACACCAACTCTTCAATAAACGGAACAAATTGTGGTCAGGTGCTAAAATGAGGCAGGTATTCGGCAGGTCGCAGGTCGTTAGAGAGCCTGCTAGGTTCACTCCCTTAACTCATTGCATTTCACAGCTTTTTTTGACTTTTCTGCAGTGAAACAGACAAAGTTAAGCCCTGAAAATCGGCTCCTCGTCTCTCAGCTCTAACATTATGTTGGACAGCACAGTAGGTTCTACTTTAATTAAATTAGCAGCCATCTAAGCTGGTGATGAATTCGAAATCTCCAACATGCACTCTTGATACTTTACCAGCTGCACTGTCTTAAGGCCGTTTGCCAGCCTTGGGATCCACCATGCTGAATATTGTATGTATATCACTTTTAACTGACATTGTCTCCAATAGCTTTAAAGCTGCTGTGGTTAGATTTTTTGAGGAAACCTTGATAGAGAGTCACTAAATTATTATCAACCAGTCTCTGGCTGTTGTAGCTAAATGATTTTGTGCTACGCATGAATTCCAGTTCCACATCTCTGCTTCTCCTACTGGACCTTAGCGCAGCCTTTGAGACCATGGACCATCATATACTCCCAAATCAAACGGAATAGAAATGAGGTGTTTCCAAATTGGCTTTTGCTTGTCTAAAATAGTACTTATCTGAAAGAACACAATTAGTTTTTTAGAATAATAATAACGCATCAACATTTACCCCAGAGCTCAGTTCTTGTATCCGCTCCTCTCCTCTTTCTAAATTTCACCCTTAAGCCTAATTATACGCAGTCATGGAATTCATTTCCATCGTTATGCGGATGTGAAGCATTTTTTATGTGCCTGTGAAGGCAGATGACCCGTTTAAGATTTTAAAAAAAAGTCCTAATTGTCTGCTTTAAAAAGCTGTGTGTCACACAAAATTCTGCTCCTACATTTAGATAAAACTGAAATTCTAGTCATTGATCCTGACGTCGACAAATGTTCCTTCAATTAATTTTAACTCCTCACAACTGTGTGATTTCTCAGAGGTTCACAGCTAAAAATCTTAGGTCATATCTGATCTTTACCTCTCTTTAAACAGGACATTAAAGATATGTAATTTAGATCAACCTTCTATGCGGTGGCAGATGTACACCTTAATTGGCATCTTTGTGTCATCCAGACTTGATTATAATGTTCTGTTTTAAGGTTTACCCCAAGCCAGTACTAAAAGTGTATAAATGGTCTAGAATGCTACAGCTAGAATTTTAACTAATCCCAAGAAATTTGGCCACATTACACCAGTTTCAGTGTTTTTTTCATTTGCTCTCTTTTAAAGTCAGATGAGATTTTAAGGTGCTTCTAAAATCCTAAATGAAAGTGCTTCTTCATAGCTGTCTAGTATCCATGAAGCAGCGATTTGTACCTATGTCTTGGGTGGTGGGTTGGTTTCTGTCTCAATGAATAAATAAACCCAGTATTTTATTGTAGCTCATAGTAGTCTGACCAACAAGATCATGGTATTTATTTAGAAAATCACTGTATTCTTCTAACCCTTTGTTATTTCTCTCCCAAGTACATGAGCATACAGGCTACGCGCCTCTCCTTCTCCTTTTCTCTCTCCCTCGCTCTTGTGGAGTCTATACTTCCCCAAGGTCCTTTTAGGAGGTGGCTGTGTGGCCCAGGTTTCACTGGCTGGTTGCACCAGGAAGATGCTGGCATTCTGCCTGACCAAGTCCCGTCTGTTGCATGTTAGTGTCTGCGCTCTACTTTTACTCACCCTAACCGGTCAAAACAGATGGCTGCCCACCCAAAGCCTTTTTCTACTGGAGGTTTCTTCTATTAAAGGAAGTTGTCCCTCTCAAATGACACCCAGTGCTTGCTCAAGGTAGATTGTTGGGTTTCTCTCTGTACTTTATTATGATAAGTGCCTTGAGATTATTCCGTTGTGATTTTGCACAATAAAATTAAATGGAATAGAATTGGAGAAGGGGGATCCTGAAGTCTTGACGATTATACTCTTCTGCATGGCTTTATGTTTCTTTTAGCTTTCAGTGCAGCGACAGGAGAAAAATATTGTCTATTTGTCTCAGCAGGGTGTCATTTTGAAACATGTACTGACACACATTTGCAGGTAATGAGCTGTTCTCTTCTCATAATGTTCCTTCTTTAAGGTAAAGTAGTGGAGTACAAAAAAGCACCCCCCCACCATAACTTTGAAAGACATGTCATGAGATTTACCACCTGTCGACTGTCCCTGCTCTGCCATGCTCTGCTACAACCTGGTCTTTGTTAGGAACTGAAATCCTGAGTGTTCAATACGTATCACAACAAATACATATATATATATATAAATATATATAAATAAATATATAAATACATATGCTTTAAATGATCACACCAATGTAACCACAATTGGTTTTAAACTCTGAATAATTAGATTGTTGAAATAGTAAACGTGAACTTCGCTTTTTGGCTTCTGAGTCTCGCTGCCTGCTTTTGCTCGCTGCCAACTCCGGAACAGAGCATCTAGTGACCGAAATGTGCATTACATGCAGATTGGATATAAAGTCATCTATTACAAAAGTAGATAAACCACATAATAATGATTTTTTCAGCGAGGCGCACACGATTCGAAGTGTAGACCTACATTATGAAGTTTGAACGAGATTTTTTGGACAAAGCGTGTGGGACTAGTTGAGTGGCAAACTTTTAAATGCATTGGATACAAAGTAACGTACTCGATTACAGAGGTAACCACGTGACCAAAATATTTACCCCCGCCAAGCACACGATTCCCAACTTAGACCTACATTATGAAGTTTGAACGGGATTTTTTGGACAAAGCGTGTGGGACGAACTGAGCGGCAAACTTTGGCGGAATAATATTAATAATAATAATAATAATAAAGTCATAGGATATCATACTTAAAAAGTAGATTAAAGTCATGGGATATCATACTTGGGATGTGCCTTCAGCACACCCTACAATAAGATACATTACGGAGGCTGCTGTGCCTACTCAACTGCAGCAGCACAGGAGACCATGTTACCGGCCGGGGCAGGCCATGGGTCAGACAGCCTCGGTCTAAATAATGTTGGAAATGTGTCTGAAGAATAGCAAATGCACAGAGTCTGCACCAGTAATGAGATCTAACACATGTTTCATCAAATGATGACGCATCAAAACCTACAGGCAGAAGCCTCACCTTGTTAAATTACACGACAAATTACTTTAAGACAGCAAATTATTAGAATCCCAGTAGCGGGACAAATGACAACACCTTATTAAAATCAAGCCACAATGCTATTAGCTAAACTATGATCAAAGTTGATGTTGTCTTCTTTCATCGCATAATTGAATAAAAAGCATTATTCTTATCACTTTTATCATTTGGTGATAGACAAAGCAGTTCAATTCAATTCAAAAAACTTTATTTGTCCCGAAGGAGCAATTTGTGACACTGGGTATTCATTACACCCGGCAGTTTAGAAAAAAAAGTCACTTGTGTGTATAATAATTGTTTTGCGGCTATCTATTAATTGCAAGGTTCACATTTGAAATAAATTAGATCGTGTGTAACAAATCCTTTGTGCTGTGGAAAACAAGATGGGATTAGGTCATTCATTTTCCTGTTCCACCTAATTGAGAAAGCAGCACTGCTTTCTGTTGACATACGTTTACAGAGGCCACAATAAATGCAGCATGACTCTTGTTGTTGCTGGCCAAATCTCATTTCTCAAGTGAACATTCTTTGCCAGACGAGGGTAGTTCTGCACAAAGAAGTTCACTGTGTTGAGAAAACTCAAGTGAAAAGACCCAAAGGTCAGAGACGGTCCACAATCCTCCTTATCATCACTCAGAGTGCTGGGTGGTACGGAGAACAGGAGGGTACGGAATAATCTGTAGATGGAAAATGTACTTGTATAAAATCAGTGTGGAGTACATTCTCCCATGGAAAAGATACCCACTACATCTACGGTGAAGCTTGCCAATTTAGCCTGAAGCTCTTACAACTAGGCGTTGTGCAGAAACACAGCATCCATATCTAAGCCAACTATCATGGTGTGAACACACATACTGTATAGCTGGTTGCCAATAAAGTGACTTTGGCTGGTGCTGACTTTGATTTTTGGCATGTTGTCAGAGCTTTAGCTCTGTCCGGTGGAGGCAGCTTAGCTAATGAGCTAACCATGTGCAGTGTAAAAGCCTACCTGCTGGCTTCAGAGCGCCAACTTTCAGCTGAAAGGCAGGACAGCAGAGAGCCCTGCTGAAATGCACTTCCTTCAATTAGACTTTGAAGAATCCCCGACTCCCCTATACGCAGCCTCCGTGTTCATGTGGCTAGACTGAAAAGGACTTAATATGTTAATATCAGGAATAACAAAAGGTTTGTTGTTTTGTAGATGACTAGACTTTTGTTTGAAGTCTTTGATTTATTTTGCACTTGCTCAGTGCCCTGAATGATTAACAGCTAATGATATTTGCGTGCCAGCGTCGCTGCAATTATTATCGGTTGAACATCAAATGGAGTGCTTTGTTTTTGTCAGATTTTAGTCACCAAGTTCTTCAAGTTTTAGAGAGCTCTGCAACTAATTTAGATGAAAAAAAAATGTTCATATGAAGCCACGAAGCTTTGATTTGTGGTGAGACATTGGACCAATCCTTATGTACTTTTGGCTCATTGATCCACTATGCTGCAGGGGTCTGCAGAGAATGTGGACTATTTGGAGCTGCTTGGTACTCTACAATAATAGGGACTGTGAGATATTTGTGCACACTTCTGTTGGTTCTGGGAGTCTGTTTGAGCTGGGCACATTCAAACAACGTTACCCAGAAGCCTTTTTTGTCTTAGAGCAAGCTAAATGAAAGAGATGACAGAATAGCATAGCTGCAGCAATCTTAATAAAGAGAGTAGGAGGACCAGGATGGCGGAGGCTGGATAACCTTTCATGGATGGGAGCAGAGAACATGACAGACGTGGGGTGAATTCAAAGTTGGTCATTTGAGAAAAGTAAGTATGACGAACCAGAAACTTTAGATTTTTCTTGCATTGTTTTGGGTCTGCAGCACAGCAAATGTGAGTCTCTACGCTTCCATGCTGCAGAAATACCCCCCCTCCCCTCTCTCTTTCTCTCTGGGCTGTGGATTTCTTCTGTTTCATTGGTACGCTACCAGATTCATCACCGAATGATGATGGCATCCCGCCATCTCTTCTCTAACGTAGCTGACAGATAATTCTAAATCATCTCCTGCTTTAGAGAATGGAGGCTGCTGGATTGTTTTAATCACAGATAATTGATTTTATTGTAACAAAGCACACGAGAGGAGAAACAGACCCACAAATAAATAGAACTGTTTAATAAGAAGACACTCAGTTAAATATTGTTGTTAAACGTGTTACAGCGTTCTGAAGGACTTCAAGTCAAACTAAAGGAATTGTTACCTTCTAACTGATTTTGACTCCACTGAATAGAGATTGTACCTTGTTATAGGAGCATAGACAGCGGCGTTTTGTTTCTCTCCTTTCCACCAATTAAATGGTTTGATATCAAGCTTTGACTAAATAATTTATCACTCCAAATAAAAGATTAATATTATATGTTGAAGGTTACATCAAAATGTATAGATATGGTTCAACTTCGTTTTAAATTAAACAAATTCTTAAACTTTCCTGCACTGTCCAGTATCCTGTATGTGGTTCAATTTATGAGAAAAAAATGTTTTAATAATTCACAGCAACATGGGTCCCCCTGTTTTTTTATTTTCAGAACTGTCATTCATTTAATAGAGGGTTATGCTAACCTCGGCCGCCAGTCGGTAATTTCTATTCCAACTTAAATTGCATATAATTGCAGTAAAGGCTACAGCCAAGGAAAAGCTGCCTTTTGGTAAATGTAATGTTTGCTTTGTGGCATTTTGTTGTACAAGAGCCTCCCACTCATGTGGCTAGACTCTGGATAAGCCGCAACAGATTTATACAAGAGATTATGCTTGTCTGCTGAAGAGTACCACCTCTTACCCATCTCCTCCAGATATGTGTGAGTTTGTCATATTCACAGATACACGTGTAATACCATGTGTATAAGCAACGTAGGTACTAAATATGTATATTAGGAATAACGCATTGTTCAGTGGAATGCAACTACATTTTTGTTTTATTTTCAAAAACATAACTTGATAAATTCTCCAACTTTGGAGCTATGGAGTGTTCTTACATAAAACTTATGTAAATGTCATGTATATTTATAAAACTTAATTTAATTTTGCAGCATCTAGGTTGTCTAAACATTAGCAACATGCAGCACCTTCTGCACAGTGGGTGAATCTAAAAGCTTATGAAACGAAAAGTCACATGACATCTAACAAAACACAGACTGCGGCTGCATACAGGACAACATCTCACTTATCCAACTGCTCAACGTAGAGGCTGTTTTGAAATGCACTTTGTGGTCCACTAATTTGAGCCGACATTCCCTCCTCTCAGCTCCGAATGAGGCACGGTAGCAACCTGAAAATAATGTCCCAGTGCTTTTGTCTGAGACCCACACCATGTGGGTACAGGCCTGTGTATTGGCAGGTGATCCCTGCTTTGCCAAAATAATCCCTCTCTGCATGGCGAACATTATCCACCTCTGACGCTTTCACTAGTTGATCCATATTCTGGGACTTGTCCATGTTAACCACCATAGAGGATTGCACCCCTCTCAGGCTCCTTGAGTTTCTTTTCCTCTGCAAATTGAGAATTGGATGTGGTCTATATTATAAATGATGAATATTCCTTTTCCTTTCTGCTTTACTTGTGGAAATAGATACATGATAGATCACTGTGTATCAAAATACCCGTTACAGACTTCTGAAAGCACCTCATTAGTAAAATGACAGCCCCATAGTGATTTTGCCTAAGCAGAGGACTAATGTCTCCAAATTACTTATCCTGTCTTCCTGATTACTGGACCTCAAATTGCTGAATTAAAAGAACTACAGTGTAGGAATTCCATTCTGTGGCATATTTGCATAACATTTTAATTTAACCCAACACGTAATTATTGAAAATTATGCACCAAAGACACACATTTCAACATATTTTTTTAAACATTATTTTTAGGCAGTCTCTATCCTATATCATCTTGTTCTCTGGGAATCTGGAAACTTCCCTTTGTGGGAAATAGTTTTCAGGCTGTTTTAGATGTTACAAGACACAAAATACACAATTTTGAAAACCTATTTATATGTTACAGGTGTTACCAAACTTTATTTAGGACAATATCTGAAATAGTCAATCACAGCTAACATTTTTTACACCAGCACCAACTGTCACGATGGGTCAGACTCTACAACCATCCATCTAATGCCATGTTTACAGGCATGTTGGGAAGTGGAAAACATGACTGTTGAGGGGTACAATTTGGGATTATTGATTGGTCTTCTGCTGCGATAGGCATCTAAACCAGCTAAAGAGCAGAAGTATTTTGTAACTGGTAAGTTCTGTAGCATCTCATTGATTGTAATTTCATAACAACAAAAGCCTGAGCAGAGCAGAGTGCATTGATTTTGAATGTCCTGCTACTTCTAGAATGAGTTGCATATTGTCACCTTAAACACCGTGTTGCATTACTTTCAAACTGGAGTCATTACAATGTTCTTACAAGTAGGCACCTTTCACATTTTTAAGAAGGCTCTGGTGTATCTGACTTGTTGCTTCATAAGAGAAATCAAACAGACACCTTATATCATCATTAAATGTAATTACACGCAGGTTTACCACCACAGTGCTGCACCTCATTTAACCTAAACCATAGTACATTTTATGGCGATTTACCCCACATCTGTCATATTTTATGTTGTTGGTAACTATATTTTAATCTATCAAATATTAACAGCGATGAAACCATAATGGATCGACGACTGAATTATTCGCATTGGTCTGTGGATCCTGGTGAAATGAAACTTGTAGAAAATTAATTATCTTTGTGTTCTTGGGGAATGAAGCCATTAGCTATGAAAGTGATATGATAGAACTCATTTAGAATCTCCTTGGTCTCCCACCTCAGAGGTAATTTCCTCAGTCAAGGTCATGGTCATCGACCATCAGGCATCAGTCATTTCCTGACAAAGCAATACATATGAGGGCTAATCATTAATTACCATCTCTTGGTGTGTCCTGCTTTTTCTTATGTTTTGGACAGGTATAGCTGAGTTTGTTTGCAAGGTGGACACTAAGCACCTCTGAAACTTGTGTGCGTCTGTTTATCCACAGCCAGACTGATTGAATATGATCTATCCCAGCATTTTGCATTTCCTTCACTTAATCCCTGGAGCGCAGATATTGTCAACTTGATTACAACTCCAGGAATGAATGAATACACTTGGCACAGTGACATCTTTTAGATAAATATCTGTCTACTTGAGAAGACACTCTTAAGCCTGGCGCTCCAACGAGATTAAATGGCGGAACAATTGTTTGCAAATCTGCAAATGATTTCAAACAAAAGCTTCAAATTATTTCAATATTTCCGTCCTTTTCTTGCCCTTTCAAAATCAAAGGTAGGTTTATTCTGGGACAGACCAAATGATGGAGCTCATCTTTAATTTGTCTCAAAGCATCTACCACCTTTCCTATTTCTGGCAACATAAATGTTTTTCCCCTAATTTGATGGCCAGTTATCTTTTTAGAGCTGTTAAGGACTGAACACGTTGGATGAACAAAAATCTATGCAATGACTGATGGGCTGACGTCAAATTCACTATCGCCTGCTGGAAAATTACAGGAGTTAAAATGTCCTGTGTCATCAGAGTACCATTATTTTTTTTTCCATCTCGCAGCAACCTGATAATGCTCTTGTATAGATAGCCATATTAATTATACCCTGCTGCAATGTGTAAATGCAGTGAATGACAAAAATGTGCAAAAGAAAGAAGGTCGAGCCACTAGTTACTAACATTATTTCATGTGGATGTAAAGGGAGATGACGTGAATGAGCCGAGGCTTCAGTATCGATTAAAAATCCAGAACAAAAAGTGTCAGACAGACAACAGGCATGAGCATGAGGGATGTAGATGAAAGAGGGGGTGAAGGAGAGAAAATGAGCGTCCACCAGAAGTGAAATAGTGGAGCAAGAGGAGGAAGAACTTGAGGAGGATGTGAGAGAGAGAGAGAGAGAGAGAGAGAGCAAAGAACAGCAGTGATGAGAGAGCACATTAGTATGAGAAAGAAAGAGAGAAAGAGTGAGGAAGGATAGAGTCACAGAACAAAAAGAAGACAGAAAATGGAAAGGGAAAGCTGAGAAAAAGTGAAGATGGAGGGAGGAGAAGCGATACACAAAGGGGAAAGTGCTGTAGTGCCCCCCACAGGCCTGCACACGTACAGCCTCAGCCACAGACACTGATCCTTGTATCATTGTCATGCTTCACCTGTATAAACCAAAACACTACACAGTCATCACCTGAATGGTTGCAGTCATTTCCTAATAAGATTAGTGCAGTAAATGACATGAATGCTATTTCTTATTCTGACAGATTTCCTTTCTCATTCCATAAACTAGTTTGAATTTGTTTTTAAATGCAGTCAGAGAAAATGAGCTAACACCAACATTTGTCGACACAAACAGCAAAAGTGTTGCTGTGCAGATGCCCAGTTATTTACCTTGTAGCTAAATTCATGCGAAAAAGGAAACCTCACTCCCCCAAGGTCAATCAGCACATCACATCCTACTTGTGTTACCATGAGAACCAGCAGTCTCATTGAAATTCACAGTAATATACATGTACATTTGCAATATCAATTAAATGTCATTTTTCCTTTGTAGGCAGAAAAAAGCAGTGACAGGGTAATTACAAAAGCATTTCAGTGCATCTACAGAAAATTGTGATTTAATTTGCCACTTTTCATAGATTTTTCATGCAACACAGAAAAACACATTTGAGTTGTTGTAATAATATGCAAGTTTTATTATTGCTATTCATTTCCACTAAAAAGTGTAGTTGAAAATAAATCGAGAGTGGGTGTTAAAATGCCAAGAGCACATTTTAAATAATTTTATGAGTGAACATGATTTGAATCAGGCTAAAAGCAAAGGAGGCTATCTTTAGGGCGTGCAAGCACTAAACGACCCTCCTTCTCTGTTCCCTGTCTGTGATGTTAACTCAGCACAGTGGGGTCACTGGAAACTGAATATATGGATAGCAAGGTCGGGACCTGAGGGTTTGGTCAGAAGGAGAAACACAAACACTCACTCCTTGTGTGCGCTTCAGTCTCGACTTGTAGCTGAGAAGCAGAAGTGCAAGGAGCTGTGAGACCTTAGGGAGGGGGGGGAAAAATCTGTATTTGAAACATGAATAGAGGAAGAATATGATGAAAGGCTGGTTAGAGATAAAGGTGAAGGTCACAGAGAGACTTTTAAAAAAATTAACATTTCTTCTCACCTTTTAAAAATAGCACTTGCCCTATGGTACTGCTGCTGTGGAGGTAAAGAAGAATACAAGCATATTTCTAATGCTCAACTCAGTGGGCCCTGATTTGAAGGGTCAGGTGTTTCATGACTAAACATGGTGAGGCTCGCTATAAATAGTGCTGAGCAAATGCTCATAATGGCCTTGGTGAGCTGGGGAAGCATGACTGACATTTAACATATATAACTGAGAACTCGCAGACCTGCCTGTAGGTTGTCCAGTACATAGCATGGTAGAGTACTTATTGATCTGCAGTCGCCTCGTACAGGCAGTTCTCAGCAGAAAAGGAGCAAGGTGTAAGTGGTCACGCATTTATTTATTCTTACCATGACCCCACTCCCTCACACAGGAGATAAGCGATGACACTTGAACATGATCAGAATGAGAATAGATAGAAATTGGTGGAGTGTTACTTTGGATTTTGTTTGACGTGGTCTATGTAGCAAGCAGAATCTGCAAGTGACTCATCAGAGACGAGAGAGTCTTCACGGAGATTCTCAATGAGCAGCTGCAACCTCCAAGGCGACGTTGATCTGTTAGCATGTGTGAGCTGATACAATGTAAAAGAGAAGCTGAGAAAAAATGTAATAGTTGTAGATCTGTAAGCTACTGGAACCTAAGTAGTGTAAGTGGTATAAGTTGTGTTTACACTACGATGCTTCATTAATATTCTGCCCTGTTAGGAGTGGGGTTAGCTTGCCACAAGCTTGTTTCTCTCCTGATTTTTTGCACTGGTTCAATCACAAGTACACAAAACCTAAAAGAGGTTTAAGGATGGTGAACTGTTTCTTTTCTAAGTAGATTTTGGTATCTTGTCGACCAACAACTAGCATACAGATTTCCGAACGCGCCCGTCGCCTCGCAAGTCATAGTAGTCCATACAGAATTTTCATAATTAAGCCTCCTATTGACAAGCAAGTGTAGTTCACCAGATTAACAATGATATTGATTTTCCTACCATGCCCGTGTGCTTCACATGATTGATAACTATGTGCAAACATAGTTAAATGTAAATCATCAGTGCATTAAAACATCCAATCAGTTGCCAGTAATCATGAATAAAAAACTAAATCCAATTTCATTATTGCTGCTGCACCACAACGCTATAATTAACTGCACATGTTTGCGCATCCATTGCCCCGGCAAGTACTTGACTACAATAGCCCACCTGGACTCTGCCATCGCAGCTCAATGTAATCAAACCCTATGTGCTCCAAAAATGCAGACATGTTAAAATTTGAAAGGATGACATTAAGGATGAGAGATGAACAGGATGACAGAGGGCTGTGTGAGACAATAAAATCAAGGCCATCCAAGAACCAAGATGAATTGATGAGTCCATTGAGTGGAGATGGCAGGCAGCCAGCTCAGAGGTCAGTGCAGGATATCTCTTGGAAGAAATGATGCATTTAGGAGGGCCAAGGCTGCCAGGGTGGGCTCACTAGCAGGGAGGGAAAGAGGGAGAAATGCAGGGAGCGATGGATGAGGAGGCGGGGAGAGGAGGTCGGTATGTAGATGAAGTGAAGACTTGAGGAATATTTAAAATGAGAGAAATGATGGAGCGCGAAAGAGAAGTCAATTAAGTAGGATAAAGGTAAGTGGACAATGGGAGGCAGGAGTGAAAAAGAGTAATGAGGGGTTAGAAGTGGGAGACAAAAGGCGACACATAGAGGAAACATGATATGATGAGCCAAGTTAATTTGAATTAAAGCTTGAGCATTAATAATAAATATGTCACATTATTCATAATGGAGTTAAAGGATGAAAAACAATAAGCATTCACCAGGCACATGCATGACTCTTTCTCCAGACACCGGGGTCCGTGCCACAGTGCAAGCCAAAAACATTATGCTGAGGGAGACTGGTTTTATTAATCAAACTGATTATTGAATGAGTCAGGCGCTGACACAAACAAGGAAAAATAATGGGTTTGAGCCTTTGCCACCAAAAATGAAAAATATCACCCATCTGCCCATTGTGATTAGCCGTGATGGAGTCGGCTAAGTGTCTGATAACACCCCGGCTGGCTAATTGAGTTAGGTTTATAACGGTGAGGTCCACAATGAAATTTATGCAACCCATCTGCCACATAAATAAACAAGGCTGATGGAGATGGAGTGAATCAGTCAGAAGTTAACGCTCTGACTTCTCAAAAGGTCTCAGCTCTGTTCACTGTTTGGCATGCCGTCTCAGGACCCTACCATTATTCCCTACACTCTCAGCTCTTTTCAAATTCCCCCCATAGCCTGAGGGCTGTGGAAGTCCACGCTGTAACGTGAACTGCGTTAGAGGTTGTCTTCTTTCATCATATCTCCTTCCTCACTTTTCTGACAAGGAGATTAATGCCGCACAAGTTAGTAGTCGACTATGGCTGATTGATATCATCTATGGCTATAAAATGCAACTCTTTTGGTCCTCTTACAGCTCAAGGTCACTGGACTAATGAATGGAGGAATTTTCAAGGGGAAGTACAGTAGACACATTTTGTAGATGTGCGATAACGCTGATTAAAAACACTTGTTAAAGTCAAATGAGATCAAAAGGACCAAGAAACACAATGCCCCAATTGAATAAAGCAAATGTGCCATAAACAAGTTCAGAGAAAGGGTTTCAATAAAATGTTAAATCAGAGAGGTAGACACGAAGAGCTTAACTCTGCTTTTAACTCACCGTGATAATGTTTGATGTGTCAGCTTATTGCATTTCTCTCTATTTAGAAATGCAGTCAAAGAATAAAATGAATCCCCTCACGATGTCCCCAAGGGAAGTTTTTCAGATTTCTTCTCCTCCATCTGTCAAACTCGTATTCACACTCCAAGACACAGTCGGCAGAATATATAAAATGCAAAGGCTGTTGTAAATGTATATTAAGCATTTTAGAAGCACAGCTGACAACTACCAAGGGCTAAATCATTCAGCTGAAGCAGAACCTGTTCTCTTGCACCATCCTCATAATCCAGCTCATATAGAGAGAACTTTCTTAGCCATGGGAGCAGCACACATGTACATGTCCCGCTGCATGCACATGCTAGAAGAAGGAAATCCGTTTGGGAAGGTTAACCTGTAAATAATACATAAGATATACAAGTAGTTCTATTAAAGGGAGGGAATTCATAGGAAAACAATGGATGAACACCAACAAGTGTATTTACAGTAACTATAAGCACACACTGTACCAAAACCAGCCTGGGTCACTAACTCACCCTGAGGAACAGCTTAGAGGAACAGCTGGAGAGTCTATGTGAGTCGGGCCTTTACTGAAGGAGGAGACGAACATGAACTCATAGCATGGATGGCAGATTGAGCTCCAGGATGAGAAATTATTGTTAGTTCTCATTATTGTTATTGTTAGTTGCAACGACATCGCTTCACTGTTTGAGAATTACTAGAGAGTGACTTTGCGTTTTGTGGTTGACTCTTGCTCTGTTGCTGCAGGTGCTCGGCTGTGTTTAGCTGTTTGCTGCGAGCCAGTAATGTCATTTTGTATGACTCGCCAGGCAGGCAACGCTAGTAAGTTTAGGCAGCTTGTGTTCAGGTTGTTGCTTAAACCCTTTCTCATCGGGCACACTATTCATCTGCCTGGTCTGTGTCAGCTTGGCTACTGTCCAACAGGCTGTGGGTGACCCCTCCCTTCATTCCGACGGTATCCACACAGGGAACAAATACAGCACTGCTTTGATATTTTCTCTAAAGCGCTGAACAACAGCTGGCTCTCTCTGGTTGAGAGGTGTGAGTGTGGCGATGCACAAAGTGCTAGCTCCCCTTGTAGTGAAATGTTGGACAAGTTAGATTCACCTCTTTTAACCACACTAGTCTCTGTGCAGTCCACAGCCTGCTTTCACCGTGACAGCTCATCCCAGAGTCCCAGCCCACTTCAGCTGACAGACCTGCTTGCATCAGTTCCTGAACCTTTTAAAGAGAGAGCTTTAACCTACCTTTGTTCAAAGAAAGGCAGGGCTCCAGATAAGTTGCAGATGGCAGCCCAGCCCATCTTTGTCATTGTGCTGCAGAGGTGTGAAATCCCTCAGGTATCTTGGCCTGCTGCCTTATCCAGCGCCACAGCAAACACGGCTTGTGCCTACCTCCTCCCCTCACAGCTTCACTCTTTGTTGAACTCTGGAAAATTACAACTTTTACCCACTGAAGCTGTATTTTCCTTTCCTACATGGAGCAGGATGTATTGGATTATCATTTGTCATATCTGTCAACTCCTAAAGCATCTGTTCTCTTGTCAACATCACACGTCTAAAGATCAGCCATTCTCATGTAGACATCCCCACAGCGCAAGCATCTTTATCTGGCAGAGCTGGACTGCTGTGACATATAAACAGTAAAGCAGACAGTCCTGCTCAGCACACCTTAGGGAAAACATACCTTTCTCTACAGTGCTGGCTGGAATACTATGCACCTCCTCCATTTACAGCTGTATTTAAGTAAAAGTATTACCAGCATCATTTAACCACGGCATAGACATAAAGTATAACTATTGAACACTCCTGGTCCATGTGACTAAAATCCAGTGCAAGGTCCATACAGGCATGCATGAGCGAGATTAGTGTGGAGGAACTTAACTGGCGTGCACAGAGCCTGGTGCATGACTGTGTCAGCAGCAGTTAGTGTGTTTACTGTCTTTAGGTGGATGAATTGGAGCTAGTTTTAACTCCTTTTATACATTTTACTCCCTCATGTATATTTTATTGGCAGTTTAGACCAATGGTTGTCCTGGAGGGAGAAAAGAAAAAACGCATATCCTCTACACAATTTTGTATTTTTTGAGGGGATATCCTGTACTGCTGGATCATTTTCGCTGTTGAAATGAAACCATCTGAGCGGCTAACACATAAAAGTCATCTCATTTTTAACTAGTGTTAGGTTTCCTGAGGAGTCACAAGTCCAAAATTAGCACATAGCGGTTTGGTTTTTGACGTTTTTGCATTGTGTATTTTAGGTATATCATTGTTTGATTGAGTAACCTCTTAACCCTTGTCTTGTGTTAACATTCTGTTACTATCTCTGATGTTAACGGGTCGGTTTTGACCCGTGTCTTAAATCAGCCATAAAATGCCCTCAGAACAAATATTCAATTCAATTTGTTTCTGAGCTCTTGGTTACTATGTTAGGCTTCCTTATCCATGAAAAGATTGGTTTTAATATTTTCTTTG
>JAUMHF010000002.1:6426654-6481920 GCA_032359275.1 Microctenopoma steveboyesi | reverse complement strand
CAAATGTATGTGGTACTTACATACATCTAAAACTTCAAAACGGGTCGGTTTCGACCCTAACACAAGAGGAGGGTTAATCTGAATGGTAATTACAATCTATAGTTGTAAATAAATGCAGGAAAGTAAAAGGTGCAATATTTATGATATGAAATCATCATTAATTTAATTTCAATACGTTTAATTGAGATCATTTGTTTTGAGCAATTTTTATAATTGTTTTTTGTGTTTTTGATCTAACCTATATTTTTTAATTGTTGTCCCCTCTAAGAGTGCCTGACTATTGAAACTCTCCCTTTGCTATAACATTCCTACTATACTATATACTATATACTATATACTATAAGAAAAGTAAGAGAAGCACTTCACCCCTGTTTACTTCATTGGTATTGGTGGATTGCCACCCTGGGCAGACCCTGGGTAAGAGATGAACATTGGCTGACTCTGGTTCAGTGCTATCACATGCTCTTGGGAACGATCCAGATTGGTAGACACACAATACGAATCCCCATTTGACCTAATGAATTCAGCAGGTCTGCCTTTGGTATCTTAAACGGTGCTGCTGTTGGCTCTGTGCTTTGCCAGGATAATATTATTTGACTCTAATGCGCTCATACCTGCTGTACCAGTTGGGATAAGTGTTTTATAAAGTCCCAGTTTTGTGTGTGATCATAAGGCTCTTTAATCTGTCTTGAGAAGCTGTTGCTGTTTCTCTCTTGTGCTTTTAAGGAGCAAACATGACGGGCTGTCCCGTGCATTTATTCCTATTTAGGACACATACCCATCTCTTGACTCGTGCAATCAGCTGTTTGCTGGCGTTGTAAATCCAGCGCTGTCTTTGTCCCTTTGGATCACATGCATATCATTTCCACAGCCTTCACTGCTGCGAGTGCTGATTGCCTGGCAACTCACGCATTTGCTCTCGCAGGAGTAAAACTGCATCTTGGCATTATTTAAATAAGTTTCATTGAGAGATGCCATTGATGATAACTGTTTTTTCCCTATCACAGGGATAGATACAAGCATAAGAATGCAAGAAGTACCCATTAATATAGTTTCTTCTCTAAGCTGTACTGCCAGGGTTTGTCAGGGCTTTACTTTATATCCTGCACACTGTTGGCATTGCACCAGATGAACCGTTGAAAGTGGAACGCAAGCTTATCTGCATAACCCCACTTCCCCTACAGAGAAAAAAGTGAGCTGTAACAACAGTTGGCCTTCCACCATCCCTGAGGAGTGCAGAATTAAACTCCGGGAGTGAGCATATTACATGAAATAATCATAGAGCACAAAGGGAAAGAAAGGTCTGCTGACGGACACACTTTTCAGTCCTGAGGATGCATCCTCGCTTACAGTGAGCTGATCCTGGTAAATAAACAAACTCACAGTGTTTTCTGTATTTAGCTGCATGAAAAGAAAAGATATTTATTTTACAACTAATACTGTGAAACAATAAACATACCATGTGAAAACCCAGAATGAAACAAATAAAACCGTAAATGAGGTGTAGATTGTTGCCCATTCCCAGGTTCCAAGGATTATGTGAGTTAGTGCTGTACACAGGTTGCTATAAATGCTATGTTTTACTCAGGGGTTAGGGTTAGTGTTAGGGTGAATCCTATCAACACTCGTCATCCGACCTTTAGACTGTTCTTTATTTTCCATAAGTTTTATATAGGTTAAATCATAATAGTAAGTCTTGTTCCTCATTAGGTCACCACCACTTAAACATATGTCTCTACATGTAATTGGTTGCTTCATCATATATTTCTGTGTCCAGTGATGCCCATTGTTGAATTATGCATGTAATTCTACTCCATTTCCATGCGTTGCTTAATGTCTTAATTTATGATACATGATCTCTATGCTGGTGTTCAGAGAAGCTAAGCACTTGTGTTTACTGCTGTAGAATCTGTTTACTGTTGGATCTCAAAATAAATATTTCCTTTGAAATGCAAATCGTGGCATGCACAAAAGATAAAAAGAAATGTGTGTATAGCTGTGTCGTCTACTCTGCTCTCGCCGGGGAACATGTAGTGTGTATCCTGGGCTTTAACATGGGTTTGGGAAGATGCTGTCATCATTTGCTGAGATGTCAGGCTGTTTGCTCATGGGAAATGTTATCTGTTTATCAGTTTCGTCGACCATTTTTTCTGACCACTACCTTGAAAAACAGCATTTTGCATCATCATTGCAAGTGTGCAGAATGAATAAATTATGCTCAGTGATAGAGTACACAAACGCCAAAGTATTTTTTCGTTGTATAAAAATCAATGTACTGTCCAAGATCTGCGTGTTAGAATATTGAGCCTTTTGATTTTTCCAGCTGAGCTTTGAGCTGGTGTCTCTTTGTACAACACTACAGAACCTATTCGTTGTCTGTGCCAGCTGTTTCTGAAGCCTTTGTGAGGATTACAAAATTAGTCTTCTCAGTGTTAATCAGATCTCCTGATCAAATGTGTTAGAGATGTAATAAAGCATGCATAAATGCGGCACGGAGGGTCCTCGCTACTGCACCTTGTATCTGCCTGCAGATTGATTTCTATGCCGTGCAGCAGCAGAGTCAACTCAATATGTAATAGCCCGGCTATCTGTACAAGCCCAGGAAATTAAGAATGGATATTTAATGGACTGGTTGGGCTTCAATATATCACTTCAGCATGTGCACACGTGTGGGAGGAAGTAAAAGGCAAATCTTGGTTAAGAAATGAATGTGCTTTATCTTACCATCAGTTTCTTAAATTAGACTACTGAGTTTATAACGTCAACTCCTACAAAGGATTTTAATTCAAAATCAAAGTACTTTATATCTTACATTTTATCGAGCTTTGCCGTGGAGGGTGAAATTAATGCGATGGTACTGTATGTACGCAGATGCAAAGATAGAGGAATACTTGAGTATTGTGCTGTATATGCCCTAAGTGGTATTATTCCAAAGAAACTGCACATTTAAGCAAATAAATCACATGATTTTCACACAATGTAGTCTAAATTTAGATATCTCTAGTTGTAGCTTCGGGCAAAAGAGTTGCTATTCTCTTGAAAATGTCAGCGAGACGACTCTGAGGACAAGTGGTTTCAGTGACAGCTGACACCGAATGGGTAACTGACATTGTGCACAAAATAAGGAAAAGATGTCAGAAAAAATAAAGCATGAATCATCACTATTCGTTAGTTCTCCAAGTTTTTCTCAGTGGTGTGACAGAATAGTGCCACAAGGTTCTTGTCAATAATTCTAGGACTAGATTGCTCTTGTTTATATAAAATTTTCGATTACTAGCTGAATGGATTAAAATAAGTCTGTGTGAAGAACCACTTTGAAACAAGCAATATCATCACCGTGCCGATAAAGAGATTAGATGTAATGCAAACGTTCCCAGTGCAGAGCATGAAACTAATGTCCCTGCTTTAACAGACACTAAGCCTGATTCAAGAATGACACGACGTCATGCATGTTGTTTTTATTAACTTGACGAAGGTCAGAAAGAAGCCTAAAATATCAAAGAACTTCTGCAACGTTTTGTGAATTCTTCCTACACGCTCAAGTAGCTTCCCTTGTTGCTGAACAGAAATGCTTTTGATCTAAAACGTGAAGCCACTGTGTTCTCAGATGACAATGAATATTGCATGGAAACAGCCTTGAAATGCAATTCAGCCTCCTGTCCTCTCCAATGATGCAGCATTTGTCAACAGGAACCTAGGACACAAGCAGGACTGGAAAACAGGGCCTGAAATTCTCTGCAGACTTTCACAGGATTAGCGCCGCAAATAGTTTAACTAGCCTCTGTGACAGCTGCTGTCACTTAATTGAATTCTGTAATTCATCATTCATTCTTGTTTACTGCCAGCACAACAGGTGACAGGCTGATGAGACATCTCTGAAGAATTAGATGATGAATGAAACCCACTGCTACTATCGGGCTCCCCACCTACCAAATGACAGGATGTTTGTATATTTGGTAACATCAAAGTCAGAACAGAAGTTTCAGGTGGAATCGCACGAATCTTTTGAACCTTGTAAACACTGCATCATTTCCTTTCTCCGCAGTGCTCCATTATCTCACGCACTGTGAGAGAGAGAGAAAAAAAAGACAAAATTATGAACTGTAATTACAAGGCGCTCAGGGGTTCGAACACCCACGCCGTACATTACATCTGCCCAAATTTTCTTTTGTCACAGTGAGTGGTTGCTCATACATATTGCACTAGATTATGTTAGGTCGTTTTCACCAGGCTTTGACATTATTTTGCAGTAAGTGTTAACACTCAAAAATTGATGCACCTGGACTTAAGCCAAAACCAAGCCCACACCCAAATAAAAAATAATTTAAAAGACACTGTAGTTGAAGGTTTAACAATTAAGCAACGTTACGTGAGAGGCAGAGCTGCGCACAGTGTTTTTACACAGAGGAGCAAAGCAGTGAAGCTGGTTAGTTTGTGTTGCCTAGCTGCCAGCTGTTGATGAGTTGCTAGGTTACTGATATGAACTGGCAAATAAGGTGGAATGACACTTGTGGGACACTGCATTGACATACATTGGCACTTATTCAAGTGGCTGTGATAAATGAGCTGTTGCTGTGAGGGACCATGACATTATTAGTAGCTTGTATTAGTAGATTTACACCATTATTAAAACTCTTCCTGTCGAGGCTGTGCTTTTATTTTCCTCCTAAGCTATGCCAATTGAGGAGCAGCATCTTGAAAGCGTCTGCAGATGCAGCGGCACCTGATTACTTTCATCAGCTCTTCATTAGTTATGCCTTAATCACAGATCATAGCAGCTGAGGCACCTGGGAGTGGAATGGTCTTAATATGGCTGCTGGCAGAGATGAGCTCTCCAGCTGTTTGGTGCCCTCCAAAGCTGTCAGCCCTCATTTGAGCCAATTGCCCTGTGGAACTTAATAATCAAACCTGTAATAACCTCACACAACCTGAATGCTTCAGCTTAGAGAGGCGGCCACTCCACATTCCTTTCTCTTTCTCTCTGCGTCTCTTCCTTCGAAGTGTTGTGCAGGTCTGCGAGCAAATGGCAAACCTCAGTTGTTGGACCTCGGTTTATGCTCACCTGAAACTGCATTTTTCAACTTAGCTCACATGACTGGATTTTGTAGTAAAGTCCCATTTTGTTAAAACACAAGCAAGCATTCAGTGCTTGCTTTAGCTGGAGGTTTTGTCAGGCTAGAAGTTACCCTCCAGCTTGCTCGTGTTGATGGACAATGAATAAATAATTTTAAACACAATGTAAGATTAACTTGGAGCTTCGAGACTGACATTGTTTACAACAGCAGTAAGAGGCAGCGACTCTTTTATATGCTAATTTCCAAGTCAGTACTGAAAATAATTTTTGTAAATCATGCATTCAGAAGATTTGATTATCTTCTGAAAGGGTTTCCAGTAAAATCAGAAGCTCTAACGTGTTTTTTCAAGCAATAAATTTGACAGTTTCTCTGTCAGTGAGGTGAGTTTTAAAATAAGTTTTCTTCCCTAACAAAGCATTTTTTTCTGTGCTTGGATGAGAGTGAGGGTTTTCTCCACTGAAGAAAGAAAATGTCACGGCGTGGAAGTGAAATGCCACGCAGCGAGTGTTTTCGGAGAGCATTAATTATGATTTACGTTCAGCTTAGGGAAGTCTCACATCTCATTACATATAAAGGATGCTATCGTTAACGGGCCTGACCTTTGTGAACAAAACTGTGGTCCATATGAATTACAAAAAAAAATCACATAACATTTCCTTTCGATGTGGATTATGTTAAGCAATACCTTTTGAGGGAAGGAAGTTACTCTCAGGAAACGGCTGTTTCCTTTGTGGCATTGCATTATAACAGCCCAGCTTGTCCAGTAGCATTCTTACAAATAAAAATAAAAAGTTTAAAGCTTCCCTTTTATACTTTGCCTAACAAGGCAGGTATTCCATTTCGCTTGGGAACTTTCAGATGTGTTTTACTCTCCATAGTGTGATGAGGTGCCAAAACTACCGGGGGAAGGCAACTCTGTGGAGAGTCTGTCAGTGTGCTAAGGATCAAAGCCATTTGCAAAGAGCACACAAGCATCAAACACTACCGTGCAACGTGTTACCTAGCAACCCCAGACCAGGTGTTGCAGAGAGTAGGACATATTAAAGCCCACATTCTTCCTGTTTTCTGCAAATACAATTTTAAAGGAAATCGATAAAGCCGTGAATGCGTGCTTCGTGCGAGAAGACTAGGAAAGCTTTTTTTTTTTTTTTTTTTTTTGCACCACGACAGACAACAGGGGCGCCAAAAAGATAAGAGTGTAATATCAAAACCTGAGGCAGGAGGAAAGAAAATATTAAGGAGTGACGCATATCCTCCCATGGATCTCAGTAATAATGCCCATATCCTGGCCATGCAAGGAAATGCACACTGAAAAAAATCATGACAGGAACACACACCTTACCAAGGAGAACAGTGTGATGCATGAAGCCAGAAAGGCCTATTTCCACTGAGTGGCCATGTCAGAATAGACTTAGGCAATTATGTGTGATGCAGCAGGCTACTGAAAGAGAGCAACCCTTGGAGCACCGAGGTGAGGCCACTGGGTCCTCATGCATCACAGGCGGCCCTTTATCATGATTAATACACAGCTGTCACATTAGTGGGAAATTAAACAGTCGCACACATCCATGCCTGCTGCTACTGGCAACAACTGTTTAGAACTGCTGGCAGCCTGTGTGGTCAAACTCAACTCTTGTGAAGTCAAGCATATGTCAGCTGTAAGTGCTGTAATGTTGTTTGAAATGCTCCTCGTCTGCTGAGATTAATTTATGATTTAGGCACATAAATAACAACCGTGTCCTTGTTTGTCATAGCGGGGCAGGTTAGCTTTATTTACTTATAAATGGTGATTGCTGGGAGCTAATGTGAAAAGCATTGGGAACAATGTGTGTACCTGGCCCCCTCAGGAGAACGCAGAGAGTGATGTGGCACCGCGGCCGTCCCAGCTTGTCTGTCTTAGCCAGCAGAAACAGGTGTAAGCTGGGAGGGCGCTTGATGAATGTTCTCTTTAGTGCCGGTGACTGACTGCCCTTATTCAAACAGCAGACAGCTCCTCTGGCTAAGTACTTGGGGAGCAGATACTGTACACGGCTCACAGAGGCATATAGTGCAACCGGGCAAATGCAAACACAGATACGTGCACACATGTGCAAATACAGGCATTTTCAGCACTTCTGTACCACACAACACCCAGTCAACTTCACTTTAGCAAGAGGACATCACCAGGAACACTGATTGATTTAGTGTGTTGATGATAAGAGACATGAGCACCCCACCTGTAGCCTCCCCCTGGGTGGTGTGTGAGTATGAGATGCATCCATTGTGATAATTATTACAGTGCAAGGATGAATATGCAGGGAGAAGATACAGTCTTGTACATGACAACTTAATCAAGCCAATGAAGGACAAAAATCGGAATCAAGAGGGAGAGGGAAATGTGAAAGGCGCTTCTCTTTTCATTATCTATGAATAGCGTCTGAAACAAAGGGACAGCAGTGGATAGAAGGCCTGTGTGATGAAGACAGACTGTTCCCCTCTGGGCTGAAGGAATGACTGACAAAACCACAGGGTTGTGATCTGACGGCCCGCTGACAATTCAAGAGTCATATTTAGACAAAGAACTCGCCATCCTACCACACAGACCTCATCTCATTCAGTTTTACTGGCAGAACCATGATACAAAAATCCACACTTGCCCTTCATATATACGCAGCAAAAGCACAAGGAAACAAATCAATAAACAGCCAGCTTTAGAGCAGCGCATCCTTTATTACTTTCTGGTTATTGCTTTCTCTGTTCTTAGTTAGCCTTTGACCTGGCCGCTGTGGACTTTTTATTCGGTTTCCGTTTGATCTTTTTCATACCACCTTACATGCGGCAAGAGCTAAAAGTGAAAGTTACTGTAAGAGAAGGATCTGAGCTTTAATTTCTCCCTCGCTGTCTGATTAACGTGATATGAATGGGAGATGATGAGATGTTCTCATAATGTGTCATTGGTCTCGTGGTCTGGGGAGTTGCATGTCTGATGCCTTCTTGTAACCTTTCCATTGACACCCTGCCATGTGTCCCAAAGAAACCAATTACTCCCCTGTCTGAAGCTTTTCTGCTGCTCGATATGCCTTTTATCCAGGCAAGCTTTGCTCCATGGAAGTCATTATTCACAATTTAACTATTCATTTCAGTTTTTTTCCTTAAATCCTACAAAATTTATGAGCTTGTATGTTCATGTTAATACAAATGCTGCTGGCTTTTATTTACGCTTTTGTACTGACAAATTAAAAGTTCTTTCAATTGAATTTATAAAAAAAGAACAAGCAATTGGAAAACACCAAGGTGTGTGAAGAGCAGTTATGTGAAAATAATGTGAATTTGTGTTCTGACCATTGATGCAAAAACAAACAACTGTCGTAGCATAACCGTAAGTGGCTCACTGGGTTCAGCGGGACAGCCACAATGTACAACAGACAGGAGACTACCTACAACATGCAGTAAGTCTATTAAGCATTCTCACACCATGTGTATTCATGCAGCATGTTGCACAATGAAATGATGAGTGTGCAACTACGCTACTGTGCATCAATAAACACACATATAGCAAATTCAGTCCAATATATTGTCCTGTAGGCTTTTAAGAAAAAAAAAGTACTGTTTCTACTGCAAACAAAAAGAAAAGACTTCAGAAGCTGTTCATGGTCTTCAGTAAGAAACCCTTTGAGAGTTACAGTCGTCTTGATCTGCTTTATGCAACCGAGCTTCTCACCAGGGAAAAACTCTGCATGCATATTTGGCTTTGGTTATAAATTTCACAATTTTAAACCATTTAGCTATGTGGTGTTTGGTAATATGGTCTCAGTGGATGTGTGAGGAGTATTCTGTCTATATATATACTTTGTATATATACATATATTTTTCTTTTCTGGCTGGTTTTGTTAGAGCAGTTATAGATGTAAAACTAGCATAACTCGAGTAAATATAGTGCACTGCTGGGCTAATGGTGGGTTGCTTTTGAACTGGGAAGTTGAAAGTTCACAGCTGTAAATGTCAACTGGAGATCAGATACTTGACGCAGAATTACAAACAACCCAACCCCAACCTCGAAATCCAGCCTGTCCAATCAGCACATTGACAGTGTGAAAGCAAAACTACTGTTTATAACCCGAGTCTTAGTCCTGTGTGTGTCTCATTAAAGCAGTGCTCAGACCAGTGTCTATCTGTGGATGGTGCTGCAGTGTTTGTATGTTCGAATTACCATTTAAATGCATTGTCAAAAACTGGCGTTGCTAACAATAGCTAACCTGGCTAGATCCAGTGTTGTTATGGTAACCTGCAAGGTGTACTGGAATGGGATCAACTTGGATGTGCTGCTATTCCTAGGCCTGACCTCCAAAGTCCAAGGAAAATGCAGCGCTTCATAACTTTACTTAGTGAAAATGGGTAGATGAGGCAAAACCTGCTTTGAACCAAACAGATCCAAACCTAACATCTGCAGAACAGGGAAAATCTGCTTTAAAGACGACCATCTCAGTGATTCAGGTACGGTAGTGTCAGACAGAAAGCACCTTTAGTAAAAGACAACGGTCTGCCTGGAGTTTGACAAACAGTGTTTAAAAGTCTGAGAGCACTAGAACGTTCAAGCACTATGCCTGGAAACCATGACCTGGCTAATAACAGCATGAGACCCCAGTTCATTGTTTAGCACAATTTTGACTTTATGTTTGATTAAGTGTACATTGACAGAAAATTGTTTACACGTGTAGCCTCTAATATAATGTCAAATTGTCAATTTGCATACATACATGGTTTAATCTGTAGTGCAATGTAAAACAAATGAGGGTACACTGATTCAGCTCAAAGGTCTGGTACCACTAGTTTATCTGCTGTTTGAATTCCTAAAACGAAACATACTGTCCATACTCCGGCTGTCTTAACGTTACTCAACTTGTGGAGGCCTCTCATTTCTCCTCCGTTCGCTCTCAGTCATGCATTTCTTTTCTGAAGTATTCTTCAAAGATCCTCACCTGAAGTACAACATGATTGAAAGCTGTTACATTAATGCAGAAATTTGCAGTGCAAACTTGCTTCATGTTAAAATAATTTCTGCCATTTTTCCCCAGAGGTCAATACAGACTGTTGAAATAGCTCATAAAAGCATAGACTGCACATGCATAAAACACCTCGCTGTGCTATTATTTCCATTATACTGACAGCATGGAATAAACACAGGGCAATTTGTACCAATTGTATTTTCAAATTACTGAAAAACATCTCTTGTTTCAGTCGTCCAAGTAACCAGAGCAACAACCCATGACAACATTTCTCTGTGTGAGCGAATGTTACTGTACAGTATATGTGACTTTAATCACTTCTAAGTGTCATCCTCTAATTGAAAACAAGCCTCTGGACAGTTTGTCACCGAGGGGGAGAATGAAGTAGAAATGTAATGATTTATCCTTTTGGTATAAAATGTACTTAGACAGTTTAAATGATATTACGTGCTCAGTGGAATCTCCTATGATTCCTGTGTGACAAGTTATGACATAGTCTTGTGCTTTTCTATGATAAGATCACACCAGCATATTATAGGACATGTAGGAGTAATAATGTTATTTTGATTTGATTTAATTGGTAATTTGCATTTGTCTTTTTGCCCATATTTCAACAACATATTACATTTCATATTCACCCCCCCCCCCCCATTCCCTCCCAACTGAGTCTGTAAAAGTGCACAAGACAAAAGGTTTTGAAGAACATATTTTGGCTGTGCCTGTTGATGCCTCACAGCAAGGACTTGGGGCCTTTCTGTGAAGTTGTGTGTGTATCCCCCTCACACCTGCCAGTCCTGTGAATTAGAGACTCATAATTACCCGTAGTGGATGTGAATGTGAGTGTGAATGTTTCTTGTCTGTGTTTTAGTCCCTGTGGTAGACCTGAATGTGTGCTGAGGAATCAAAACAGGATAAGATGAAACAGAGGCTGTTTCTACATATCAGTGCTGTGTAATGTGGAAAGTTTGAGCGTAAACATAGAACGTAATATGATTCAATAGCACCGCACGCTACAGTAGATCCTCCAAAGTGATCAGCCAGGTAAATCACAGCTAAAATAGTTATACCATTATCACGTTGATGGATATTGTGCAGGAGGGCATTAGTCTTTGCCAGCTGCTATAAATAAACTGACATCAAACCTAAAGCAACACAGATTTCACTCTCTCAAACTGAAGCGTGCAGAGGTGAGAGATGTGTGCAGATGCTGATAAACTGCAACATTCCAACAGAAAATAATGCAGCACTGACACACACATATATTTAGTGTTAAGTGTTAGTAATATATTGTACTTTACTACAACAAAGTATGAAAATACAATATGAAATACATCCAATAAAATGTTTCAATTAAAATGCACAACTACTATTTTAAGTTTGACCATGTATGAATCATACTTTAATTCATCTCATTGCATTAAAAAAAAGGAAATCGTTTCATGATCATATACAACCTCTTCCGAAAAATACTGAAAACTAGTTCCAAGATGTTGATTAGGGTCCAGCTTGAGTGCAGAAAACTGGCTAATTTAAACGGGAGCTGTATGCGACTGCAGTGCGGTCAGCAGGCTACTTTATCTACAATGGCTGTGTAATCCCTTTGGATGGTTATTAATTGTGCATGGATCTTAATTGCAAATAGTGAGCACTTAGGACACAAGAACACAGAATCCACACATGTGCCATCCCACACCAAGGAAGCCCCTCTCCCTGCCACTCAGGCTGTACTAAGGAAAATAAACCAAATGGCCACTTGTGACCATGTAGTGGCATCAGACAATGTCAACAATCACGTCTGCATTATGCAAAAAGTGGGTAAACAACAGACTGAGGGACACAAATTGGCTCCACACCAGCTGTCTAATTAGCTTTGTGCTGCTCTTGAAAAGCAAACAAACAGTGAAAGCGGGACAGTCTGAAAGCTGGCCAGGCAACGGTTCTAAGTGTTCTGCTCCCCTCAAATCAGACGGGGCGCTCCAATTCTGCTTGCATTGGAAGAGAGGGAGGTTTCAAATAAGACACACAGATTAGATCATACGTTAAGTCCCCAAAAGGCCTTTGCGCGCATATTTTGGAAGCAGTGTAAAGGCTCACAAGGGGCTCGGGTAGAATTTACATTTTAATGAAGCCTTAGTTGATTGCTATTATGTGGAGTTCTGGGCACCCGCCTAGTTAAAGCTTGAATCTGAAACACACAAGAAAGTATATATGCAGAAAGACACAGAAAAGCCCGATGCACATGTGCCCACTCAGCCCTGCAGACACAGACACACCCCGCTAATTTAAAACACTCCTGCTGAGAGGTTGTTGCAGCAACAAACTGCCCTGTAAACATAACCAGAGAGCAGAGAGGGGTGAATTACATGACAAAAACAGCATTTTCTCTCACCATGATGTGGCTATAAAAAAAATCCTTTGTTTTTTTCTTTTTTGCATTAGCAAATGTACAAAATTGCTGCTTTTTCTATTTTCACTGTGGGACATGAGGAGATTCAGTTGCAAGGAAATTAGGGGAACGTGGAATGAGGTCACCTCCTTTTGTTGTAGCATCACAGTGACAGGCACAGCACTGTGTAGCAGGAGCGCCGTGACAAGTGGCACGGTGATGAGTGTTACTGACGAATGTTGCTCGGCGAAAGGCGACATGTATCATGTCAGAATCGTCAGGACTCGTCACTTCACTGTCATTTAGCAACAGCCTGTGTGGGAGTGAAGACAAATCCACATTCCTGCGTCGTTATCAGGCACACTGCAGTCGGAGGCGTGAGTAATGATTAGTCACATGCGGCTGCTATTCACTAGTCATCGCTAAGAAAGATGGCAGCAATGGTAAGTTGAAATTCCTGCCACTAATGACATTTTTGGTGAGTGACATCTAGCCCACCACAAAGGCTGTTTCGTGCTGGGAAAAACAAATCCAGCTTGTGCTGCGGGACTCAGAGTGAAAGTGAGTCCTGGCAGTCCTAACGCTGCTTTAAAAATGATCAGTTGGTGCCTTGTAAATGGCATGGGCTCCTGGCACATTCAGAATAGGAGACATCTTATCTGCGGCACCCTTCTTATCGCTGGGCCCCAGTGGAAACCATTGCCAGGTATCAGGTTGTCATATGACAAACAGTGCACTGACAACCACAGCTCAGCGCAGTTTGCCACACCACTGGCAGCTCCCATGTGATAATACATAACATAACAGTACTGCAGGGTCTCAGATAGCGCCGAGGGGAAATATGAACCCAGTGGTGATTTATATCCGTCTTATTAAAGAGCTGACCTTGACCACAGGGAAAACTGGATTATTCTCATTTGTAGGAGAAAAAAGGGTGAAGTGATGTTCTGCTGGGGAAATGAAGAGCTTCTTCATTTTCATGCTCTCTATTTTTCCTCTTCACTTACCGTGTCTTGCTTTTTCTAGAATCCACTTTCCATTGTCCTGTTTAACAAAAGCGAGAGCTGATGCAACAGTCTGTGGCCAAGCGTCTTTCCCTGGCACACAAACACAGCAGACACTGACTCAGGCACCTGCTGTGGGGCACCGCTCCGCAAGCAAGCAGCACACACACACACACACACACACACACACACACACATACCCGCCATGCTACCTCAGCCATTGACAAAGCCTGATGAAAGGTGATCGGAGGCATACGTGTAACTCGCAAACTGCACCTCACGCAGGTATAAATCTCAGATCAACACACACGGGCGTGTAGTTTCTTTCCTTTTAGAAGACCTGTGCGAGAGTTTTTTTGGTGGGGGGGCAGGACTACTTTTTCCTACTGTGGCAGCCATTTCAGAAACAGAAATAAACTTTAAACTCAGGTAGAAGAACCTGTTGGCTTCGTGTTTGAGCAATTTGTGACACCTTCCGCATACTAACAGAGAAACAGAGAGACGAGCCTGTTAATGGCTATAACCTTGGCGATGGTGACCTGGGTTTATTTAAATCCATTTTTAACACTCATAACAGAAAACCCAGTTGCTAATAAATGCATTGTAATGTATTTACATCACTGAATATACTGAGGCAATGAAATGACCTTATATTATAGGTTTACCTCTTTCATTTCTCTTTTCCCATATAAAACATTAGTGCTCTTTTTTTCACCCTCTTTATCTCCTCTCCTCCCCTTTTCTTTCTCATTTTCTCCTCTGTTGTCTGTGCGACTGGCTCCCTTTTCCCTTACCGTTAGACGTTATCTCAAAGACCAGATCACCATGGCAACAATTAGTCACATCATCATCGCCCACACTTGTATTTGATGGCTGTTTTTATTTTGGAGGGTTTGTCAATGCACCCGCACCTCACTGGCAGATCGCCAAGTAACCTGTTCTGGCGAAGAAGGAACAATATTGCCATCTGTTGGATCCATGTCTTTGCACACAGGAAGCAACACTGACAAACACACCCAGCGTTCCTGTGATGACTCATGACAGACATTTACATGCCAATTAAGCCCTTCGTCTGCAAACAGAAGCTCTGCGGCTCAGTCATACTTCACAAGTTTGAAACACGCATTAATCTTTGAAGACCGCCTTTAAAAAGTCCAGATTTTACAAAGAAATAAGAACAGCGTTGCTTTTTTTTTCTGGTGTGAAATGCAGCCATACGTACATAATGGTGGTGTCATACAAGTCTTACTTGGCTAAAAGGAGAATACGAGTAGCTTGATGGCAGCTCGGTTAATTAAACGTGGAAAATATTTGGGCTTACAACCAGGACTTACATTTATTCATCAGCGCCTGCCATATTGTATATCTCTAAATGAAATGAGTGCTCTCATGCAGCAGGGTACCAACTAATGTGAAAGATAATATATTGGCTGAGATTTTGGCAGAGTGTTACCCTTGAAATCTTGGATCTGTTTCTGCTCTCTGGAGGCGCTAATTAAGTTTTTTTTTTCTTCCCGAGTCTTACTGTTAAGTGATGTAATACTTCATAGTCATAAATAATTTTCCACGTGGGACAGATCATTGCTCTTATTATTTATTCTGCTCACTCAAATCCTCGCCAAGAATAGGATGCTAAAATGTTTACCTGCATTATCAGGAATTCTCCTCCAGACAGTATCGTGAAAGATATTCCCGAGCACCGAGGTACAGGATCAAAGCTGGTTATTCAGAGAGAGATAATGCAGTACTGGAGGTAAATGAACTCGGTTACCCCTACTATACGTAGGGGTAAGACACAAGCTCCGGGCTACATATTAATTATCATTCAGCAGCACTGTTTAGCAGGAAATCTAATTCAACATCTTTATAGTCAGATTTACAATATGGCTTGTCCTCTAAAGATAAATGACCGCACCGCACCGACCAGTTGCTGGCACACAGTGGTGTTTGCTTTCAAGTCTCCACCAAGAAAAGACAGCAGCTCTCCAGTTCTTGGATCATAAATCTCCGCTATAGCTTGCCAGTCACTAGGAAATAAAAGAGACAATTGGCCTGTGTATTTGTTTTCTGCGAAATATATGAATTGCAATCATTCTTTTTCAGAGCCTAAATCTGGTTTAAACCACGCTCGGCTCTCAGGCTCGCTTTACATTTGGATTCAGCACCAGTGCTTTAACAATAAATAACGATATAGAATGTTTTCTATTTCATTTACTGCAAGTACAGTGCATTTTAAAAGTTTCCTCACCCAATGCTGCTATATTTGGCTGCATATTGTAACACCCCGCCGTGGGGTAAATGATCCCACAGAAACCTTGGATTAAAACTCTGTGAAATCTTCTGCATTTTATGCTTTGTAAATGAATGCAAGCAGCTTGTTTCCTTTCATTATTTATTTATTGGGAGCAAATGTTTTTCTCTCCATGCGAGAGTTTTTTGTTTTTACTCTCTCTCTCTTTAGAAGACAAAGATACAGTAGCCCAGGTGTCATTTCACAAAACACAACCAAAAAGCACGAGGAAGACTTGTTCACGTTTATATATGCTCCCTACAAACGCCGCACTGAAAACACTGACACTGATGGTTAGAAACACAGTTTCCGACTTGTTTTTCAATTACAGCTGAGGTTCCCTGTGTGGGACAAGAACCCTCCATTTTTACCAAGCAGATTTGCATAAAGTTTTATGGAGATTACCAGTCCAAAAAAATGCATTGACTGCTTATCCCTTGCCAGTCAGTGTTATTCAGGGATCAGGCTTAGATCTTCAAATGTGCTGCATATCACTGCAATATTATATAAGTGTGATAGAAAACACGTGAATACAGTTTTGAGTTTAGTCTGATTTAGACCCCATCGGTTGGTTATGAGGTTATAAACATTCATTACAGTGACTTTTAGGAATCTGTAGATACTGTTTATGTGCTCTTAATGAGCTCCTGAATTTACATTCTTCAGAACGACTGCGTTCACGAAGCTTCTACAGTAGCTTCATAATCCTCACACAGCCACGTCTCATTTAGCCGGACAGGAGACTCTACTCACTGTTAAAGATTTTCCCGAGCCGTTTTAAAAGTGTGCTGCATTAGATGTCCTTAAGACTGCATTGATCCTCCTGGGTACATTAACCTATAAATGCAGCAGGCACGGTGCATTATGATTAAACACATGGAAAACGTCCACATCTTTCACTCAGAGGTCAGAGGGAGGCAGCTCATGTGTGTGATGGTGTCCATGCTACTGTGTGCCACATCTATTGTGAAGTGGGAGACTTTAAGCATGCGAAGCAGACAACTGGAGCTGAATGTTTAATAGGGGCACATGTTTGTATAGAGGAGATAAGGGAACAAGGAGATGGCCAGTCAGTGATGTGCGCTGTATTAAAGTGCAGGGGGCGCTGGCGGTGCTCATGGGCTCTTTTCCACGTTTGCCACTGACTTTCAGGTGGACACGGAAGGTCAGCAGCAAGGTGTTTAGAGCAATCTCCACAAATTGTTGGACTGAGGCTTGATAATCTCCAAGGTCTTAATGGCTCTACGATCTGTTTACCAAAGTCATTTGCCAATTGTTTTATCCTCTAACACAATAATAGAACTGGAATTGGCTTTTTGCTCAATGACATCAGTGGTTAAGTTGATATATTCAATAAGCACGACAACCTTGAGTCTCATAGAATTACTGTGTGTGTGTGTGTGTGTGTGTGTGTGTGTGTGTGTGTAAATTACACAGACACGCAGGAGGAGGTGGGTAGTCTGTTTGTAAGCCGTAAACTAATCAGACAAATTATATGTTTATGTCAAACGATTTGTTTTAATTTTCTCTTTAATATCTAATTAGACTTTTGAGGGGGATTCTCCATCAGAATATTTGCGAGCAAACATCAGTTTACATTCAGAGCCTAGTGTGCGATGTCTGTTCATCTCGACTCCTCAGACAGCTGATTATCACACTGAAAGTAAGTCTAAAGTGTAAAGTAGTTTCACAATGATGAGGAGAAGGATATGAAGCGTGCCCTGCACTGTCTCGTCATGTGTGAGAATCATTGAATTTTTACCAAAGCCGGGCACAAGAAGCACTGAGTTCGAGGAGGAGAGGGACCCTGGTCTCTCTGCCTCGGAGTTGATCTGAGGGCTGTAATGTTTCCTCTGGTCTACTCTCAGGCATTAATGGTTGAATGAATGGGATTGGACATGCCTGAAGACTCAACCAGCCTCTAGATTTGCTCCCAGGAAATCTCAACAGCCTGCATCTTAAGCTCAAATAAACACTGTTGTCACTGCCCCTTCAAATCATTTGAAACAACTCCCAAGTGTAAAAAAACTCTCACTCATTTGCAGCTCATTTGTGTGGTTTGCTAAGACGGGGCCCAACCCCAAGCGAGAGGGGGAACTAGCGACCACACAACCAGCCTTAAATTATTTAGGTTCCACAGCAACAACTCCGAAGGGACAAATGAGACTCTAATAAACACAGTATTTGAGGAGCCGCACAGTAATAATTACAGATGGTCATTGCAGGAGTTCAGTTTCCCAGGCTGACACTACGAGATGGGAGTGAGAGGAATGAGCAACGTACTTTCATAAGTCTTATGACTTGTTACACTGCATTGCAGCTCGAATGCAGTTGTGAAATATTCACCCTTTGGAGCGTTTTCAGGCAGGGCTCTTTTTCCCATCTCAGTCTTAATTTTACTGCAGCAATATTCATAATTCACCGTGATTTTCCTGGCCTTCTTGTCTTTCCCATGCGAGAAAAAAAAAGTTGGGAGATGGATTCCCCCTAAGTTACGTGAAAAAAAAGTGTCAGATTTTCAGGCGAACAATGAGAACACTATTACAAGAGTTGGCACAGAAAATCCTCAAAGGCCTTGGCACAAAAGTGCGTACAAATTGAGAAGATAGAAGTGCAAACTCATTAGCTTACCGGGTTTCCAATCACAGCACTTTTTTCTACGCTGGATGTCTCACTCTGCAGACCTCTCATCTGATGAGAGCCATTTCGTATGACTTCAAAGGATACAGTTCTTCCTTAGAAGTGGAGGCTGATGTTTCTGGCGCTGATACATTTTGTCAGGATGCGTACGGTGAGCTATGTTTCACCTTAAACACTCATCTGTTCCTGTTAATGAATTTGGCCCTGAACCTACAACGCCACAGTATTACATTCATTTGTATGTGCGGCCATTTGCTATTCAAGTGTCACAAACTTCCTTCACCACACTTTCTTCGAGCACTTTAGAGAGCGGGAATCTATTTCTGCCCATTGAATATAAAAGACATCCAAGATATTTCCCCAATGGCACGCACTACAGCACAGAAACAATACTTGACTTTATGTTTGGGGAGCAGAGGTAATAGGAAGCTCGGATGAATCAGCCAGTTCGGTCTCACTTCAACATACATATACACTGCATGGCAAATTTAAAAAAAGCAAATGTTTCAGCCGTAACAGAAAGTTCTTTATGTTTGACACCAGAATACCTGTAATATTACATAGCCAGCACTATGCACAACAAAGTAATCTGTCGTGACACACAAATCACAGAACCTCCTGTAGTATGTGCTCTTTGTGATGCAAATGAAGCCCCTTTGACTTATGACACGTCAGCACATTTGATATTTGCTCCCCTCCTTGTTTGCTTTCTGTGAACCCAGCTGCACGTCTTTGCTCCGGCTGCATCAAGTATTTAATCTGCAGTTTTAATACTATGATTGCACTCAATCCTGGATTCATTTATGTAAGTGACTGGATTCAAAACTGCAGCCATATGCACATACATTCATTGCACTCTGGCTATCAATGTGCTCCACTTTTAATCGTCCCCCTGGGTACACCATATGGGAGATGTTGAAAGATATACTGCTGTCATTTGAGATTCTTCATAGTCACTAATACTGCTCTGAATGTGCCTGATGGTGGAGGCAAGATATTACCCTATTATGCTATTAAGGTTCATACCTCAGAATCTGCAGCGCTCATTTTCAGACAGCCCGTCTCCTGCACCATTTTCATCTTGTTCTGAGAGAAGCTCCCCTACGATGCTGCACTACCATCTGCTGGGGAACCTAAAGGCGGAACCAGTCGCAGCAAATATCCCGCTTTCTTTCCTCTTCTCGCTCTCGCTACATCACAGATTGATTTCTCTGTCTGTCACTGATGGCATTGTACGAACTAGCAGCAGTCTGATAAAAGAATAGAAAATGACTAAATCTCTCTGGGAATCTTATGATGCACGGACAAACTATAGTGAAGTGCTACAGCAGTTACAAAAGAGGCACCGGTACGTCTTTAAATGACCTGCGACAGCTCCCGTTTATTGATGGGCTGTTTTCTAGAAGAGAGCGCAGCCATCAGAAACAGCCGATACCCACAGCTGTTTGACTCGTTTAAAAGACAAGAACAGCACATTATGTAATGCAATTATGTATCAACATTAATAGCAGGCAATTGTGCAGGCAACCAGCCAGATGGGATGGGTTTATATAACTGCCAAAAATTGACAAATAAAAGAGAAATGGGCAACCTTTTCCTGTAAGGAGCAAATTCACATGCAAACACACACACACGCACACACACATGCACACATGAATCATAAGTTCTCCTTCTGTTCGTGCGGCCAGCCTTGAGACAGTTTAACAAATTGCTATGACATAATTGTAATATTGCTTCCAGTATGTCACATTGTTAATCTGTATAGCTTGGCATACATTCAGGTGCTGTATACGGAGTTCAATCATTGGTGAAAGTGCTCTCACACAGATTCATTGAATTAAGGCTGCATTCATAAAGAAGATGGAGAATAGCTTTGAGCACTTTGTATGTACAATTTGCATAATGCCTTTAATTTTAGTACATCCGTTATAATACCCAAAGGATAGCTCCATCAGCAGACTATACACATGCCCACAGTGTGTACAATTTATGCAGTGGATAAAGGATCACTAAAACAAATATGTTAACAAACGTTACATAAATTAGCGCATTATCAAAAGCATGGGTGTATTCTGAGGAGATACAGAGAGGTCACAGCGACATTCTCTCTGACAAACACAGGCGTGTGTAACCAACAAAAACAAATCCTCTCCAGGAGCTGGAAACTGTCACCATGACATTAGACTGCAGCACGTGCGGTGACAACGCACAATCCCAAATTTGCTTTCCCATCAGCGTCTCGGCAGTGAGACAGCAGTTCTCCTTGAGCCATTTCGGATGTTGATGCTAAACTTGCTGCTTGAGCACACGCACAGAGGCGCAGCACGCAAAGATTGTTCAAGGTGACGATGGCAGCTGTCTGTTGCGTCTAACAGCAGCCCCAAACAAGCTCATGTGCAGGTAGCCTAAATATTTCATTCTGTGCAACTGGGGGCATACATTAAACTGAATCAATTCATGTGTGCACAGGACTGAGACGTCCCCTGTTTGGTGCTGTGAATAATAATCACTGCCCTTGAGAAATTAAAATGTGTCTGCTGCCATCTAGAGGTTTTTAGGGTAACCTTAGTGTGCTGGTTTATTCATCATTCTCAAAAACATGAGGAATGTGTTCTACTCAAAGACCTGCGGCGAGCACTCCCCTCCCCTTTTTTCCCCAGTTTATGGCAGACTAAAGAATATTAATGCAGTCTGATGCGGTAAATGCACCCAATCACTCACGATTGCTTGTGAGAGAGTAAGACCCACATTTGAAGTCTCTCAACAGGCAGGGTTTTATTTTCACTCGGCTCCGGGAGGCGGTTGCAGTGTGTGTGTGTGTGTGTGTGCTCACGCCACCACGGGGGAAACTGCAATCTAAACAGCTGTAAATTTCAGCTGTAGCACAGGCCCGGCTTATGTCAAGATTTTATAACTCAGATTGATTGGAATTATATAAAGCCTGCTGTGACTGACTGACTCCACACAATGGATCTTTAAAAGGAAAAGCATCATGCAGGAGCTCAGGTCGTAAAGAAGGTATGATACAGGTGCACGGAGGGCTGAAAGAACCTCTGCCAACTGAGACTGGGAATTTTTAGTGCACTAGCAATTATGGGACTGCACATAGGGAACACTTTATTTTTTAGGATGTACCACACAGTGACTTACCTTTATTTTTGGCCTGCTGGCTCTGTCTACTTCAGATATGCCCTGCTACTCACTCACACTTGTGCTGTGGGTCACTGAGTATAAATTCTGCAAATATTGTTCAGTTTTCACGACTTCTGCTCAGAATGAGAGTTGTTTCCTTTGAAGTTTTGTGCAGGTTAATGTAGTGTAGTAAAAGGATATAAATGGACTGGAAACCAAAGGACTAACCACTGGACACTTATTAGCATGACGCTGTGAGCTGTTCTAATTCAAAGAAGGTAAACCTGCTAAGAAGAAACTTTACAAGATGCTGCTCATTAAAATGTTGTTAACGGGAAGGATTTTTAACCAGGGGGAGACAATCAGGACTATGTCCAGCTGTGATGTGTTTATTGGAATTAGTGCAGGTCCCATTAAGCTTCAAGTTTTTTTCGTTACAAAAACTTTAACTACTGAAACTAAAATAAACTGTAATTGTGTTTGAAAATATCTACAAACTTTATCTTTGAAGGATTTCTGTCAGGTATCCACCACAAAGGTTTGTGCCAATAACCTCAAGGCGAAAAACAAACTGATGCTGAATAGTACTTTATTATTTTATTTAATGTTGCTATTTTTATCATTACAAAGAATTAATCTGATGAAATCAGTTGAGCCATTCAGAAATTCAGCGAAAATGTGAGTTTAAATGACATTCGAGAGGTTGTTTCATGTGTTTTAGTATGAATTCACAATCTTTGTTCCAACATTAAATTAAACTCACCTTTAGATCAATCTTAAGAAATGATCTGAAATCATTTGATACATTAAATGTATCCACCCTTAATTTCTTTACAACTTTAAAGTACGGCCAACAAACTGCAACATGAGGGTTATGTCTCGACATAATCTCTCAAAATATTTTCAACCAACTTCTCTAAACATTGGCTGAAAACAGATCAGCTGAGTGCAGTGAATATTGATAAAAGTATTTCATTTCAGCTAGAAGGCATGTGGAAGATAAAACCAGACTACATCCTATGTTTGGCATCAACCAAACATTCTCACAAGCACACGGTCCCCCCTGAAAGACGATGGTTGCAGTTTCAGTGCAGTTAGAGTATAGCTCATGTCTTCTCATGTGCAGCTCAGTCACAGATTTAAGACTCGTCTCAGCACCGACTCTTAGAATCATTCTCTAACACACGTGACTAATATAAGTCTCAAATAAGGTTTTCCTGCTCACATCGCAGCAAAAGGCAGCACTGAATGCCATGAACTGAACCTGAAGATCACTCTTAAGGATCATTTTAGAGGAGACTAAATATGGCAGCTCTCCATGACATAACAGCTGTTGGCTGAAGCTAATATCTTTTGAGTGTATGTAGCTTGTTTAATTGACTCAGTGAGTCATTTTTCAAGTGTAGGAGGGTGAATGCTTTTTACCAAGTGACTGACACACTTTATTAATACGCACATGTGTAGCGCAGTGGGGGCTGACTCTGGTCTCATGTGGTAATGTTAACTAATTATGAATTGTAGGTACCTAATATTTTCCATTTGCAAAAGATACCTGTTTATTTTGCTAGAACAAAAAAACCCTTAACTAATAATTCTTAACTAATTATTAACTAATAATAGGAATTATTTAAAGAACACAGTATCCTAAGTATCAGCATAGTGTTGTTATTGCCAAAACAATGTTAAAGGTATGATCTTAAAAGTGTTATATACATTAATTGATTCATCTTTTTTATAAATGCTAAACGATTAGACTGCATTTGTCAGGAAACACCACCAGAGGGCAGACGTGTGTCACAAATACAAACAGTCCGTGTGCAAACTAAGGTGCTGCATTCATGAGCAGGTTTAAAAAGACTGGATGAAGTGAAAAACAAGGCATCTCTGAGTGTTTTATCACCGCTTTTATCTCGCACTCGGCCCTGTGCTCTCGCAGAAGCGGATCAGCACCACGGACAGAGGCACACTTGGGTTCAGCACCTCGGACAGCGCCTGGCACTGGGTGTAGAGGAGGATGACTGCTCGCTGCTCAGTGCTGCTTGATACATCTGTGGCGGCCCACAGATTCCACTAAGTAGTGCGTAATTGATGGATGTTTGGTAATTAAAATCCACAAAAAGCAAAAAAAAAAACCATAGGAAGGGAATATTTCAGCGCACTGTGAGGCTACATGTTCCTCATAACTTAGTGGCTGTGATTTACTGCGCTTCCTAATCACAGGACACGTCGCGCAGTGGCCACAGCCTCAGCCTGCCCACTCACGCTCACGGACACGATAAGACACGACAGGACATGTCAAGGAGATGGAGCTATCTGGGATTTCCCCACACTGGAAGGGGTGGTGGGGGAAGAAGGACGGTTTCGCAACCATTCGCCCTCTACATCTGGGCTGGCGTCACTGCACATACGTCAGACGGGGGGGTAAAGAGAGGTGGGGTGGGACTTAACCTGACTTGGGTGTAAATCGGCTCAATGAAACGTGGGAAAACGTGTAATATCCAGCGACAGCAGCATTAATGCGATTTAGTGGTCGGCTCTGTCCTCCCCGGCTCTATTGGAGGGGGAATCGATCTGAGGTCATCCTCTGCTCTGATTGGTTGAGGGGCTGCGCTGCAGATGAGCGCGTCACCGCACTGTGATGAATTCCAATGAAATCAAAAATCGCCTCTTTCTTCTTGTGTGTCGTGTAAACTGTGGGTAGCTGTGATGGTTTAAGGTTGTTGTTCAAATAATTCTTCCTCACACCACCAATCAACTTTACCACAGCACAGCCTGGTGGCTTCATACGAGATCAGCCCCCCTCCCCATCACGTCCTCTGAGTGGTATCAGCCCCAGATCACACGCAGGACGGGTCAAAAGACTTCTAAGCGTGATGGTGCTGGCACATAAAGTGCAACAGTGATACGTGGTTATGGCTGCCCCCACCCCCGTCTCAGGATCGTTAAGGTTAAAGAAAGTAACTCGTTTATACTGACAGGTCATAAAAAGAAACCCGCCACAGCAGAGTGGTTACATAAATACAAGACAGTCAAAGTTTACATGGGTTTCCACTGCGAAATTAAATTCAGGAGCCCAACAAAGTCTAGCATGATTTTATTTTCCTAAAGTTTACAAGCGTGGGTTAGAGAAGAAGAACCTGTGTCCACTATTATCTTTGGACATTACAGGACATTTCATAAAAACACACCAGGAATAGCTGCTGCAATAAAAGAAACGGGGACAGGCTGACGTGCTGTAAGCTCATTTCCTTTTCTTCACGAGTTGACATCTGGGGCTGATCAACAGTGGAGGGAGCCAGTGATAGTGGAGAGAGAGAGAGAGAGAGAGAGAGAGGCGAAGGGAGGGGAGGAGGAGGGGGGACGTGATAGTCTCAGCCGCACAGTGAAGAGGGCCGTCCCTGTTAGTGGAGATCAGCCCGAGGAAGGCCCACCTAGTGATCATTTGAAGATATCCCCCATTTAGACGAGAGTTTGAATCGACTGTGTGACTGAAAGGACAAGTCGGAGGCTGTTTATAGGTAAGCTTTGGGTTTTCTTATTATTACATGCTGGCTGTGTTTTGGTTATTTTGAATCCTATAGAGGTCACCGCCGTTTGTGGAGCACGCGCGCCAAGGCGCTGGTTTGCACCGCGCGTGAAATCACCTGAAACCTTAACCCACGTTTTCAACAGAGAAATGTGCGCGAGCTCGTTATTGTTGTGTATGGAAGAAGATGAAGGATGCAAAGGATGAAGACACTCAATGGGCGACACCGTAGCACTATGCACGGAGTGCTGAAAGGCTTGACCTGCTCTCCCGGCTGGGTGTCTAATGCGAGAAGGAAACCCGAGCTGTTCCGCTGCAGCCGTTTCAGGTTTGAAGCAGCTCCTTTGCGTGTGATCGCACGTTTAAACCGTGATGCGTGCAGATCTCACGGAGCACATCGTGCTCCACCACCACCCCACCCCCAACTACCGCCGTGTAGCTCTTGCCATAAATGACACCTTCCAACACAAAGTGCTGTACTGTATCCGCGCGCCTGTGCCCGCGCGCGCCGCCGCTCAGAGTAGCGTTAATTCATGAGCGCATCCACGAACGACGATTTCATTGAAATCTTCTTTGCCTTTAAATATTTCATGCATTGCGAGGATGTGAAAATGAGGTTGAGCGCATGAGTGAGCATTGGGCCTGATGGCCGAACTGCACCTGTCAGGATGTACCACAGGGGGCGGTGCTGCCCTCTTTACCATAACGTATGTCCTGATGTTAGACTGAAATCCAGATAGCTCTGTAGAAACATGCATAAATAATATACTGAGCATTGCTTAATAAGTGCACGAGCCATTCAACGTCTCCATGCATATAAATAAGTGAAGGCACACATGTGGACACGGTGACAGTGATGGTGACTGACAGCACTATGCTCCATCTCTCCACAGTAGCTCGGCCAAGATGGACGTGTTTATGAAGGGTTTGTCAAAAGCAAAAGAGGGGATGGCTGTGGCTGCAGAGAAGACCAAGGAAGGAGTTGCAGTTGCAGCAGAGAAAACTAAAGAAGGAGTGATGTTTGTAGGTAAGATAATCCCTACTCTCTGATGACGTGGAAGCCACAAACAGGCCCCTTCACGTCGATAATGTCTCAGCTCTGCAACATGGAGCATGCACTGTTTTACCGTTCAGCTCATGCAGTGTTTCCATATTTTACAGCAGCTTCCCCGAGTGGCTGGAAATAAAAGAATAATTCAGTCTTCATTTTTAACCTCCTAGCTCACACTTACATTATTACTTATTATTCTTCTTACAGGCTAATGCAGAATATGATTTATCAGCTATTTTTATATCAATCCATCATTTACTGGCTGAGAAATGAGTGCAGTGGTACGAGAGGTTATTTTGGCATAGATTATGTGATATGAGACTCTGAACGTACCTAGGGGACCTCGTGCCTGACTTGACTGGGCTACAGGCAGTACATAGAAATAGTGGTAGGGTGTGAGGGTGGGGGGTGGCTGGGGCAGCTCCTGCCACATGTCCCTGCATTTGATGGCGGACGACTCTAAAACAGCCTCAAGCTGTGGTCACCTCCTGGAGACAAACAGCTTAGGAGCTGCACATTTGTCTTTTTCACTATAGCCTGATTTACAGTTAATATTTAAGCTTTTTTTAATTTATTCTATTTATTGTATTTTAAAAATACATTTAAAAAGCAACGTGTGAGAGAGACACAATGATTCACTGTGTATTGTTACATAAGAGAAAGAAAAGTCTGGCAGTTCATTTTATTTTAGTTGGTTATTAATAAAGTAGTAGGAATAATGAATCATCAAAGTGTTTCATTCTAAATAATGTCATTTTATATATATTGGTCCACATTGTGCTGCTCCATTTCTTAACCTCCAGTTTGTCTGTTGGCGGTGGGGAGAGGGCTGGGTAACTCAAGACGCCCAGAACTGCACAGAGTCCCTGGAACATTCTATACATATATTTATTTTGTCAGCTGTTGAGATGACAAAAATGTCCAAATGTCCAGTTACACTGCTGCTGGTAGTTCTGCTGTCCTGCCATTGATTCAGTGACTGCATGTTTTGGGTCATTCAAGATATGTGTAGTACTCCAGGAGAGGCAGTGAAATGAAATCACGACATGTTTAGCAGCCTGCTGCTCATCAGCATGTCAGGCTGCAGCCACAACTGGCGCAGGCTTGTTTTCTTTACGTTTACCTGTTGTCACACGGTGAAGCAAAGCCCACAGCAAATAAACATTTATGCTGTGTCTCTGTAGCCGCTGTTTGATGAGCAACGGTGATACCCTAAAAAGCTGCGTATGGTTTGCTTGGCCCCTTGTTGGAGGAGGGGTAAGCGCGCCCTGATAGGTCTGTCTGTCTGTCTGTTGCTGCAGCTGCAGACCGCCTACCCAGCTGAGCTGAGCAGTCAGCCTCAGTAAGGCACGAAGGAGAGGTGGAAATGAGGAAACCCTGACGTGATGCTCTAGATGCTGTTTAATGTCACAACAATCTCTTTTAGGGAGCATCTCTGTGCCCTACAGTTTATATAAGTATACCAGCATTACAGTGCCGGTCTGTTTCTATTAGATCAGTGCTATGATGCTGATGTATATTAGAAATGTTAATGTTGCAACAATTTCATCTATTTAGGGTATGAATTTAATGTGTATTTTGTGAATTTAATTTATTTAAAACACCTTTAAGCGGCTAATATATATTTGCTATGACGATCGATGAAAAAATAACATATTTACAAAATGTCATAAAATGGATAGATTGTCTTTTTTATGTTACAGAAATGTTTTTTTTATAATTTCTAGTGAATTTTAAGCTTAAATATATTAATAATAATTTGTTTTTAATCCTTCTAATGTGTTTAGCTCAGCTACAGAGTTGTGATACTCTCGATGTGCGAGAGTTGCACCTCACCAAAGCAGATGCTTAAATGGAAGCATCTCTCAGATGTGTGTTTTGCTTTGAGGCTTTCCTTTTGTGGAGACAGTTCTGTACTTCTTCAACATTTTGTTGCTCCTCAGTTGGCTTTTAAAGGCCCTCAGGGGCATATAAAGCATGTGACTGCTACACAGTAGAGAGGATGACAAGGCTGAAATAATCAGGACCAATGGGCAGGCAATACATTACCCAGATAGCTTGAAGGAGTACAGTGTAAATGGATGAGATATGCCAGATCGGAGAATTGAACAGTGCTAAACCAGCCATAAATAACGCCTGACAATCAAATTACCAAGAAAATTGTTCTTTAATGCCTCCAGAGGTGATGTATTAATTATGTGAAAACTTACTGGTGACAGTTTGGTGCAGTTATATTTCAGAGTTAAGCATTTGAGCAGCTATAAACAAGGTTTGTGTATATATGAATGAATCCAACTTTTGGTCATGCCAGCTTTGAATACAAGCCGTGTGCATTGAATCACGTTCATAAGAAAGACAGTGTTTGTAGTGTTGCTTTCCATAAGTACATGTGCAGAAAAGAAGTGCTGAAAAAGTGCTCAGATGTTTTCTATCTTTTTTTTCCACCCAGGTAACAAGGCCAAAGACAGCGTGGGCACAGGTGAGTTTAACCCAAACCTTAACGTCATTACTGTTGAAGTAAAACGCTTTGTTTCATTACAGTCACTTGACTTTTACCACTCACTGTGAGAATGGCTCATTCGTCATGGTAATGGAAGAGGTCAATATGTGCAATAATCAACAGGGAAACATAAGAGGGCTAAGACCGTTTGCACGCTTCTAAACTGTGTTACATTTGTGTATGTTGACGATGTTTGTATGACTCTGCAGTGGCTGAGAAGACCACTGGCGCTGTGGGGAACATCGTCGCAGCCACCGGCCTGGTGAAGAAGGATGAGTTCCCTGCTGACATGAATGTATGTACATCGTTACAGCCACAACCAGTGCCACCTAGCACAGTTCAAGATTCAAGATTTAAAAACCTGAGCACCAGAGCTGGGTTTAATCTCTGTGCTATTACATGATATTCCTTTTTCTTCAGCGTGTTACTGTGATCAGTTAATGACAGCATAAACAGACATAACACAACATAAGCAGAGTTTGGATCAAGCCTGTGAGAGGAATTGGAACTTCAGACACAAAAAACTGGCTAGTCTTTCAATAGGAAAGACCGTGACTATATTGACGTGCATTTCCGTCTATAGGACATGCATCAGTAAACAGGGTCGTAAACTATGGTTGACTGCTCACGTTCTCATGACCGTGATGCTCGTTCGTTGGCGCGACATGTCAGGAGAAACTGAGGAGCGGCTCCTTCCTCAGGTGACTGAGGATGTCAGTGCAGGACATGATCAGACTGTGTCACCAAGAGTAGCCTGTCAACAGTTACCTTTAGAGAGATATAATAATAATAATAGGGATGCAGTGCATGAACCCCTTATTAAAAGATGAATACTTGTGTGACATAGTTTATTGATCCCCTTGGGGAATCTGAGCGTGCAGTGGTGCAAAAAACAGAGTTACAAATGATAGAAGACAAGTGGGCGAGCAGATGTGTGTCACTTGTAGAAACACTAGAGGCCTGAACACTTTACCCCTACACTGAGCGGTTTTGGTGTGTTTTGTCTGCATGCTTTGGGTCCACTTGTCCCCTTAAAAAACAATAAAATACTGCAAATCCATACAAGGTTGTTCTGAGGGACTATCTCCCTCCTATGCTGAAATCTAATGTTTTTCACATGCTCATTTGTATTCGTCATGAAGAGTAAATGAAAGATCACGAGTTGTCCCTTTAATTACCCACATATAACAAAATGGCTACAGGACCTGCCTTATGCATGCATGGCAACAGTGCAGCAGCCCGCTGCAATGTTTGCACATGTGACTGAGAGCAAGTGCTTACAGTTGGCAGCGTCTTTTGAGTTGTGTTCAGTAGAGCCTGGACAGGATCATGGATGCAGCAGAGCCAGATTTTAATGGCAGGGACACAGTTGCTAGTTTGCATTTCATCCATTTTATTCTATTGCTGATTGACGTTTACTGTACAGCACTAGGAAAAATGCACTAAGGCTTTGCTTTTCACTCTTTTTTGGGGGGGTGAGGGGCTAATTGTTCTTTAGGATAAATAGCTTTTCCTTTAATGAGCTTCTGAGGCAGTGTAACAGACTTTGCCAACGCACAGACATAAAACAAGGGAAAATCAATGTGATTAGTAGCCATGCTCAAACCTGCCCGAGTGTTACACTGACGCCGATTATTTACTCCGTGTTTTTCCATGTTCATTACCTTAAACGACCCGTTTGCCCTCTGTCAGCATGCTGTCAGTTTGTCTATCTCTGTCAGACTGTCAGTGAAACCAGAAGGTCCTTGTTCTGCAATAAGCCTTTATCCCTCAGAATTGGACCCTCTCCACTGACTGGCTAATCTAGTAAATCTGACAGCCTGCTCTAATACGCTTCCCAACGGCACTATCTGTGCTAAAATGACTCATTTTAACACCCTGACAACGGACTGTTAGGCCGTTGACATTGTTCACATGTGCAGAACTACCTTTGGTCCAGTTGCAGCTTGTGCTGAGCAATACATACACTTTGATGTATGTCTGAATCAACAGAATAACATTGAAACTGCATTTTCACTGCTGCCACTAAATGCAGCTTGATTTAAAAATTGTTCTTTATTGCTTTTCTCAGCCACTGATTTGTCTGATTAGGTGTGTCTGAGAGTTGGTTTCCCATTGTGTGGCGTTTAAGGCCATGGTAATCATGTCAGTGGGCTTACAGCAGCAACAGCAGCTTAATACAGCACGCAGGATTATGGTCTGTTCTTCTCTGACCTAATTGACTTGATTAGTGCCGGGTTTAAAAATAAAAGTGTGGTGACCCACTAGCTTTGTTTTCAGGGCTTGGACATAGTAGCAGGTGCAGCAATGATGGTGCACTGCCTGCTTCGTAAAGCGCTCAGATGCAGAGACAGTGGGTTTGGACCTACTGCAGTTAGGTCTCACAGTGGCAGGTGTCTAGATATAAGAATAAATGTATCGCATGTCAACTTATTTTAATCCTAAAATAACTGATTCCTCTGTGTGTTACAAACCTAAACTGTTATCCAGAACCTTGGACACTGGGCCATCTGCAGACACACTCCTGCTGCTGTTAATACTCACTCAGTACTCAGGTTTCAGTGTGTTACAAAAAGAAATTCCCCAGGAAATGCAGTACAGGTTTAAATGCTTATGTTTAAAGCATTTGCTTAAAACTATAGTGTTTGGTATTATTGAAAATGAATCTACCCTATATAGAGGTTAGAAATGTGTGTCTTGTGTCACAAACAGTAGAAAAAAGATCATGGAAAGAATGACAAATGCATTGTCATTGACATGTTTTTTCCTTCTTTATTATTAATATTGCAATATTACTGTAAAGTAAACGCTTAATGTTAACACAAGAGTATAATATTCATCATCTTAGCTGACCATGCTGGTCTTTTTTTATTGGCACAAACCAAAGGGAAAGTTGATCTGCAGGTATTTGGTATCTGTATTTTCAGAATGCTCAATGACCCATTTTATATTGTAAAGATATAAATATATTAATAGAGTTGAAATTTGAGAGACTGGCTAAAAATCTACAAATTACTATAAATGTATTTCATTTGGGTGAATTTTTCTTTTTTTCATCTTCTCTCCGAAGCCTGAGGAGTATGGGCAGGAGGCCATGGAGGGCCAGGGAGAGGCAATGCTGGAGCCAGAAGGGGAGACATATGATGAGTCCCAGGTAATCTACAGCCTGCACGACACAAAACACACACTGTACACGTCTCAGCTCTATGTTACAGATTCTCATGGCTCCAGACACTAGAATGTGGCGAGAGAGTTGAAACAATGTTTTTATTAGAAATAGCTTAGTTTCTAAAAAGACGTAAAGCTGAGGTCAGTTGACTGCAGTCAGGGATGTGCCATTCGCTTACAGTAGATCACGGCTCAGCCATATTCACCAGGTCTGCAGGGTTACACGTTTGAGCTGTATTACGTTTTCATGGCACTCAACACTTTCCTTCTGCTCCTGTCCCACACAGACACTCCAGCTCTTGTAATGGTAATTTTTATTTTTTTCTGGAAGTGAAAACAAAAGGTTTAACAGGCCAGTTGCTACATCGTGAGTGCAGTGAATATAGCACCACCTACCTAGAGTGAGCACTGGGTGTGTGTGTGCGATGCGAGTCTAACACAGATGGTTATTTTTAGAATATGGCAGTCAGCTGCCAGATAAATTGTGTAGAAAGAATTGTTTTATATAGTTATAATAGTATATTAAAAATGACAGATAAAGCTGAATAGACAGTTTTACTTATTATATATATTATAATATATAATAATAATAATGATAATTTACAGCTCTGGACAAGTTATGCATTTAGAAAGCTGTTCTATTCCTGGTGTATATTAAAAGCTTCAGATTCAATATAAGGTTTTATATGATCCCTAATAATGTTCTTTTAATTCAGTGCATTTGGTGGGATTTTCTTTTCATTACCACTTACTGCCTCCATCTGTGGATTATTGCATTAATCAGTCGAAGGACTAAAATGCAGAAGTGAATTTCTCAGATGCTGTAGCTTCTATCATTCATTTCCTCCACCATCTCTCTATCCTACTCCTCCGCATCTTTTTACCCTCCCCCATACTTTGCTACACAACCGATGTGCAGGCTCTCTGAATGGGTGTGGTGGTGACGCTTTCTGCCTTAGTGCATTGTGGGTAATGTCAGGGTCTCCCTGCATTGCTGTAAATATGGAGTCTGAGTGCCAGAGGGTGGATTTGGAGATAAAAAATTCATCCCAGCTCATATCACACTTATGTTTGTTCATATATCAGATGACCTAAGACTGTTGCACAAAAAAACACAGCCTCTGGTCAGGGCTCTGTGTTATTTTTTTATGATCACGCAAGAGGAGGAGGCAACTCGCCCTTGAAGGTGGCATAGTCTTGTGGCTCCCTCTGCTGGCTGTAGAGAGACACAACCAGGAGAAAAGCTCAACGGTGACATCATTACCTTGAGCAGACACCTATCGTGTGCTACCAGAAGCACATATATATAGACAGACATATTAAAAAGATTTAAATTGAATTTCATGCAGGTTAGATTTTATTTAAACATCTTACACCCGGAGCTTCTGTATGACACAGACGTGACCCTTCTTTCTCTTAAGATCTGTTCTTCCCTTCCCAGGAGAGCCAGGACTACGAGCCTGAAGCATAAAGGCATCGCTCCCAGCCACCATCCAACCAGCAGCACAATAATATTTCTAACAATAAAACGGACAAATGCTGAAATTATTACAATTATACCCCTGTTGCAAAAATGCTACAAAAAGACAAGCATTCCCACTGAAAATGTTCTTCCTTCAAGACAAATCTTTTATTATATATTGTAAATGTCATGTTATTAATGTAATGTGTTGGGTGTAGGTATTTATTGAAATGTAGGATTTGTCCTCTCAGTCTCATTTCCTTGATTCCCTCCCAATGAAATGAGACTAGATCCAGGGCTTGTGACTTTGTACTTATGTGTATCTGTATTTAGAAATGTGCAATAGATGTTCACCATCTTCCAGTGAGACACTGGGAGTGGAAAAAATAAATATGTCCAGTTGCAAACAGATATAAATACAATAATATTCTCTTCAGTGTCAAAAATGCCTGTATGTGTTTTTTGCTTTCTTTTTGCATTTTCTTTGAAAACGTTTTGAAGTGAGTACGTTTTTTACATTGCATCTTTATAGTCGTTTGTGAATTCATTCCAGTATATAATCTGTTAGAAATGGACAGAGTATACATGTTTTTGTGTGCGTGTGTTTGTACGTACTGAAGATTTTAACAAGTTAAAGTCAACATATTATGTCTTGAAATCATAATGGTTGTCAAATCAATATGTGCTTTAAATTGCAGAACTTGTCAATATAAAGGTTTTATGTGTTAAGTCAGACATACAAATCCTCTGTAAATAAAAAGTAAAAAATAATCAATTTGTTAGTTGTTCTGTGATAATGTTTTGACATTGATTTGATTTAAAACCTTGAGACAAATCATATTTTTTCCGTCTGTTGGTCTAAATCATGATTTTCAAAATTAAACTTGAATGTTTAATGGAAGAGGAAACGACACAAACCTTTCTGCAGCTGCTAATGAGTGGGTATGGATGGCTACACGTGCTAATTCAGACAGCACATCATATCACAAGACATAATGAGAATTTTATCTCGAGGGTGTGGAGCTCACGATGTCTTAACACAGAAATGATCTCAACACAGCTGCCAATGCACTCTGTCATAAGGTAAGGGGGTGAAGTGATCAGTATATGAAGAGTAAAATATGAAGTGCTGGAGGAAAGTCGAAAAGAAGTTGTGATCCACTGTTTCTCCACCTCAACTAGAACAATGAGAATACCAACTGACCCTTCTGAGCTGCTTAAACTTCTGTCATTGCTCATGATGAGCAGGATATGGTGCGTAATAGGTGATTTATCAAAGTGTGTCCTGCTACATAAATGTAAGAAACTGACTGAGAAACTTTGAATTTGTTTGCGTGGAGCAGATTTTACGGCGTTTTCTCTGCTCATATGCAGTGTTGATGATACATTTCAGTCACAGAGTTGGGCTTTAAATGCCAAATGCTCCAAGTTCATATTCTTTCAATTTAATTTTCTAAATGCAAACTTAACAAAATCCTCCTGGCCCTAGTGCTCTGTCTTTGTGTATGGTTCCCGCATTGGCTCACTCTTGTCAGGCGGGTTTAATTAAAGGATGTGTAGAATCTGCTGAGCGGGCTCTGGCCCCTAGCAGAACACTGCCATAGTTGGGATACCAGTCTGATCGCGCTTCTTTGAGCAGCTTTTGTTTCGGGTAATCCAGCTGGAGCGTGCAGGCTTGGTGGTGTCTGGCTCAAATAGGGGGGTATTAAACAGCCTCTCCCACTGCCGACTGCTCAGACGGACGTGTGGACGCTGCAGGTACAAAGACAGGAGCCATGGCCTCGTTCAAGAAGTCCTTTGAGAGCCTGAAAGCAACAGGCCACTCGGCTGCAAAAGGAGTCACAGACACCGCAGGTACAGAACTAAAGCAATGAGCAACGATTACACAACTATTCAACTGTTGTGTTTTACAGGACAATGAGGGAATTGTATTAGTTTTGTCCTCCTTAAGGTCAGTCACTGTAACTGTGCTGTGTTTCCAGTGCAGGCAGCTCAAGAAGGTGTGCAGCAGGTGGCAGACTCATCCAAAGAAACAGCCAACACAGGTAAAAGTGTCTGTGAAGCTTTGTCATCTCACAACTGCAGACACGAGTCGCATAAACAAATTGTCAATGATGTAATTCTAAAAAAATACATAAGATAAATAACTAAATACGTCTAAATCCCACTCACTTGTTAGAATAGTTTGAAAATGAGTAAGGCTATGAACACGTTTTAAACACTGTATGTGGTACAGGACTATAGAAATACAATTTAGAGAATCTGAATCTCTTGCAGGAACACAGAAAATTCAGCTTGATAAGATTTTTATGAGCTATTAGATAAAAGCTCCATCGTTTTGTCCAAGTCTGTACAACTTACACCAACTTAACAGTGTTGAATTTTAGTTTACCCTACTGAAAATGTGGCTCTTCTTCTCTCTTTGAAGCTGCTCAAGAAGCTGGCAGACAGACTCAGGCAGCTATAGGAAAAGCTGCAGAAAAGGCTACGGACACCATCAAGGAGTTTGGACAGAAGTTGGAGACTAAATGATCCCTTTAATAGCTAAAACCTGAGCCAACCTGTCTGATCACCCATAACTGATAGACATAATATTATTTGGGGATGGATGTATGTTGGCAGCAGAAAACATGAAAAAAATGTATTTACTTATATATTTCCACACAACTAACATTCCAGAGAAAATTGCCGTTTTTCTTTCCTCTAATCTTTCTTTTCCATTTGTGTTTCATTCTTTATTATAGATTTGATTATATGTGACTATTTTGGGAAATAAAAAAACAGATACCAACTTTCTTGGGTTCATAAAATGTGATATCCTGCCTGTAGAGTAGAGCCAACACTGTGTCTGGGAGGCATCCTGTTGTGGAGCGCGCTCATCAATGAATCACCACGGTCATTATTACCAACACATTGCTGACGAGACGGCCTTTGGCAGGCTGATGGCTCCTGATGAGAATGTGATCGGAGCTCTCTACCTTGGCCCTCAGCAGCACACCTCCCTCCACCACACTACACGGTTGCTAGGCAACAGGGCTCTGTGGCGGCCTAGGATTGGTTCACGCCTCTGAATTAACGGTGAGAATACTTCTGTCAGTACACTGTGTTCTGGCCAAGCTGCAGCCCGCCGCTACAGTAAATCAAGAAAAGGAAGATTCTCAAAAAACTGAAAGACATGCAAACATCCTTGGACCCACACAATTACTCAAGGAGAGGGGAATTACTTAGACACTTGAGAAAGACATGTGACAAGCAGAAATGCTTAAAGGAGGACTGAGTGTGAAAGATGTGATGGTTTACAAGTGTCTGCTTGTGTGGGAGGTGCAGCTCTGCTTCCTCCAGGCTCCTTTCTACAGTTATTCCTGCATTGTGTTTCATGTGTAGCTGCAGCAGATGCACTGTTACACAATTTCCTTCAAAACATCGCATTACTCTTTTGATTCTGGAATAAGACTGATAATCTATATACATGAAGATATTCTGTTAAATAATGTTTTTTTATCTTTTATGTTATTTGTATTTTGAAGGTGCTCCAACAACTTTTGGCATTTGACAAGTAGCTGTCTAACCGATCGGTTAATTAATAAGAGAAACTCCTCGTGGTCATACTTCACCCTCTCTCCAGAAGTCCTCGTGCTGTTAATGAGAGTTTTCCTCTCCATTTAATACTTCTCGTAACATTTCTGCAGCTAAGCCATTACACCAGTTCACAGGTTTATCTGTCTGTACCAGTTGCTATTGTGTTGCTATGAGAACCTGGAGTTAATTACTATGATTTACTAATGATTAGACAGCTGAACAGAGATTTTGTCATTACATTACCGCTCACTGCCAGAGCCCGACCGTGGTTTCCAGGGAAACTGGAAATGTGAAGCTTTTCCATAGACACAGCCACAGCTTAAAGAGCGAGCATTGCCTAAGATAGATTCTTCTAGAGACAAACCTGTAGCTGCTGCTATCAGTATCAATCAGCAGGGGAGATGTACGGACAGATGTGGGGTTCTCGAACACCGATTGCCGATGTTTGACCCAAATCTGAGAGCGAGTTATGGGGAGCCTTCAGTCTGAAATGAACTGCTGAGGTAGTATGTCTCTTACTCGTGATTTTCAGCAATTTGTTTTGTCGTGCTTGTTTTTATAGTTGAAATGTGATGCTGGATTCCTGCGCATGCATGTGGTTTTATGTGACTGCAAGACAAATGCAAGCTGGAACAATTTTAGGGTTTAAATGCCTGACTTATCTTCACACAGTAAAACAAGAGCAGAGATCTCACATTTGAATGGATTTTACTAATGTGTTTAGCGATAGTTAATATCTCTGACTGCAGTGTCATGTGACACTAGAATAAGTCTGAATATTTTCAGTCATGTAGTAGCAGTGATGTAACATGTCAGTGTTTGGATACTTGACATCAGTGTCGTACAACAGAGTATTTTTACTACCACAACAAGCCATCTCTACATCCTCTACTCGTGCTGAGTACAGCAGTTACTAATTACAAATTGAGCTAAATTGAGAAGTGTGTTCAACAAGCGCTGTTTTTGTACCCTGCAGGTACGTCTGCCACGTTAATACGGATATAGAATGGGAAGTCTTAAAGATGAAATGAGAGGTCTCAGAGAAGTGTGCGAGAAGACAGATGATGGAGAGTATCCAGGCGGCTCAGATGGCAGCACTGTGCCCGAGAGACCTGAGATAAACACGAGTCAGGAGTCAGCTACCGAGGAGGACTGTCAGCCAAACCACCATACGAATGCCAGCTATGTCGTGGACGACGAGGAAAATCCCAAATCCAAAAATCAAGTGCTTTCAGAAGCTGATTGTGATACTGACTTTGCGGTTTTACACAATGATGTGACGACCTCCAATAACAATACATCCCTGAGTGACAGAGATACTGAGAAGAGTAAATCTCATGATAAAAGCCTGGGACAGGACAAGGAAAGGGAGGCAGGGACTATTGTGGTGCCTGCGCCATCAACTCCATCGGACCCCTTACACCCTCGTTCCCCTGACCCACGATCCCCAGCTCCTTTTGGCCAGCAACACGTGCGCACTCAGGTGAGTCTGGAGGTGGTCCAGTGTCGCTCAGCGGCCACCAGCCCCATGACTCCTCCCGAGGGTGGAAATTCTTTCTTCTTTCCGAGCTCTTTTGGGAGATCTGGAGAAGTGGACACTGACACTAAAGGTGCTGAGCTGCAGGTGGGTCAGAAGGAGTTCTGCTCTGTCGCCACTTCCCCCATGACCCCAAAGACGCCATCGGTCACAGCTTTTCCAGAGCTCACTGGGAGAGAGAGCGTGCAGAAGGTGAAAAAGTGTGAGGAGCCGGAGGAACAGGGAAGTTTTCCTTCCGCAAAAAGTCTGACGGAGTCTGAGTCAGAAAAAACTAGCTGCCCAGGTGCTAGTTTAATGAATTCACAAGTAACAGTGAAGGATAATGAGCAGTGTAAGCAGCAGAGAATGGGAAGTATGGAGCAGGATATTACAATTTTGGTGACCCACTACGGCAACAAAGAGGAGGAAGAGGAAGAGAAGCCTGAGTCTTCGTTTTACTCTATTGAACCAGAGATGGTCAAGATAGATGAATACGAGGAACTCGGCAAAAGCAAAGGTGATGCAAAGATGGAGGATGTGAAGGAGGAGATCTCTGCAGCAACCGCTCACACTCGCAATAACACGAACACAAGTGAACAGTCAATGATTAGAATAAAATCTGACAATTCAGGAGTCAAGGAGAACACGGCTGTTTGTGAGGAGTTCAGTGATGTGACAAAACCTCCCGTCCCTGAGTCACCAGCTCCCTTCGGCTGCCAGAACATCCGCACGCAGGTGAGCCTGGAGGTGGTTCAGTGTCATTCTGTGGCCACTAGCCCCATGACCCCTCCCGAGGGGGATCAGGCCTTCTACTTCCCCAGCAACTTTGGGAGATGCGAGACTGTGAGCGCAGAGTCTAAAGATGCCGAGCCGCAGGTGAGACAGCAGGTGGAGTTTCGCTCTGTTGCCACAGCACCCATGACCCCGAGGACACCGATTACCACGACTTTCCCTGAGATTAGGAAACAGGTAAGCACAGAGGAGAAGATAGTGGAAGGGGATAAAAAGCAGCCCGCTGAGATGGACGAAGGCGGCATACTCCGGGAGGAGGAGAAACTACCTGATGAGAACGAGAAGGAAGCAGCTGAAGACGACAAAAAGGAGCTAGTAGTGACCAGTAAGGAGAAAGGTGAGGACAAATGTGAGGAGCCAGTGCAGGAGGTGAGCTGGGACGAGAAAGGGATGACGTGGGAGGTGTACGGAGCGGTGGTGGAAGTGTCCGTCCTGGGCTCAGCCATTCAGAAACACCTGGAGAAACAGGTGAAGAAACAGAAGAGGCAGCCTTCCATGCCTCCCCCTCCTCCCCTCACCCCATCAGCCACACCCCTCACTTCAGAGTCCACCCAGGGGGGTTCAGGGTCTGGGAAGGGTCCGGCGGGCAAGAGGGGCGAGCGGGATGGGAAGGTGAGGCGGCGCAGAAGAAACCCCTTTCGTCTTCTGATGGAGAACATGCAGCAGCCGCACTGTTGCTCCCGAGCTCACACCACCGAGTGACGCAACGAAACATAGAAACAGCTGGCTGCAGAACACGTGCGTGGCGACGACGGAGTTCACCGACTCCCGGCAACGTGACACAGTCTTGAAAATGTGAAAAGCAAATCACCCTCTCACGCGAGACAACCCAGCACAGAGTGGCTGGTCACTGAGAATCAGCCATCAGTTTTCTGTGTCAGTTTTTTCTTGGAGTTCTCTTTTCACAGATTTCCTGTAACTTCTCACTGTACAGAGCAACACTTGGAGGGACTCTGTGTTTGGGAAAGTGAGGGTGATGTATCGACGTCATCATCTGCTCTCCTCATTTAATGTTTTTCACCCAGACCATTCAGATGTCCACTGAGTCATTTCAGCTGTTGCTTCTTTTTTTTTTTTACGCACCTCAGATATGAAGCCATGGCAACAAGCACAATACCTTCTTCCTGGTTGCTAACAAGCATTAACACAGCTTCAACCAAGAGAAATGATAGTAGAGTGATAGTCTTTTATTGTGGATGTCTGGTCTCTTGGCCTTTAGGTACAACATATAATTTCGTTTTGGATGTATGAAGATTTGAATTTACATAAATGTTTCCTTGATCTGTGTGTGAGTCTTTTTCAGTAGTGCAGGCTTTTGAATGTCTTATATTCAGCTTTTAGATTTGGCACAGTCAGTTTTGACTCATTTGTATTGTTTAAAGAACTCAAATATACAAGCACAAAAAGTAACGACTCCTGATATGAAGTTGGTTGTGGTCATTACTTACTGTATTATAATGCCATAATATGTTATTGAGTTGTAAACTGTGTAATGAAACTTATTTTAATTGTGTTTTTATTCAGATTACAGTGTCGGTGACGTTGGTGTTTATACATTTACTCAAGTTTGAGAAAGTAAATAATTTTATTTACAGATTGCACTTGTGATACATTCATTTAGATGTCAGTAGACAGTGAAATTATCTTTTTCAATGTCTTGCTTGTTGGAAGTCGGAGTCACACTGCATGAGATTTTAGTTCAGCAACACAATGCAAAAAACAAACCCAAAGCAAATTTAAGGTTAAACCTTTAGCGTGATGTGCAGCCATAAATTTCATTTCATACATTGACGTTATGCGACACTCTTTTTCTCTTTTTCGATTTTCTTTCTAGTAGCATCAGATGCACCAACAATTAGCATTGTATGTTAACTTAAAATACATTTTACGAAACAACCTTCGCTTAATATATGAACAAAATAAAGTGATTCACATGTGCAACAAACAATTGTTTTCATTGCTTTTCCACAGACGTTGTGCAGGTTTTCATTGTCTGCGTGCTATTTATGTAAAGACGGTTTTACAGGATTTAAAGAATTCAACGTTTGGATAAAAGTAAAAATATATTCACTTTCTTGTCGAGAGTTATATCAATAATTTATCTGTTTGCTAAATTTGAAGAATGAGTTAAAGTGTAGATTCATTCAGCCTGAATCTACAAAAACAATAGACATGTGACCACCTGGTGAGCGTCTTTCCAGTCACAGATCCGTAGTGTTGAAAGCAGGATTATTGAAGCCCACCTGGGGTTTGTCTTTCTTCTGGCCGCGGTGGGCCAGTGCTGCTCCCAAGGGCTCAATGTACTCTGGAGGCTGGCTGTCCTCCTCCTCCTCCTGGATCATCCGCTAATGAAGAGAGGATAAGCCTTGAATTAGACCATATTCGGACAACGAAGGAAAAACGAGGATGGTTTTAACCTCACCATAGGATGTGTATTCTTTTCAGGAATACTCATGTCATCACTGCAATCCAGGGAGTTGAGGCTTGATTGAAAAAGAGAAACAAAAGAGACCCATGTATATTATATTATATATATTATATATTTTTAATTAGTGTTGTTTTTGTTTTTTACTCTGCGAATCAGTGTTTTGGTTTGGCTTTGTCAGGAACCAAATGCTTGCCCTCTGTCACAGCGTGGTGCAGTGAGCACTCTGTGACAAAATGTTTGCCTGGAAACTCTCCCAGTGTTTAACCAGCCCTGCTACACGGTGATAAGTGAGGTTGTGTTTCACTGTGAGCCACGGCATTGTCAAACTGCTGAGCATATAACAGAGACGTTCATGGGAAGCCTTTTTTTTACCTGACTTTGTCAGATGAGCTTTCATCCAGGACCGTGGTGGAGTTTAGGTAAAGGTTGAGAACAGGATTAGCACTGTCAGGGGGCAATGAGATAAATAAGTCATTGTTCTTATTCCTCACTTATTTAGTCATTCGTGTACTGTTTATTCCTCTGTTGTTGCAGATTCGCTCACCCCTCCATTGTGTACTTGTTGGTTCCGGGTACCACAGCACCACTTTTCTGGTTGTCAGAAGTCATCATGGATGCAGTGTTCATGGCTTTAGCTGCCTTCAGCTTTCTCCTGTAGCTGTAGTGTGTAGAAGGGTGAAGAGTAAGCAGACACAGAACCTCTCACTGATCAGATCAGTTCACAGATCAGTGGCACTCTGCTATTGTAACGTTGATACCTTCTGCGACTGCACATGAGGGAAGTGGTGAGGATGGCCAGTACAACGATAAGACCTCCCACAATCCCCAGCAGGATGTACTTTACAGTATCCACAGGGGTTTCTATCACAGGACTTTTCCCCTGAGAACAAAGTAATACATTTGTCTTAGTCCACTGTTGCTATTTATTATTTGTTTTATCTTTGTTTAACTGTGTCACTTAAATTACATTTCTCTGTTTATTACTGTGTGAAGCTTTTACTTCTTCACTATTAAATAGATTAATACATTTGCAAATTAAAAGTAGTTGGAAAATAAATTATGGAAAATTAGTCCAAAACTGAGACGAGCATGATGGAATGTAAAGAAAATATAGGATGACAGAAAGATGACACACTAAACAGTTTAAACTTACAATATACATGAGGCCTAGGTCTGCCAGTGAAGGATAGTGGTCAGGATCAGACAGCATATTCTCCACTTCACTGGAGGAAAGAGCAGTCCCGTTGGCGTAGACAAAATATGCCACCATGATGGTGATGCCTGAATTCCTAAGAGAACAATGCAAAGCACTTTTATTTAATAAAATGATCCTAAAACAATTCAACAATCTACTATTATCACACAGTATATGTAAGTTATACTCATGATTGATTTTATTGTTTTTAAATGCACTGGCACCACCTGGTGGTGACATATGTGAAGCGTTTTGTACTTCACGCTAGACATTGATTTAAAGATGGGATGTCAAAAGGAACTTGCCTCGTTACTTCAGCCGTGTTGGGTCTGATTGAAACGACCTCCACAGCAGCTTTGGTGGCAGCAGTAAGTGCCCTAGAAATACAGAATTAGGATAATGAAGCATTAACAGTATCTGTCTTTGTTATTGTAATCAAACTGCTGCCACCACTAAATCTTCAGGTAGGAGACAATAACCTCACCTGATGACTGCATCTTCATTTTGTTTAACCTCATCTACACTCCGTGTAAACTGTAGTTCAACTTTATATGAATCATCAACTGTAAAAATCTGCAATATAAAAAAGACGTGTTAAGTATTAGTAAGAAGTATTAAGACAGGCTAATATTACACACTACAGATTGTAAATTCAGCTTTAAGTTACTCACCTCCAGTACAGTGTTGCTGAAGAGGCCACCCGTATCAGTTGCAGTCACTGTTACCAGATACTTCCCTTTCAATGACAGCTCGAGCTTTTCTGTGGTTCTGTAAAAGTTGAAAGAGCCACAAAATTATTATTTTATGTCTTTGTGTCTGTCTCTGTGTAGTCATTTTTGTGTTCTCTTGGTCATGGTTTACCTACAAAATGTAGTGTTTTTCTGTGTTTATTGTGCAATGGTAAAAAGCGGATTGTCCACCAATTGGAAGGGGCTGCTGGATCAGTCCCTACTTCCTTCATTCCTCATGTCAAAACATCATTAGAGGATTTATAGGCATTTGTATGTTTGTGTTGTCATTTTGCTTTTCTTTCTAGGCTTTGTGGTTGTTCTACACATCTTTAGTTGTTCTGTATCCCTTTTTTTTTGCTATCTTGCATTTTTGTCTTCCCAGCATTCTTGTGGTTGTTGCCTAACATCTCTTTGTAGGTGTCCAACAAGAGTTATTAACAGTCACTGCATACTGAACCGGTTTAGAGGCCTGTGTCAGAAAAGCAATTCAAAAACACGGCATGAAATGCAGCGGTAAACATACTCACTGGATAATTCCAACATAAGTGTCCTGCTGCTGCGTGGTGATCGCCTCAAACAGCGTTGTCATTTCTTTTGTATGACCACTGGTGTCAACAAACTGGACGCTGGCTACTTTAAAGGTAATCTGCGCATGTACTCCAGAGTCACGATCGGTAGCCTGAGCGCAGCAGGAGACAGAAAGTCTGAACATCACGTCATGTAAACAATTTTCTTTGTTCACTCTTTTATACTCACTACGACTCTTGCAACTGAGGTCCCTTTGCTTGCACTTTCCGATACCACAACTAAAGCACAAAGAACTGAAATCAGTGACATGCAATCAAAGATTCAAAATAGTGAAATCTCAGACATGCACCCACCAAATACAGAATCTAAGGTCATGAATTCTGGAGCATTGTCGTTGATGTCTTGGATATTGATCACCATTGTTCCTGAAATAGATTAATAGAAGAACAGATGTAGTTTATGTTCTGTCAGTGCTCTTATTGCTCTTATTACCATCACATTTTATCAGCTGAAAACATCCCCAACCTGTTGCAACACTGATGTTTAGTCCTTTTTCTGTTCTCTCATCCAGCACCCAAGCTTCTACTACCGCTTGGTCACACTTTTCATAGTCCACCGTAATCTCAGGATTGACTCTGACTTCTCCCATTGAATTGAGGATGAACCAGTTGCAGTCTGTCAGAGAGCTGTTGCATCTGCATTTCACGGACTCCAGCTCATACACCAGTGAGTGGTTTCCGTCTTTGTCCCGTCCTGTGAACTTCCCAATGGTCTCAGGGATGGTAGTGTTCTCTTTTATTGTCGCAGGCTCTGTTGCATTAAACTCAGGCCTCTCGTCGTTCACGTCGATCACCTCAATCTCCACCGTTGCGGTAGCGCTCCTTTGCTCCAGATCTGTTGCTTCTACCTGGAACGTGATTTTCTGAAGACCGCCCTCATAGTTCAACTCAATGTCTCGGTCTACGCTGATGCTCCCCTTGTAACCGCTCTCCTCTGCAGATGTGCGAATGGTGAAGAGGCCAAAACTTCCATCAATGCTAAAAGAAATGCGATTAAACTCTGCTGTTTGGTCCAAATCTTCAGCATAAATAGAACCCACATATGCACCTGATTTTGATGAAAAATTAAAATTAAAATCCAGCCAAGTAGGTTTTGAAACCTAAAAGTCACGCGTAGTTACATACAGACCTTTTTCTGCTTCTTTGACCCTGAATTTGTAAGAGGAGGCATTAAATTGCGGCGCGTTATCGTTGATGTCCTGTAATGGATGAATTGGAAACACAGTCAGTTGTCATCCTCAGTTCAACCGTTATCTGGACTGACTGAACCTAACATTGGTTATGCTGGATATAGAGTATGTCTGTCTGAATGCACATTAAATAATATATCTAACAGTTCCTGCTGACAGAACAAAAATGACAGCATGGAATAGTAACAGTATAGACAATTGTTCTTATAGAAAGAATGAGCAATGATGAGACTTCTCATCTAAGCTGCAGTGATGTCTGAAATTAAAAAAAGTCTGTGTAGTTACAGGATTAATCATAATTATGCAGTTATTATGCAAGATTCTTCTTATACTTTTCTTCTTATTTAGAGAAGAACTCTCAGTTTGTTAGAAACTGAAAAACCAGCAAAATGATTTGTTTATGTTTAACACATTATTTAAATCCTTACCTGATGCTGTGCGAATCATAGCTGTGATTTTCCAATGATCAGATTGGTTGATCTTTGTGCTACTAACATGCTTTGATATGATCTTCTCAATTTTTTATGTGTCCAAATGCATTTCAAACGTGACCCAGCTTCACGAAGTTGGTGTTCAAACAGAATTTGAAAGCCTATAATATCACTTTGTGATGCAGGCTCCAGAAGCAGCAGCATCAGTATCAAATCAGAATCAATCATCTTCAATATATTCCTAAGTCAGTATGTTTCAATATATTTGTAAGTCCTACCTCTAGATTGATGATGACTGGGACCGCAGAGGACAGGCTGGGAATACCCTTGTCAGTCGCAGTTACACTGAACTCAATCCTCCCATTCAGATCTCGGCTCAGGGCCTCACGGTCCAGTACACCCGTGTTCGTCAACACACCTGTGTCAGGGTCGATGGTGAAGTTATTGCTGTACTTGCCAGGTTCAATTCCATACAGGATTTCGCTGTTTACTGAATTGGGGTCATCTGCATCAGTAGCCTGTGAAAATGAGAAACATTAGTAGAAAGGATTATGGGTCATTTCCAAATAAGGTAGATCTATACCTCATAGATATAACTATATATAATAATTATATTACAATTCTCATGAGATGTTAATATTCACTATTTGTTTATCATTATCTCATAGTTACCGCTATTGTTCCGGTAAACTGTCCTCCCTCTTTAACGAAAAATACGTAAGAGTCTCTGTTGAAGACTGGTGGCTCGTCATTGCAGTCAGTCACAGTGATCTCTAGTACTGTGGCGCCGGGCTTGCCATCTGTGTCTCTGGCCTGCAGAGTTGCTGTATACAGAGATCTGGTCTCACGATCCAACAGAGATTCTTTTTTGACATAAATTACGCCGGAACTAGGCCCCACATCAAAAATCTGTCGTCTGAAAACACACATACAGATTCCTCAAGATTTTAGCACGACATCAAAAAAACACAAAATAGCTAAAATTACCACAATTAAAAATAGACATACATGCTGTCTGGAAGAAGCGCATAGGTGAGATTGTCTTGATCCATCGTGTCAAGATCCTTGGCCTGAGGGAAAGAATTACATTTAAACTGTTACTCAAATGTTTCTTTATGCTCAAACTGTGTAAGGAAAAGATCAGAACTTACAGTAATGTTGGCCAAAATTGTACCAACAGGGGCGCACTCATCAACCGTCAACTTGTATGTGTCTTGTGGAAACTCGGGGCTGTTGTCATTGGTGTCCTTAATCTTAATAGTAACTGTAGCAGTGGAGTGGTAGCTTGGTTTGTCTTGATCTATGGCAATGACCTGTATCAACACACAAGCACAGAAGAACCTCTGTCTCGTACAGTGCTTTAAAATTTATGATATTGTTTTATATCAAAGTCATGGCCTAGTTTTCTTACTTGTAAAATCATTTGCTGTATTTTTTCAAAATCCACCATTTCTGGCTTCTTGACGAGCAGCTGAACAACGCTGCTGGACATGGTACTTTGAGGTTCCACAGAAAACACATCTTTGTGAGTTCCTTCTAGGCTTAGACCAGTTCGGGTAATCTGGAAAAATCCATTTAAAGATGAATAATACTTTATGTAACGCAGTGCACGTCACTGGTTATACATGCATTACAGTAACATCTCATCTTTCAGTTGCTGTTCCTTACCTTATCCAGATCTTTGACAGTCATGTCAATAGGTATAAGTCCCAGTGAGTGCTCAAAAACTTCTCCTGTGAACTGACTTGCCTCCTCACAGGAGGGATTTTCTTCTGAGCCTCCACACTTGTAAAATTCCGGCTTGTTATCATTCACGTCGACAATGGTGATCAGTACAGTTGCGGTGCTGCTGGCTTTGATTCCAGTAACGTCTGGTTTAGATTCAGTTGCCTAAAACACAATAGAACAAGACAATTTTACCTGCTTATAACCTTTTCTAAATTCTATGTTTTTAGATTTTAATCTTTATCATATGCCCTATGTACAAAACATTTCACACACCAGAGTGTATCGAGCCAAAGTGTGGTACCATAACTCATTATTAGGAGACTGTATGTTTCATTCATTAGAATATTAATTCGAAATTACATATTCTACCTCTACTGCAGAGTTTTGTCTATTTCTTTTTAGAATATCTCCTTCTGCATAGCTGTGACAATTTTGAAACACAATTGTCCAATTTGTGAACTTTTCCAATTTGTTCAAAATTAGGTGCCCACACTAAAGCCTTTAAAAACATCTAACATAACGTACTGTATATATAATACCATACAATCTATGTCGTGTAAAGACAGTTTAAGTATTCATGCTTATATTTTTTACATGCACAGAAAAGGCCCTACCTCGCAATACAAAGTTAAACAAAACAACTGTACCTTTACAATCAGGGTAACAGTATCCCCAACAATTTCTCTGTCAATTTCTGACAACACAGATATGACGCCATGATCGCTTGAGATTTTAAACAGGCCATCTACTGATGAATCTGTCAAGAAATGTAAAAAAAAACATTTACAAAGATGCCCTCTCTTATTCAAAACATATAGTCTGAACATCTCCAGATGGCTGGGGCTTACCTTCAATGCTATATATGATATCGTCATTAATTCCAGTGTCCTGGTCAACAGCACTCACTTGTAACACAGACTTGTCCTGTCAGTGAAGATGAGAATTTTACATATGTGCTATATGGCAACTCAAAACAGGCGCACTGACTGTAGACTTGCCATGTTTAACTGTGTGCTAGAACACATGGGAGCACATATTATTTAAAGGCTCTAATTTACTTCTCATTTACTTTTAAAAAATGAACATCAGTCCAGTTAAGTACATTTTCTGAACTAGTCTAGTAAATTGATTATAACCAGTTAGCACTCACCTTAGGTGAATTCTCATCAACCTTTCCTACATAGGGAAGATTGGTGAACTGTGGGGGCATATCTGGGGTATCCACAACCGAAACGATGGCAAAAACAAAGCTTGATTGGTAAGTGATAACATCAAAATAACACTTGCCTCCACCATCCTGTTAAGAAACAAACAGACAAGTTGCATTTTCATACACAGCTTGAACTTAGACGTGATGTTATAAAGTCACATTCTCCAAATGTGTTTGATTTTTCCTTTTTTTAAAAATCCCACTATTGAATTCGACTTTGCACCCAGCCTATTCGTGAATGTGTTTTTTTGGTATATGATGTTGTACTCATCATACGTCCTGATTTGATCATTTCCAATGATATCTCATGTGTTTGTGTGGGATAATGGGAACTTTGTTTTGACAAAATAGACAAGGATTTTTTTAAGGATATATGATTACAACATCTTCTGTTGTCACCTTTTCATTGATAGTTAATATTGTGAACAGCAAATATATATTAACTTAAAGCATTATTACTTACAGTTGCGCTTATTTTCAGCCGATAGGATGTGCTCAGTGCAGTATAATTTAAACCTCCGACTAACTTGACTTCACCAGTTGTTTTTGAGATGAAAAACGGACTTACTCCAGTATCTGGAATAACCTAGAAAAACGGTGCAATTGATTGCTTGATATAATATATGTAACATCACAACATTATGTTGATAAATTAATTTACTAAGGACTAAGCTTACTTGGTCAATTTTGTAAGAGATAACACTAGCAGATCCAGTGTCTGCATCAGTGGCGTGCACCCTAAACAGAACGGAATCCAGAGCAGTATTCTGAAGGGTTGGATAAGAACAAAAATTAAAAATAACCAGAAAAATGTACAACCTAATTTTGGCTTTGTTATGATTCAGCAAACGTGTGGAGTACATGGTTAATCTACCATTACATGTAACAGCATCACATGACAGGGGAGAAAAAAGAAAACTATGAACTTTCACTCACTTCTTGCACTTCAACATCATATGACTGATCCTCAAAGATGGGTTTGTTGTCGTTGGTGTCATTCAATATTATACCTAATGTTTGTTTGACTGTCTGAAATAAGTGAATTATGTATCATGTTATATAAATAGATTCAACAAACTGATCAACAAAGGAAGATCAGCACTAACATATATATAACTTACAATGGCTCCATCAGACACAGTAACGTTGATGTTGATTACATGACTGGCCTGTAATGAAAAATACAAACACATACATTCATTGATGAAACTCATACACACTAAACCAAAAGGAGTGTCTCCATTTCCACACACTGCCACGCCATACCTCTCTGTCAAGCTTCTTGTTGACTGTTACAATCCCAGTGTTTACACCCACTGTGAAGAACATACTGTTTTCCCCAGTGAATGAAAAAGTCAGGATGTCATTATCCTTGTCTGTTGCGTTTATAGTAAATGCATAAGCACCTATGAAAGCAACACATTGGACGTGTTAAAATGAGTGCATACATTTTTGGGACATGATATGACTAAATTTAAATAAATTTAAACACACACAAATAGCTACCTATGGGAGCGTCTTCACACACGGTATAAACAAAAGAGTTGATATCAGGACCTGAATTACTTGCTGAAGAAAACAGTGTCAGAGATTTAGGACGTGAAGAAAATTCACAATTATAAAATCACACTAATGATAAATGGATGCTCACCATTAGTTAAGCTAATAATGCACATCAAAACCAGAATTCCTGTAATACCCTCCATATCTGACAATGAAAAGACAAAGGTATATCAGTTAGTGTTATGCCTACCCTGCTCACTACCCTGCATAGCTTGGCACGAATATCGAAAACTCTTCATATATTTGACATTGAAAAGTATAATACTATGAAAGAGCAGGGAATCAACATCTTGATCAGTTATTTATTAATTAAACCAAACTCACAAATTAGTCACATATCAGTAAAATTAAGTATATCACTTCTCTGAGGCCTTTGTTGCCTTTGTGCAAAGATATGAAAACATACAATGGATGATGACAGTTAATTCTTAATTTAAGGAAAGGGAAGAATTACACAAAAACGAAAACTTCAGCATATGGTGAAACGAACAAAGAAAAAATAGTGATGAATAATATAATGAAAGCAGTTAAATGTCAAGAAAAAATTTGACCATGATAAATATGAAGGGGACATGACTAATTAATTTGGTAGAAGTGGTTTGTACATTGATATCACATAAATTATTTTATGAGTAGCAATATGGTCAAAAGAAAAACACAGGGGCACTGAGAAAATTCCTTTTGCTCTTTGCTCACCAGGCCACACCCAAATAATTACATCATAACACGTAGTGAAAATACCCGCTGCCACAATTTTGAGCAAATGCTGGCAAGTTTTATTTGCAGCTAGAGTTTTCTGCCTTTTGTCATTTCCTGTTCATATTGATCTTAAAGGTGGAGACACGATGGATGAGAAGCACAGGTAGCGTGACAGAGACTAACATTACATGAAATCATATTTAACTGGAAAACGTATAGTCAAATATTGGTTTCTTCATAAGCAAAGACTTGTACAACTAGACATTTCAAAATCTGAGGATATAGAAGAATTATTTTTGCCTCATATTCCCGACACAACAGAACCACTACTTCACACATTTTGTATTAAGGTTATGGTAAATAAGAATTAAAACAACCGAGAATAATCTTCAACAGACCCCACTCTAATTGGAAATCTTGATTTATTTAAAGAATTTAATCATTTAATGATTTAGACTTTTAATTATTTAGGAAAGCGAGAGTTTACACAGAGGAAACATGTAAGTGATTAAGGCTAAAGTTTACCAATGTTCTAGTGTCTCTACTTGATGTAAGAACCAGAAAAACCTGCCCTTTTGGCAAAAAAATTTAATTAGATTTATAATAAATATGACAATAATCTAATCTCTGATGACCCCTTTAGTATTTACATGCTTTTTAAAACAGCCCTCTTATAATTAGTAATTTCTACAGGCTTTACAGTTTTTATGACATCAGATCGCACACAGCAAACTATATTTCCTATTCAATATCAGCCCATTTAATTACACATATAAATTATATTTATTAGACAAATCACATTTATTCTGTGATTGATCAAATGAATGAAGGAAACACTAAAAAAAGGTAAATCTAATGTAAACTGGAGCAGTTGGACTTACCAGATGGCGTTCACAGAGAAGCTTCGCACTTACTGACGCCTGGATAAGACCTTTGGCTCTTTCCACTCCTAGTGATTATTGTCCCACAGTTGTAAATATAAATGATTAACACATACGTACAAGAAACACAATGCCAATAATACTCAGACCCAATGGCATTTTTCCACATGCAAAACATAAAATAGGTAACACATGGCTATATTGTAAGTAGTGAGAGGCAGCAAACTCTTCACTCCTTCAAAGGCTGGCGAGCCCTGTTAGTAGGAATACTTGGCATTGTGCCACACTGGGTCACCAGTGTCCAAACCGGAACCTCAGGAGCTCGTGAACTGCCCTTTTGTCTGAATGGGTGCTGCTGTTGTCATGGCAACATGTGCCGTCTGTTTGCTTCCATTGAGAAAACCCAATGGACCCAGGACCCTTTTTAATACAACCCATCAGAACCATCATTTGACCCATGTCTTTTTCAGACAGCACAGATCCATGCACCTCGCTAATGAACTCTTCCCAATGAGCTCCCCTCCCCCGACCGGCCTGCATTCCTAATTACAGCACATCACACAAAGGATTACTTTCTCTTCTGCCACTAGCTTTATTCATAAGCAGACATTTACCTCAAAACAAAAGCAGAAATGTGTTGCTGTACTCAGGGTTAGCAGCGGTGCTAATATGATGAGGTAACTGCTAGCGTGCCCACAGTGCACATGCTAAGATGAAGATATGCTAACACTTGCTATAAAACCAAAGTCAGGCTGTTGGTAATATTACAACAGTTCATCTTGAGATGGACTTATTTCTGAACCGTATTTCTGATCTATATTTAGTTTTTCCAGTCTGGATTTCAGAATGTTACATTTAAAAGTCATTATATTACTCATTGCCCTACACACTAGGGCAATGAGTGCTTGTATTTTGCAGGCCTTGAGAGCTCGTTATGATGAGTTTGTCATCATTATACAATAATCGGATGCTGGTTTTTAGGGAGAAGTAATAATTAGAATTTGAATTTGTTATTAAGCCACAGTGATAGTATAATCCCACGGTTACTCAGTCTCTATGCTCATGACATCCAAGAACTTTGTTCCTGTTATCTTATCCTAAATAAACTTTGGTTTATGACTTACAGCTCTAAAGCCACACTGACACTCCTGATACAGGAACAGACATATAAATGGGTGGAACTAAAACGCTGCCATAGCGTTTCCAGTAAACAGAAACATAAGTAAACATAGTGAATGAGCTCAGTTTTCCACAGTGACAAGATTATAAAAGGTCTCTGCCTGATAGGAACGGACACACAAGTCCACTGGCTTGTCATTTGAGAAATTAAAGAGCAGGTAACTCTTGACAGTACATCAGCATGTTTGCACTCTCACACATGTTGTGATACTGTGTCTAACATACCCTCTGGTGTCCCTCCCTTTCTCTTTTATTACTTTTTTGGATCGAGAGAGGAGGAAATATTTGTTTATGCTTTACAATTAGCATAGTATAACAGTAAAGCAGTATTATAACAGAAGATGGCTTTCTGAATTATGACCTGTCCTGAGTTTAAAAGATTGCTAAAAAACTAGCAGGATCTGTTTTTAAGTAAACATCTTTACTTCCTTTACAGAGTGCTGCTCGTTGTCGTCTTGCTTTAATTAAATTAATGTTTTAGCGTACTTTCTCCCAGTGGACTAATACATCGTTTTTGTGGGAACTTTTCGATCTTTGATTCACACTGACACTTATTTTCTGTCCATTACGGTAAAAATGGCAGCATGGCATGTGCTCTCTGGAAATACGCAAAAATAGACGGGGGGGTTGGAGGAAACAGCAGAAAACCAAGACACCCGTGACGCTGGATTACCATTTCCAGAACTAATAAATGACGATTACGGAAGTCATCTCGGGAGTTACAATTCCGTTGAAACGCACAATAATTAGACAGCGTGAGCTGCAAATACAAGAGCCTCGTGTTTTGCACCTTTTCCCCAGCAGTGGTGAAACCCGCGGAATGTTCCACACTGGAACAGCTGACCGTAGGATGCCGCACTTAGCCTAACGAGATGTGAGCATTACAAGAGAAATAGCAGTGATCAGATGTTTGCATATTAACAATCAGGTAACTACACTCGTCCTCTTGTTATTGCTTCGTCTCGGTTGAATATTGGAGATTTACGGTGCGTGTTCGAGGGAGATGTTTAGACAGGTTATTAGGGCTGTCATCCTGCTCAACCTCCAGCCCCTCCTTGTTTTGCTGCTACCGAGAGCGATGTTGTAATATTTACCTTCCGTCTGTGTTGTATACAGCGGCTTTTCATCTGAGGGATCATTTCAGTGGGTGCATTGTTTTAGGTGCATTCAAACCACCAGACATGTTTCAGTGCTTTACAGTGAAACATTTGACACAGAGGAAGACATTTTTTATTAACTCTTACTGGAGACATTGGGCCTGAATGGGAGTCTATAAAGGCCCAGAAAGCTTTAGAATAATCCGATACAGCAACAAATGTAATCTTTTGCAGCTATGCGCGCTGTCCTTAAAGGAACACAGCCGGTGAATTTCGCATATTAGAAAGATGGGGGTCACATTATGATGCAAGTGCAATCCCAGCAAACATTGGTCTGAAACAGTCGCGTTAACACGGCAAAATGAGTTGACATACTTATACCTGAACATGATGTGAACGTGCAAAGGTGTCTTTTCACTTCTTTGTTGCGTGTATTATTGTATATCATCTGGTTGTGAACCAGTCATGACAAGTCGGCCACTAGATGACAGACTCGTCCAATTATAGTCCATGTCTCTCTATTAGAAAGCAGGGATTCTTATGAGACATGAAACATGCCAAAGTAACTGTGCTTACACGTCGTTTGTACTGTAATAATAAAGTTAGTAGGTGTTCCAAATAGTTTTTATGATTGAGAAATAAACGTCCACTGCTATCACCCTCACATGTCCACTTATAGTCCTGCAGGACGCACACAACAGACATGCACACGCCAGAGATCTGCTGGTGTTTTGCTTGTGGATTTGTTAAAACTGTATTGACCGCGATGTTATAAGAAATCTCGCGAAATCCCGCGAGGTAATGTCTCGTTACCGCATTTTTCAATTTCTTTCTAGTGAGTTTGTGGAGGGCGCAGTGTTAAGATACTAAACATCTACTGTTGGGTAAGTTCATTTTGTAGTTTTTTTTATCAGTGTGGTCGGGTTTTACTTGTTTACAAGAAGAAACTGAAAAGTGATGCCCACGTTGTAAACTCTGTAGCGTACTCATTAGAATTTTGTTTTAGCTAGCTAGTAAGCTATAGTTTAGCAGTGTTAGATTTTAGCTGTCCTTCGAATAAACTTTATGCAAATAAAAAAACATTTTTGGTGGTGACGTGATAGCATAATCACAAAAACCCCAAACCGATTTAAACGAGCTTCTGTTCTTGTGTATAATTTGGGGACCTGTGATGCTCGTGGTAGAGCACTTGACAAGTGAAGTGGTGGTTCACATCGTAGTTCCTCCCGATTCCTTGCCAC